>JALGBA010000241.1:1305000-1905000 GCA_023970755.1 Azemiops feae
CCAATTAGAATAATAGTTGCTTTCTTTATTAAGAGTAATCCAGTTTATGTCAATTGACATCCGCATAGCTTACTTGTATTATATCTGTAAGTAGACTTGTTTCGGTTTACTAGAAATTCTCTTGTTAGCCATGCTGAACCAGCTCCCAGACTGTGCTGTTCTTGAGATTAGTGATTTCCAGAACTAATTCTTCTGAAGCAGAACTGGAACTTATACAGATTTTGTTACATTCAGTCTAAGTGAGGTCTAAGTGGAATAATAGCACCTGTGTAACATTGTAATTGACTGTTTTCATACATTGCAAACTATCATTAGTTAAGCGTATTTAAGATTTTTTAAAAAAAAAACAATGAAACCACCCTGTGGTTTAGTGCAGTGTGAGAATTGAGCCAATAAAGATAATAACAGCATACATCTTCCAGTTAAGGTAATGCTAATTTTATTATCCTATTTGTCTGATGGGCCAAGAATGTTTGAATCTCTGGGAGTCTAGATTGGAAAAAATAATTTCAGTTTTCTTCAGTTTTTTGCACTACAGATGTCTTTGCGCTTATTGCCTTGGTGATTAATTGATGAATTATGTGCCGTCCTAGCAACCATACAGATAGATTTTCTCCAGAATAATCTATAAGTAGTCCTTGACTTACAGCCATTCATTTAGCAACTGTTAGAATTTACAACAGCGCTGGAAAGAAATGACTTTTGAACTGTCCTCACGTTTACAACCATTGCAGCACCCACCCACCCCCCACGGTCACATGATCAAAATCCAGATGCTTGGCAATGGGCATGTATTTACAACAGTTGCGTGTCTTGGGGTCATGTGATCATTATTTGTGATCTTCCCAACCAGCTTCTGACAAGCAAAGACAATGGGGAAAGCCAGATTCCTTTAACAATCACATGATTTGCTTAATAATTGCAATGATTTGCCTAACGTGGCAAAGGGTCATAAAATTAGGTGTGACTCACTTAACCACCTTGCTTAGCCCCAAAATTCTGGTCCTAATTGTGGCTGTAAGTTGAGGACTATCTGTATCCCTAACCTGTTTTTTTTTTTTTTTTCCAAATCTCCCAACAGTGCACTGATTGCCACTCTAAAGTGAATCCACCCACCTTGCTGCTGGTTGTCGTCTTCTCTTTTCTTGCACCTTTCCCAGCATTAGAGCCTTTTCCAAAGAGTTGGGTCTTTGCATAATGTGTCTAAAACAGGATAATAGGAGCCATTCCTGCTTTGTTATCTAGTCAGTTTATTCATTACTGAGTTACAAAAAGTTTAAAGAAGTTATTACAGTCTGTGCTGTTCAGCACTGGATCCTAAATATTCTGCATCTAACTGTATTAAATCTAATGAAACTTTAACTTGTTTCATTCAGCCTGCAACACAGCAGCAGCTCCTAAACCAAGTAAGAGTGCCAAATGAGCTTGTAATTAATTTGTAATTAATGTGTTCATTTAGATTCCAGCACTTAGGGGAAGGTTGGACTCAATGGCATCAGTGCAGACTTCTGCTTTTATCAATGTCTGTGTGTTCTTGGCTTTTCCCCAGTTGGAGAAATCTACTAATTTGGATGTCATTGGATCAGATTATGCAGAAGACAGTGAGTGCTTAATTCTCCAGAAAGTATCATCAGATTGGGGAAATATGCAGGGTTTGGAAAGAGGAGAATTTGATCCTTCTTCCCACTTTCACTTCAGCTAGACTTTCACTGCTGTTTCCAACCTCTGGAGGAAAAAGCAGCTTCTTTAGTATTACTGCCTATAAATCCCTACCTTGGATATTACTTTTGGCTTTGTGCAAATGTATGGGCAGCAGACTTTGGGGGAGAAGGGGGGCTGGTGGCAGTCCATCCACTGATTCTCTTGCTAAACAAGTACATTTGCTGGAAAGGGAGAAATGTGCTTCAGCCTCCATTGGTGCTCTTTAGGGCTAACACTATTACTGGTGAAACAATCAAGAGTTATTGATTGGAAAAGGCCTGTAAAATCATAGGGACATAACTTTGAGTTTTATATGACTTATGTTGCACAAGGCTGAACAAGTAGTGAGCTCTTGGTCAGATGAGTGACGTTATTTTGATATTTGGCTCTACGTTATAAGAAAGTTGGAAATCATGAGATCTTGAAGCATAGGATAAAGTGAAAAGAGCACATCACTTTATTTTTTGGCTGTTTGGAGTGTGTTTCTCTGCCAAATCCAATTCTTCCATTGGAGAATTTGAGGAATGGGAGAACTTGGATTGCAGTCGGCATCTTTACGTTTTGGTTGTTAACCAAATATAAAGCCTAAGTGCTGGGCTAGAGTGAATCTGGGGGCTTGTAAAGTGGAATGCTGATTTGTGTTTGAGTGTTGCCTTTGGGGCACTGGAAGTTGCTGTGGTTTTTATGTTTTTTCATTATTTTGGGAGCAACTCAGGTTATGGTAGGAAGAGGGAGCCATAGAGGTTTACTTTATCAATAAATAAACACTGATTGTAAAGTACAGTACCGATTTTTCTTAATGCTACCCACCATCCCTCTTTGTCACTCTACAATCACTACAATTGTTTTTATTTTTCAGGAAAGTTTATAAGAGCTATTTAACGTAAAGAACCATTATTGGACTTCACTTTGGCCCTTAAATTGTCACTAGATGACAGTTTCCCATTTTATTTATTTTTGTAGATTCAGATGGGGCAGAATGCTTGGGAAACACCAAGTGAGATATTCACAGTCACATTGGTTACCCTGTCCGTGTTGTTGGGGGGTCCTAGCAATAGAAGATCCAGAGCCAGTTGGTCACAGTTTCTTCTTTTCTGTGCACTGTAAGGGGAAAGAATAGTTTGGTCTTTATGTACAGTACATTGACAAAAGCAAGCAAGAGGAAGAGGGATCATCTTTTGGACAGTTTTCTCCTACCTCCTTCCTTATACTACCAGATACTAAAAGTTGTTTTGAAAAGCACACACCGGAAATTCTATGGTGTTAGCGGCTTGGTGGTATTTTCTCAGAAGCGTCAGATTTGAACAAGAGATCTGAAAGTCCTGTTTTTAGTTTCTTTTACGTACTCTGTATTAGACATCTTATCACTCCAGCTGCAAATTTCAATTTTATACATGTATTTTCCTTCTTCCGTTTAGCTTCACTTTTATCACACACCACCTGCACCATTTCCCATGGTTCCTGCCTTTCCTGAGCTTTGAGGGGGAACCAACAGTTTTGTTTCGAGATGAGTTGTTTGCCAGGGGCTAGTTTCACCTAATAACAATAATATGCCTTATCTTCCACCAAGCACTTCCACGAAGTATCCCCTGCTATTAAATGCCAAGGGGTTGCATAGCAAGGCTCTCCTCATCCGAGATCTGGATAACCCTCAGATGTGAGTGTTCCCATCTCTGAGATATGCTATGAGGAAAAAAGGAGCGTAGCTGCACTCTGGAAAATACTGATTGGAGTAACTCTGCCAGGCAGAAACAGCCACCCCATTCCAAGGCTACATTCAGCTCACCCCTCCATATCGGAATAGTTATGAGGTTCTGGCTCTACCAGGAAACCTGAGGGAGAAGCACTTAATCTACCCCTCCCCACCAGCCTGCTTAGCGAGGCAGACTGACCAGCAGAGATTTCCCCCTACAGACTCCCACAATGATATTTCAGCTAGTCAGTTGTCCACACCAAGCTGTTTGTCTGGCATAACAGCCTCCACAGCTGGCTAATTGAGTGACACTCTGACCTTTTCAAAGACGTGCTGATGCCCGTAGGTAGCCAGGTTAGCACACCTTACTCCGCTCAGGCCTTCAGCCTAGAAAAAGGGGAATCAACCCAGAGAGTGCGCGACGAGCAGAAGAAGAGGAAGATGCGTGGCATAGATGAGGAAATGGGAAGTGACATCTGGGCAACAGCTACAGGTTATAAATAGGGCTGCTATCCAACTGCCAGGACCAGGACCAGGGGAAGCAGTCAACCTTGCTTTATCTCTCTGCCTGGAGCTCAGCTTGAGTGCTCAGCAGCCACATTTCTTAGAACAGACCTTGAAACCTAGCCAGGAACTTGGCAGAGAGTTTGCTATGCGACTGTATTTACAAAAAGTGTCGCCACGCTGAGGCAACATATCCAATGAGCGCAAGAATTTTTGGATGGAGACGAGGACTATATGTCACTTCAAGAACAGTAAGGATTGCTCTCCAAAGACTTGTTTATATGTGGCTAAGCCAACTCATAAGGACCAGGAGGAAAGAGTTAACCCTGCTTAGCCAAGGCAAAAGCTTTACATTGGGGAGTGTGTGAGGATATAACAAAAGTGATGTGTAAAGTTTTCATCCAAGCTACGGCGTAGTCTGTAGTTATTTTACAAAATCCCAAGTTTACAAATATGTACTGGGTTTTTAGCTTGTCACCAGTCACAGTTTTAGAGCAGATGTAAGGCTGAGGTTCTGCACTGCAGATGTTGGACCGTCTATATGGTGAAGTTGGACTCCATCTGGATTTTTAGCTGTTACACCAGTTTCCCTAAAGAGGCTACTTGTCTCAGTTACTGCACTTGCAATGCAGTCTTAAGATACAGCAGCTCTCGGAGATTTTAACTTGCCTTCATGTGGCATAGACTCTGGGGTGGCTCAGGAGTTTCTGGCCACCGCTTGGTTGACCCACGTTATTGAAACCCCAATGGGTTGTCACACCCTGGTTTTTCTCTCAGGCCATTTGCAACATGGTATGAAGTTGAGGACATTCACCTCAGTCCGAGTCATAAAATGTTATGGTTGCTTTTCAGTATGCTGGTGCTGCCTCTGCTTTCCCTTGCAAGGACTGTAGTGTCAATTTGATCAGTCCACCCTAGGTGACCAGTGCTCCCAGTGGGTTTCAGAGGGAGCCTTTGTTTTCCTCAGAATCTAGTAGGTAATTTGACTGAGGGCAAAATTTCCAACTGAATGGATGGCCCTGCTAGGTGACAAATATATATATATATATATATATATATATATATATATATATATATATATATATATATATGGAGAGCCAGTTTGGTCTAGTGCAGGGGTAAGCAACCTTGGCTCTTTTATGACTCGTGGACTTCAACTCCCAGAATTCCTGAGCCAGCCATGCTGAGTGGAAATGGAGAGGTTTCCAAGCTGAGCCATGCTGGCTCAGGAATTCTGGGAGTTGAAGTCCACGAGTCATAAAAGAGCCAAGGTTGCCTACCCCTGGTCTAGTGGTTAAGGCACCAGGCTAGAAAACAAGAGAACATGAGTTCAAGTCCCGCCTTAGCCATGAAAGCCAGCTGGGTGACTTTGGGCCAGTTTCTCTCTCAGCTCAACCCACCTCACAGGGTTGTTGTTGTTATGGGGAAAATAGGAGAAGGAAGGTGTGTTGGATATGTTCACCGCCTTAGGTTATTTCTAAAAATAATAAAGGCAAGATACAAATAAATAAAATATTACTTTTTGTTTCTTTTTAGGTATTGTATTTGTTTTTCATCTGTGTTTCACCAAGAATATGTATTCTGAATAAGGAGACATTATGTCTCAGAATTATTGTGAAGAATATCAAGACGGTTTAAAATGTATTATAAATATTGAGATACAGCTATCAATAATATAACGTTCTTGGGTTTTTTTTCAGGGTTTTGACCCACCACATCAGAGTGATAATCGAACTATTTATATTGCAAATCGTTTTCCCCAGCATGGCCATTATGTTCCTCAGAAGTTTGCAGATAACAGAATAATCTCCTCTAAGGTATGGGAAATTTTAACATCTATACGTATGCTTTGTAGAGTGCCATAGTTAAAGATAAATTTTAGTTAGATACATTAGATTTTTTTTAAAAAAACAACAACTCTCAGATGTGTATCTGAATAGGATTAGGGCAGGGGTCCCCAACCCCCGGTCCGCAGAGCGGTATTGGGCTGCGGCCACTTAAGAACCGGGCTGTGCAGCTGGAGGTGCACTGAATGCAGAATATACAATTCTTAAAAAACGATTAAAGCTGAAATGAATTACTTTAGCAGTTTTTAAATGTTACCTTTTTTTTTTCTCTTGCAGTATACTGTGTGGAATTTTGTGCCCAAAAATCTATTTGAGCAGTTTAGAAGAGTGGCCAATTTTTATTTTCTTATAATATTTTTGGTTCAGGTAAGTTGGATAATTTAACACT
The DNA here is from genome assembly GCA_023970755.1 of Azemiops feae. Classification (NCBI taxonomy): domain Eukaryota; kingdom Metazoa; phylum Chordata; class Lepidosauria; order Squamata; family Viperidae; genus Azemiops; species Azemiops feae. The sequence continues at coordinate 1,311,134 of JALGBA010000241.1, forward strand.
ACTTAAATATGTGCAATTGAAATGAGGGATTTGAAAAAAAAATCATGTTGAATATAACCAAGCATAAAGCTTAGTTTATTGACTTTTGCAACAATTAGCGGCTTACTCTCAGAGATAGAATTCATTTATATCTAGTGACATGTTGCACTGCCATTATCTGGACGTTTGTCCATATTTTTCTGTGGTTTCATAAGACGTTAGCTGATCTGCTTCGTAAGGTTTATTCCTAGTGACTAACATGTTTTCTTCACTCTAAAAGGGGGGTGTTAAAATGTTGATGCAGTTTAGTTATTATATATAATATATTTTGAAACCTGGTTATCCGTAAATTGGCATTTCACCGGATTGAATAGCCTCTCTTAATCCTTCCCACATGTGAATACAAATTGAGGAAAGATAGGGATAAAACATTAGTTGGCTTCAGTTTTGCAAAACAAATGCATGGTGATATGAATTAGTAATATTGTCAAAATCATGAGCTAGAGTCACAAGTAAAGACCTTTCCTAATTTGATATTTAATCTCTGAAAGTGAATTCCTGGAGGAATTTAAATATTAAAGATATTTTTCTATTTAAAACCGGTCGATGGGAGTCATTTACCTCCTTCATCCTACCTGGAACCTGGTCAGTAATATAATCAGAAATTTAGCTATCATTTGAGGCTTGTGCTGTTGAGATTATATTGATTTTTGTTGTCAGGTCCATCCCAAGATTTAGCAGATATTTAAAATGTTGCAATAGCATTGTAAAAAAAATCTATGTGCCTTGATGGCACATAATCAATCAATAGCATTACAACAGCAGGTGGGATACATAGGGTTGATTCATGGACTTGATTGTTGTCCAAAGCTAACAGGATGGAAGAAAGAACAGGCTCTCAAAAAAATCCCCTTAGAAATATGAAATTATGCTATTCAGGGGAATATCTGTCTTAATTCTCTCTGCATGTGACAAGATTGCAGTTCTCAACTCTTTAAATGTGATGCAAAACCTTGTTGTGAGGAATGGACTGAACAATGTATTCCTCAGATGTGTTTTGTGTATCCTGTATATACTCTATATTCTATTTCACAAGCCACTGTAGATTCCATTTATGTCTTACATTTTATATCTTTTGCAAATGCTGCCTCAGACCTAAGTTGCAATGAAATCCAGGTTGTGGCTGTTTCAATTAAATTCCCACCTACTGCATGTAAAGCATGCTTCCCCCCCCCCCTTTCATTATTCAGTGTTCCCATTCATATGACGATGTAATCAGAAAATAGTTGTTACTCATTTTTGCCAAGTTTTTCTTCTCAACTTGTACTTACGCTTTCACAAGTTGTGCTAAAGCTTCTTTTGTCTAAAACCTTTAATAGAAAGGATTCTAAATTTAGCAGAAAAAAGTTCTATGGGTTAAGCTTTGTTTAAATGTCAACTGTTAAGTACTAAGTTCAATCAGTAAGGCTAGTATGTATTTTAATTTGGGGTTTTTTTTTTACATCCAGCTTCATCAGTATTTTGGCTGGCCTATATTTGAACTGTTCACATTTATGCTATGAATTAAATTCAGAAAAGCCATTTAATTTGGAACATTTGTTTTGTGAGCAAGAGAACCATCAATAGTGATAGGATAGTAATGCTAGGCATTTAGTCATGAAATGGTTTACAATTTCTGTATTTCACTATACCTCTCTTTTCCTTCAATGAAATCAGAGTGAAATTACTTGTATTGTTTTTAGAAGAGAAACATTTCTCAAATTTTAAGAAACAAAGAACAATCTACTATTAGCTGTGCAGCCATCATAGCCAATATTTCATAAATAACCCTTCAACAGATAATGAGTAGATGACCTTATTCAAAAATGAAGATCTGTTGTATTCCTCTTTGATTTCAACACAATTTGCTACGCTTTCTGTATGGATTCCTCTTTCTGTTGACAAATAGCATTTCTTTATTGTGTCACCAGTATACATATCCTGTGGATTAGTTCATAAAGTAAACAGCATTGATTGATTATGTGCCATTAGATCAATGTCATTTCTTAGCAACATGGATAAATGTTCTCCATGACAAACTATCCCTAACCTGGTCCTTTAGGTCAGGGCTTTTCAACCTTTTTACTGATTGTACCACTTTTAGGATATGGCAATATTCGAGTACCACCTAGCAAGGTGTCAAAAACTTGGTGACAAAAAAAAACACCTGTTCAAAGTTGCAATTGCACTGAAATGACTTATGACCATTTTTCACACTTATGACCATTGCAGCATGCCCAGGGTCATGTGATTTATATTTGGATGCTTGGCAACTGATTCATATTTATGATGGTCACAGTGTCCCAGGGTCATGTGATCCCTTCTGCAACCTTTTGACAAGCAAAGTCAATGGCAGGGCTGCTGGTGGCCAACTGCTAAGGCGGGACTTCCTTCCCTCCCTCCCTCCCTCCCTTTTTCTCATTCCCATCTCCTTCTGAAGGAAGAATTTGAACCCACCCACCCCATATTTTTCCTCTTCCATATATTGATCAAACAAGGAAAGGCCTCCAGAGACAGAAAAGACAAGCTGCTGAGTGAACTAGCTTAAAAAGGCACTTCCCCTTTAAGAATTAGCTACTGGCTAGAAAGGAAAGTAAGGAGCCCAGCTGGCTCTTAAGGAAGAAAAAAAAATGTAAGTACTGGCTGCCTGCTAAGGCAGCCTCCCCAAATGGCTCCATTCGTAAGTAAAATCTGCAGCTCCAGAGGACTCTCTCACTGTAAGTCTTTGCCTGTGCTGGCTCTTTCCCTCCCCCACTACACTTGGCTAGGCAGGGCTGCGTATCACCTGCCACTCATTAATGTACCACAAGTGGTACGCGTACCACAGGTTGAAAAGCCCTGCTTTAGGTCTTCCAACAAAGAGCCTGTTGCCACTGTAACTGAGACCATCCACTTTGGTATTCCTGTTTCTCTCTTTCCTTCTACTTTTTCCAGCCTTGTAGTCTTCAGTGAGCTAGATCTTTCACAGAATGTGTTCTGAGTATGATCATTTGAGCCTGATCAGTTGTGTCTTGAGTGAGAACTCTGGATTGATTGATTTGTTACCTATTTGTTTCTTTGGTTATACATGGTACTCTCAAAGGATTTTTCCCAACATCAGTGTTCCAACTTTCACTTCCATAGAATGTCACAGGAAATGCCATTGCCTATATATAAAACTAATCATAGTTCTGCCACATCTCAGCATCTGAATGGCTTTTCCAAGACTTTCATGGTTGTTCTAGCGAATGCTAGTCTTCCTACCATAGAAAGCATCCTGGTTTAAATAAGTGAATGAATGAACACAAACTATACTGCTCTTTATATTTGCAAGTACCCATCCATGCAGCAATTGTGGATCATTATTTCCAAAAAGCAAATTGAAGATTGTTCCAGAGGAATGAAGTACTAGCGGAGAGGGACTTTAGTAACACCTATCAGTGATGTTTATTGCTTTGCTTGTACGGTGCTTAGGCATAAGCATATTTCATGATTTAAAAAAAACTATTACTAGGAGGAATAGCTACCATATCTGTAGAGAGACTATTCTGTTTAGTATATGTCGTTCCGGGGTCTTCTTGAAGTGTATAACTGAGGACAGAAATAGGATCGATTATTCTTGTTAATCACCAGTAGAGTTTAAAAAGTAGAAATAGCAGGAAAGTTGAGAAAAATCGATTAGCAGGCTCAAATTCTTGACTTTAAAGAAAGCTAAAACTATAGTCAGATGTTGGGAGCTTAAAAAGATGGCTTCCTATTTGATAGGTAGGATTTCATGGCAGGAGATCCTGATGGGAAAAGATGCTTATGATAGAGGGAAGCTCATACAAAGGAAAATGGCCAAAGCACAACGGTGAACATTTCCACTGAAGGAATACAAATGGAAATCAGAAAATGTCAGTATAGCTGTACGTGAAGGTAAATGACTACCTGAAAACAAACAGTGAACACACATAAGATCTGGGAAGAGGATCAGGCCATTAGAGAAGTGATATCTGGAAATAGTAGAGATTATTTCAGAAACACTGAAGACAGAATGAACTGAAGTTGACAAAACACGGTAAGAGCAACAAGGCCACTTTCAGATGAAAAAATAACAGCTGTGAAACAACCAAATGATACAGGTCATTAAAAAGGACAGAGCCACTCAATTCTTATTTTACATATCTGTCTTCTCCAAAAGTGGGTACATACCTTTTTTTTTTTTTAAATTACGTAACTTTCATTTATTTATTTAATTAATCTTGCATGTATTTGCTTAACGAAAGCATCTTAATTTTTTTTGCAGAAAATTACGGTTTTGCCTTTATAGCATGCATGGTCAATTATCCTTGTAGGAAGTAAATCTCTTAGACTGATATTAGCGTAATTCTCTGTAATTATATTTACTTGTTTTTTTCTTGAATTCATGCTGTGTTCCTTACAGGAAGGGGCTTTACATTTGACAGCAGGCAAATAATAGAAACAGTGGTGTGAGGTTTTTTTTCCTTCTTCTTTTGCCTCAGCAGACACAGCACCACAATATTATAATGCATACATCCCCTTCAAAATCCCTATCCTGTTTATACTGAGAAGGAAAAGCTCATTACTATTCAGCTTTCAAAGGTCCCTCCAGACCTGGTTATATGAAAGAGGCCTGTGTTTTGTCAGTGTCCACAATCTTCTTCTATTTCTACTTTGAGTGGAATGCTGTGTTTTACACTGCGTGTTTAACCAAGATCTTGCAGCTGAACTTCCACCATGTGCTATCCTGCCACAATTCTTAGCACAGTCTGCATTTTTAATTATTAACAACACATTGGTGTGATTGCCCGCAAGCATCTTTTAATCTGGCAAGTATAGAAGGGAAATTTTGCCAAGTTCATTTTCAGTTTTCGGGGCATTTTAAAATCAGTGAGAATCTGGCTGCTTTCCAAATGCCATTAAAGTACTTTGTAGGTAGTCCTTGACTTATGACTGGTCTCTTAGCAACCATTGAAGTTATAACGGACCCCCAAAAAGGTACTTATGACTAGCGGCTACACACACACACAAAAACACAAACACTGAGGTCATGTGATTGCATTTGGGTGCTTGGCAATCACCCCCCAATTAGGACGGTTTGCAATGTCATGTGATCGTGATTTATATGTATTGCCAGATATCACTATTTAATTCCAATTTCCAGCTGAAATGGGTTCACTTAATGACTGTTACAAAAGCAGTCATGTGGTGACCCACTTAACGAACGGCATGACTTACAGTCATAATTCCAGGCTCAGGTATGGCCGTAAGTTGAGGACTCCCTCTTATGTAATCAGCAACAGGCCTTTTCACATCAAAAGACAGCCAATACAGATTACCTCACAAGGATCTCCCAGCAAGAAGCAGCAGCATGTGTATCGAAAATAAAAAAAGTGGTTAATGCTGTATTCTGTTACGCCATAAAATATAAATAACATCAAAAGTCTATCCACTAACATCAGGCTGGCTTTGGTAATTTTTGGAAGCTGCAAACCATTTCCAAAGAGTAATAAAATATTGTAGTATATTCAGTGTGCAGTGTTATAGTAGCAACCACAAACCACTATTTACAGTTTTCTAAATATAATGTACAAATGTAAACATAGACTTTCCAAAATTTGACTCATATGCATATTATTTCTGTCTGTTTTCTCTTCCAGCTTATGATAGATACTCCTACTAGTCCAATTACTAGTGGATTGCCATTGTTTTTTGTTATAACTGTGACGGCCATAAAGCAGGTAAGAAAATGTGCCTTTTTTGGGGGGGTAAGTTGCTTAGCACAGAACATACACATTATGAACAAAACAGAACTGCAATTATCAGTGGGCCATCAGTGTTAGCTCACAATGTGCTAATGTGTTTAGCGATATCAGCACATGGTGTATTTCTTCAGAAGCCAAGCCAGCAAAGGCAAGGCATGGTTCCAAAACAATAAATATGCAATCTGAAATATTGAACAGAAAAAGGAGAACGTGTTTTTAGTGGGATCTTTTTGTACAGAATAATGTTTGATGCGACCGTTCTGCATTTTAAACATGAATATTTATACATTAATGAGGGAAGAATCATATAGATACTGGATGGACCTTTTACCTTTTTGGTCCAACTGTGATATGAAGGAGGTAACTTAAATTATTTTGTCCCTAAAGATACCTTGTATCTTAAATCATTGCTATTCTATATATTTTTTTTTTTGCACTTCCTTGCATTGAAATGTAACTGTCAACGCTGCTAACATCAGATAATAATAATAATAATAATAATAATAATTAATAATGTTGGAAGGGACCTTGGAGGTCATCAAGTCCAACCCCCTGCTCAGGCAGGTAACCCTATACCATTTCGGACAAATGGCTGTCCAGTCTCTTCTTAAAAACTTCCAGTGTTGGAGCATTCACCACTTCTGGAGGCAGGTTGTTCCACTGGTTAATTGTTCTAACTGTCAGGAAGTTTCTCCTTAGTTCTAGGTTGCTTCTCTCCTTGGTTAGTTTCCATCCGTGCTTCTTGTCCTGCCTTCAGGTGCTTTGGAGAATAGCTTGACTCCCTCTTCTTTGTGGCAGCCCCTGAGATATTGGAACACTGCTATCATGTCCCCCTCGTCCTTCTCTTCATTAAACTAGACATATCCAATTCCAGCAACTGTTCCTTATATGTTTAGCCTCCAGTCCCCTAATCATCTTTGTTGCTCTTCTCTGTACTCTTTCTAGAGTCTCAACATCTTTTTTACATCGCGGTGACCAAAACTGGGTGCAGTATTCCAAGTGTGGCCTTACCAAGGCATTATAAAGTGGTATTAATACTTCACGTGATCTTGATTCTTTGACAACAGATGTAAATGCAGCCATTTTTCTCTCTACTTTTAGAGCTAGTTGATGCGGGGGGGGGGGGGGGAATGTGGATGAGAGTCCAGCTAGTCATAACAATAATAACTCAGCCGTGGGAACCCAAGGTCATTGGGCCCAGAGTTGATAGAGTTTTGGTGGGCTGGAGAGCTGGGGAGAAAACCCGTGCTTCAAGCTAATTGGGGAATGTGATTTATGACTGTTTATTGGAGGAGGGAATTGTGCTTTGTTACTTTGTATCCAGGGGAGGGGAATTTAGTTTTTTGTTTCGACTATGTAGTGGCGATACTTTGTTTCTCGAATAAAAAGATTCTTTAAGGTAAACAATGCCTCAAAGTTGTTTTGAAGAGATTTATCTGTCGGAACCATGACAGTAACTATTCTGTAAGGGTTTGAGCATCAGTTGAAATAAGAAAATACATTTTGGTGTTAGGCATCAAAGCACAAAACATGTTTTTGCCTGGGATTGCTTTTATTTAGCTGACATGTTTTCGTGATTCACAATAAAAGCCTTCAGTGGATAGTAATGACACATAATAGTTGTGGTGGAGTTTTGTATCTCAATTTGTATTATATATACCCTTTCTTCCTGCTGTCCTTTAATGAGATTTTGCAAAGAAATCTTCTAAAATTGATTTACACAATGAGAGATGTTGCATTATTCACTTGTTTCTAGAGCCAGTATTTTGGCTCCTGGAAGTTGATGGGTCCTGATTTTCCCCCAGTGCTTCCATAATACCTGTGGATAGAAAAGACTTATTCACTTATTTATTTGTTTAAAGAACAACAATTCAAAATTAGTCTGCATAATACATTGAAGCAGCACAGGCTGGCTCTTATTTACTATAGAACTTCCACTGTCTGCTTTAAATGAAATTACCTTCATCCAGCGTTCAGTTTTACCTATCATTCTTTATAGTTGATGAAATTTTGTTTTGTTACTTTTGTCAAGACTGCGTTCTGTATAAACATAACTTTCTACAAACATGACCTTGGGAAGGAGCAATAGGTAGACAAAAATGCTAAATCCAGTCTAAACATCTGGCTGACTCTGTGACCAACCATAATTCATATGTTGAGTGGCAGACGTTTGTTCAGTTCTTCATTTTCTATTACTTAGCACACTAGCAAGAACGGGTGGGACCACAAAAGAGACAAAGTAATAGAAAATAAAGAAGCTAAAGTCCTCTGGGACTTAAGAATTCAAGTGGACAAGCATCTGCCACACAGTACCCCAGACTTTTAACAATTGTTGATAAGAAAGACAAAAAAAGTCTGGATACTAAACATTACAAGACTTGAAGGCAGCAGAATAGAAAAAAAAAACAACTGGAGAAAATCATAAAATATAATGACCTATGCGGCAAAAGAAAGCAAACGTAGTACCAATAGCAGTACGTACCTTGAATACAATTCCAAAATATCTGGAGCAATGCTTGAACACCATCAGCATTGACAAAATCACTTATCAGTCAATTGCAAAAGGCAACTTTGTTTTGAAACAGCTTACATCCTGCAACAGTACCTTTCATCATCAAACCATATCTGCCTGTTCCAGGTCCTTGGGAAGGACTTAATAGGTGAACAGAAATGCCATATCCAGTCTAAACATATGGCTGACTATGCAACCATTCATATTTTATTAATTGTATATACATCCCAACTCCCATCTGAGTAGGAATGACCATGCAATTGCACTTTTTTTCCTCCTTTCTCATAACTTTTCTTGAAGCATACGTGCAAGACTTCTCAGGCAACCTATATCTATTTTTGAAACTTTTCTGTAACATAACCACAATCAGACAGCACAATTGCCATTAGCACACTTGCTTGGATTTATCACTCCTGTTATATATGTTTTAAAAAGAGAGATATATGTTGTCATCTCACTCACTTAAAGTGGCAGGAATATCATGTTAGAAGAAGATTGTCTGCTTTGGCTTGGCTCCATCTCCGCCAGCTTGATCCCTTCCAAGTTTTTGGAGCTGATCAGAGTTGTAGTTTCAATCAGTATGGGCCATTAAGGAGTATTGAGACTGTAGTCCAGAGCATTTCCATTTGGGAAAAATGGAAAAAAATATCGTTTCCATTTTTTGAGGCTCTAGTTTGGTCCTCTGATAAAATTTGAGATGGCAGCCAAGTAGCAGGCAAGATATATTAGTGACTTCCTTTGATTTTTTTTTTTTTTTTGCAGGGTTATGAAGATTGGTTACGGCACAAAGCAGACAATGAAGTGAATGGAGCTCCAGTGTATGTTGTTCGTAGTGGTGGCCTTGTAAAAACAAGATCAAAGAACATTCGGGTATGTGTCTTACTACCATGTTTCCCCGAAAGTTAAACCCAGCCCGATAGTAAGCTCTACCTTGATTTTGGGGGGTGGGCCTAATATAAGCCCTACTCCAAAACTAAGCCCTAGTTTGGGGGCGAGGCGCACCCCTAAAAATCAAGCTAGGGCGGGGGTAGGGGGTTGAAGCTGCCCCACGCGCCCTGCACCCGCTTACCTTACCAGTAGGACCTCCCACACCCAGACATCTGTCGCGCCACTACTTCACTTCTTCTGTGGCCGCTTTGTGTGACTTGTGGCCGGCCGCCATGTGGCGCATTGCACCGTTGCCGTTCCTCCCGGCAGGACGCCGCATGGCTCTTTGGGCCGCTTCTGCTGCTTGCGCAGCACTTCAGGCTGCTTCCGTTGCTCACGCGCTTCTGGCTGCTTCTGTTGCTCGCAGCAGGAGGCCACGTGGCACTTCGGGCCATTTCTGCTGTGGAAACGGCCCAAAGAGCCACGCAGCGTCCTGTCGCAAGCAGCAGAAATGGTGCAAAGCACCATGCGGCATCTTGCCAGGAGGAGCAGCAACAGCGCAATGCGCCATATGGCGTTAGGCCGCAAGTGGCGGCAAGCGGCCACAGAAGACAAGCAGCGGCACGACAGGTTTCGGGGTGTGAGAGGCCTGGCTGTGGTGGTCCTAAGGTAAGACATTCTCCGAAATTAAGACCTAGTGCCTCTTTTGGAGGCAAAAAAATATAAGACCGGGTCTTAATTTCAGGGAAACACGGTAACATAAAACGAATGTCTTCTGTAATTGTGGGGTTTAAACAAAACAGTCATAGCTATGTATTCAGTTTTACAACGAATTTAATTAGACCAAATAAGGTTTCGTTGGACTGTTTTCAATCCCGTAATTTAGCAAATCGGTTTTTCCATACGTTCTTCTGTCTCCCCAGGTAGGAGATATTGTGAGAGTAGCCAAAGATGAAACTTTCCCTGCTGATCTCGTCCTTCTGTCCTCTGATAGAGAACATGGCTGTTGCTATGTTACCACTGCAAGTTTGGATGGAGAAACTAATCTTAAGGTCTGTGGTTCATACTGTTAAAATGAATCGATTTTTTGTTTCTTTGAAATCGTGGCTAGGGTATTTTATTACATTTATGTAGAAAAGAGTAATTTATTTTGAATTTTATTGAGTTCATATCAAAGCTTTATAGATTTTTTTCTATAGCCAAAGGCCATGTTGTATTCATTTTTATGAATTTAAGGAAAAATATTAGAACGAGTTTCTTAGGCACAGTTAATATGATTCATTGGAATGTATTGTGTAGTTAGTTCTGATTATAAGGAAGTGACTAGCAAATGCAATTGAAAAGGTTATGGATATGCTAGAAAGCTCTTTAAGGACAAATCGTTCTGTTTTCTATGTTATTTTCCTCTAGTTTGCCCAATTTGTGTCCTATTTTGTGAACTGGTATAACAAGACAGTAAGATATGCATAATGTCTCAAATTTAAAATATTTGAGCTTGAAATACCTGTTTCTACTTAAGTAAACAAATGTTGAGTTCAACATGTGACATTATATTTTAAAATATTTAGAATGTGAAAGGTTTATATACCAGTCCAAAATAGCCAGCAGTATGAGCTTTCTTTTTTCCTTTCCTGTTAAAACATTCATGCTTCCTTCCTTCATTTGTCCCGTCATTTAATGCTCATTAATTCTTTCTAGATGACCAAATCCCCGCCTCTATGTATTTCTTTCTCATTGGTTATTTACTTTCAACTATTTATTTTTTGTCACAGACATACTACCCACAATCTTTTTTTATTGGCATCCGTATACCTTAATATTTCTCCAACTATCTTCCCCTTTTTAGTAAATATTCTACAAGAATACAGAGCTTCATCCAATTTTATGATTTGTGTTGTTTTTTTCTATTTGTCAAGTGGTGACCATCATGTGAGGGAGTCTTGCATTCATTAGGATGAACAAAGAACCCTCACACATCATTTTGCCAGGCCTGAAATTTATGAATACAACACCAGATGGAAGAAATGTATCATTTTCCTATTGACAGATGACCAGTTTACCAAATTTCAGCATTTTCTATAACACTGGCAACTTATTGGCAAATTAGGAATGCAGTTTTAAGATCTCACAAGGTTTTTTTTTTTTTTGGTTTTTTTAAACTGGGCTTTGGACCCTTGGGGATCTGTCGAAAGTATTAACCGAGACTTGTCAATTCATTGCTTTTTTTCCTTCTTTTTCTTTTAGACACACATTGCAGTCCCAGAAACTGCTGTGTTGCAGTCTGTTGCCAATCTGGACAAACTTGTAGCTGTTATTGAATGCCAGCAACCAGAAGCAGATCTTTACAGGTTTCTGTTTTTTATTACTCTCTCTTTTTTTTTTTTTAAGGATTTGGGAAAGAAAGTTATGGCTATTAAAAATTAGGCTAAAACTGCTCTGGAAATTCTTGTGATGGTGTCATGAATTTAAATGCCTATGTTGCTTAGGGAAAACAAGGGCATGGTTTACTGGGAATGCTCTGTTAATTTCACTTGGGAGTTTGGAAAATTCTCCCAATGTTCAAGCATTCACTCCCCACTCCCTAGTAAAAAAAAACCAGGATGAAGCATTTGATTCTCTGTCATCCTAACACTGATTGTTCTGCCAACAACTCTCCAAGACAATGCAGATTTGCTGCAGAAAAATTGTTACAGGTAGTTCATGTAACCGTTTGAAGTTACAATGAAAAAAAAGACTTATTACCATTTTTAAAACTTACAACCGTTGCAGCATCCCCATGATCGCGTGATCAAAGTTTGGATGCTCGTGTTTATGACATTTGCAGTGTCCCGGGGTCATGTTGATCACCTTTTGTGACCTCTTTACAAGCATAGCCAATGGGGAAGCCAGATTCACTTAGCAACCGTGTTACTAATTTAACAACTGCAGTGATTCACTTAACAACTGTGGCAAGAAAGGTCGTAAACTCAGTCAAAACTCACTTAACTGTCTTGCTTAGCAACAAAAAGTTTGGGGCTCAGTTGGGGTTGTAAGTCAAGGACCACCTGTATTATTTTATAGCTAAGGAAGGAAAAGTCCTACGTTAAACTGTTGTATTTAAATGGAAGAAAGTTAAAGAATGTGGCTTTGAATTAAGCTAACCAGGAAGCCTCCACCTATGGTTTGTTTAGCACTATGTCTGAACTGGGATTTCTGATTGTTGCTTCCTGGTTTGTTCTTGGCTTCAGATTCCTGGCTTTGTTGATCATGGCATGCCAGGAATTGGGCTTACCATTACATGCAAACCCAGGTCAGTTTCTTGAACTCATTTCCTATGCTGTTATGGTCAGGGTTTAGTGGCATATTGAAAAATTAACTTTTCCTTTTATTTCTTGAATCGTAACACATTAATATTGTTTTACAGATTTGTTGGGCGTATAACCATAAGTCATCAAATTGAGGAAATAGTGCGGTAAGCCAAATGCCTTCAATCTCAATGAATGTGATTTGTGACCAGTTCTATATCCAGGCAATCCAACTTCTGTAAATAAAATGAAATAAAATGCCTTTATATACATCAGGCACAGGGAAGATTAAGTGCACTGACAAAATGTTCCTACACTACTTTTGTGATCACTTTGCAGCTCCTTCTGCTTCCTTGTTTTTTGTGGCCTATTCTGTGGACCTTTTTTTTTTTTTTTTGGCTAGAATGCTTTTAGAGAACTACTACTGCATAAATAATAAGTTGTAGTGGAAATATCTTAAACTGTGAGGAATACAAGCTATTGCAAGCTATTGTAATTTGTGGTTATAAGCTATTATTCCTTCCTGGTTTGAGTGCTGTTGTGAACTGCCAGTTAGTAATTTGACCAGCTTGCATTAATTCATACAGCCAGTTGTTTTTTTCTGTTATATAAAAGAAACGGTAAAAACTGGTTTTCTTGTAACAGTTCATTCTGGATTTGTATAGAACAGTTCAGCCCCTATGTACCTGTTAAACTTGCTATTTCTTCTAATGATTACTCAGACATTTCAAGCCATAATAGATAGGTGCCCAACAGGTTTGTCTTAAAATTGAACATTGGGTCAGCATGGCTGATAATTTTATTTGATTCGGGGTCTTTGCTCACTGTTTGTAAACATCTATATAAATATTATAAGAATTATTGCTGGTCCAAGGTTCTAGTCATTGCAGAAAACCTTAAGAGAAACAGGTGGAGTTGAAATTATCACCCTTGTTTCTCCAACAACAACAACAGAGCATTTCATAAATCAAGCATCTTCTCTGTAAGGGGGAATTCAAAGTATTGTTTGCTTGTGGCATGAGGGAGTTGTTCTTAAGTGGCACATTCAGATGAATCCAGAACTCCTTGGAGAAGGAGTTGTGATGAAAAACAGCAAAGCGAACAGTAGCTGAGCAACATGAATAACAAACAATATCAAATGACCTGAAATACTAAAGGAATTTTTGAATTACTTATAAAATACTTAACTTTTGTTGTGGTTGTTTAGTTTCAATGTATACTTCTTTGATAGCACAACAGAATTAAAAAAAAACCTTTAAGAGTTTTACTGGATTGAAAAAAAGGATCCATGTAGGATCTATTGTGTCTTATGACCAGCTGATGCCCCCATGAAGTTCACAAGTAGAATGAGATGGGCATTACATGACATGCTCTTTATGGCGTCTCCAGACTATATGTGTAAATTAATTGGGTTTCAGTGGCACTATTCTATGAATTTATCTCTTCCTTTTTAGGAAGTTGCTTACTGATAGGTCCAATAAAATTGCTGCATTCCAGAGAGAGGTAGTTAGTTCAAAACTATTTTGATTCCCAAAGACAAAATTATTCACTCTTTATCCTAGAGCAGGGGTAGGGAACCTTGGCTCTTTTATGACTTGTGGACTTCAACTCCCAGAATTCCTGAGTTAGCATGGCTGGTTTAGGAATTCTGGGTATTGAAGTCCACAAGTCATAAAAGAGCCAAGGTTTCCTACCCCTGTCCCAGAGGATCCTCTTGTTAGTCCTATAGCCATTTCATCTTTGACAAACTATTTCAAACTGCCCTGCTCAGTGTTTGTGTGTGTGCCTTCAAGTCAGTTTTTGATGCCTGACGATTTGCCTGGACTAGTCCCTTCAATTTTCTTGGCAAGATTTTCAGAAGTGGTTTACCATTGCCTTCTTTCCAGGGCTGAGAAAGAGGGACTGGCTCACTTTATCCAACAATGTGAACAAACCATGACCTTTCTTTTGCAGACCCCTTGGACCCGAAAGTCTTCTACTTCGTGGAGCAAGGTTGAAAAACACTAAAGAAATTTTTGGTGTGTGTGACAGTAAAGTTTCACTAAACGGTTAATATTTCTTGAATGGATGAAATTGCAGAGCTTTCTGTTAGAGTAGCTAATCGCTGGCAAATCATCCAGGTTAGGAGACTTTTCCTAATTAAGAGGAAGAGTGCCATGTTGATTATAATAACTTGCACCAAGAAATACAGGAAGTCCTCGACTTGCAACAGTTTGTTTAGTGGCCGAAGTTACAACGGCCTTGAAAAAAGTGACTTATGACTGTTTTTCACACATTGCAACATCCCCATAGTCACGTGATTGACATTTAGACGCTTGGCAACTGACTCATATTTACGACGGGGTCACACAATCCTCTTTTGCGATCTGTTGACAAGCAAAGTCAATGGGGAAGCAAGATTCACTTAACAACTGCAGTGATTCGCTTAACAAATGTGGCAAGAAATTGTGCTTCTAAGTCGAGGACTAACTGTAGTTGATTCTGGTGTAACCCAGAGAACCTGGATTCTATGTCTGTCTGTCTTTCACCTTTTTAAAGTCCTATTAGTGCTTCATTCCCTCTGTTCCAGGAACCTAGACCACTTAAGACTTCTCCTGTAAAAGTTTCTATCTGTTGCCTCCTGGTCCATTTGATTTGGTTAAATATTAGAATATCTTTCCAATTTAAAAATCTGGACAAAAAAAACTACTCCCTTAAGAAAAATCACCACTGCAATCATAGAGTGGATTTAGAAACCCAGCAGAGGGATCAGCCAGAAATTGAAGGAATCCCTCTGTGTCTGGCTCCTCAAAAGAAAGGGAAGAGAATGAGCCTAGAGCAGGGCTAGGCAACCTTGGCTCTTTTATGACTCGTGGACTTCAACTCCCAGAATTCCTGAGCCAGCATTGCCTACCCCGGACCTAGAGTAATACACAGTCTTGCTGCCATGCTGAATGTTCTTTTACTTTTTATAGGTGTTGCTGTGTATACAGGAATGGAGACAAAGATGGCATTGAATTACAAGAGCAAATCACAGAAACGATCAGCAGTAGAGAAGTATGTGGTTGGCAGTATTTTACTCCGTTAAAGATTAACGTATTAATTTAAACTGTAAAACAAGAGGAATTCAGAAGAAGGGATGCAGCGCGCCAGGGAACAGTTCAAATATTTATTATGGTCATAGACTAGCAGGATGGAATACAAACAATAATTTTAAAAGCTAAAAAATACAAAAGACACTTAAGTTAAAAAGCAAAGGAATATGTTTTAAAAACATTTTTTGAACATCTCCGTTGCTTGAACCATTTGATAAGTATTTGATAAGGCTAATGTTCTCACGTTCTACTTTAGCAAAATTAATATTTGCTTTTGGAATATTCAAATGTATTGAATGGGGACTTTGTTCCTCAAGGGCACTTGGAAATAAATCACCATGTGAAATGGGATGTAGTCAGATCAAATTTGCTTCTGATATGCATTCTGCATATCGGTTTCCCTTGAGTGTTTTACATCAGGGGTGCCCAACCCCCCCGGGTCTGTGGACCGGAACCGGGCCGCGGCATGCCAACAGCTGGTCCACACAAACAAGCAAAGCCCCATCTGTGGGATGCAGGCAACACAAAACCACGCACTCTCCGGTCCGTGGAAAAACCTTTCTCCACGGAACCGCTCCCTGGTGCCCAAAAGGTTGGGGACCTCTGTTTTACATGCTTCACTTCTAAATGAACCAGCCTGTATCTTTTCCCCAAATCTTGTCCTACCATACCTTGAAGCAAGAAACTTCTCGCGATTTTCCATCTTCTGCCTTTAATAGAGAAGAACTTTTTTTTTTCTTTTTTGCAATCAAGGAATAAGACAGGAAAAGCAAAGCTGGTGGTTTTCCAGAAAGGTTTGGACGGCCATTTGGTCCAGGATGGTAGGGCAGGGGTTTGAACTAGAAGACCTCTAATGTCATCTCCAACCTAATGATTCTATCAAACACTTCCTTTTTCAATCTCCACCCTTCCCCCTATGCAAAAGTTCAAGTTGGTTGAATACAACACAAAGATGGTTAGAATTATTGTTGCTGTAGTTTTTTTTTTAAGTAATGTGCAGATATATTTGAATTGCCCAGAGCTCCCTTTGTCTTCAGTGCTCCTCTATTTTTTTACCACCTATAGGACAGTTTTAATTCAGTAGCATTTGGGCATTCAATTGTCTCCCCTCCAGGTCTATGAATTCTTTTTTGATTATCTACCTAATAATCCTCCTTTGTGAAGCTGTCCTAAGTACAATACTGAAGTATGCCTGGCAGAATGAAGAGAAGTGGAATGAACCTTGGTATAACCAGCAAACTGATCATGAAAGAAACAGCAGTAAGGTAAAATGTAAATGATATGTCTGATTTAGGTGTTTTTTTCCCTGTATCGGAAGTTTTGATTTGACTTATAAAAATAACTAAAGGGAGACAAGAATTCTCTTCAGTTAATTTCTCGCTCCATTATTGTAGCTGATAATATGTGACTATTGTGACTTACTTTTCTGCTTAAAGGGATGTTTTTTTTAAAAAACTCACATACTTAGAAGTTGTTTCTATATTCTCGTCCCAAGCAAGAAGAGCAAATAATGCTTCTATGCAGCAAAGAAAACCCATCTTTACATAGAAACCAGCAGTCTTAAGAGAAGAAAGTAGATCAGTGATGGCGAACCTTTTAGAGACCCAGTGCCCAAACTGCAACCCAAAACCCACTTATTTATCACCGGGTGCCGGGTGGGCATGGTCGCGGTGGTCATGGCAGACTGGGTGGGCGGGGCCAGGGCGGCGGGGGCCAGTCCCTCACCATCTCTGGGGCACGGCATGGGTGCCCACAGAGAGGGCTCTGAGTGCCGCCTCTGGCACGCAGTGCCATAGGTTCGCCACCACTGAAGTAGATGCATTCACATGTCACATTGGTCAAACTGAGATTAGATTTAGTATGTTATCTGAATCTACTCTTGGACTGATATTATGATTAAGGCCTCCCTGTCTCCCTTCAGCTATAACACTATTTGCCAACAGAGGCAAATGGAATGAGTGGCTTTTTTATACAGATAGTCCTCAACGTACGATCACATTTGAGCCCAAAAGTTCTGTTGCTATGTAAGACATTTGTTAAGTGAGTTTTGCATCATTTTGCAACCTTTCTTGCCATAATTGTTAAGTGTCACTGCACTTGTTAAGCTAGTAACGTGGCTGTTAAGTGAATCTAGCTTCCCCATTGACTTCGCTTGTCAGAAGGTGATCACATGATCCCAGGACACTGCAACTGTCATAAATATGAATTATTTGTCAAGTGTCTGAATTTTGATCATGTGATCATGGGGATACTGCTATAGTCATAAGTGTGAAAAATGGTCATAAATCACTTTTTCCAGTGCCATTATAACTTTCAATAGTCATTAAATGAACTGTCGTAAGTCGAGCACTGCCTATACTAATTTCAGCTCAGTGGAAAAGGGATGAGACAAAAGTGTATCAAATATGGGGTAAGATCCCTATTCCGGATTAAACCTATTTGATCACAAACAGAAAAGACACTACTTTTGGAAGAAACATAAGCTTGGTTTAGTAGTTCTTAGATGATATACAGGTAGTCCTTGACTTAACTACCAGGCATTTAGCATCTTTCAAAGTTACAACACACCCAAAAGTACGCACGACCCAGATTTGAAATTTTGATAGTCATCTCTTTCCCCATAATCACATGATTGCATTTTGGATGGGTTCTATGACAATTCGCTATGCCTAACTCGCCATGGCCAACTTGCTGCAGCTAACTTGCATAGGACAGCTTGCCATGGGACAACTCACTGCAGGACAAAAGAAATGATGGGACAGAATCATTAAAGAAAGGATGCAAAAGGAGGGACAAAATGAAATCTGAATGACAAAAAATTAAAACAATTTATTTATTTTAAATAATTAAATTGAATCGACAAATTGCCCTACGATGAGTTATCCCGCAGCGTGTTGGCTGTGGTGAGTTAGCCGCGGCAAGTTGGCCGTAGAGAGGTGGCCATAGCGAGTTGGCTGTGGCAGGTTGTCCCATTCCGTTTTGGGCATTGGGCAACCAGCCCACATTTATAACAGTTTGTAGTATCCCAAAGATACATAACTGTGATTTACAGTTTTTGCCATAACCAGCGTTTATTTCCAGTTTAACAACCATGGTATTTGCGTAATGACTGTTGATTTGTTTAACAACCATGGTGACTTGTTTAACTGCCACAAAACATCACAAATCGGGTCAGTCACAGGATGACCTTCTTAATGACCAGCACAATTCTTGGCTCAATTACGGCTGTAAGTCAAGGACTACCTGTTAGTTAGGCTGTTACAGAATACGCCCTCACTACCTCAATATCACTGTTCTATAGAATTGCATTTTGATTGTATCTGTTATAATCTTGTACCTCAAACGCTTTCTCTCTTGTTTTTTAGTTTAATAATACGGTTTCCTTTCTTCTTTTAGATCTTGCGCTTCATTTCAGATTTTCTTGCTTTCCTGGTACTTTACAACTTCATTATACCCATTTCACTTTATGTGACGGTGGAGATGCAGAAATTTCTTGGGTCTTTTTTCATTGGTTGGGACCTTGATCTCTATCATGAAGAAACAAATGAAAAGGCCCAAGTAAATACTTCAGACCTCAATGAAGAACTGGGACAGGTATAAAATAATTCAAAATAGTGTTTGAAACAAGATGAAGCTAGATTTGATTTAATTAATCAAAAGTGATTAAATTCATAGTTGTTCTTTTTACACAGTTAATATTCCCTATGGATTTTATAATTTTTTCCCTTTTGTTTCACTAAAAAATTGTAATTTGGAAGTGGTTCAGCAGTGGACCACAGTCTGAGATTTTAAATGAGCATTGTTGCCCTATACATTGTTTAATTATTAGAAAAGTTTATTGAATACTTATTTTCCATGTATTTATAATAAACCAATTACACCTATTTCAGATAAGTACAATAAATGTGCACACAAGTTGAAATGAGTGCAGAGTATCTGCAGACCATATGAATGAATGTCCCACTAGTGGATATGAGGGAGACTGGCAGCCTTTTTTAATTCTTAAACTTCTTTGACTGACGTAACTTCTTAACTTGCTGTAGGTGGAGTATGTATTTACAGATAAAACTGGTACATTGACAGAAAATGTGATGCAGTTTCGGGAATGTTCCATTAATGGTCTCAAATATCAAGAAATCAATGGCAGATTAGTTCCTGAGGGATTGATAGAAGACTTTCCAGATGGAGTACAGCCCAGTTTTGTAAGTTCTTTCTAAAATTAATTTCTTGAAATTAATTTTGAGCTTTCTATAGTCTAAAGTTCGGGTCCTTCTTGAAGTTATCCCAAAGATGCTTTTTCACGAGGCAATTGGACTTTCACCATCCAGTCAGAGCCGAAGAAGTTTCTTGGATGAGAAGCGAAACATCAGTGGAAAGAGGGGCACATAACAAAGTCAGAATAACAGCAAATAGCCCGAGCCTGCAAAGATGAAGTGAGGAAAGCTAAGGCTCATAATGAACTAAGGCTTGTGACCAAAGTCAAAAATAACAAAAAAAGCTGCTTTCAACATGTAAAAAACAAGAAAAAAGTGAAGGAAATGATTGGTCCATTAGTGGGTGAAAGTGGCAAGAAGGTGACAAGCAATAGGGAGAAAGCAGAACTATTTAACTCGTTTTTTGCATCTGTCTTTACACAGACCAACCTATCAAAAATAGTGCCATAAAAAATAGAATAGAAACACAAGTTAAGATAGGCAAGAAAACGGTAAGTGAGCACCTGTCCAGCCTAGACGAGTTCAAATCACCAGGACCAGATGGATTACACCCCAAGGTTCTCAAGGAACTGGCAGATGTGATCTCAGAACCACTGAACTATATTTTTCAAAGATCCTGGAGCACTGGGAACTACCAGGAGGACTGGAAAAGAGCTGATGTAGTTCCCATCTTCAAAAAAAGGAAAAAAATGGATCCAGGAAATTACAGACCTATCAGCCTGACCTCAATACCTGGGAAGATTCTGGAAAAGATAATCAAACAACAAATCAGCGAACACCTAGAGGCAAACAAAATCACTACTAAAAGCCAACATGGGTTTGTCAAAAACAGATCATGCCAGACAAACCTTATTGCATTCTTTGACCAAGTGACAAAATTAGTGGATCAGAGGAATGCTGTGGATATAATTTACTTGGACTTCAGTAAGGCATTTGATAAAGTAGATCCACAACCTACTACTCGATAAGATAGAAAAATGTGGGTTAGACAGCATCACCACCAGATGGATTCATAGCTGGCTGACCGGCCGTACTCAGCGTGTGGTCCTCAATGGAACCGCATCTACATGGAGGGAAGTGTGTAGTGGGTGCCCCAGGCTCTGTTCTGGCCAGTGCTCTTCAACATCTTCATCAACGATTTGGACGAGGGGATAGATGGGGAACTCATCAATTTGCGGATGACACCAAGCTGGCAGGAATAGCCAACACTCCAGAAGACAGGCTTAAGATACAGGAGGACCTGGACAGACTTGAACACTGGGCGCTATCTAACAAAATAAAATTCAATGGTGAAAAAAGTAAGGTTCTACATTTAGGCAAGAAAAACCAAATGTACAGGTATAGTATAGGGGTACCTTGCTCAATAGTAGTAACTGTGAGAGGGATCTCGGAGTCCTAGTGGACCATCACTTAAATATGAGCCAGCAGTGTGCTGCAGCTGCCAAAAAAAGCCAACACAGTGCTGGGCTGCATTAACAGAGGGATAGATCAAGATCACCTGAATATTAATACCACTTTACAATGCCTTGGTAAGGCCACACTTTGGAATACTGCATCCAGTTTTTTGGTCCCACGATGTAAAAAATATGTTGAGACTCTAGAAAGAGTGCAGAGAAGGCACAAAGATGATTAGGGGACTGGAGGCTAAAACATATAAGGAACGGTTGCTGAATTGGGTATGTCTAGTTTAATGAAGAGAAGGACGAGGGGACATGATAGCAGTGTTCCAATATCTCAGGGGCTGCCACAAAGAAGAGGGAGTCAAGCTATTCTCCAAAGCGCCTGAGGGCAGGACAAGAAGCAACGGATGGAAACTAGTCAAAAGGGAGAAGCAACCTAGAACTAAGGAGAAACTTCCTGACAGTTAGAACAATTAACCAGTGGAACAACCTGCCTCCAGAAGCGGTGAATGCTCCAACACTGGAAGTTTTTAAGAAGAGACTGGACAGCCATTTGTCCGAAATGGTGTAGGGTTTCCTGCCTGAGCAGGGGGTTGGACTCGATGACCTCCAAGGTCCCTTCCAACTTTTATTATTATTATTATTATTATTATTATTATTATTATTATTATTATTATTATTATCTTCAAAGAAAAAACAAGAAAGTCCAGTTGCCTCGTGAAAAAGCATCTTTGGGATAACTCTCATCTGGATGACTGAGAATCTCTATAGACATCCTTCTTTAAGCTTTTTTTATGAGTGTTTTTCAAAAGTAACTTCTAAACTTTCCGCTGTATGAATTTTCTTTAATTCTGACTGCAACTAAGATCTGTTGATTATTTAGGTTTCCAAGAACAATTAGTATATTGTCTGCAAGAGATAAATTGCATGATGCTCCATTTTTTTATATTAATGTTCTTATTTTTCCTAATGTTCTGTGCTAATTGAGAATGAGCATCTGTGTTTGGAATCCTATATTTAAAAACCTTGCATTCAAAACATTGATCCTTATTACTGTTTGAGTATAATGTATCAATTATCCAAAGTACTGTGACCTTGTTCAGTACTTTGGACAGTATTGTGTGTTGTATTTTTAGTTCAGAGGAAAAAAAGTTCTCTACCTATGATAGCCCAGATATTCACTATGAAAATACATAGGCGTACATTTTTGTGGCTAATCATAACTTTTTATTTTGGGAGGAGTTTGCTTCATAGGATAAAGATAAAATTAATAAATCAGATTCATCGCAGTGTTTTGTCTTTAATTTTTTTTAACAGACACATGAGGAAGAACTCTTCCTGAAAGCTCTTTGTCTCTGTCATACAGTGCAGATTAATAATGACCAAACTGATGGCATTTGCGACAGCCCGTGGCGTAGCAATGGTCTACCATCTGAATTGGAGTACTATGCCTCGTCCCCAGATGAAAAAGCTTTAGTTGAAGCAGCTCGCAGGTAAGGATCATAAGGCCAGGCTCTGCATTATAAAGGGCAATACCAGGTAAGTCTTTGTCTGGAGTCCAATTGGGGGAGCAAGCAAGGAGAAGAGAGAGGTCCAAATGTGCAGTCCAGCCTTTCTTTAACCCTTACTAGATGTGCTCTTGTATGACTTCTAGAATACCAGGGATGAATTACCAGGAATGAGGGCATTGCATTGCTTTTTGTAACACAGCTATGGTTGGTTAGTAAAATAACAGCCATAATACCAAACTGACTATCTCTGGGCCCACTGCTAGAGTTACCCTGCCTCGCTCTTCCATTTAGTAAATTCAGCTGATGAGTCTCAACAGAATTGCAGGCCCTTGAGAATCAGACATCGTTGTCAGCCATTTGTTCATGTCCGATCCTTGATCACTATGAATCAGCATTCTCTATGCCCCTCTGACTTGCACCTCCTCCTTCAGATCCGCCACGGTCATCCTGGTGTCATCTTTTATAGTGTGCAGCCAGCAGGTACTAGGGTGGCCCTTTCTCCTTTTTCCACTGATTACTCCCAGCGTGATTTACTGATTGAGAATCATTGATTGACATGATTGAGAATTGGAAGGGATGTAGAAATGTGAAACTGAGAATGGCATTTAGGCCACCGTGTCCCTGCTTAGTGTAGAAATCCAAATAAGGGATCCACAGCAGACACTTACCTGACATCAGCTTGTACACATCCCTTGAGGGAAAGCCACCAAAATTGCTCATACTGTTTTTGTGATGCTTCAGAAGGCTTCTGAGGCCTTCTGAAACCTTACAAGAAGGCCATACTCATTATTCTCCAATGCTTCGGAAAGCCTTCAGAAAACTTCTGATGTTTTCCAAAGCAACACAGGGATGGCCCCTGTAATTTGGAGAACTGAGTGTGTGGCCTCTGGAAGAAGGCCTAGGACCTCCGGCACTTGCCTTGCATAGGGACAGACCTTAGTGGGTCTTGTCAGTGGCAGGAGGAAGATGGTGAACATCAGCTGGTCATGCCAGGGCTTGCAGAGTGCAGAGCGGTGGGGATTTTGCATTGCGGCACTGGTGCAATCTTGTTCCTTCTCCCACTGTAACTAAATCTATATGGCAGTGGTGGTGAACCTATGGCATGGGTGCCAGAGGCGGCACTCAGAGCCCTCTGTGGGCACACGTGTTGTCGCCCCAGTCCTAGGCCTTCAGCTGGGTTTTATAAAACCTTTTCGCTTTAGGCCTCGGCCACCGTGTGCAAAAAAAAAAAAGGTTCAATCAGTCAATTTCAACTTCTCGCAGGAAAAAAAAAGATCTTGCAAAGTTGGAATTGATTGATTGAACTTTTTAGTCCCACCCAGTCTGCCGTTACCACCGCAGCCACGCCCAGCCAATGGGGCCACACCCACCCGGCACTCAGCGATGCATAAGTGGGTTTTGGGTTGCAGTTTGGGCACTCAGTCTCTAAAAGGTTCGCCATCACTGCTATATAGCATACATTTTAATTCTTGTTCTTTAATAAAGCTGCATAGAGATTAGCAAAAATGGATTGGAGTCTAGATGTCAATTTCAAAATTTAATTTTTGATTAAATTAACTGGCTTTAATACAACTTGTTACTGTTAAGTTCAGCCATCCTTAAACAGGAGTCTTATTATGAAATCTGAAAGCACCTTCGTGGAAGAATTATTCAAGATTCTTAAAAGCATTTTACTGCTATGCATGGATAATAGGGAGCAATGTTACTTTTCTACATAAGACACTGTTTTTAATGTTCATAAGGTTATCCACTTCTTTCACTTCCTTTTGAATTTTTAGGGTTGGTGTTGTGTTTACTGGGGCAAATGCAGAAAGCATGGAGCTTAAAAGCCGTGGAAAGCCAGAAAGGTAAAGCAGCAACAAAGAATACGTTTCCTTGTTTTTTAAAAAATAAAATAAAATACTGAAATTCTGTAGTGTAGGAGTAAAACGTACGGTCCTAGAAATGTTGCTGAATGCAACTGCCATCAACTTCAGCCAAAGTGGATTAAAAAGATCCTAATTTCTGATATTGGGGGGGGGCGCGATGGCCCAGTGGTTAAAGATCTAAACTTGTCAGTTGGAAAGCTGACAGCCCAAGTTCAAAACCCGAGCACCACATGGTGAGGTGAGCTCTCATCACTTGCACAGTTCCTGCCCACTTAGCAGTTTAAAAGCATGCAAATGTGAGTAGATCAATAGGTACCACTTTGGTGGGAAGGTAATAGCGTTTCATGATTCTTGGTGTATATAGTCAGGTTGGCCACATGGCCACGGAAGCATCTTTGGACAATGCTGGCTCCCTCAGCTAAGAAGATGAACACCTAGACTGGACAGGAGAAAACTTTACCTTTAATTTTTGATATAAGGAATCTTGGCTGTGAAAGTTGGACCATAAGAAAGACTGAGCGCCAAAGAATTGAGGCCTTTGAACTATGGTCTGGAGAAGACTACTGCGCGTCCCCTGGACTGCAAGGCGTTCAAACCGGTCAGTCCTAGAGGAGATCAACCCCGACTGCTCTTTAGAAGGCCAGATCCTGAAGTTGAAACTCAAGTACTTTGGCCACCTAATGAGAAGGAAGGACTCACTGGAGAAGAGCCTAATGCTGGGAAAGATTGAGGGCAATAGAAGAAGGGGACGACAGAGAATGAGGTGGCTGGATGGAGTCACTGAAGCAGTAGGCATGAGCTTCAATGGACTCCAGAAGATGGTAGAGGACAGGAAGGCCTGGAGGAATGTTGTCCATGGGGTTGCGATGGGTCGGACACGACTTCGCAACTAACAACAACAACATAAGGAATCTTAGCACATTTTGATCTTTCCAATCTTCATCTCACTCCCCCTGTGTAGAAGAAGCAATATAGAAAGAAATAATAACTTAAGAAACATATTTGTTTCAACAAAGTGTTTCTTCAGATCTTGGGATCACCAGTTATATGTTTGTTGGAGTTAAGAAAAAGATGGTTCCCTCCCAACTGAAGGAAGCAAAAGAACGTTAAATAGGCTATAGATTAGGTTAGCCTTTTATCAGTTTGCATCCAGGCTTTCCTCCAAGTAACTTGATGATCATATATATGAGGTGTTGTTGTTGTTGTTGTTATTAGATTTATCTTTTCTATTATGCTGTCTGCCACATCCACTATCCAGGCTTTTTTTGTCTTTCTTATCGACAGTTGTTAGATTGAGTGCTTTGTGCCGGGTGATTGACTATTTGAATTCTAAAGTCCCAGAGTGCTTTAGCTTCTTCATTTCCTATTACTTTCTCTATTTTATGGTCCCCTCAGTTTTTGGCTTGCAGGCAAATGGTATTTCTTGCAGATTTTCCAATGCACCATTGTTGCTACTTTGTCATGCCGTTGTTTGTGCTCAGTCTGTACAATCTTCTTGCAGCAGCTAACCAGGTGGTCCACTGTTCCTTCAGCTTCTTTGCAGAGGCAGCACTTGCTGTCTGTTGCTGTCTTCTCAGCTTGCATTTTGTTCTTAAGGCTTGGTCTCCTGCATTGTGCAAAAGACCTGGCTTTTCCCTCAGGCGATAATCGCACATTAAAACGGATGCCAGGTTTTTCTTATTTTTAATCTTTTAAATCAGTTGAGTTTTACAATTTTAAAATGATGATATATGTCTTTTAATTTTGATTGGGAGCCACCCAGAATTGGTTGAAGGATAGGCGGCTATATAAATGTTTGAAATAAATGTAATAAAATAAAATAAATCACCATTATTATTTGTTGTGATTGTTCTGCTATCGTAACTGCTTTGCAAGGTAGCTTTGTATTCTTTTTTTTTTAAATATAAAGGTTATCAAAAGTTTTAAAGAGAACATAAAACCTAAGACAAACTAATACAGAATAAAGGAAAAAAAGACAAAAAGACAAACGTTCAGAAAGAAAAGATAAAAATAAATTTAAAAAATGTTTCCAATGCTGCATTTTTCCTTTGTAGCAAATATTAAAGCATGATTTTGAAGTGATCTCTTACTCTGATTACAAAAAAAGGTCACTTTTCTATTCCCTATTTTTTTTTTCTAACCTTCTAAACCACAAGTCATAAGTGCATTTTTCTGTTACATGCAAAACGTCTATAAAAGGTTTCTAGTGAATCATAAATGTAGATGCTGTGTTTTCTCTAATATAAAAAATTAATTTAGCCATTTCTGCGAGTTCTATCATCTTCACCAACCATTATTCCATTGTGGGTAATATTCAAACTTTCCCACTTTTGAACATATAGTAATCTCCCTGCAGTTGTCATATATAAAAACAAAGTTCCATGGCCTTTTTCTAGCTGTTTGCCTGTTAATCTCAAAAGAATCCCAAAAAGAAAAGTCTCTGAGTATACATTAGTCTTTAACTTTTTCTGAATTAGTGCATTTATTTATATCCAAAATTGTTTGGCTTTTTTACCCATCTACCATACATGATAAAATATCCCTTCAAGTTCTTCACATTTACAGGAAAGATTTGAAATAAAATCCACCCTGATCCTCATGAATAAATTAAGTATTAACCTTGTAAACTCTAAAGCTTCCTCGTTCCGTTATGTATTCAAGATGGACAGTGATTAACATTTATATGTTATATGTAAGGGTGTAGGTCTATACGTATGTTGTATATAGTATGTTTAAATGTGTGTTACGTGTGTGTACACTTTGAGAGCAAGCAACTAAATTTCATTTTTAATGTGTGCCATTGTGCCCACAGTACAAAATGACAATAAAGGTTTATCTATCTATCTATATCTATCTATCTATCTATCTATCCATCCATCTCTCTCTCTCTCTCTCTCTCTCTCTCTCTCTCTCTCTCTATATATATATATATATATATATATATATATATATATATATATATATATATATATATATATATATATATATATATATATATATATATATATGTTTTCTGAGGTTTTCACGGGTGTTTGTATGTAGGTCTTTGGTAATTCGGGTTTTCTCCCGTGTAAATTGGAAGTGTCTTGGCGACGTTTCGACGAAGTCTCATTCGTCATCTTCAGGCTGGTGTCTCTTCGGCCTCGTGCTTCTAGAAGCAATTGCTTCTAGAAGCACGAGGCCGAAGAGACACCAGCCTGAAGATGACGAATGAGACTTCGTCGAAACGTCGCCAAGACACTTCCAATTTTACACGGGAGAAAACCCGAATTACCAAAGACCTATATATATATATATATATATAAATTCTTGCAAAATTATTTTCAGTCTTTCTGCTAAAATCGTAATCAACTTACAAGCATTAGTCAAATACTGACATTGTAGTATGGACTGTAGTTTGTTGCTAAAGTCAAATTTATCCCTCTTTAGACATTAATATTATATTAGCTTCTTTCCAACTCTCTTGTCATTTTTCCTCCCTGTAAAATAAGAGTTCTCAGTGCTTTGTAGAGGTTGTAAACATTTATCCTTGAAACACTTATAATGCATCCTCAATAACCCCTCTGGTCCAGGCTTAGTAGCTTCTTAACATTGTATCTTCCACCAATGTGACCTCACCATAATGGCATTCCTCCTAAGCTACAAACCAGAAACTCCTCTCCTTAAGTATCACTTGAACAGTTAATGATATGTCAGCTTTAAAACTTGCCTGCCATGAGCATTTTGTTTTCCTAAGTACCGGTTGCATTTGGTTACATTGAAGAAATAGAACTCTTACTTAAAATGAATCGTTATAAGTAAGCCACTTAGTGAAATGAGATGTGAAGATCAAGTAAACGGCACATGGCTTTGGGGAAATGGTGTCCCTTCACCTTTGTTCCTTCCTTTTTCTGTCCCTCCATCAATTACAGAAATGACTATAATCAGCCTCTCAGTTGAGAGGAGTCCTCTTCTCCAGGCCCAGCATGCCCATCAAGTATAACCTAGGCGTGCAATGTCAGGCATGCAGTTTTCATAATGTTCTGCGTTTCACGAGTATGGCCTTTATTTCATACCCAAACTAAGCATGAGCCTCTTCTCCTTTAAAGGTACAAATTACTACATGTACTGGACTTTGATTCCAATCGTAGGAGAATGAGTGTGATCGTAGAAAGTCCATCAGGTAAGATTTTTTTAAAAATGATGCTTTTGATGTTATGAATTCTCTGACCCCCTAAAACCAGTTATATAAATGGAACATGAATAGCCTCTGATAAGCACTACTAACTTGTATTTTTTGTTTTCTTGGATAGGTGAAAAGCTTTTATTTACCAAAGGAGCAGAATCTGTTATTCTTCCTTCCAGTAAAAATGGTGAGGTAGAAAAAACAAGAATCCATGTGGATGAATTTGCATTGGTATGTCAGAGCCTGTTTTCAAACTTTCTGATAGATCATGGTAGAGGTGCTGCTAAATCAGGGGTGGGGAACTATGGCCCTTTTATGACCTGTGGACTTCAACTCCCAGAATTGGAAGTCCATGGTTGAATTGAAGGGCCATAGTTCCTCACCCTTGTGCTAAATTAAGAAGCAATTATTACTGTAACAAATATAATGATACTACAATAAACAATACAATGTATAATATTTCAGATCCATGAAGTGTGTGGGTTAAGAACTGGTTGAAGTATGTGTTGGGCATCGACGGGCAATTTTATTCAGAGTGCTTTGGCTTGAGATCCTGGGATAGCTGCCTGATGCCGACCCTATTTATGGATTTTGTTTATAAAACTAGGGCTGACGGGAGTTTCTTGATTTTACCACAGACTTTCCCATCAGTCCCAGCTTTCATGTTCAGAGATTATATGAACTGGGGTCAAAACATCTTGAGAGAATGGCGTTCGGAAAAATAAAACCATTTCATCTTCTTCAGACCATGAGCCTTTCTCTACTTCCCTCTCTTCCTTCTATTTCTCCCTATAAACAGTTGCCTCTGATTCAAGTAGCGCCTTCTTCTCCCAGAGAGAAGAATCTCTTCATTGCCTTCCAAAATTAGCATTATTTGACAGACTACAGACCACATCTGTCCTTGGAACTTTGGTCTGTTTTGCTTGGTTTCATCCTCTTCCATTAATGGGAGTAAAACTGAAGATGCCTTGTCCAAAAAAGGCACTTTTTGGGAGACCTAAACTGTCAGGACTTTCATTTAATGAAGCAGTGCACTCCCATCAGTAATGAAGCAGTGCACTCCCATCACTGACATTTTTGTCAGTGTCCTATCTAATAATCGCTTTCTATTCTTTTCACAGAAAGGATTAAGAACTCTTTGTGTAGCTTACAGAAAATTCACAGAGGAGGAGTATAAAGAAGTAAAGCAGCGTCTTTTTGAAGCAAAAACTGCCTTGCAGCAACGAGAAGAGCGGGTGGCAGAGGCATATAACTTCATTGAAAAAGACTTGGAATTACTTGGAGCTACAGGAGTAGAAGACAAGTATATACTTCCTGTTTTGTTTATTTGGGGAAGGAATTCTGGCACAGACTAGCTCGATGCTCCTTCTTTTCTCCATCAATAGCAGCATGTGATACGTATAATTTTTCCCAATAGCATAAAGAGGGAGGATGGCAATTGGAGCCACAGCACCCAGCCTTGTGTGAATTAAGTACAGATAGTCCTCGACTTAACAACCATTCGTTTAATGACCGTTCGAAATTACAACAGCACTGAAAAAAGGGACTTAACGACAATTTTTCACACCTATGACCCCTGCAGCATCCCCCTGGTCACATGATCAAAATTCGGATGCTTGGAAACTGGCTTATATTTATGACAGTTGCAGTGTCCCAGAGGTCACGTGATCACTTTTTGCCACCTCCTGACAAGCAAATCAGTGAGGAATCCAGGTTCACTTAACCTCCATGTTACTAATTCAACAACTCTGGTGATTCACGTAACAGCTATGGGAAGAAAAGTTGTCAAATGGGGCAAAACTCACTTTAACTGTCTCGCTTAACAACAGAAATTTTGGGCTCAGTTGTGGTCATAAGTCAAGGACTACCTGTATCCTATTGAACATGTTGCCCTTCAAAGAGGAAAAGCTTTGTAGTTGCCACCCCAAAACCATAAGATGAATTAGGAAGGTGGCAATTAGTATTTAACAGGCCCAGTATGTGATGACTGTTTAAAAAGGATCAGTGTGGTGAGACTGGGAATTGATACAGATAGAAGATAATATTTGTAGCTCAGGGTTGAACTGTGGAGTCCTTGTTGCTCTCTTGAGTTTAGATGTCTGAGTGAAACCTCTGCAAGAAAACAGCCAAGCTCAGAGGGCGACAAGGACTCTACTGGGAGTTGAGACTATTAAGGTATAGCTTGCGTTAACCAGCATGTTCCCTGTGACATGAAATTTGACCTGTAGCAGGGGTGACCATCCTATTGGTGGCCTAGATGTGTTTTATACTACATAAAGTAACAGTGTGAGTAAAATTCAATTCTTGGTGACATTTTCTTCACCACAGTGTGCAAGTAGTTTGCCCCAGCATTCTTTGGGAATACTTGTTCGTTTGTAACTACCTAGTCTAGCTTATACTGTAGGATTCCCTGGTGATGATCTAGGTCCTTCCTACTTCGCTTTTTTTTTTTCCTTCAAAATCAACCAAAGTCACTAGATGTTACTTCCCACTGTTGGGAAAAATAAACATAGTATCTTCAGTTGTTGCTTCTTGGAATAAGCCTGAATATGGAAATAGCTTGATGTAAACACCAAGTTTGAGAAAAGCATTGGATGCTTAGACATGAAATATCCAAAGCTGAAATAGTGCTTGAATATAAATATCCAGTGGTCGGAAGGCAAACCTTTCGATCTTCTCCACTAATAGTGAAAACAGGTAACCTCCACAAAATCAAAAATCAGAAGGAGCTCGTTCCGGTTCCAGATCGCGGCGCCAGTGGACGTGCGGGGAGAGCCTTCTTTCCGCCATCCAGTTTTCCTTCTTCGGAAGACCCTGGAAAGGGTCAAAAGTCGCCCTGGAGGGGCGACCACCTTTGAGGAGGACCCTCGCTAGATCGCGGAGGGGCGGCAACCCCTCCGTTTGATCCGAGGCAGCTCCTCAGGACCGTAGAAGAAAAGATCGGCCATTAACATGGCCGATCACCAAGCCGTTCCTGCTGAAAGCCCAAAGCACTACTAAGCATGATGAAAGCAACCTGGAGGAGTTGGGTGAGACCTTACCTTACCTTTCCTGCTTCCCAACTATTTTCCTGTAAAAGCCTTTTCAAATACCTCTTTCCCCTTTCTCAATTCTGCGGCTCCTGCCTACTTTGGGAAAATAAAGCTAAGGGGAAAAAAAAAAAAAAAGAACAACTAGACTAAACAACTAAATATTTGGACTTGTAATTTCTGGATACCTGGGCTCCCAAAGTCTTTTACTCTTACAGAGACATTGTTTTGCTTGTTTGCTAAGCTGAAAAAAAAAATATTTATTCCTTCCTTCTTTGAACCAGATAAAAGCTTAACTTTGCATGTTACTGGGGACATCTTGTGGTGAAATTTGGTACAGCAAGTGAAATTTTTTTCCTGACTGGGAGACTTCTGAGACTAAAATTTGTCCTTGACATTATCAAAAAAAGATAAGAACTTGGAACAGTTGGGTGGTGAAAATAATTCTCTATAGTGGAGGTGGATATCTATTGACTTTCATTAAAAATAGCCTCCACTAAAGGACTATTCGTAAATACCACAGAAATGGAGGAACACCACCCACAGCTTAACTTCAAATCTATACTTGAAAAAATCTTAGAGGCTACTGAGCTAATGGATGTCAGAATGAAAGATATACGCGCCACCTTAAAGCTACAAAACGCAGCCCTGACTTCAACAGTTGAACTTACAACCCAAAAAGCAATAGAAGAAGAAGGAATTAACACTAAAGTGGATTTTAAAGAAGGCCAGCTACAATCTACTCAGAACTCTGAGACCCAAACTTTGATTTCATCCAAAGAATCTGCAACTTCAACACTAATAGAAATTGAACAAAACAACACTAAGACGGAAGATGCTGAAGACCTACATATACAATATACTGAGAATTCAGATAACCCAGATGACCAAAAAACAATGACAACATTGAATATGATTTTTCATTTAAACCAGCTGAAATTATTTGAATAAATAATAAGTGTATGTTAGACATGATAACTATTTTGTAATGAAATAAGGGAACCGTGGGCTATCCGAAACCTAACTACTATGGTCGCTAAGCTAACTGGAATACTGTAACTGAAATCAGATAAGTTAACAGTTGTTGATAAATGTTTCAAATGATTGAGTTATAACTAGCAATGTATTAATTTGAATCTGGTGTAATAATTAAGGGAACAGAGAGGAAATTTTTGATGATGCAAACTGACATATGTATGGGAAAGCTTGTTATTGGACTACGTATTACCCAACAACCAAGTTGCTTCCTTAATACCTGAAGTTTTGTAAAAATGGAAAATTAATAAAACTTAATAATAATAAAAAAAATCAGAAGGAGCCCGGTCGCTCCCTGTCAGACAGACAAAATTTATTCAAAGGGATAAGCTTTCCTGAACTACAGTTCACTTCATCACATCCATCTTCATCAGAGCTGTAGTCATCTTTGAATAAAATTTGTTAGTCTGGAAAAATGCTATCTGAATCTTTCTGATTTTGGACTGATTTTGGACTAACAGGTATGCTACAATGTCTAAGCAGAGACGTTATGATCCCGACCAATGAGTTCTGATATTGTTCACCAATGCAATTTGCTCATTTTCAGGCTGCAAGATAAAGTCCAGGAAACCATAGAAGCTCTTCGATTGGCAGGGATTAAAGTGTGGGTGCTCACGGGAGACAAACATGAAACAGCAGTAAGCGTCAGCTTATCGTGTGGACACTTCCACAGAACCATGAATATCCTGGAACTCGTGCAACACAAATCAGATAGCACGTGTGTGGAGCAACTGAGACAGCTCGCCAAGAGGTAAATCCTTGAACGTTTCTGAAGTGATGTCAACAGGTTTCTAAAATAGTGTTTCTTAAATGTGGTCCAGGATCCCCTGAGGGTCCCCCAAGAAACTGTCAGGGGAGCTCAAAATCAAAATTATTTGCCAGCCTATGTTTAAAAATAATAGAATATTAAAATCCTATCAAGCAATTGTGAGAAATGGCAGCAGCAGTAAATGCACCCGTTTTAATTTTTAATATGGCAGACATCGATAAATATAACCCATACGATGAAAAGCTCTTTTGGGGCCCTCCATAATTTTTCTGTTGTTCAAAATATTCCAAAATAGCCAACACAGTTCTAGCATTGGAGTCCCGAGAGAAAAAAACAGTTAAGAAACACTGTTCTAAAACAGGGCTTTTCAACCTTTTTACTGATTGTACCACTTTTAGGATATGGCAATATTCGAGTACCACTTAGCAAGGTGTCAAAAACTTGGTGACAAAAAAAAAACCCTGTTCAAAGTTGCAATTGCACTGAAATGACTTATGACCATTTTTCACACTTATGACCATTGCAGCATGCCCAGGGTCATGTGATTTATATTTGGATGCTTGGCAACTGATTCATATTTATGATGGTCACAGTGTCCCAGGGTCATGTGATCCCCTTCTGCAACCTTTTGACAAGCAAAGTCAATGGCAGGGCTGCTGGTGGCCAAGTGCTAAGGCGGGACTTCCTTCCCTCCCTCCCTTTCCCTGCCTCCCTTTTTCTCATTCCCATCTCCTTCTGAAGGAAGAATTTGAACCCCCCCATATTTTCCCTCTTCCATATATTGATCAAACAAGGAAAGGCCTCCAGAGACAGAAAAGACAAGCTGCTGAGTTAAAAAGGCATTTCCCCTTTAAGAATTAGCTACTGGCTAGAAAGGAAAGTAAGGAGCCCAGCAGGCACTTAAGGAAGAAAAAAAAATGTAAGTACTGGCTGCCGGCTAAGGCAGCTTCCCCAAATGGCTCCATTCATAAGTAAAATCTGCAGCTCCAGAGGCCTCTCTCACTGTAAGTCCTTGCCTGTGCTGGCTCTTTCCCTTCCCCACTACACTTGGCTAGGCAGGGCTGTGTACCACCTGCCACTCGTTAATGTACCACAAGTGGTACGTGTACCACAGGTTGAAAAGCCCTCATCTAAAAGATTCCAACATTCTTTTTTTTTTTCTTCAATAGAGGCCTGACTTTAAGCTAGGAAAACTTGCTTTTGAACTACAAATAAGTTGTGTTGGCATTAGCAACAATATTCTAAGCTCAACATGGGCCTATTTTGAACTCGGAGCACTTCTAGAATGGTTGAAAGCAACATCGAGGATACTTGTGATCAGCTCAGAACAACAAAAACAAAGCATTTCCAACTCTAAATGTTGTTTTGCATTACTAACAGAATTTTCCAATATGAAAATAAAGCAATCCTGTTCCATCATCATCTTCGCTACAAAATGAGCATACAAGAAGCTAATGAGCCTGCCCGCTTAGCCGGTGGGAAGGGTTCCTAGTTCAGCCTGTTCTCATTGTCTGTCGTTCTTAAAGCCTTTGACGTGTCTTGACTGGTGGCCTTCATGAGACAATAACGGATTTGTTTCTCCCGTTTTTCTCCTTCCTTTGTTAGAATAAAGGATGACCACGTAATCCAGCACGGGCTGGTAGTGGATGGGACCAGCCTCTCCCTGGCCCTCAGGCAGCATGAGAAACTCTTCATGGAGGTCTGCC
This sequence comes from Azemiops feae, assembly GCA_023970755.1. Taxonomy (NCBI): domain Eukaryota; kingdom Metazoa; phylum Chordata; class Lepidosauria; order Squamata; family Viperidae; genus Azemiops; species Azemiops feae. The sequence goes on from JALGBA010000241.1 coordinate 1,346,333, forward strand.
GAAATTGCTCTGCTGTGCTCTGCTGTCGTATGGCACCTCTGCAGAAAGCCAAGGTGTGAATTAACAGGAGCTCATGGAGGTTGTGCGTCAGCCTCTCTCAACCTTCCTGTTTCAAGCTGAGTTTAGAAGGGTTGAGCCTTCTGCCTAATGACACCTGTCTACCTGACTACAAAATAGACAGGCAGTAGGGCTTGCTATTGACTGTCTTGCTATATGACTGGCATGTGCTCTTAGGTGTACAGGCAGTCCTCAACTTTGAACGGTTTAGTGACAGTTCAAAATTACAACAGCACTGAAGAAAGTGACTTATGACCGGTTTTCATACTTATGACCATTGCAGCCTGCCCACGGTCACGTGATCAAAATTCAGACGGTTCATATTTATGAAAATTGCAATGTCCCGGGGTCATGTGATCACCTTTTGGGAAATTCTGACAAGTAAAGTCAGTGGGGAAGCCAGATTCACTTAACAACCATGTTACTAACCTAATAGCTGCAGTGATTCTCTTAAGAACTGTGTGGCAAGAAAGGTCATAAAATGGGCCAAAACTCACTTAAAAACTGTCTCACTTAGCAACATAAATTTTGGGGTCAACTGTCATCATAAGTCGAAGACTACCTGTACCCAAAGTACGCCAATATTTCCCAGCCAGTCAGCCTCAAAAGTCTTGGTGTAGCAATTCCTTTCACCAGTATGTACTGTTTAATAAACACTGCAGTGAGCCTTGATTATTTGCTTTGGGTCCTGCATTTGATTCCATACAGTGAGCATGTGAGAAATGCTGGGAGCTACAATTTAGCAGAGGGGCAGAAGCTCCCTACCTCTGATAGAGAAGATGTGCAATCCTTTTCTCTAAAATAGCTTTCCTGAGATTTTAAGAGAAGAAGCCAAATAAACTAGCATTTTAGTTATGCGCCATATTTGCTTTGAGGAGAAAAAAATCTAGCTGTATTTGGATGGCATTTTAGATCAGGAAACACTAAGCCTAGATCAAAGCCAATGTTCCTTCAATCAGTTTTCAGTGGAAATAAATTCTTGATTTGTTGGAAATACATAGGATTGATGTAGCTCCGTGAAAGAGACAGTTTTAATCTCTGAATTATTTTCTATCCATTAGAAAATGTTTTGGTTAAATGTTTGAATTTTAAGCATTGCCTGCTCTTGAGTTTGTTGAGAAACCTCAATGTCTCAAATCACCGACTCCCAAATAATGTCAGTTTTGTTTTAAATAAGTCTGTCTTCCTTTTACAGGTTGTACGGCTGCTGAAAACATCTCCAGAGAAGCCTATCACATTAGCTATCGGTGATGGAGCTAATGATGTGAGCATGATACAAGAAGCTCATGTTGGCATAGGTAATATTTAGGTGATGCTCAGAGTCTCACTGTATTTAAACTTCATTAATTGGGATTACAATGGGTATCATCTCTATAGATGAAAAAGTAATAAACTAGGTTCTATGTATACAGGAGCCTTTCAGTTAAATAAAATAATAAGTAAAAGATATTTAAATAAATAAAGCATCCTTACATCCAACTTGCCAACCAGGAATGGCTTTATGATTGCATCTTCTCAGTTGCAAACATTTTCTTTGAAATTTAGTTGTAATTGTTAATTCTTAGATTATAATTTTGTTTTTCTTTTAATCGTCTTAAAATGTCAGATGGAAATGCAGGCCACTCAAAATCTTTTCAGATTCATTAGAATTATAAGCCAAGTAAGTAAATAAATTAATAACACCACACATTCTGCAACTTGATGTCCTCCAAATATGCTGTGAGTGTTAATGCTGGCTAAGTATATACCAATAGCATATTTGAAGGAACCTAAGTTAGTAAAGAAAGTAGGAATAATTGTTATTTTTTCTATGGGAATTGGTGGCTTGCCACTGCTTCCAAGCAGCTTTCTCTGGAGCAGAGAAAAGTGTAGCATGGGGTCCCCGAGATCCTTTCAAGTGTCTGCAAAATCAAGTAAATATGCTAACATTTCTCAGTTTTAATTTCTAATGTAATATCGGTACATACTGATAAGACATAATCCACATAAACCAAAGTTCTCTGTGATTCTCAGTCATTTTTAATAATGAAAATTGGTTCTGAGACCAAAATGTTTGAGAACCACTAATCTGGAGCAGGATAGTAGATGGTGAGGGTGGCTATTGGTAGAAGTATGTCCCCCCCCCAAAAAAAAATATTTCTGAGCCCTTCCATGAAAAAAAAGATGTAGTTATGTAGTTCAGCAATAGAAAATATTTATGCATGTTTACAATCTTTTTTTTGTTGTGGAATAAAAGGTGTGCTCTTACCTGCTCAGGCCTCCTTTAAATCTCCAAACAGCACACTAAAAGGTCGAATCTTCTGTTATTGCATATGTTGTTTCACTTTGACTTACGTGTGTCACTTAGGAAAACATGTTATTTTTGCTTATCCAAATTGCAGGTATCATGGGCAAAGAAGGCAGACAAGCTGTAAGAAACAGTGACTATGCAATAGCAAGATTTAAATTCCTCTCCAAGTTACTTTTTGTCCATGGCCACCTTTATTATGTTAGGATAGCGACCCTTGTACAGTACTTTTTTTACAAGGTAAGTGTCTGTAGCATATAATTGGGGATTCTTTTAGCTCAGAACTTTTTCTTTTTTCTTTTCTTCTAATTTTTAGAAGGGTGATATTAAAAAAGAAGTATTGTAGAAACTGAATCTACTTCTTTCTCACTGTTGACACTAGCATTTCCCCAAATTTTATTTCAAGCCCCAGCATTAACAATGACAGCATATTAACCATGCTAAGAGATTTTGGGTAGCCCACAGGTTCTATGCGTCTGCTTATGCAGGAATGCATGCACAAATGTCTCCATCCTATTCATTTTCCTGATTCCCTTAATTGCATTGAATGTAGGTGACACAAACAAAAGAATCCAGGTGGAGTTCTGTATCTTAACATTTCACCCCATCTTTCCTCATTGTTCTAGAGCAGGGCTTTTCAACCTTTTCACCGATTGTACCACTTTTAGGATATGGCAATATTCGAGTACCACCTAGCAAGGGGTCAAAAACTTGATGACCAAAAAAAAACCCCTGTTCAAAGTTGCAATTGCACTGAAATGACTTGTGACCATTTTCACACTTATGACCATTGCAGCATGCCCAGGGTCATGTGATTTATATTTGGATGCTTGGCAACTAATTCATATTTATGATGGTCAGTGTCCCAGGGTCATGTGATCCCCTTTTGCAACCTTTTGACAAGTAAAGTCAATGGCAGGGCTGCTGGTGGCCAAGTGCTAAGGCGGGACTTCCCTCCCTCCCTCCTTCCCTGCCTCCCTCTTTCTCATGCCCACCTCCTTCTGAAGGAAGAATTTGAAACCCCCCCATCCATATTTTTTCTCTTCCATATATTCATCAAACAAGGAAACGCCTCCAGAAACAGAAAAGACAAACTGCTGAGTGAACTAGCTTAAAAAGGCACATTTCCCTTTAAGAATTAGCTACTGGCTAGAAAGGAAAGTAAGGAAGAAAAAAAAATGTAGTAAGTATTGGCTGCCGGCTAAGGCAGCCTCCCCAAATGGCTCCATTCATAAGTAAAAGAATTTACAGGCAAAATCCATTCAGGAGAAAAATAGTTCAAAATCCCTTGCAGCAAAACTTACAGCTAACAATAGCAGAGAATAGAAGCTAACACCAGCCATCAGCCAAATAGAAATTGCCAAACACTCCTTAAGAACACAAAGCCCACATTGCACAAATCCCAGAACTTCAAAGTCACAAAAGCACATAAAAATCCTTCCACTCTCCATCTCCTCCCTCTTTCTCATGGGGGAGGGTGAGCCAGAAGTGAGCCTGGGCCCTTTGTCTCTCCCCAGCCACTGCAGCTCCAGAGGACTCTCTCACTGTAAGTCCTTGCCTGCGCTGGCTCTTTCCCTCCCCCACTACACTTGGCTAGGCAGGGCTGCGTACCACCTGCCACTTGTTAATGTACCACAAGTGGTACGCGTACCACAGGTTGAAAAGCCCTGTCTAGAGAGCTAAGAAAATATAGCATTATACAAAGCACTTTTTAAAGCGAACTATGAACATGGAGGCTTGGTCTCTAGGAAAAACAACCTCTGAATGTAGACACATAGTCCTCAGCATTTGACTACAATTGGGATTAGAATTTCCATTGCTAGGCAAGGCAGTTGTTAAGTGAGTTGTGCCCAGTTTTGCAACCTTTTTTTTTTTGCCATGGTTGCTAAACGAATCACTGCAGTTGTTAAGTGAAGCTTCTGATCATTAGGCAAATCTAGCTTCCCCTGCTGAGTTTGCTTGTCAGAAACTGGGAAGATTCCAAATGGCCATCATATGACACTGAGATGCTGCAACCATCGTAAAGGCTGGTTGCCAAGCACCTGAATTTTAATCACATGATCATGGGGATGCTGCAATGGTCCTAAGTGTGAGGTCCAGTCATATACCACTTTTTAATGCCATTGTAACTTTGAACGGTTGCTACGTGAATGGCTGTAACTCGAGGACTACCTGTAAAGTTTTTCCTTGATAATGTTCAGTAGGAGCTTCCATCGCCTTCCACTGACTTGCTGCTCATTTCTTCACTTCCAAGCCAAACACATCTGCAGTAAAACTATTTTCTTGTAAACCAACTTTTAATCATGGTTGCAGAGTCTCTAGATTATAAACAGGTTGTGATCTCTTTTGATGCGCACGTCATCCAGATCGTAGTTTAAAGGCAAAGTGAGATGAGAGCAGTCTGGCGAGGTGTCGGGGAAAAAAAAGGACACAATTTCTATTTCAAACAAGGAGTCACGGAGCTGCTAAGTCTGAAGTGGATTAGGGTGAGGGTATTAGTGAAGACGGCTTCATTGGTTGTGACAGTGATGGAAGCTGAGGTGCCTTGTGGGAGAATTTTTATCTCCACTGCTTCCTTCAAAGAGTTTAATTCCAGTCAGTGATATCATTATCCATCTGGATGATGAGTCTCAGTAGACGGGATTGTTTTACTTCAGGGGTCTTCAAACTTGGCCCTTTTATGACTTGTGGACTTCAACTCCCAGAATTCCCAGGAATTCTGGGAGTTGAAGTCCACAAGTCATAAAAGGGCCAAGTTTGAAGACCCCTGTTTTACTTCTTTACTTTTTCTGATATTCAAGATATGTTTGGATGGGTATGACAGAATTTGGTGTTTTATGTCTCTTAACTGGTTGCATCACATCTTGTTTTCCAGAATGTGTGTTTTATTACGCCGCAGTTTTTATATCAATTCTTCTGTTTATTTTCACAACAAGTAAGTAGTCAACTGGGTTTTTTTATTCTTCTCCTCTTTCTGTCTTCACATTCTGATTTGTAGGCAGCCATTACATCAAAGCTAAAATTGAATACCTATTACTAACAGCTAGATGAGGCAAGTCAAACTCGCAACATCGTGTGACGTATCACAACTTTTTCCCCATTGCCGGCAATGGGGTGGGCGCAGTTTTGGCATAACGCATCTGGCCTGCGGGCTGGCAGTTTGACATGCCTGAGCTAGATGATGCTTCATTAGCATCTGTTTCTCCATCCCTATATTTTCCTTTAAATTTTCTGTCTGCAAAAATGGATCTAAGAACAATCCCATTTCTTGTGGGGAAGCATTTTATTGCTAGGAAATCATAAAGATAAAAATTGAAAGTTGTGTTAAAGAGTTCCATGCGGAATAAGAATTTAGTCAAAGTAATATTTTATCTTTGGATAATGCTGATTAGTTGCTAATTTCTTTCTATGTGACAAAGCCAAAAGCACTTTTAAAAATGGGTTTCATTTTATATCTAGGAGACAAGTGACAGTTATAGCTAGATCAAGAAGGGATTTTCTTATTAATCAGATTTAGCTAATTTAAATGTATGCCAGTTTAAATTTAAGATTTAAATTTAAGATGTGCTGTATTATAACTCAGATTATCCGTAGCCAGTAATGTTTGTCCTTTCTTGCATTTCTGAAATTAATTGCTCTTAAATCTAATATGAATTCTAGCAAATTCTAGAATGTGTGTATGTGTGTGTGTGTGTAAATAACCTAGTAAAAACTATTGGTAATCCTGATTGGCCCCATTTAAGAATGATTAGTGATTGAGTCTTATCACAGGCTGATTTTCCTACCTCTAAATTCCGTATTTTAAGTATTATTCTAAACAGGCAATAATATGAAATTAAAAAGTGGGCTGACTGAAAAGAAGCTGGGCGACACTTAAGCAGAAGAAGTTTCTGTCTCAAGTGAAGAATAAGATGATAGCAAATGCCCACCCCACCCTCCTGCCTTTCCTTCCAAGCTGCTTCAGTTCTTATTTTTCTTCTACATGGATCGTGGGATGGTCTGCATTGAATTTGGTGACAAACCACTTCCTGCTTCAATAAGAAAAAAACAACAACCACAGACCTTTTCTTGACCACTCAGCATCTATCATCTAATGCAGCGTTTCTCAGTCTGGGCAGCTTTAAGACATAGGGACTACAGTTCCCAGCATTCCTCAGCCAGCAATGCTGGGAATGGAAGTCCCCACACCTTAAAGTTGCCCAGGTTGAGAAACAGAGACATAAAGTGACTATTATGGTAGCTTTGCCCAATGTTAAAGCCTCTTCTCCTCCCTGATACACACACACACACACACACACACACACACAGAGAGAGAGAGCATTTTCCAAGTTGATGTTCTTTTTTATACCTTTTTGAATGTTGCACCAAAGAACTTCTGTTAACCCATACTTAGCTAGAATTAAACACAACATTTCCTGTTCTTGCAAGACTTCTCTACACTGATATTTTTTAAAAAAAGAATGTTAAGACCATTTGTGTTTGAGAGGGAGAAAAAGAAATTTTAAGTACGGTATGGAAGGAGTTTGTAAGAATTCTTTATAGTTGTACAGCTTCAAGTCACAGAAACTGGCTTTATTGCATTCCTTCGTTAATGTTACCATAATAAAACAGACATTTAGATCTGGTTGTTGTTGTTTTTGTTGAATTCTCTGTACATGGGTTTTAAAACAATTCTCCACCTTTCTCACCTTTCAGACTCTGTATGACAGCGTGTACCTAACTTTGTACAACATTTGTTTCACATCCCTTCCAGTCCTCATGTATAGTCTTTTTGAACAGCATGTGCATCCTCATGTATTGCACAGCAAGCCAACACTCTACCGGTAAGCATAAGTCTTTTCAAGAGAGGGTTTTGCTTGGTAAGAGACAAGTTGTATGGCTCCTCCTCCTCAAAAACCACTTGTTGGAGACCCAAAAGGGTGCTGGGTTTTAAAGTCTAGGTTGTTTATAGAAACAACTAATACTAATTTGAAATATTAGAGGAATCCCTGTGCTGCTAGGCCATGATGGAGCATATTCTTTATATCTTAAGAATTTAGGGTCAGTTCTACAATCTTCAGTTAATGAGTTTGTTTATTTTATTTTATTATATTTCATTATATTATATTTCATTATATTTTATTATATTTATTATATTATATTATCATAATATATTATATTATATTATAATATATTATAATATATTATATATTAATTATATATTATATATATTATATTATTACATTATATTTATTATATTATAATATTATATTCATATTATATTATATTATATTATATTATATTATATTATATTATATTATATTATATTATATTATATTTATTATATTATATTATAATATTTGCCTCCTCACCCATCTCATAGCAAAACGACTATGGGTGGCTTCCAGAATTAAAACAGTAAAATCCTAACAAGTATCTTAAAAGAATAGAAATAGAAATCCCAATCAAGATAAAACATAGTTAAAATAAGTGGAGGGAGGGAAGAGGATGCAGGGGTGGGGAGGTGGGATTGCCTCTTAATCCAATAACCACCTCCAGTGTGATGGTCCTCCATTAGGGCCCCCAGCCATCTGGCAGAGCCAAGTCTTCAGGCCCCTATAGAAGGATGGGAAGCAATCTTACCTCAGGAGGCAAGTTGTTCCAAAGAGTTTCTGGAAGCAGAGCCAGAAATTGCCCTGGCTGGGACATGGACAACCCTTACAAGACAGAGAAGAAGACACTGACTATGCTAAGGATCAGAGTATAGAAAGCAGGGGATGTTCAAACTGGTTCTTCACATAATTTTAGAGGCCCTTTGCAAGCAGTTAGCTTAACACTCTGAGGAAAGATGTCTGTGGAGATTCTCAGTCATCCAGGTCGTAGTTGTCTCAAAGGTGCTTTTTCAAAAGGCAACTGGACTGTTTCTTTCCTTGAGGAAGAAGAACCAAACATTTCATTTCTCATGCAAAAAACTTCAGTTGTGATGGTGAGGGGGGCGGGAATGGAAGGCTAGGTACTAACAGTTGGGACCGGGTTGGTAGGGGGATGAAAGGATAGGTTTTGACCAGATGGTGCATCACTGTAATTTTCATTCCTTTGAAAATAGCTGCCAGACCAATTTATCTTTTTTTCATTTCTTTCCACAGAGATATTAGTAAAAATGCCCACTTGGGCTTTAAGCCTTTCCTCTACTGGACCTTCTTGGGATTTTTTCATGCATTTGCTTTCTTCTTTGGCTCCTATCTTCTAATGGGAAAAGACACTTCATTGTTAGGAAATGGCCAGGTAAAGTAGAATGCTAATCTACTATGAAAACTGTATTGTGGGGTATGTAATGTGCTATGTAAACTGAATCATTGTAAAAAAATATATCAGCCAGAAGTGTTTGTGCTTTCTTAATATCTTCTTAACATAGCTATTGAGATCCAAATTTCCTTGAAAAAGAACTAAACTTTAATTACCTGGAGATAAACCAAGCATTATGTAAATTGAGATACCAAACAGTTGGATATTAACTCTGGGGTTTCAGGAACTTGACTGTCAACTGCTCATATTTCTGTTTTATATTCTGTGTGGTGTACTTCCTCTGGATTTCTCCACACAAACTTGCAACCAGAGGATTGGGTGCCCAAGTTATTTGTTGACAGCTTATGAATAAACATCTTCTGAAAATGAACAGAGCTGAGCAAAAACCTGCTTCCCAGATCCCTTATTTGACTTATTTGTGATCTGTTATACTTCACTTACACAACTATCTAACATACCCTGGGTGGACTTGGTTTTGTATCATTGTGTGGGCACAGTCAGGAATCTGGGATAGTCTTAACCACTGTCTGCTATTTTTAGCTGGAGTACAAAAGTACACCATGGGTTAACTCTTAATTTCAGCATAGCCGGCATGCAGGAAGAAAGAATCCACATTGTTATGTGTGAATTCTGTGGGCTGGTTTAGCTTTGCACTGTTAACGGCTGTATACTACAATTTTGCACTTTTAGTTTCCTTCTAACCTACCCCTTTTTTTCATGCTGTGCATGTCATCAGCTACTCAAACCTAACAGGCAAATGGTAAGATTTTGTGTTGTAGGATAAAAGACATGCAGACGCTAAAGGCAGTACCTTTGTAGCCGTGTTCAAGAATGCATCGCTCATTCTCCTTGAACACATTAAGAGAAACTGATTGGAAGAGCTTTCCAGCCCTTCTCATTCTAAGTGGACAACTAATAGTGTTCAAGGAAAGGTTCTTGTGTATTAGTGAAATGTTGCCAAGTTACGTGCTTTTTGTCTTCGGTCTCTCTTCCCCCCCCCTCCCGCCTTTCTACAAACACAATCTTCATGCAAATTGTGGGTGGTTTGGGGTGTTTACCAGAATCTTCTCCTCTTCCACCTCTAGCAGTCTCCATGGCAAACACCTACTAATTAATAGTGTTGCTTTCTGCCAGCTTAAAAGAAAGCTCTTTGTAGACAAACCATCTTTAGGTGAAGGGGACTTGCATCCTCAGCTTTTCACCAAGCCTAGCTTTTCCCCAGTTCTCAGGATTTTCAATTGCCTGGTTGCAGATAGCAGTCCCAAGAAAAAGAGAATTAAAAAAGGATCGACGTGCTGTTAATAGGTACAGAGTGACAGGACAGCACTGCTATTGATGATGGAATTTGCTTCTTCCTTGTGGGCTGGGCTGGGCTCTTTTGCAGGGAAAGTTGGATAACCTCTCTGTTGAGCTGTGTACGAAAATCCCTTTTCCGGCGTGGAATAATTTCAGTTTTCAAATGTCGTCTTTAGAATGTAATGGAATAAATGAATGTAATACAGTCAGTGGATGCTCTTTTCCCCACAACCATACTTATACTGGATTTTTTTCCTGTAGGATCTGTATTTATCAAGTTGAGGCTTCCTGTAGCATTACAACACAAGCAAGCAGAACAACTGCATTTTAACCACCCATAAACTAAAAATAGTTGATGAAATGAGGAGAAACAATATTTAGCACAGTCTCTAGCTCTTTCAAGAAATAAGTGCATAAGTCTAGATTTTCCATGAAATAGGGGTAGAGGAAATACCAGATTTTTGTGGGTGACACTAAATTGGATGAGATAACCAGTGCTCTAGAAAGAAAGCAATTAGATTCAAAATAAGACATGAGCTGAAAAATTACACAGAAATCTAACAGGGACAACTGCATTTTTTTTTTCACTGAAGAAGTAGAAATTCATTTATTTATTGGCTTGTTTTGTCTTTTGCCCTACTGATTTTACTAAGCTGTTCTAAATGGGCAAGTGTTCATTTGAGCATCTGGTAGGTCTAGCTGGTTAGCATAACTGTGTTGCCTCTTAAGTGTCTTCCATCTAATTAAATTTCTTCTTTTCCTTTTTAGATGTTTGGAAATTGGACCTTTGGTACCCTGGTCTTCACAGTTATGGTTATAACGGTTACAATGAAGGTACTGCAGTGCATTTGTGATTTTGCTTTCTAAGCTATTTTTAATTGTCTTTAATAGCAGTCTGAGATCAGTGCTGGAGTGATTTGACTATGTTTAACTGGAAGAGTTAAATTCATATTGAAACCCATCAGTTTTGTTTGTGTCTCAGTGTCTCAGTTTTCCGAGACCAAATCATTTATTCAAGTGAGGTCAAGAGAAGCTTCTTTGTCTTTAAACCCAGATATAAAGAACTCCTCATCTGGAAAAAAAAAAAACATAGGCTCAAGAAAGTCGAAAAGTTAGTGCCAGGAGAATACTTTGATGCCTGAACAGATGCCTTATTATTGTTGATCACACAATCAACAATGTTTTTACTGTTTTAATGCTTTTTACTGTTTTTATTGTTTTAAAATGTTTTAATTGTAATATATGTTTTGAATCGTGATCCACTGAGAGTTGTTTGCTGGGGTGGATGGTTATAATAAATAAATAAATAAAACCAGATGCTTAGATTGAATTTTGCATTTTTATACACCTGCTGAGTCCTTCCCAAGGACAGAGTCAGCTATATTTCGCCATGATCGTTTGATCAAGAACTAGCTTTTTTTTTTTTTCAGTTGACCAGCGTAAAAGTCAGCGACAGGGAAGAAGCCATTCACGTGCAGAACCAAAGTTGTGTTAGGGGTTTCGGAACTAAGGTTGTGCACAGCTTGGATTTAGAATACCAGTTCTCAATAAAACATATAAAAGTCAATTTGGTGTAGCAGTTAAGACATCAGGCTAGAAACCAGGAGACAGGCCAGAAACTGGGAGGCTGTAAGATCTAGTCTCACCTTAGGCACCAAGCCAGCTGTGTAACCTTGGGACAGTCCTTCTTTCTCAGCCCTGGGAAGCAGTCAGTGGCAAACCACTGCTGAAATCTTGCCCAGGAAACTGCAAGGCTTGTCCAGACAGTTGCCAGCAGTCAGCACTGACTTAAAAGTACAAACAAAAAAATAATAATAAAACATGCAATGTTTTCACAGGCCTTAACTTTGTAATTACTTGTTTATTAAGAGATACAATTTTCTTTCTTTTCTTTTTTTGTGCATAGATGGCAATAGAGACTCACTTTTGGACTTGGATAAATCATTTTGTTACTTGGGGGTCCATTGTGTTTTACTTCATCTTTTCCTTATTCTATGGTGGAATAATCTGGTAAGTAGTTAGTGTACCCAAACAGAAGAGTAGCAAAATATTGCTGCCTTAAATTCTTGCCATCAACAAAACCATGTTTGGACCTGTAAGCAGGCTGTGACCAGTGATGCATGTGTTTGTGTGTACACACACAGTGCATACGTATGCACACAAAACTTGTATTGCTGCATTTCTCTGAGCAGCTAGACCAACAATCTGGCACACAAGATGAAAAGAATAATAAAAAATAGAAATACTGTCATGTTACCCATGTGTTGTTCATTTAGCAGGGCTTTGTTGTTCTATAGTGGCCCTTCTTTGTTGCCCAAACTTGAAGATGCAGTTTTAATTCTACTTTGAAATAGAATTTGACATAGTATCAGAGATGGATGATCACATCAAACAGTGCTAGCTTTTACACAGGCAAGCTACTACTGTTTATAAAGAGGGAACAAACTCCACATTCACTAGCACTGATGGTGTTACCTAGTTGGGTAATGAAACGTTTACAAGCAAACAACCAAGTCAGAATGTACCAAGCACCCCAGAATTCAACCTTGAGTTACATGTTTTCTCTTTTTGGAGGAAAGGATAAAAAGCTGATACCTCCAGAATTTTAGGGCTTAACTGTGCATGCTGACATAGCTTTCAAAATGCAAAATACAATTATCAATTTATTAGGGGACAGTATTAGAAATAATAATGTATTTGGAATGTGCTTCTCCTTTTTTACTTTAGATTCTCAGCCCCTAGGTTTTGCCTCATTCATTTCTAAACCACAGTCAGCCTTTTAAACTTCAAAAGTTTGGAGCCACATTCATTGATTGATTACTTAGGAATACAAATTTACATCTCCTAAGTTCAAAATGTCATATGCCACAGCCTTCATTAGAGAGGCTGAGTGCTGATTTTTATTATTATCACTATCCATATCCCTAAGTTTCCTCATTATCTCCCTTCAATTTTCTAAGGAGGTCTGTCTCTGCATAGTTTCACGTGACCAGTCAAAGTTGAATATGTGCAGCTGTGAACCTGCCCAGACCTTAAGATCAATGTTAGAAGTGATACTCTCTAGCCCCAAAGCCATGAGGCTGGTGGATACTAGTAGTAGGAACAGGGCTTTCTCTATTACGGATTTTATATCTTTGGAATTCAGTCCCTGGGAGATACAAGTAGCCCTAGATCAGGGGTAGGCAACCTTGGCTCTTTTATGACTCGTGGACTTCAACTCCCAGAATTCCTGAGCCAGCCATGCTGGCTCAGGAATTCTGGGAGTTGAAGTCCACGAGTCATAAAAGAGTCCAGGTTGCCTACCCCTGCCCTAGATTAATGACCACAATTGAGCCAGAATTTCCATTGCTAAGCGAGACAGTTAGGTGAGTTTTGCCCCATTTTACGACCAGTGAACCATTGCTGTTGTTAAGTCAGTAACACAGTAGTAAAGTGAATCTGGCTTTCCCCCATTGACTTTGCTTGCTGGAAGGTCACAAAAGATGATCACGTGACCCTGGGACACTGCAAATATGAACCAGTTGCCAAGTGTCTGAATTTTGATCACATGACCACGGGGATTGCTGCATTGGTCGTAAGTGTGAAAAACAGTCAAAGGTCACTTCGTAAAGTGCCGTTGTAACTTCAAACAGTCACTAAATGAATGGTTGCAAGCTGAGGACTACCTGTACTATAATTTCATCACTTTTCAATATTTAATATTTCCTACTGTTCTTAAGAGTGTCATCTAAATCAGGGGTCCCCAATCCCCGGGCCGTGGCCCACTACCAGGTTACGGCCTATTCGGAACCGGGTTGCACGAAAGGCAGGCTGATGCGCACACGCAGTCCACTCACGAGTTGCTGGCCGGCGTGCATATGTGCACACGCTGGCCCACCACTCACGTGGCCCGCTTCCCCTCTCCCCCCCCCCCAGCCAAGCCACAAAGGTTGTGGACTGCTGATCTAAATGTTTTTTTCCTTTGCTGCTTGTTAATTTTCATTTTCTCGTGTCCTTTATCCTTCCAGGCCGTTTTTGCATACCCAAGACATGTACTTTGTATTTGTTCAGTTGCTGTCCAGCGGCTCTGCTTGGTTTGCCATAATCATCATTGTTGTCACTTGCTTATTTCTTGATGTCGTGAAAAAAGTGTTTTACAGACACTTACAGCCCACAAGTACAGAAAAAGTCCAGGTAACTTATGCTTATGAGTGGTTTGATTAACATTTGAGTTATTGGGAAGATTAAATTTTTGAGCATTTCTCTGGATCTTTGTTGCTATTTTGCCTTCAATTCTTAATTTACTATAATTCTATGGTGAGTAATTTTTTTTAAAAAAAAATCTATTTTCCAGCTTTTAAAATGTAATCTTTTTGTTTTCCTCTTGGTCATATTGCAATGTAATGAAAGTATTAATAAAGCTAAGGAAGTAAGATTTCTAAAAAATTCTTAACTAAGACATGTTGAGATAGTAAATATCCAATGATTCAGTCGTGAATTAGTTCCATTCTTGCCACTCAATTGCTTATTTATTAGTGATGAGTAAATATTAACTTAACATCTATCGTAATGATTTAATAATACATGTAATTACTGTTATCAAATGACCTTGGGATTTGGGGTAGCTATTTTTCCCCAAGATACATACATTTCTTGCATGGAGAATATTCAATATTTACTGTAGCATAATCTAGAATAGCCTTCCCCAACTTAGACTCCCAGCAGATGGATGAACTATAATTCCCCAAATTCCCAGCTGACTGTGGAATTCCAGAAAAGTCCACACATCTGGAGGACAGATACCATTCCCAACATTTCTTTGCTTTTGACAGTTGCTTAGAAAAGGGGCCGGTAAATGTTTGGAAACCCAGCAGGTAAAAACACTGTGAGGAATGGGACTGATTAATAAATGTATATTGAAAGAGATCAGATCCTGCTGATCGTAGGTTCTTTTTTAAACTTTGGGGAACGGAGTATCTTAAAAATCTGCTCTATAGTTCTGCTTTCCCATATTGTGAGTTTATCGTATGATCACTTATTGGTCATCTCTTGTTTGGAGAAAAACACTTTTCCACAGTCTTGTTGAGCTGCACTGTAGTGCATTTTCTGGGAGGTTGTTACGAGAGCGCTGATGGCCATTTGGTTTCCATTACAGAATCATTTCAGATGCAGTCGAATCTGGCATTTCTGGAGGGAGAAAAGTCAGCTGTCTCTGTGGTTCACAATAGCCTCAGAGTATAATCTTTGCAATGCATCCTGTACGTTTCATGAAAGCAAAGCATTCTTCAATCACTTTCTGCCACTTTATGAAAAATGACCATTATTAGACTCAAATGCTTCCTTACAAGCTAAAATTATGGTAATGTTGACCATCGCTTAGTTGGACATGCAGTAACCATAAGTTCATTCAGCAGAATGAATATGCTAGATCAGGGATCCCCAAACCTGACAACTTTTAAGACTTGTGGACTTTGACTTCAATGCTGGCTGAGGAATTCTGGGAGTTGGAAGTCCACAAGTCTTAAAATTGCCACGTTTGGAGGTCCCTGTGCTCGATCATTCTTCCTTTTTTCACATACTGTAGTTAATGTGTGAAAGTGAAGCACCTCCTCTTATTTTTTTAAATGGCAGTTGATTTTTCCTTTGAAATCCACTTATTAGGAGAGCCTGTGCGGCATGTTGAATGTCCTATAGATCTGTGCAGGATGCCGTTAGCTGTGCTTGAGACTTCCTAGCAACGTTAGGCTGTTGCAGTACCCACTATTACTCCCACAGACAATTGATGTGGTTGGTGTGTGCTTTGTTTATCTTGACCAAAACCACAATGACTTATATCAGTGATGGTGAACCTTTTAGAGACCGAGTGCCCCAAAACCACCCCGTTCCCCACCGGGCCACCCACCGCCTCCATGTCCTGCCGCAGATTACCTAGGCAGCCCTGCAGCACCATGGCGGCCACACCCTTCGCCCGCACCCTGCAGTATCATCTGCGCGCGACGGGGCGCGAGGGTGGAGTCTTGTCCTGCTGCCTGGCTGCCATGTCCTTGGCTGCACTGCTCCACACGGGCCATGCCCGGGGGCGACTCTCCAGGGGGGCTGCTGGTGAGGAAGGGGCTACGGGGGGAGGCGGGGCTGGGACGACGGCGCACGTGCCCACAGAGAGGGCTCTGAGTGCCGCCTCTGGCACATGTGCCATAGGTTCGCCACCACTGACTTATATTAAGCAAATAGTTATGAAGAGACAAATGGACACAAATAAAAGGCCTCGGTTAGATTGCCTGCTCGTTATCTCCTGTTCCTATGTTTTAAATGTAGCTGTTTAAATAACATGGCAATCCTAATCTCTGTTTAAATCTCCTTCCCAATCCACCCCGTGCAATTAATACCTTTTTAAAAAAAAAAAAATCAGGAATTTCTGTAACATAGAACAGCCTCCCCCAACAAAATTGAAATTAATAGATGAGTGGGGTGGGAGCACAGTCTGAATACATCCAGAGGGTGCCAGATTGAATATCACTGGTATGGGATAATATAAGAGTACTGCTTTAGAGAGTGGGACCCATAATGACATCTCTTTTAAGCATGGATCCGAAGAGGGCACTTGCACTTAGAGATAAAGCAAGACTGTTTTTCCTGTTTCTTTCAGGAAGGTGTTTCTGTATGCTTGTAAGCATTTTATTTTCTTCATCCTCTCTGTGATGTGCAGCTCATTAACTTGTCCACGTGGCAGGACTGGATCATGTTGGAAAGTTAATCAAATATATGTGCAGTAATGGAATAAATTGATTAATCTGTATCTGAAAGCTTCTGTCTTCTTACTTGACTGAAGATGTTGTAGGTTCCTAAATGTTGCTGAACTAGAACATCCTCCTCCATTGGCCAGTCGAAATCAGGGCTGTTGCAAGTTGTACTTCAGCAAAATCTAGAATATTCCATGTTCTCCATTCATGTCTTATTTGACAGATGTTGGCCGTACTGAAATCAATCCCTGTTTCTAGTTAACATTGGATCAAATCTGAGGAAAATCCCTATGTTATGTCTATCTATATAACTGTGTGCAGCTCCTGAATATAGCTTCATTTTTAAGAAAATGAAATGAATATTTGTTATTGTAGCTTTTCTGCTTCTTTAAGCAAAAGTATTTTGGCCATATATATTTTACGGTTCTGCTCAACAAACAACTTCTACTTTTCACTCACTTTTATTGGAGTTTTATTTTTAAGTTATAAGAATTCCTCTTTCCAGTAAGGTTGTCCAAAGATGATAAGCGGGAAAAGGGCAATTTTGATGATAAAGGGCTAGTTGAGATGAAAAATCCAGGTAGAAAAAAAATCTAGATTGCCCATTTATAGTAGAGAAAATGATCCAAGAAAAATCTAGGTGCATATAACTGATCTGACTGGTATCTTGAGAAAAAGCAAGGTCAAAATCTTTCTTTTTGACATGCTACCTTAAACACTTCTTGCAAAATGATTTCAGTACGTATACAATATGTGAGAATCTGCTTATGAAGCAGAATAACACTCTTAACCAGGTTAGTGTAAAAACCTTCAGCTGCATTTATATAGGTAATCCTCAACTTACAACCACAATTGAACCCAAAATTTCTGTTGCTGAGTGAGACAGTTGTTAAGTGAGTTTTGCCCCCCCTTTACACCTTTCTTGCCACAGTTGTTAAGTGAATCGCTGCAGTTGTTAAGTGAATCTGGCTTCCCCATTGACTTTGCTTGTCAGAAGGTCGCAAAAAGTGATCACATGACCCCAGGATACCGCAACGGTCATAAACAGTTGCCATTGTTGCAAGAGTTGACTATGGGGATACTACCATAGTCATAAATGTGAAATCAGTCATGAGTCACTTTTTTTTCAGTGCTGTTGTAACTCCAAACGATCACTAAATAAACTGTTGTAAATCGAGGACTACTTGCACAACATTCTAAAGGGGCAGAGTGTGATGGTGGAGTAGCTCAATCTATTGTGTGAACTCAACTGATTTAATTATTAACCACTTTAAGCATCTTGCATGTACCCAGCTAATAACTGCTATTCTCAAGATTTGCTGAAAGGTTTCTGTGCTAATGTTCACATCATTAAAGATGACAATACAAAGTTCCTATTGAATAAGCCTGTTCTATCAATCTTCAGATTATTTTTATGTAATTAACTTGACTTTCATGGTGGACTAGGAGTCTGGCTTTTTAAAGGCTATTACTTGATTTAGAAAGCCATGACATTGTTGAAATTGATACTGAAAGTCTGAGTGGGGATGAAATGTACCATTCAGTAATAGTTGTATTCCTTTTAAAAATTAGCTATATGTAAATGAGGACTTTAGAGCAAGAGAAACAGTTCTCTGCCTAATTAAATTACATTCAAACAGCAAATCTGTGATCATCTGATTATACTACTACTTCATCTGGAGGGAACAAGATTGGAAAAAGCCAAGTTAGAATCATGTAGTCACATAAAGATCGAGGGTTTTTTTTTAAGTGTTTAAGAAATAACAAGATTTGATTTATTTATTTTGCTAAGAAATCCCAGTTAAATGGAAGTCCAATTCTATTGACAATAAAAACCTGTGTTTTCAAGACAACCTTTTAAATTACTTTGCATTGTAAATACAACCATTATTTTGAACTCTGATCACACAAGCATTGAAGAAGCCCTTGAAAACCAAATTTATTTGAATCTAGTATCTATTTTAAATTTGTACTTAATTGTGGGGAAGTTCCTGAAGGCCTGTTCTGTTTACCGTGTGATATTTGCATATGCCAAAATGGCTGTTTCTCAATCTAATTGGAAGTGGAAATGCAGTTTTGATTTGACTTTACTATTTTGTATCTTGCTCTCATCTTCTATGCCATTATGTAGTTCATAGAAGCAAAAAAAAATACCTCTAAGGAAAACATCTCTGTAAGAAATCCCCTTTTTCCCCTTTTTTAAAAATAGGATGTGGTTATCTGTCCATCCCAACCCCCGTCTCTAAATGCAAACAGCAGCTTTAAAATTCGGCAGCTAAGACTGAATGACATAGATGGTTTTAGAAAATGGCTTGCTTATATTAAGTCTCCTATGTGTAAGGAACACTGGTTTGCAACACCAACAGCTCAAGTCAAAGGAATCGTAACCAGGAAGGGAACTTAGCACAAATTCCCCTTAAACAATGCAGGTGGGTATAAATACTCCCTGAATTAAACTGCAAACCAAAATTCTTCTCTGCATTGATCCTGTTGTTCCCCACCCTTAATCGTTCAGAAACCAGTGTCTCTGCACATATGTGCTTTGCAAATGAAAGTTGTGTCTTTTTGAGAACTTTTGTCCTGTGTCTGCCTTATTGAACAATGTGACTACCTTCTCACTGATCTGTGTGTTCCATCCCTTCTTTATCCACTTGTAGATGTACTCCAGCAGAGTTGCTTTAAGTGAGGAATGCATCGCACTACAGCCGTTGTCCAGGGCAACGAGTCAGCTGAGCAAAATTAGGTAGAGTAGGAGGGGCAGTTCTCCATCCAATTTTATGCATGATGAAGGTCAGCTAACCAGCACTAAGAGAAGGGGAAATGGCATGTTGGACTCTAGTGTGAACTAAAGAGGGCAGTCACAGCAGCACAAGTTGGTACCTTTCTGCCTTCCCCTTAGCTTTGCTACGTATGTTCGTATGTTCGCAGGCCAACTATAGCATGTGTTTCATTTCTTCACTAATACTTCTTGGGGTGGGAGGGGCAAGGGGAAAATTGCAAGCATGATGATCGGGTGCAGAATCCCAGTCTACTCCATGTTCTGTGATAAAGATAACACTTTTTTTAAAAAAATAATAATCAAGCATGGTCTGAGCGCTTCTGCCTAACTCAACCATCCATGATGTTAACGGTGCATGTGGCATGCACTGTCGAATAGAAACAGCTGCAGCAAGAGTCTCTCCTTTGTAGATCATTGGTGCCTTTTGCTAACTAGATTGTTTTTCCTCTTACTGTTTACGTAGCTGTATGTTTTATGTTTTGCATCTTAAGTGTATTATGGGTACGTCTACTTAACAGGACAGTTGATGGGAAGGGAATGGGCTGGCTGAGGACTTTTGCAATTGAAACCTATAGCTGATTCATTGGGTCAGGATTAAATTTGCCCAGAACTGGGATGCTAGAGACTAAGCATCCCATCTCTGGGCAATTAAAATAGAGCCATGGTGGGGCAGTGAATGCAGTATTGCAGGCTCATTCTGCTGACTGCCAGCCTGACCCAGCTCAAGGTTGACTCAGCCTTCTATCCTTCCGAGATCGGTAAAACCCAGATTGTCGGGGGGCAAATAAGCTGACACTATAAATCGCTTAGAGAGGGCTGTAAAACACTGTGAAGTGGTATATACTGTAAGTCTAAGCGCTATTGTTATTGCTAAATATAGGAGTAATTTGCACCAATATGAAGACCATATGCGAGACCTTGTTCTTAGTTTCCAGATTTATTGTTAACATTGGGTACCAAATGTTCCCTATCGGGGAAACGTCCAGGTATGTGGACTTCAGCTCCCAGAATTTCCATCTGTGACTGTGACTACCTGGAAAGTCTGGCAGTTGAAGTGTCTCTATTTCGCAGGTGCCCAAGTTAGGGAGAGATGGCACAAAAGGCCATGTGTCTTTTAAGATGTAAGACTGACATTGAGCATGGTCTAGTTCTGCTTAACCAGCCAAGTTTTATCCAGTCATTCTGCATGTGTGTCTCACCTTGTGTCACCCCCTCTTTCCTTCCATCAGCACCAAAATGATGGTTTAACCATGGTAACTGCTCTAGAAATAACAAACCGATGGTCATTCTGTGCTTCAAAAGAAGACTCGGTGAATAAGGAGCATTAAGACATCCAGCATTAATGTGTCCCTCCAAATTTGGCCAATCTATTGATGGCAAGAGAAAAGCCTTAAGGGGGTGTGCAGTGGGATTCACAAAGTCTGTCCAACTGTCAATCCTCTTTCCTGTCTACTATGTTGAAGGCCAGTGTGAAGTAATAAATACTGGTAGTGGCTTTGTTATTGGAAACACAAAACAGTTACTAAGCAAACTACAGAAACAGTTTACAGGTCCCAGCGGTGCTTTTCCGAAAGGCAACTGGACTTTCTTGGTTTTTTTTTCTTTGAAAATGTTTCGTTTCTCATCCAGTTCAACTGAAGAAGCTTCCTGGATGAGAAGTAAAAAACACTTTCAAAGAAAGAAACCCAAGAAAGTCAAGTTGCCTTTTGGAAAAGTACCATTTGGACAACCGTGACTTGGGATGATTGAGAATCTCCATAGATCATAGTTTACAAATTATTTCAAGCAATAGCTTTATATCTTAATTGGCATGAGGTATGAATTGTATTAGGTCTTCAAATATAACATATGCTACAACGTGTATTTATATTATCTGGAAATGGAAAGAGGGAGAGATTCAGACAATCTTAGTTATAACAGGCTGTTTGGGGGAAAGGAAATGCTTACTAATTCAGAGAACATACTATCTTTGCTGAAAAAGTAGATTTACATGAGTGTAGGATAAGGCTGTTTTGCTTGAGTGTTTGACCCGGTGTGCTCTTTTTCCTTGGGTTCCCCCCCCCCACATAATGTGATACTGAGTAGAGCACTTCATCTGTTCTTCTATCACCGTGGCTGTTAAATTGGGAGCGGGGGGGGGGGGGAGAGACTTGGGCACATACTGGATATAATGGAGCAATTTGTAATTGCTTGTTTGTGAGTCAGGGATCCCATTTGGGTCTCCTGTTGCCAAGACACCTGTAAAAGAACAGAATCCTGGGGCTTTTGGGGGGAAGGGATAATAACTTTATTCGAAACTGGGAAAGGGGGTAATTGGGTCAAGCAGTTTAAAGAATTACAGATTTACCAGGATCTGTCTTTTCCACCAATTCCATTCATGGTTAACTGCAAGTAAATGTTTCAAAGCCAGCATCATCTTGTCTTTTTTTAATTTTGATTCTTCTACAATATCTGTGAGTCCAGCTGGATTTTCCAGCTCTGACCAGGTGGCAAATTCTGCTAATATTTGCAACAGAAAATGGGCAATTAATTGTTAGTAAACCTCTTTTTAAGTTCAAACTGTAATGGAACAAGTAAATATTTTCATTTGAGAAAAGGGAATTTTTCAAGTGTTTCTGAGCAGCGTTAACGATATTTCTGGCATAGATTTTAAAACTAATTTTAAAAGGTATTTAGCTATGTAAAGAATTGCTGCCTCTTGTTTTTAGTCCTAAGTGCCTCACTAACTTCTCACTTTTAAATCCTCAGTGTCTTCCCCCCCCCCCTTAATAATCAGTTTCCATATTAATTTTAAGTCATCCTGATGATGAGGCAACGTTTTGCAATTTCAGCTGAATGTCCTGCTTTTCCTTGTTCTTCCTTAATGACATTGATTCTTCTCTCAGATAAATAAACTGTTTTGCTTTGCTTTGTTCTCTCTTTAGAGCTTCTTGTGGCCACTTTATGCAAGATGGAAATTATTTCCAACTCTTTTTAAGAACTGGTGTCATGGTTTTTAATCACCACTTTCCTCTAGCTTTGATGGTATACTGTAGGCCATTTTATAGTGGAAGGAGGAAAACTAGGTACGAATAGAGAGAAAAATAGGTAGCGGCACGGTGGCCTAGAGGTGAAGATGCTCGCCTCACACTCAGGCGGCTGAGAGTTCAATCCTAGGCAGAGGCAGATATTTCTCTAGCAGGGCGTAAAGAGAAAATATCTGCTGCGAACTCCGCATAGGTGTTATAATAATAATAATAAAGTTGGAAGGGACCTTGAAGGTCATCGAGTCCAACCCCCTGCTCAGGCAGGAAACCCTACACCATTTCGGACAAATGGCTGTCCAGTCTCTTCTTAAAAACTTCCAGTGTTGGAGCATTCACCGCTTCTGGAGGCAGGTTGTTCCACTGGTTAATTGTTCTAACTGTCAGGAAGTTTCTCCTTAGTTCTAGGTTGCTTCTCTCCTTGATTAGTTTCCATCCGTTGCTTCTTGTCCTGCCTTCAGTCGCTTTGGGGAATAGCTTGACTCCCTCTTCTTTGTGGCAGCCCCTGAGATATTGGAACACTGCTATCATGTCCCCCCTCGTCCTTCTCTTCTTTAAACTAGACATACCCAATTCCAGCAGCCGTTCCTTATATGTTTTAGCCTCCGGTTCCCTGATCATCTTTGTTGCCCTTCTCTGCACTCTTTCTAGAGTCTCAACATCTTTTTTACATCGTGGTGACCAAAACTGGGTGCAGTATTCCAAGTGTGGCCTTACCAAGGCATTGTAAAGTGGTATTAATACTTCACGTGATCTTGATTCTATCCCTCTGTTAATGCAGCCCAGCACTGTGTTGGCTTTTTTGGCAGCTGCAGCACACGACTGGCTCATATTTAAGTGATTGTTAGGAAGGGATCTGGCCAGTAAATGCTCAGCTCCATTCAGTCATTCCGACCCCACCTTGAAGCAAGAGATTAAAAGGGTCATAAAAAGAAAGAGAGAGAGAGAAGCAACAGATGGAAACTAATCAAGGAGAGAAGCAACCTAGAACTAAGGAGAAACTTCCTGACAGGTAGAACAATTAACCAGTGGAACAACCTGCCTCCAGAAGTGGTGAATGCTCCAACACTGGAAGTTTTTAAGAAGAGACTGGACAGCCATTTGTCTGAAATGGTATAGGGTTGCCTGCCTGAGCAGGGGGTTGGACTAGATGACTTCCAAGGTCCCTTCCAACTATTATTGTTGTTGTTGTTGTTGTTGTTAAATAGATATGAATAGAGATTTGTTCTTAAATCTAATAGTAAACAAATGTTGGAAAATCATTTTTTGCCATGTGAATAAGAACGGATTTGCTCTTCTCTTTCATTCAGTCTTTCTCAGTATTTTTTTAACAGAAGAATCCTTGAAACAATTTTCAGACCACAGGGAACTCTTTCATAAAACGTTATTGTATGTACGGCTTTTTCCCTTTCTTATTGCAAAAGGTATGAAACCTTCGCAAAAACTTTTATCGCAACCCACATTTTACAACCATAGCAAAGTGGCAGGCCAGCAACTGAGTTGAGTGCATAAAAAAATCTCATTGCTGTGAATGTTAGCATCGCCAGGAGTGTCATGACATTAAAAAAAATGATGTTTATGTTTTAATGATGATGTCTCGGAGCATCCAGTGGAAAAAAGCTGGTTTCATTATTTATTCATCCAGTGTATGATAGAATGAGTATAATCAAATGATTAAAAATATATTTTGCAGCATTTGGAACATAAATCCATCATTCTCGCCTTCTTGCTTCTGATCCCATAGCAATACAGGTAGCCCTCAACTTAGGACCACAATTAAGCCCAAAATTTCTGCTGCTAAGCAAGATGGCTGTTAAGTGAGCTTTGACCCATTTTATGACCTTTCTTGCCATGTTGTTAAGTGAATCACTGAGGTTGTTAAGTTAGTAACTCGGTTGTTAAGTGAATCACGTGTCCCCATTGATTTTTGTAGTAAGAAGGTCGCAACAGGGGATCACATGACCCTGGGACACATGGCAACATCATAAATATGAGTCCGTTGCTAAGCTTCTGAATTTTGATCACGTGACCACAGGGATACTACAACGGTCATAAGTGGAAAGCTGGTCATAAGTCACACTGCCATTGTAATTTCAAACGGTCACTAAATTAATTGTTGTAAGTCAAGGAATACCTGTATTTCAATCTTTGAATATTTAAACCATTTGCTACATTTATAACTGTTCAACTACTTTGCACGCCTTTCCCAATAACAACGCAGGCATAGTTGATTTGCTTACAACCATCTCATGAAACATTCTCAGCAGAAAGGTGTATTTTTGACCCTAATGTAGCCCTAGCTAAAATGTTAAGTCAAAGCATATATTTCAGAACTGGTGTTCCTAAAATAGGCATCTATTATTATTTTTTAAAAAAGAAAAAAATGTAACTGGTTTTGCATTTGTCTTGATGCACACTAGAGCAGGGGTCCCCAACCTGTGGGCCACGGCTCACTTTCAGGCTGTGGCCTGTTGACCACCGGGCCGCGTGAGTGGCTGGCCAGTGCGTGCACATGTATGGGTGTCCTCGCCTCCCCCTCGCAGTAGCGTTGCTGAGTCGCGCATGCGCTAGTGTCGCCGTGAGTGTTGCTGTGAGTGTCGTGCATGCTAACGTCACCGTGAGCATTGCACTTGCGGCCCTGTAAAGGCGCCTCCTCCTCCATTTCCCTCCGGGCCCCCAAACCAGAAAAGCTGGGAACCTCTGCATTAGGGTCACAAATTGTATTCTGAACTTTTCCACACCATGTATGTCAAATTGCAGCCATTGTACATAAAAATAAAATATCTTAAGACTATATTATTTATGCTAACCATATTAACATAAATAAGAAAATGGGATATTGGATACTTTCTTTTAATTATTTATTTTATATGCCACCCATTGCTCAGTAGGATAACTCTGGGCAGAACATAAAAAAAAAAAAAATAGAATGCAATTAAAATTTAAAAACTATGCACCTTAAAATTTCAAAATTCTGCAAAAAGTTAAGAAGAATTAGACAGACGGCACAGGGATAAGATCGTCTTATCCCATCCATTCTGCACCGGCTATAGCTTTGGGCTACTCTTCAAGGGTAGCCCCATGTAGAGTGCATTGCAGTAATGCAACCGAGACGTGACTAAGGTATGAGTGACCATGCAGACGGCTGCAAAATCCAGATAAGGACAAAATTGGTGCATAACATGAAGTTATACAAAGGCCCTCCTACTCACAGCTGCCTCAAAAAGAAGGAGTTGTGAGTCCAGGACAGGGGTAGGCAACCTTGGCTCTTTTATGACTCGTGGACTTCAACTCCCAGAATTCCTGAGCCAGCCATGCTGAGGGGAAAGGGAGAGGTTTCCCAGCTGAGCCATGCTGGCTCAGGAATTCTGGGAGTTGAAGTCCACGAGTCATAAAAGAGCCAAGGTTGCCTACCCCTGGTCCAGGAGAACACCCTGGATTAGTGCAACCCCTATCCAGAACTAAAGGTGATAAACAACTGGACCCTAAGGCCGCTTGCACCCACAGCCATTGTCGTGCCAGGGGTCAGCTGAAGCCTATTGTTCCCCATCCAGGCCCGTGTAGCCTACACAGGCACCGAGAAAGAGCAGCCACAGTATTGCTTGGATCAGTGTATTCTCAGTGAATCCGATTTACTGTGCAGGAAGTAGAAAACATTGGCAAGCAGCTATGAATGATCCAACTTCAGTCCCTTTTCTATCAGCATTTCTGTCCGTTGACTTCCCTTGAAGTCAGCCAGACTTTGCAAATCAGATTCCTGAGTGCTGGTTGTTAATTAGTGGTAGAGGGGCAAGTGATTGGTAGACTGGAACCTAGTTCTCAGATCTTCCGGCCTTCAGTTGTCAAATAGACAAATGAACCGTTACTACTATCGTAATTCTCAGGACTTTTGATAGAATTAAGTTTCCCAGCGCTTACGTGAAATACACAGAAGATGCATGCAAGCTAAATCAGAACTGCATCTCTGCTTCTAAAACGTCTGTAACTACACTAGCGAAAAACAAAAGATCCGGTGAGGGTTTGCTAACTTTTCTCCTGCTTGGTTTCCCTGTTGTTGTTTTTTTCCTCCCCACAGCTTACTAAGACAAGTCCAGGTGTCAACTGCTTGGAATCCATGTGTTGCTTCTCCGATGGGGAACCAGCCTGCACCTCTTTTAGAAGAATGCTGGAGCGAATAATGGGACGATGCAGCCCCACCCGAGTCAACAGGTGTGGAATTTCTCTGAAATGCCTTTGCTGCAGACAGTTCTCCTATAAACTGGAACACGATGAACCGACAACTATAGATGTCTAGTCCAGTCCAAGACAGGAAACCACCTTTCTAGGTTCAGTTTGGGGTCTTAAGAGAAGATCCAAGTTTGTGCTTTTAATGAGGGGGGAATGAGAGATCGTTGCGTTACTGGTTGTTGTTGAAAAACTGGTTGGTTATTTTTTTTTATTATTATGCCGTCTTTTCTCTGATCCTGCAACTGCTATTGTGCCTTTAGTGGCTTTGGCGTGATCAGCTGTCTCAGGTGACCATTTCCCTGTTCTTTCTGAGCACCGGCCAGTGATTCATTCACACGTGTGCAAGGCGGCTTTTTCTTGCTCTGAGCTCCTCCCTGTGTACATGGTTTTTGCCTTTCTACTCATGTGCGCATTTCAGTATAGTTTCTCCCCCTTCCCTTGGATGTCCTTTTCTTAAAATCAGACCACTGTCCTCTTCTCCTTTCCCCTGGTTTACAGCTGCTTTGCCTTTTTAGAAATCAGAAGGCTTGTCCTGTGTTTGATCAACGTGTGTGTCTCCGCTTCTAGACATGCAGCCAAGTTTCCTTTCAGCTCTGCAAGGTTTGCGTTTTCTCCCCAGAAATTTTCACTTCAGGAAAAAAAGGAAAAATTTGGTAGGTTTCCTCTTAATTCTTGTTCACCGACTGTGCGAAAATCAGTTATTTTTAACAATATGAAACGAAGCTCACGTTCGAGTACAAAATAATAATCTAAAGCCACCCCAAATTATGATTAAAAGTAGACCTTTTTTTTAACTAGCACAATGCCATTCAGAAATAAATGCTAAGCCTATTTTACGTGTTCGCTAATTTATACAGGTCTGTTTTTGAAATTTTGAAAAGATCCTCAACAGGAAGATCAATGAGAACCATTTCTTCATTTACAAAAGGTTCTATCCATTGCATCTTAAAAAGAACAGGTGAAAACTCTACAAAGATGTTGTAGAAAGAGAAGGTCAGGGGCTTTTGCCCAATGTTTCTATATGCTTGTCTTAAGTGCCAGGTTAAGATTGTTTGCTACTTTCCTTGATATTAGCCATCTTTCTCAAGCATCAAATGAGAGCACTTTGTTCAGCCTTGGTCACAATTCAACAGCAGTTTGAGTTGAGATAAGTTGAGATCAAGCAAGCTATTAGGCTAAGATTCCCAGTTTGGGGGAGACAGACTTGAACAAGGAGAGGGCATGGATGTCTTGCAGTCCTCTTTGGATTGCAAGAAAAGTAGGATACTGCTTTCAAAAGATCAGTAGAAACATCTGGAGATCTTGCCAATGGCCCACACAAGTTAGTAGTACAGCTATCCGGTCTCTATGGCAAAAAAGGCCGGACAACCATTGGATGGCATAGAGAATTAGTTTTCTAAGTTTGTTTGCTGCTATCTGTTGGTCAGCTGGATGTTTGTAGTCCTAATCTTAAGGATGCAGTAGCTTTTTACTAGTAGCTGGTTACTTTAAAAAAAAAATGTTGGAAAACTTAACTATGGTCACTTCTAAATTGTAATTTTCAGTGCTCAGCTCTTCTGAATGTTACCTTCTCTTGTTGTTGTTTTTTTAAAAATAATAATATCCTCAAGTCTGTTAATTCCTCTGCAGCTCCATTTTAAGTTTTTTACTCAAGTGATTATTTTTCCTTCATAAAATGGGAACTGTTACAAGCCGGATTAAAAAATAAAATAGTAACCTGTCTCTCTTTGCAAAGAAAGAAGGCAAGATGTATAAAATAAAATATTTCCTAGACATTTTTTAAACGGGAGCAGTATCTGATTGATCTCACATTACCTTTTTCTCTCCCCGGTAATGATTTCTGATAAGGTATCTTTGCACCTCTTGGATATTCTCTACCATTAGAATGCCTGCCTGCCGCTACTTATGATTGGAATTTGTATGGAATGAGGTCTTGTCAGTGTCAAGGTTACCTGGCAGGAGGGTATACAGTGTGTGTCTATAATTCACCATGCAGAGATACTTCGAACTCATTCCTCTGCAAGTTTCAGGATTACTTCGACCTGGAGGTGTATACGTTGCGCCTCAGACACAGAGCCTTGATCAAACCATCATGGTTGCTATCTTGACTTTTTAACCACCCCCTGTGGATAGTCCCTCTTCAGCCCTATGGTCAAGGAGAGCAACCTTGATTGCACCAGAATTTTCATATCAAGCTCTTTCATGTCCACCCTTTAAAATGATTGTTATCCACGTCATTCTTACATGAGAGAGAGTTATGTTTATAGTCACTGTTGGGTTGTATGTATGCAACACGTGTAGCCCATTCAGGCAAAAACATAGCAGATTCCTCTTCCATTATATGCTAAGCTTAGTTGGCGTAACCTTGGTTAGTCTTTTTCTCTGGTTTAGCATGGTGTGCAGACTATGACCAATGATGGAATGAGGGATTGCACAAATCCACAAAAGTGGTTTAATGATTAATGTCTGAATGCAGCCTTGGATCAGAAATTGAAATTATTTTGGAGGAGTTTACTCCTATCTCATTAGCCCCATTTCATTCATACAATGTGATGCTACATTGGAAATGAAGCAAGTGTTATATTCAGAAGTCTGTGCTATCTTGTACATTGAAAGTTTTAATATAAAAATGTCACTAAGAGAGAAGGTCATAAGTCCCAGCTATGGTTCTTGCAAAAGGTAGGTGTTGCCAGCTTCGAAATCAACTTTTGAATAAATACATCTTGTAATTTTTTTAAAAAATGTTTTTCTCTGTTTTATCATCTTGACACACACGAGGATATGATTTGACTCTCATGTTTGATAGAAGATGAAGTACTCACTCATCTAATCTGCAGGCTGATATGTGGAAGACGGATTGCCAAAAGAGTACTTTGAAATTCTGCCAATTAGAACAAACTTCTAAATTGTCTTTTAATTTATATTTTGCAATTCACGATTTAAAATCGTGCTGCCTTCCAGGCGCTTTGACACTGGGGTCTAGACTGGAGTATTTCATAATGCAACAGTTGATCTTACTTGTATACAACTTGATTCGTTAAAATCAAGGATTTAACGGTAATGGCAATCTGGGATAGTACAGTCATTTCCCAGAATTATTTGGACAGTATTTAGTTCCCTAAGCAAAATACTAAGAAATGCATGTTTTCAAGGTGCAAAATTTTCACACACTTTGTAACCATCCCTTATGAGCAGGCAGAGATGCAAAGTGGACGTAGCCTTATATTTTGATTGGAAAACGTATTAGTCACTTTCCTTGCAATAGTAGCTGACCTGGTTATAAGTTAAAAATATTTCCACAGTGGTTTACAGAAATGATGCCTAATACTTTACAGAAGTGACCCAAATAAAATGTATTCTGCAGGCCATCTCTTCTTTATTTGTTCCATCGTAACATAATTAGTATAGATGGAACAGATGGAAATCATCTGTGTGGCATTAGACAGCCCTTCGCTTCTGTCTTTGTGGAGATGATCGGTCTCATCTGAAGCCCATTAAGATACGTCTCAGGTGGAGAGTCCAGGACTCCTCTCCAATTGGCAGGTGTACAGTCTCCCAGTGTCTACAAATCTAAACTGATTTCTGTGGTCTTTACCAACTATTAAGGAAAGTTGCGTTGCCAACCAAATCTTCTTTGTACTTAATATTCTGTCAGATATGAGGATCAGAGTATGAAATCAAACCTACTGAATAATCTGGACGAGTGATCTCATATTTCATCTAATTGTGTGCTTAAATGCTTGGAGTATAAAGGAAAGCAATACAGTACCTAACATTCTCTTCAACAGAATGAACATCTATTAAATCGCTTAGTAGAACCTTAGTTCCATTGCTTGTTTTCATTGCGCTCAGTTTTCTCCAAATCATCAAAATCTGTTCTTCGTTTCTCTTCCATCCAACTGTCCCTGCGTTGATTGCTCCAAATTCAGCCTTGTGTTATTAAACATACCCATTTGCAGTGTTTTGCTCAGCTGATTTTGGGTGGCTGGGGTAAATATTCACATGATCTCTCATTTGGGGGTTGGACACCAATGATAGGATTCCTTCTGTTCCTTCGTGGCTCTGCTTACGTGCATAATCATCATTCTGGAAGCATAAACCTCCTAGAATACAGTGGTTTGGCCCTGTCTTCTATGAGAGGGAAAAGCTTTAGAGCAGAGGTGGGGGACTGTGGCCCTTGCTGGCTGGGGAATTCTGGGAATTGGAAGTCCACAAGTCATAAAGGGGGCCATAGTTCCTCACCTCTGCTTTAGAGCATGCCTGTGTTTACATAAAACCTTCACGCATATGGAACTCTGGATCAGAGTAACTGTATGAAAGCAAGTCGTAACTCTGATCCAATAATATGGGTCTTCCCATATCAAGACCGTATACAACCCTACCATTTCTGATCACGGTTCTGGGAGTTTCCTGCATCTTTGTGCCTAATTTGCCACCAACTTTAGATCATATCTTAAGTCATTTGGGATATATGTTTCTGAAAAGGCATGGGACCAAAACTCGGGTTTCCCGTCAGCAACGTTTCTTTCTTGTTATTACTTTAGATCATGGAGCTCTACGGAACCTTTCTCTACCAGCGACCGAAGCTTCTTGACGTTATCCACAATGGACTCCATTACTTGAGACTTTTCTCAATGCCTTGTGGAAATCCATATGACAACTTGGTTGTAACCAATCTACCAGCCCCTTATGGCATCCTTTTTAAATGTCATGGCCAAGTTCATATATTAGGAGGGGGGGGGAAAGATTTAAGCCTGGTATTTGCAACAAATACTGTTGCAAAATTGTACATTCCGGTGGAAACATTAGCATTGTTTTGATGGATGCTTTTAATTTTCCATGGTCACAATAATAATAATATAATAATAATAATAATAATAATAATAATAAGCTAGAAACCCTTTAGAAAAGCGATTGCTTTGGTTTCCCAAATATCCACAACTCATTATTAAAACTGGGAAATGGAATTCTTCTCCACAAGCTGAAAAGATCGCCCTTCGTAAATTGTCTTAGCTAATTCTGAAAGATTTTGAACGTGGGGGGGTGGGTGGGGAATGCATAGTCTGGAGAGGGAGGGTGAGCTCCGGCACAAGCCGAAAAGCTTGGAAGAATAAACCTCTCAGGTCCCGGTGACCGACTCAGATTGGATCCTGCAACATTATCCTGGGACACATATATTTACTTTCATTTGCAGGAAGAAGAAAAAAGATCTTGGAAGGGAGCTGTTAAATAAATTAGCTTTATTTCTGGACATTCTTGATTCAAATCGGGGAAGGGATGCTTTTTGAGGCATTATATTTTTCTTCTTCCCTTCCCCCGCCCCCCCCCCCAAATCTGATTATTTAGTGATGTTATACTCTTGTTGAGAGCACTTAAGAATTCTCCCTGATTTTGCAGGGGCGGCAAAAATACACAGCGGCACTTGTACATAGTTTATATCAAACGAAGCTGCATGCTATTCAGGACAATAAACGAGATGATGGCCTTAGCATAAAGAAATTGTGTCTGTGAATTCTTGATCTCAATCAGACGGGTTGGTGGGCCCGAATGCCACAAAAGGTGCATTGAAAGCATTAGCTCCCACATCCCCTTCCCACATTTTTCCGATAAGCTGTGTTGGGGAGGGGGGTTGAGATGAAAAAGTTTGGCATTTGCTTTTGCTACTCCAGTCCCACCTCTGTGGCTGCAGAAAACTCATCATAAATTATCTTCTCTTTTTCTTTCTACCGGCAGCGAATTTCACAATTTGAGAAGGCCTCTCTGGGTCCCTCCAGATCAATTACAGGGTCCTTTTCCCCGTTCCAAGATTTGGGCTGGGCCCCCGATTCCAAAATTAAGCAATTATCAGAAACCCCACTTGTTTAAACGCTCTGAACTGGCCATATACTTGCATAGCTTTTAGGGATATTGGTTCCTTTTATTTTGCTGATTATCCCCCCCCCCCCCCCGTTACGAGCCAAGAGATTGATTCAACGTGGCAGTGGTTTTCAAACCAGAGAACTTTTTAAGACGTGAGGACTTCAACTCCCAGAATTCTGGGAGTTGAAGTCCACTCATCTTAAAAGTTCCCTAGGTTAGTAGCCTTCTGGCAGAGTGCCATTCATTTCAAGGGAGTGGACATTCAGGGAAATGCCCCTCGCAATCAGACTGCGCTTATTTCAACGTGTTTAATGTGTCCCCCTTATTCCAAATATCATTTACTCGTTTTATTTCTATCCTGCCTTACTTAAAGGAGCACCATTTCATCATTGTCACGGATCACTCATTATCCATCCTTTCCATTCTGGTTTGTCTTCCCCTTCCCCCCCCCCCCCCAAAAAATAATATTTTTGAGAAAAATCCAAAATGAAAAGAATTATCAAAACTCCAAGCATTTATTTAAATCCACGTCATCATGCGATTAATATTTCCACGTTGGTTTTGTGTGACGTTAGAATTTTAATTCTTTTTCTCCACAGATGTACAATTCTTAACTGGAACTGACTTCCAATGTTTTTTTTTTGTTTTGTTTTTAAATTCCCATTTCTTTCTCGTCCCTCCTCAGTGTGTATAAGGGTGCAGAAGAAGCATGCATTTAAACAAATTCAGGAAGAGTTTAAGACTCCCATCTGTCCAAGCCTGGTATCAGTTTCTAACTAAGGGGCAAAAGTAACAACCGAGTGAAGACCTGTTTCCTTCTCCTGTTGTTTGATCTGTGACCAGCAAGTCGGGTCAAATGGAAGGAAAGCAAATGTATTTTACACCGGATCACGATTAAGTTTCGTCATTTCTTTCTCTGAATGTTTGCGTGTTATAGTAACTCGCGTTTACTTCTAGGTTGAGGATTAGGCCAAAATACATTGAAGAACAAAGACAAAAGCAAATGTAGAAACTCGTGTCAAATTGAGTTACAACAGATTAAGCAATAGTATGAGTTGAGGATAAGCCAAGGAAGGAAGCCGGCTGATTTTTCATTATATTTTGGGGGATGATGGGATCAATTCTATTAAGTCTTTTGAGGGTCTGCAGAACACGAAAAGAAAGGCGTTTTTCCCCCCTCAAGACCAATAACTCCATGGACGTGATCATGTCATTTTCTTGGCAGCTATACAGAAATGGATTGTCGCATTTTGTGGAATAGTTTTCAACTTCCCAGATGAGGCTACTGCTCCGGTAACACCTGCTTAGTATTTTGGCTCCACTGCTTTCCACTAAGTTGCAGAGTCCCCTGTTCCAAATCAATGATGCCACTGATGATGTGTTCGGTCTTGGTCGTGGTGAACAGAGTGGAACAACTCACCCATAGCGCAACGGTGGGGTAAAGGATTTGGAGCCAGGAGGAGCTCAAATGACAGTCCTTGAAGGACTCCGAAAGGGCATTGGATCTGTGTCGGCTTCAGGAATTTCTACGTCAGTTGCAGGATGAGTTGTTAAGTGGTTTGGAAAGCCATCTGCTCTATGCTCACTGAAAATGAAGCAAGTCCCATTTCCACCACAGGATGGTCTTGGTTTAATTCCACCAGTGAGGCCTGGCATCATATGACACGAGTTGACAATAGAGTTGATCGACCATCCCTCAGAATATGGCTGTTTAAAAGAAATAACCTAGGATTGACATCTGTCCTCACATTCAGCCACCATAGGAACACAAAACCCACATTACAAACCACTCAGTTAAGGGACTTGGTTTCTTGATGATCCTATAGAGAGATGCCTCCTCAAATTCAGTCCATTGTCTTTGCAACTAAAAAGTACTAACTTTCCACCTGTGAAATAGATGCCAGGTTGATTTTTTGTTTTCCCACATGAATTTAAACTACAGTAAAGGAGATTCCAGTGCAGGAATTTCCTGATGGTAAGAACTGCCAACCAATCATCTGTCTGAAAGGCTTTAGCAGTTCCTGCACTGCATAAGGGGCTGAATTAAGTGATCTTAGAGATCCCTTCCAACTCTATAATTCTATTATTTTATTCCAGTACATCCTATTAAGAAAGGGTGTGCTGTTATAAATTTTGATTAGTTTGGGAGTTTATGGAAGTGCAGCTGAATTTGTATAAACTCACTCAGTAAATCCATCACACTCAGGGAAAAAGATGCATTTTAGATTGCTAAACATTGCCCAGCGATCCAAAGAACATAAATGTACCCTTTTTTTAGTTCGAACTTTTCTCAGGATAAAAGGAATTAGTATTTGTTTGAAAATGATGTCTGGATTGTCTGTGTTTTTAACAAGTGATCAGAAACTTCACTGTAAAACCTCAAAGTTCAGTCATAATTAGTTGTTCCAATACTGGGTTTCTATGTGTATGTCCACTGCCTTGAATTACTTATAAAGTAATCAAGGCAGACTAAACCTCTAACAAAAATGGAGTTACAACCAGTGACGGGGCAGATTTGTTTATACATACCAGGTAGTCCTCGACTTACGACCACAATTAAGCCCAAGATTTATGTTAAGTGAGCTTTGCCCCATTATACAACCTTTCTTGCCACAGTTGTTAAGTGAATCATTGCAGTTGATAAGTTAGTAACACAGTTGTTAAATGAATCTGGCTTCCCCGTTGACTTCGCTTGTCAGAAGGTCGCAAAAGGGGATCACAGGACCCTGGGATGCTGCAACGGTCATAAATATGAGTCAGTTGCCAAGCTTCTGAATTTTGACCATGTGACCATGGGGATGCCTCAAAGGTGGTTAAGTGTAAAAAATGGTCATAAGTCATTGTTTTTCAGTGCCGTTGTAACTCTGAATGGTCACTAAATGAATTGTAAGTTGAGGACTACCTGTAGTTGTATCTTGTTTTTAAGTATTATATTTCTTGTTCAATTTTGTGCAAAGGGTTATTGGCAAGATTGCTTTCTTGGTTGTTAAGAATTGTGTCTTTCAATAATTAATATTAGCTAAATAACATGGGTTACTGTCTGAAAAACGGATTAGTTGAACTGCTTGGTTTGGCCTTTTGTAGGCACAGATAAACTGTCTACGAGCGATCTTGAGCATGCCTCAAGCTAAAGCACAGCATGCTAGTTTTGCCGAACAAGACATAGATGTAACCATCCTGTGGCTGAGTACTTGATGCTCTAAGCCAGGAATGTCCAACCTTGGCAAGTTTTAAGACTTGAGCCAGCCATGCTGGATGGGGAATTCTGGGAGCTGAAGTCCACAAGTCTTAAAGTTGCCCAGGTTGGACACCCCTGTTCTAAGCCATGCAACCGTCCTGCTTTACGGAATTCTCCCTATGGTATGCCATTGACTTAATATGGGAGCCTTCGGTCTTGGTCTACAAATAGATTTATTTGGAGGAGGTCAGTGATCCAAAATATATGTTGCATGGCGAAACAAACTGCTTCAATACCGGCATCACCAGGTACTGTTGAAGTAGACTCTGCTGAAACTTAGGAATTCAACGGCTGAAATGTTATGGTATAGGTCAGGGGTGTCAAACTGCTGGCCCGTGGGCCGGTTGCATCATGCGGAGGCCCGCACCCACCCCAGCTCCGGCAATGCGAAAAAAGTTGCGATACAACACGACACGTCACGTGACACGGCGAGTTTGACACCCGTGGTATAGGCAGTCCTCAACAGCCACAACTGGGATTGGCAACTATATTTCTAAGCGAGGCAAGGGTCACGAAGTGAGTCATTGTGTGACTGACTTGTGACTTCACTGCATTCCTTGCTTGTCCATTGACTGTGCTTGTTGGAAGCTGGCTGGGGTGATCACAAATGATCTTCTGACAGCAGGATGCTGACCATAAATGCACAGCAGTTGCCGTGTGAATCAGAGAGGCTGTAAGAAGCTGTAAGTTTGAGGGCTGGTTATAAAATCAGTTTTTCAGCGCTGTCATAACTGGTTGCAAAACAGGACAGTTGTTAACTGAGGACTACTGAGATTTGATATATTATAGGACAGTTTCTTTTAATATGTATTGTCATTGTAGTAAACCTACTAACGAAACTGTCATTGTTGCAATATGGAGATTGCAATTTCTTCAACATAACTAAGCATTTACTAAAGATCACCCAGCCACCCTAGGACAGATCCACTAGAGCAGCTGAAGTAGAACGTATAATTGTAAAAGCTGCTTTTAGTTCTTAGGGGTGGATGGAATTAAAGGTATATCCTAACTCTAGAAAAACCTACTGGCTAAGTTGATGCTGTCACCACAATTAAAAAAAAAAATGCTAGCAGTAATGTAGAGAATGCAGCTACTTTGCACATTTGCAAATTCCTTTGTCTTGTTCCGTATTTTAGAGGTTCTTGAGATAAATTCTGAGGTTCTGGAAGTGGGCTTAAATGTTTTAAAGCTTCGTCCTCTATAAACAGTAACACACTTGAGTTTGTGGTCCTATATGTATTTAATCTGGGAGTAGCTTCCATTAAACATAATCATGCTTAATTGTGGGGGAAGGGGAACATAAAGGAATATGCTTCAATTAATGAATTGATTTCAGCAAGACATAACTATCACCAGATTAGAACCAAATGTCTGGTTTTAAAGAAACCCAACATAATCGACATAATTTTTGTACTTTCCAAATGAATGGCCATTGTTTAGGAGAAATCCGTCCTGTTTTATTTTAGTAGTAGATTGAGAGATGTACACTCCCCTTTGTAAAATGCTATATTTTTGAATTTTAGATTGCAAAACAAAAATTATTCCCACTATGTCAAAGATGGCTTCCTAAAATGTGCCTGATTGATTCTGTCCTTATGCTCGTGAAGAATGAACCTTAATGATGATCTGTTTTAAACAAGCATGATTGGGGTTTACTGGCCTTAAATTTTGGAAAGGCGCCAAATATTCCAATTGGGACGACAGAAGTCGTCCCGAGTTGCTTCAGTCGTATGCAATGGACGGAGCAGAACAACTGGAAGCCAGAGCAAATCCGTGGTCCAAAGGACTCTGGACATCAATCACTGTGGCCACCCGCTAACATGTTAAGATGCTTTGTGGCAAGACAGTCGAATGCAGCTTCCTGTACTGCTATGTCAATATGTTGTTATACAAAAAATTATGGAAATTATATTTATTGAATAAAATATTTGACTTTTAACTGCCTTGACTTTATTTCTGAACAATTCAGGGATGATGAATTGCAGGTTGAATTGCAGTGCATGGACAGTGTTACAGAAAGGAACAAGAGTTTTTGAACAAAGCACAAGCCTCAATTCATCCAGTTTTATTTTCAAACTTTTACATATTTGAATGCATGTTACTCCCACATACTTTCCTTCCATTGGCCTTCAAAACGTCTTATTTACCGACATTGACTCTAATTCAACCCACATTTGAATAACATGAGAATAATTTGACATGAGGTTTGAAATGTTTCTTTCTTGTACTTGCCTCAGAGTAAATGCCTTCACTACATTGCCCCTCCACACACACACACACACAATCTGATCGGATGAAGATTTGGCAGATAACATTTGCAGAAACGTGCTACACTTTTTAAGAGTTGCCTCACCTGGAGCACAAACATTGAGCCATAAACTAGCCAATGTGTTATCTGAACTCTCAAAATAAAATTCAGTGAACTGGTTAATCAGGTTTTATGAATGCAGCCATATTATTAAGAAAGGTCATTGCCTGTTGTTCCTCTTAATGATGGAGGAGATTATTTTGACGCCTGGCTTTAATTGGTGGCATCAATCCTTGGGCTGTTGACTCAGTGTTACAAAAAAAAAAAAAAAGCAATGCACATGTCTAGGACACTGCCAAGAAAACTACATCACCACCACCAGGCATTGGGCTAGACTCAAGGTCATTTTTACTCTGCTTTTTAGATACCTGAGGATGAACATTTCATAGCACCTGAAGTACCTATTCCTTTTTTATTGTAATAACAGATTTGGCACTGTCTCAGAATCCATCACCTGTTGCAGGTGAGACTTCCTTTTTTCAATGACAAATACCTGCTTCATTCTGCAGTTCACTGACTGGGCTTCTTTTTGCCAGTGGACATCTGAAAACTACAACTCTTAGCAACTGACATACATGATGTGCAAGCAATATTCAGTTGAGACCCAAAGGTGCTTTCCAAAAGGCAACTGGACTCTGTTTTTTCTTCAAAGACGTTTCGCTTCTCATCCAAGAAGCTTCTTCAGTTCTGGCCAAAATTCTTCAGTTCAGTTCTTCATTGTGTTTAACTTCTTTAAAGTTAATTTAAAAATAATAATAATAATAATAATAAGTCCTTCAGAGGGGTATCACAGGGTAGTTTTCAAGAAATAAGTTACTTTATTTAGCAGGTTCACAATTCATAGCTTTGGACCAACCAAATAAAACATCAAGGTACCATTTTTTTCCTCACCCCCCCCCCCAAATTAGGAACTTCAAACCATGTTTGGGAACGAGAGACCCTCCTTTGTGCAACCATAATATACATTTTATATGGCAAGCACAATGTTAATTTGCAATATTCTCTTATTCCTTCTCTTCACCATGATTTTTTTTTAAATAAAAATAATCAAGAAACAGTCATTTTTGCTTCTTCTCCAATGGCATAATTCAGGTGAAGGTTTGCCATGACCACTGGGCTAGTATTTTATTGACTCTGGATTGCAGAAAGTATTTTTCTCAGTAATTACAATTCAAATTACAGAAAAATGTTGATCACGTGACTGAAATAAAATTACCAAATGATCTGTATGGCTGAGAAGATCTAGTCTTACATACGACAATAAAACTCCAAAAGTAGATAAGATTGAGCATTTACTGCTTGTCTAGTATTTGGCAAAAGGAAAATGATTTAGGAAGGGTCAAGTTACCGTTGGATGCACGTATGGGTTGTTTTTATTAATTAAATCAACCCAAGTAGAAATTCAGTTTACATTTTTAAAACTTTAAAAAAAAAAAAAAGCATGCACACATACATGGGGATATGTCTGAACATTTTTAGTCTTTGCTAGAGCCAGGCATTTACATTCAGAAACAAATAATTAAGCCAAATATTTCTGCCACTAAACACAGTCAAACCCTAGCACCACTTTGACAGTATACATCCCACTGAAAAGCAGGTGACCAATTTTTGCCTCTGGATTTAAAACCACTTTTTAAAATTCAAGAATGCTATCACACAAACAACCTCAGTTTCTCTGCTACTTAAGACAGCAATGCTTTATGTAATGCAGTTTTATAATTACACAGTAATTATAAATTGTGTAGTACCAAACTGATGGCAAATTCCATTTTGTTGAAAAGGCCTCAACATTGCAAAAGGAATCATCTTAAAAAAACAAGAACAGCATGGCATTTATGCCCTAATCTTCAGCACAGGGATAGAATTCAGTACATCTCATTAAAATTAAAAACAAAACACTAGAACACAAAAAATACATAGCATACATCAATGACTCATTCTGAGAAAGCTGTACCCAAATTTTAAGACAGAAAACAGCACACGCACACTTTGTAGAGTTTTCATAATTCAAGTCTTCGCTGATATTTACACAAGAGAAGAAACAATAAAAGAGCAAATAACATACTTGACTTTGTCAATTCCAGCAGCTAAAAGATTTCCAATTTTATTCAATGGTTTCCTTAACCATTTCCTTTTCCAAAAGGTTACTGAGGGAGTGGCTATAGGATCCTGACAAGAGTTGTTTCTTTTTAAAAAAATAATAATAATAAGCAATTAAGATTTTTCCTCCTATTATTTTAGCATCTGCATAAAAGTGCATTCTAATGTCATGGATACAAGAGACATTAGCAAGAAAACATCATGAACTTACATCAAACCGGCCCTTCTCGTTCTTAAATATTACAAAGGAGTTTTAAATACCTCGAATCCATGTTTCCAATATTGTTCTATCAAATGATTATTTTTTTTTCCAGAAAAGAGCAAAGTGGTGTTAAACGATTAAAAGCCAGGAGGTATTTCAAGTGCTGCTATCGTATAAAAACACAAAGAATAAAAACCACAAGTGTTAAGTTAAAAAAATGTCTACTGTTTGGACAAAAAAAAAAAGAGAGAAAAAAGCGGCAAGCCAAACATACTGTGGACCACAGTGGGTGTAGCATTTTCAATCTCTCATCATGATTGAAAAACATGAAAATGCTGGATCTCCCTCTACTCCCTCTCTGGCCTGGGTAAAAATTCTTTCCATTTCAGCGTGTTTCAAAACTGTGAACTTTGCAGTAATTGCAACCTGCAGTCCTAAGCTAGCTCCTGACCTACAAGTACACGTTCTGGTTTTCAACTACCTATTGTTAGCATCGACCTTCATTGAAATCTAAATATGCTGGATGCTGGAAAAGAAGAGAGAGCAATGTAAGTAGATGAGAAAGGAACAACATACGTTTCCGGGGCACTTAGTGGTATCTGCAAGCAAGTTGCGGTGACCACTAAATTATTATTATATGTGTGTCACGATGTTTTCATGCCAATGCTACAATTATACGCATGTCTGGGTGCAAGCTGCAGCATTGACACGATTAGGGCATCACACATATTGTGCCCCCATCCCCTTGCTGGTACCCAAAAGGACAATTTTTTGGGGGGGGGTTTCTTTACCACCAAAATCATTACATCTGCGTTAGTCTCGGTTATGATCCAGCTACGGTAAAGCACACAGGCTAAACTCCGCTGCGTACAATGGCAGAATCAAATAAAAAGGACTCTTTCTTCCATTGGCAATGCGGAACCTATTCGGGTGGGTTACGTCCGATATAATTTGGAGTGGCATGGAAAAGATGGATGACCAAACAGAGAAGGCCCAGCAATAGTTGTAGGAACTCCAGTTACTAAATAATTACTCCACACACAGACCCCCACCATGGTCAATGCAAAAGGGAGAGGGGGTCACCGTTCATGCAGTTGCTGTCTGGCACCCTTCCCTCATCTGCAAACCATCTACTCCCGCTGTCAAATCTCAAATTCTAAATACCTGCAGGCATCAGGCTGATGGAAGTTTGCATAGGCTCACAGAAAAAAAGCTTGTTCTGGGCACTGATGTCTCTGCGGGATGATCACAGTGAACTGCAGCTATAAAATAAAAACCAAGTCAACCCACCACAGGTGAAGAAGGCTCCTTCGTGGTAGTTCTATTCACACTCGAGTGGGTTTTGGCTTATGCTACTCAGCCTCAGATAAATGTGCATTACCTTACATTCATGGTTATTTTCAAAAACTTTCCTGGGCCCAAATCAAGAATTTTATAAAACGTAGCAAGGGTTTACACGTTGAGTACTGCATTCAAGTCTTAACAATTCAGTAGAACTTAGTGGCTGGGGGGGGAGGAGAGGGCTCCTTGAAGAGACAATGAGCATTTCAAGGCTAATAAAATGGGGCAATTAGTGAATGACTAATAAGACTGGGCAACTGAAGATATCTCAAGACTAATAAGACTGGGTAAGTCTAAGAGCAATGATGAGCAATTTCTTATTCCTGCATTAGAGTGCCCACTGTCCTTACTGAGTAAAGCCTATTGAAATTTAGGAACAGCCAGGCTCAATAATACTCTTTAATTTCAACCACTCCGTATAAAAAAAAAAAAAAATAGAAGAGACAGAAATAAGCAGTTAGGGTGATCAAATGTGGACACCTTCTCTCACTTTGGGAATATGGGGTAATGATCCAATTCCCAGTAGAAGCTGCCCACACCTGCCTGAGAAATAGTGCGACCCAGTTAAGTTAGCAGGACAGCTATTGGTGATCAGATGCGAACAAGCATTCCAATATCCTCCTCCTTTCTTTTGATGCTGCACACACAACATGGTGCAGAAACAAGGTGGCAAAAAGGCTGTTTGTGTTCCATCAGCAAGAAAAGCCACCCATCAGAAGCAGGATGCTAAAGGAAGCTTCCTCTGTCGACATGAGGCACCCAATACATCTGACAAGAAGGATACTGCAAAGTCATTAACCAACCTATGTCTCAATGGCACTGAATCTCGCACCAATGCAGCTGGCAAGCCTGTTCCAGAGACGGGACAACAATCCAGGTTTTTGCTGGGTCATTTCGACATCTGCTTTCAAGCACACAAGCAAACAACAACAAGCCCTTGCCACTCACACTGACAACAGCTGTAAATCGACCATTTTAAAAAAAAAAATGGATCCAAACACACTGTTTTAAGATAGTCTCAGCAGTCTTTGCAGATAGCCCCAAAATATGTTAGCTGAAGATAACTTTTCTCTCTCTCTCTCTCTTTCTCTCGGCTTTTTAGAAATAGGACAAGTGGATTGTGAGACTGAACTGTGAAACAGGAATACCAAAGAGTTTGCTTGGTGAAAAAACAGAATGTACTTTAGGTGGAACCAAAGAGTCATCCAAAAACATGAAAGATCTATGGAAAGCATTAGGAGGCTCCGATAAAAAAAGGGGGGGGAGGGAAAAAGATGATATCCACAATGCTGGAGTTTCCAAGGGGTTAAGGGCAGCCCAGGCTGGGAGAGGGGCCCAAGCCACCTGTAGTCTGATAATGGTCCAAGGTATATCCTTACAAGGTTGCAGCCACCCTCAGCTTTTTATCTCTTGAGGGTTGGTCTTCGGTCCAGTTCAGTCATTGGCAGAAAGTGACTGCAATTTTTTTCCCCATTATGTTTATTTGTACAGACTAGGTACAATGTTAGAAGGTTCAGTTAGCACTACACTGTCGTACTTTTTATTCCAGCAATCTGAGGTCGTGCAAATTCCACAAAGTCGTCGATAAGAACAGGCCAGGCACCTGGGAAAAAGAGAACAGAAAAAAGACAAGTGATTACATCTTCCCAAAATTTTAGTTGAAGACTGTGGCTTTTTTTTTTTTTTCCCCTCCTTTCAGAGCAAGGGTCCCCAACCCCTGGGCTGTGGCCAACTACCGGGCCTTGAGCTGTTCAGAACCGGGCCACGGAAGTGGCGGGCAAGCGTGCACATCCCCACTTGCGCGAATGATGGGCGCACGTCTGCCGCTCACGTAAATGGTGTGTGTGTGTGTATGCGTGCGTGCGTGCTTGCCCACCGCTGACACGGAATCATCCCCCCCCCACTGGTCCGCAAAGCCAGAAAGGTTGGGGAACTCGTGTTTTAGATCATAGAAGGGAGCTGAGGAAGACCGCCTCAAAATCCATTCATTATGTCAAGCATACACAGGTGTTCCTTGTGATATATTACAACAACAAATACAAGTCTGTCATGTTCTCCTTCTGATGTGAAATGTGCGTATACACTGACCCAGAAGTCAATGGATTAGGATTTGACGTGGTGACAAATGATAAGACTTCACTCGCCAGCAACTATATTAAAAGTGTCTCTGAACACAGAAGTGCAACCTTACCAATTATCCTCCAGCAAAGCTTCCTCTGTGTTACTTCTTTTGTAGTGTCCCTATACAGGCAGTCCTCAACCTATGACCAAAATGGAGCCCAAAATTTCTGCTGCTAAGTGAGACAGTTGTTAAGTGAGTTTTGCCCCCGTTTTATGACCTCTCTTGCCACGGTTGTTAAGTGAATCTCAGCAGTCATTAAATTTAGTAACACAGTTCTTAAATGACTCTGCCTTCCCCGTTGACTTTGCTTGTCAGAAGGTCGCAAAAGGGGATCACGTGACCCCGGGGACGCTGCGACCGCCATAAATACGAGCCAGTTGCCAAGCGTCTGAATTCTGATCACGTGACCCATGGGGACGCTGCAAAGGTTGTAACTGTGAAAAACCATCATGAGGACTTTTTTTCCAGTGCCGCTGTAACTTGGGTCACTGAACGAATGGTTGCAAATCAAGGACTTCCTGTAACGCTTTTCAAATATATTAAACAGTATTCCCTCTTGCTGGCAGGGATATCATAAACAAGGTCTAGTGTTCCACAATAAAGCAGTTCTGAGATTTTTTTTCCTAATTTCCATCAGAAGTTCTTCAAAGAAAACCCTTCTTACTACAGCTCTTCAAGAAGCAGGCTTTAGAAGAGCTCTCCTCTTCCTACTTGAGTCCACACAGCCATTAAGCCTCTGCTAAACACAGTCCAAGGGACCTTTCATTTATAAAATGAAAGGATCGATGCGTTGTTGTTTTTTTCTCCCGCTGAAATCCACCCACCTTTTCTTTCCTTCCTTCCTGGAACAAAGTTTCCCTTGGTTTTTATTTTCACTCTGGCCCAAGAATTTCAGAATTACGCTAAAGCAGGCTTTCCCATCCTGGGAATCTTTGCCCCTGCTCCCAGAAGGTGTATTTGCAATCAGCCCCAGGGAAGCGTAGCCAATGAATCTGGAAGAGGCAAGCCGCGCAAGTTTACCCTTTTCTCTCACAAAGAAAGCAAAACAAAACAACGACAACAAACGCCAGCTCT
Source organism: Azemiops feae (assembly GCA_023970755.1). Taxonomy (NCBI): domain Eukaryota; kingdom Metazoa; phylum Chordata; class Lepidosauria; order Squamata; family Viperidae; genus Azemiops; species Azemiops feae. Next base: position 1,391,250 of record JALGBA010000241.1, read on the forward strand.
TCAGATTATGATTCTCCTCCTATACACAGGCCCTGAAGATGGCTTTTGACAGCAAAATACAATTTAAACGTAAGGCATTAACATCGAAATCAAGACAACTTAACAGTTTATTTATTTGTACCCTGCCTTTATTATCTTTACAAATAACTCAAGGCTGCGAACGCACATACTACTCCTTCCTCCTATTTCCCCCACAACGATCACCCCTGTGAGGTGCTTTGGGGCCGAGAGACGGTGACTGGCCCAAAGTCACCCAGCTGGCTTTCATGGCTAAGGTGGGACTTGAACCGATGAACCTTGGCTGGGGAGTATATTCCATGGTCTTGGGAGCTATAAAGGGGGTCCTATTCTGCATACAGGATAGCAGGGATTCTGGCCAGAAGAGCATCTTTAAAAGGAAGGATGTCAGTCAGTATTGTAATATTTAATAATATAATATAATACTAAATATTATATTTAGTAATATAATATTTAATATTTATTTGCTATGTATATGTAGGGATGTGGGTCTATACATATGTTGTACATAGTATGTTTAGGTGTGTGTCATGTATGTGTTTCACTTTGAGAGCGGGCAACTAAATTTCATTTTTGATGTGTGCCATTGTGCCCACAATATAAAAATGACAATAAAGGTTATCTTATCTTAAACATTTTGCTCTTACGACCCCCCTCCCACTTTTAAAAATTATAGACAGCCCTAAAACAGCTTTTGTTTGTATGAGTTGTATCTATCAATATTTACCACGTGAAAAGTTAAAATTGACAACACTCACACAATAATTATTTCTTGACTCGTGTAGAAACAGCAATAGCAAACCCAAACAATAATTTATTTTTTTTGCAAATAACTTCGGCATCTGGCAAATGGTTTTGATTTGACGGGCGCCTGAGAGGGTCTTGAGCGACCCTCAGGGGTCCCAGAATCGCTTAAAAAAAACAACAACACCGATCTAAATAACCAGAAAGATAAGTGTTGTAGGAGACATGGACGGTCAAAGAACCAGGCCCTAAATTGTTACAGGATTTCAAGGGCCTTAAAGTGAACACCGACATATGTCAGTAGGCATTTCAAGCCATCCGAGAAAAAAACGTAACACAGGAAAAGGTGTGACAGGTTGTTAAAATTTGCCCAGTCAATGGCCTGGTGAGTTGCAGAAGGGAAACACGGCAGGATTAGTGACTCAGCAGTAGCTGGTTTGGCAAGCTGGTTTTGTTGAAATAAGGGGGGAAAAAACCTCGTGGCAGGGAAATGCCTGTGAGCACCATTCATTTTAAAGCCAGATTTTAATACTGTAGCTTGCTGAGGCTGCTCTCTGGGATTAAGATCCTGGTCTCTATGGCAATGACCAATCAGCCTTATTTTCAGATGTTGGACAAACAGATCTTTGTTTACTCTCTGGGTTCTTCATAATTAAAAAAACAAAAAACCCATCTGAGAACTGATGAACAAATCAGATGGTAGATAAGGCCTGAAGAAAATAACTATTGCATTTTAGCAGTGTCAGGGGCACATACAGAGAGAGTTCGGTCTCGCGCTTTAGGCACCAGGCTAGAAGCCAGACGACCGTGAGTTCTAGTCCCGCCTTAGCACGAAAGCCAGCTGAGTGGCTTTGAGCCAATTACCAGGAGACTCTTGAGTTCTAGCCCCACCTTAGGCATGAACACTGGCTGGGTGACTTTGGGTCAGTCATTCTCTCCCAGCCCAACCAACCTCACAGGGCTGCCTTTGCGGGGAAAATAGGAGGAAGGAAAGAGTATTAAGGTATGTTCACCGCCTTGAACTATTTTTAAAAATAATAAAGGCAGGGGGGAAAAAAAATTAAACCGGGGAACATTGGTTTAAAAAAATGTGCTTGGACAAAGAGTTGCAACAGCCTCAAGAAGCATCATTACCTTCCTCGTCATAATTTGACATATCGTCTGCTATCATTGCACTGAAGTCTAGAAGAAGGTTCCAAGTGTCCTTCGGTATAGATCTTTTATGATGTTCCTGTTTGGAGAGAAAATCCCACCGTCATAATTCAAGATGTTACTTGATCTATTGATTCCTCAACGGGACTCTGTGCTTGGCACGCTGTGGTTCCAAGACGGGAGAATCCCTCTTCACGTTTCTTGGGACAGCAAGGCTGAAATGATCTGTATCTCAGATCTCGGCATCATGATAGTTTAATCATTTGCTGAGCACCACGGACGTAGCTCTGCTTCTCAGAGCGGCTTGATTCATGTGTTGGGAGTAAAGCAGGGCTGGGAAGGCATTTGGCCTCCACACTTTCAAAGCACCGAGAGAGACTGTTTCACTTCCAGTGAAGGGGCTGCTACTGGGCTGTAGCTCCCGGGCAGTGCTCCAAAGTAAGGCTTTGCTCTGCTTTGGGCAGGGCCATCAAAGGAGGCCTTGGCTGGAGGCTGAGTTAAAACAGAGTGCCTCCTCTAGGCTCTGCGCCAGATTTAATGGGCTGTAGATGCTCATGCAGAATCCACAAAAGCAGAAACGGTCCGGTCAGCAATTCCTAGACAAGCCTTTCAAGGCCAAGGACAGGCGGTGTTTAAAATGACTTGAGAATTCACACATTCCTTTGCTCAGTCATCAATCTGCAATTAAAACTTTAAACATTTTCTTTTGTAATTTCTGATCTTGTTTGTTCTTTCTTTTTTTCCTTCCTTCCTTCCTTCCTTCCTTCCTTCCTCCCTTCATTTCCATAGCCATCGAACTCAACCAAGTAAATCTGGTGGCTTACAAATACAGGTACTCCTCAACTTATGACCATAATTGTGCCTGGAATTACAGTTGTAAGACATGCCGATTAGTAAGCGGGTCTCCATATGACCATGCCAGATTTCATGATCTTTTTTTGCGGCAGTCATAAAGTGAATCCAGCAATGGGTGTTTTGATTTCATAAATTTTGACATCATAAATTATGGCCACACGACTGGGGGATGCTACAAACAGCTATAAATGTGGGCCGAATACCAAGCGTCCAAAATGTGATCAGGTGATTAGGAGGGGGGGGGTAAGCCTGACTGTCAGAACTTCATATCCGAGTGTTAAGTAGCTTTGGGAAAGTCTGTTGTAACTGAATGGTCACTAAGCCACCTGTTGTAAATCAAGGACTATCAGTAGAGAAATGAAAATCTGCCAGTTCACTCTAACGTCAATCTGACCTACTATTACGTTCATAGGCAAAAATTCTTGATCTAGACCCGGTTTCATAATGGTATTGATTATACCATACACACACACACACACACACACACACACACACGTATGTATTTGTTAGACACAATTAATATTTGTACTTACCAATAAAAATCTGTTCCACAAGTCTAGGAATTTAAATCTTCCATGAAGTACTAAGTTCCAATAGGCAATGGCCATTTCTAAATCTGTAACATTAAAGAATTTTTTTTTAAAAGCATTATGATCCAGAACGATCATTTCTGGAATGCATAATAGATTAACAAAGTAAAACAAAAATTCTGTATCACAAGGGTGCTTCAAATGTTCCTGGATTTCAGGATTCTTTTCACCTTTACCCCCACCAAAGACTTCTCAGACTATCCCAACTAGACACTAGCCAGGGGTAGGAAACCTTGGCTCTTTTATGACTCGTGGACTTCAACTCCCAGAATTCCTGAGCCAACATGGCTCAGCTTGGAAACCTCTCCCTTTCCCCTCAGCATGGCTGGCTCAGGAATTCTGGGAGTTGAAGTCCACGAGTCATAAAAGAGCCAAGGTTGCCTACCCCTGGCCTAGATCAGGCTCTTTTATGACTCGTGGACTTCAACTCCCAGAATTCCTGAGCCAGCCATGGCTCAGCTTGGAAACCTCTCCCTTTCCCCTCAGCATGGCTGGCTCAGGAATTCTGGGAGTTGAAGTCCACGAGTCATAAAAGAGCCAAGGTTGCCTACCCCTGGCCTAGATCAGGCTCTTTTATGACTGGTGGACTTCAACTCCCAGAATTCCTGAGCCAGCATGGCTCAGCTTGGAAACCCCTCCCTTTCCCCTCAGCATGGCTGGCTCAGGAATTCTGGGAGTTGAAGTCCACGAGTCATAAAAGAGCCAAGGTTGCCTACCCCTGCACTAGGCTAAAGGAAGCAAACATTTGCAATGGGTTTTCTCTTTGCTTCCCTTGCTGAGCTCTTCACAGTGAGCAGAGTTTGCTTCTAAACCTACCCTAAAATTTCAGGGGTGCCTTGTTGTCTTGATCAGCAACGGAGCCCTTCAGGGAGGGAGGAAAAAGCTAGAAACGCCTCTAAACAAATGTAAAGCTTCGGCAGCATCTTTTCAGGGCTTCAGGTCTAGCAAACTACAACTTTGCTAAATGACACTTGCTGAGGGAAGGTCTATGCCAGAGATTCTCAATCATCCAGATCGTGGTTGTCCCAAAGGTGTTTTTCCAAAAAAAAAAAAGGCAACTGGGGTTTTGGTTTTGGTTTATTCTTTGAAAAAGTTTCACTTCTCATCCAAGAAACTTCTTCAGTTCTGAAGGGAACTGAGACCAAGAAAACCCAGTTGCCTTTCTTTGGAAGGGCACCTTTGAGACTTGCTGAGGGACCTTAATGGGCTTGTCTCAATCGATCGGCATCACGCTGGAGAGGAAAAGGCAGTTTCCATCATCCTGTTCAGCCACAGTGACTGCTGAGAAATCTGTTTTTCCGGTGCCTGAGATGAGTCATTTCTCCCTGACCTAGGAAACGCTGGCATACATACCTAAACCTTTCTGTCCTGGATTCTTTGCAAAGTTGAAAGTAAACTGGTAAAAGTCCTTAAATCTTCCCGGCTCTTTCAATTCTTGTTCCATTTTAGGAAGCTGGGCCTTTAGTTTTTCTATGCTGTCACATCTGTATCAATACATAAAAAGGTTGTGTTTTTTTTCTCTCCTCCAGTCAGCACATCATGCTGCGTGTTTTTAAAATCCTTCTACAAATTGTACTGATACGGGCAGTCCTAGGCTTACCACCTTTTCGTTTGGTGACCATTCGAAGTCACAACGGCACTGAAAAAAAGTGACTTTGACCAGGTTTTTCTCACTTAGAATCACTGCAGCATCCCCAGTGGTCACATGATCAAGGTTTGGGCGCAAAGTCAATGGGGGAAGTCAGACTCGCTTAATGTTTACACGGTTCACTTAACAACTGCGATGCTTCGCTTAACCACCGTGGCAAAAAAGTTAGTAAAATGGGGCAGAAGTCATTTCACAATTGCCTTGCTTAGCAATGGAAATGTTGGGACTCAATTGTGGTTATAAGTCGAGGACTCTCCGTATCCCATATACAGGTAGTCCTTGACTTAGGGCAGGGGTAGGCAACCTTGGCTCTTTTATGACTCGTGGACTTCAACTCCCAGAATTCATGAGTCAGTATAGCTACCCCTGACTTAGGGTCACAATTGGGACAGGAATTTCAGTCACAAGTCGTTGCAGTTGTAGGTGGAGTTGAACCTAACTTTATGCCATTTTTACTGGGGTCATTAGGAGAAACGCATGGCCATTAAGCGAATCATGTGGTCATTAATTGAATTCTGGTCCCCCGTGGGTGTTTTTAGCAATAGCAGTAGCATTTAGACTTATATGCTGCTCCACAGAGCTTTACAGCCCTCTCTAAGCAGCTTACAGAGTCAGCATTTTGCCCCCGACAATCTGGGTCCTCGTTTTACCGACCTCGGAAGGATGGAAGGCCGAGACAACCTTGCACCTGTCAGGATCAAACTGCAGGCTGTGGCCAGAGTTAGCTTGAGGTACTGCATTCTAACCACTGCGCCACCACAGCTCCCTTTTGTGCTTATTGGCAAAAAAAGGTAGCAAATCACAACTGGGTGACTGCAAGATGCTGCAACTGGTCATAAATGTGAGCTGGTTGCCAAATTCCCAAATTGCAATCACATGACTTTGAGGTAGTGCAACAATTGTAAATGTGTGTACAGGTCATAAAGTCACTTTTTCCAAAGGTCATTGTAACTTCAAACAGTTGTTAAACAAAGGGTTGCAAGTCAAGGACAACCTATAGCTGCCTTTAGAATGGATGATCTCTGAAGTTCTCTATCATTTGCTTTATTAGAATACTAATTAATCTATACATTTGCAAATCACTTACGGATGAAATTTCCACACAAGGCAGAGGTTTGGAACAATTCTGCAAGAATCATCACAGCTTCCCTTTCAGGTCCTCTCCAATAATTTATTTGTTTTTAAATAAGTGAATATGGCAACCGAGACAAAAATATATACCAGGAAAGGGTTACATCTTAAAGGAATTTCTTAGAAATTCAAGTCAATTATGTGATAATCTGTGTATTTGCCTGTGTATCCTTCCAATAAATAATTCATTTCAGAAAACATTGGGAGTATAAAAACTGCCATATGGAACACTATCATCTATGTTGCTTCACAGTTTTCTCACATCTTGCATCGACACACTTGCCAAAGGAGTAAACAAATACACAAGTGCAGTTCTAGTACTAATATATCTGTAAGGAGCATTTTCTTCTACACTTCCAGGGACGAATATTCCAGAGAAAAAGCAGCAGAGTCTTCATGGCCCAACAGACAATGCAACAAAAAATGCAATGATTTCCCACTTTGCGTAGTAAAAATAAATGTTTCCAGTGATCTTACTATGCCTACGACAATTAAAAAATAAAAGCTAAACACGGGTCTTCAAAAACACAATTTAAAAAAAAGAGACTGACAAATGTTGTTCCTCTTAATTCTGTCACCACACCACTGCCATTACTCTGTGACTCCGTGTTTTTCAAGCACGGCCATTTGAAGAGGTGTGGATTTCAACTCCCAGAATTCCCCAGCCCACCAGCCTATTGCTGGTTGGGGAATTCTGGGTGCTGAAGTCCACACATCTTAAAAGCAGCCCAAGTTTGGAAAACGTTGCTGTAACTCTTGATTTTTTATTTTATTTTTTTGCACTCATGTCAGAATCACCGTTATCAGACAGCTCCCGGGTTAAAAGGATTAGCCGGTGACATCACTGTTGCCCTTTTATGTCCCCAGCAGGAGCTGGAGTGAAGAACGAGAGTTCAACCCTACCCCATGGCAACTCTTGGGTCTCAAACTCGGGCTTGCTAACCTCCTGCCCAGGGTTCCAGCCACTCAAGCCACTGTGCTCCTTACTCTTGATGATTAAAAAAGGCAATAAAATAGTCCAAATATATATATTTGGCTCCCATCCATATATATATATATCTCCAGGCCACAAAAGAGCTTGTAAGTGCAAAGCTTATAAGCCTTGTTATGCACCAGAATCAATGCGCAACTAGGCCACAGACTGGTTTGGCAGGAAATTAAGAGTGTCTTTCTGTAAATAAAACAGTGCATGGGCAGAGTTTTAGTGCCGCTTTAGCCCAACGGGCTCTGCATGCATCATCACAGGATGGGCCCCAGCGCTTACCCAAGTTCTGTCATCCCATCCATGAATTCCATCCTTAGGAATTCGCACTGCGTCGCCGCTCTGAACTTCCAGGCAATTATCAAGACACTAATGCTGGCAGGGTCTAGTGCCAAGTCATCGCAAAACTGCTGTATGCCATCTATGCCAATTTTATTCTCATCTTGAGGATCTTAAGGTTTAAAGGAGAAAATAAAGAAAGAAATGAATATTTAAAAATTCCTAGAAATAAGCAGCAAGAACTGGAACTGGTAGGCGTGATTTCAAAACAAACCATGTGAATGAGAAACTAATTTCTGACTCAAGGGACATTTAACTGCTGGCAGGTGCCATTTAACAGCCCTCTTTGCAATTTAAAATGTGTAAGAAGCGTCTCACAGTCCTTCTCTTGCCTGGAATCACAACTGCAATTTAAAATGGGTCAGTTCTCTGTTTCACAAAGGAGAGAGAATAAATCGCAATTCACTCTCATGAAGGACCTTTTTTTTTTTTAATCCATTTCCCTGCAAGTCCAGGTTAAGAGGCAGCTCAGAATAGGAGGCTCTGGGCAGAAGAAAAAGCAATGGCTTGACAAATAATTACCAGGAAAGTCAGAGAAGAAATATGGGCAAGATCAGGTAACTGAATCAAACACAAGAACAAACGTGGCTTTTGATACGTTAGAAGGTCCCCAATCTTTTGCTCTGAGTCAACTACAATATTTACACACTGAAAAAAGTTATAATCTGTTAAAACTGTGGTTATTGTATAAACCCAAAATGGTTGAATTCAGACAGCATGATCTATCAAAGCCCCCCTCCCCCCCAATATTATGCTCTAGAAAGAAATGAGCAATATCTTCAAAGAGAAAACTTCCATTTAGTTTCCTAACCAAGGGAAAGGTGGCCTTCCAGAGATACGAGTGGAAGAGGCAGGGGTTGTTTGAGGCTAATCTTTCTAGAAATTTGGGATTGGGGTTTGGGGCTTAAGGGTGAAAATGAGAGCAATTCCTCTCCCATTCCCATCCTTATTTTTCTCAAAGGAAAAAAAGGGGAGAATATGCTTCAGGAAGTTTATCATTTTGGCTGAACTTCAGAGACATGATTTTTGAGTCTTATGAGTTATTGGTATCCCATGAGATGTATACCCCTAATTTAGTTATTTGAACCTAGCTACTTAGGAACCCTTTTCAATCTCAAAACTCCCTGGGTTCAAGTTCACCCTCAATCAAGTAGCTCATTGGGTGAAGTTACCCACCAACTTTAGCCCATCCAGAGTCATGTATGTGAGAAGGGCTGTTGTATAAAATGAATGAAATATTTTCCACATGTGTTGTAATACAGGTAGTCTGTACAAACAGACTTACAAACATTTGTTTAGTGACTATTCAAAGTTGCAACAGCACTGAAAAAAGTGACTTATGACCGTTTTTCACACTTATGACTGTTGCAGCATCCCCATGGTCACGGGATCAAAATTTGGATGCTTGGGAACTGGTCCCAAGGTCAACCTTTGCAACCTTCTGACAAGTAAAGTCAATGGGGAAGTCAGATTCACTTAAGAACCCTGTTAACTGAAGTGGTTCACTTAACAACTGTGGCAAGAAAAGTCATAAAATGGGGCACAACCCCATTAACAACTGTTTCACTTAGCAACAGAAACTTTGGGCTCAGTTGTGAACATAAGCCAAGGACTACCTATAATATAACACCTGATAAGTATGTTTGCTGCCCTCCCCCCAAGCTCCTTAGGGGAAGAATGGGTCAAGGACTACTTTAAATTGGTAGGTAAATAAATAAACCTTGTTGCAATATGTAAGGGCTAAATAACTATCCTTCTCAGTCACAGTTTTCCTACGCTGAAACCAACAACTATACCACAGTTCAAGCATTCAAAATGTTAACAAAAAACTTTTTACTCACCTTTGTATCTATTATATAGTTGCTCTAATTTCTTTCGATCCAGTGATCCCTTAATGTTTTCTCGTATATACAGTTCAGGATTTTGAAAAAAATTATCTGTTGCAACATCTAGCTTCCAGTCATTCTGGGACAGACAATTCACTGCTGTTTTTTCACTAGATTGCGTGAAGATCATAAACTGCCGAACTTTATCTTTTTGCGATGACTTCAACTTGTTCTAAAAAAAGTTTGAAAAGAAGAGCAGTAAAACTTCACATCTGTTTTGCCCTGAGAGGCAGTATCTCAAAGGAAAACTCCAGAGATGATAAATACCATTGCGGAAGAAATAAGGCAGATGTTCTGATTAGGATATTGATTTCTTAATTTTGCACAGATAAGTTCAAAAGTTACTTGCAAGTCATGTTGCTCACCACTGCTCCAGGCATCTCACAAGTTAAATAAGCTTACTACATGGTGGAATTAACAGTGAAATACTCTGAGCTATTTCTCGTCCCTAAGTATATTAGCAATAGCGTGATTTATGGGCTCATCCAGATTATTCAACATAGAAGCAGCATCCTTCACAATATCTGCCAAAGACTCCAGAAAACAGAGGGCTTTAAAAAGGACAATAACAGACTCTAAGGTTATTTACCAGGAGTGTCTGCAGAATATGGTCAAAAAAGTCAAGATGGCAGCTGCAATGGTGTGATTGAAGTGCCACTTGTTTGATTTGTTTTTTAAAGCATACCCATGGATGCTCCTGATGCTCACATATCCAAAGTAATCCATTAGCATATGGAAGCTAATTGATTTGGGAATATGATAGAACAGCTTAAGGAGAAAGCTAATATACCACTCCTGATTTCCCTCTAAATTATTCTTATATGAAATCCAACAAGACATCAACTGAACTCAGGAGAGCAAGGAAAAAAAGTTTTGACTGACGGTTAACTGTGGAAGAATAAAAAAAGTAGCAGTATCAAAATTCAGCACCATCCACAGTGATACATACCTATGTAGTCCTCGACTTATGATCGTAATTGAGTTTGCAATTTTGGTCATACGTTGCAGTGGTCGTTAAGCGAACGCATTGTAAAGCAAACACCGCAGTTGTTGGGTGAACCCACTATTCGCTATGGGGTATTTTTTTGCCAGTTTCTGGCACAAACAGCATAAATTGTGGTCAAACAGCCAAATACAGTTACGTGATCGGGGTGTATGTGTGTGGATGTTTGAACTTTGAATTCAAATTTGGGTTGCAAGTCTCTTTTTCGGGGTCAGTCATAACTTCAAGCGGTCACTGAGCAACCAATCATAAGTCGGGGACTACCTGTATGATTTTTAAGATTACACTTTAACTGAAGTCGTATTCTTCTTCCTTTGCAGTGAAGCTATAAACACAATTCTCCGGACAATGTGACTGTGGAAAGGCATCATACTTAACAACTGTTAATTCTATACCCTGAATATAATATAATAGAATAGAATAGAGCTGGAAGGGACATTGGAGGTCTTCTAGTCCAGCCCCCCCCCCCCGCTCAATATCATCAACTAAGACTAAGTCATTCAATATGATCATCTGGTGAGTAAACTTTCCTATAAAAAGCATACGTATGACAAAGCAAACATTTAGATATATTCATCTATGGTAACCCATTTTTCCCTAGTTTTAAGAAGGTAAGCGTAGAAATCTATGCCCTTTAAAAAATATTCCTCACAGTTCTTAATATACACTAAGTGATAGGAGACCGGTTGAGGTGTCACATTTATTTAGTAAAAGGTTTTTTCTTTTCATTTTTCCTATTTATAAGTAATGATCAGAGGTCTACATTTTATTATTGGTTTATCTCTTACCAACCTATTTAAATCTTCAAGTCAACTAACAAGACACAACTGCTATGGCCATGTAATATGCTATTCCAAACAAATACAAATGAACCATTTTATGGCACCCACATTTAAGGTTCAGGGGTGAAGACCCATATGCCCAAATTTCTTTCTTTACACCACATTGTCAGTTTAATGTAATTTTTCTCTTTCCCTTGAGTCACTTTGCTATCTTAGTTTTGATTTAGCAGTTAACTTTTTTACATTGTTTCTGTTGAATTTGTGTATGCTACATCTGACTCTTCAATGACTATAAATAAAATGACTACTAAATATTATGGCATATCATGATAGCCTGGTACACACAACACACCAAGACACAAAGTACCCCTTCCCATTTTAGCTCCATGCTTTGTACAAAACCAGTTATTGTCTAACAATGAAACATAAAGAATATTAGCAAGCAATAGATGTAAACTTTTTACTTTCCCAGAACAGTACTTGAAACAGCAGTTACATCTACGTATATCTACCTCTGTCTCTTAGCTAGCTCTACCTTTGGCCAGCTAGCATGAGTTGATGGCCCAAAGTGTACAAAACGGCAACAGAGAACAGGATGACAGAAAAATGTGCCTGAGAAAGTAGGGCTGCTTCTTTTACCCCTGCTCTGGAAATATAAAGCAAGAGATTCGTCTGAAAATTACAATAATAATAATAATAAAGTTGGAAGGGACCTTGGAGGTCATCTAGTCCAACCCCCTGCTCAGGCAGGAAACCCTATACCATTTCGGACAAATGGCTGTCTATTCTCTTCTTAAAAACTTCCAGTGTTGGAGCATTCACCACTTCTGGAGGCAGGTTGTTCCACTGGTTAATTGTTTCAACTGTCAGGAAGTTTCTCCTTAGTTCTAGATTGCTTCTCTCCTTGATTAGTTTCCATCCGTTGCTTCTTGTCCTGCCTTCAGGCGCTTTGGAGAATAGCCTGACTCCCTCTTTTTTGTGGCAACCCGAGATATTGGAACACTGCTGTGGAAGTACTATATGGTTATCGTAGAATGTCATCTTACATTATTTTGGATAATAATGTGCCCAATTTTGCAACCAACATTTAACTTTTTATAAGGGAATCAATCCAATTTAGCCTATTTTTAATAAGATATTCCTTTTATATAAATTCACATTTTTAAAATAGGCAAAGCTAAGGGTTTCCCCTGTCCCGTCTCTTCTGACTGTGTGTGTGCGTGTGTGTGCTCATCTCCGTTTCTTAGCTGAGGGAGCCAGCGTTGTCCAAAGACACTTCCGTGGTCATGTGTGCACCATAACTATACAGCGAGGCACACGGAATGCTGTTACTTTCCCACCAAAATGGTATCTATTCATCTTCTCACATTTGCATGCTTTCGAACTGGTAGGTGGGCAGCAGCTGGGGCGAGTAACAGGAGCTCACTCTGTCGAGCAGCGCTCAGATCTCGAACCTTGTCGAACTTTCCAGCCAGCAAGCCCAGCATCTTAACCACTGAGCCATCGGACCCCTATTTTTTAAAAATAGGTTCATTTAAATGATTTATATAACCATCCACCACACAACAGTGGTTTGGGGAGAAGAGTACAAGGATTAAAAACCAAAACACACAAATAATGGAACCCAAGGTTAAACCAGCAGGAGCCAAATAATAATAATAAAAAATACATCACCAGTAGAGTTTGCCTGGCTCCTGGTCCAAATGCCAGCCAGGTCTTCCAAGTTTTACAAAAGACTAACATGCTTGGGGCCATCAGGATTACGGCTGTGGGTGTCATTGTTTGATGGAAGGGATCCACAGCATGTCTTCCCTACTAGACCTGGTGGGGTGGGCACAAAAAATGGGGGACAGGAGCCCCTTATAACTATAGGAGTAAAAATGTGAACCATAAATTTAATCCAGATGACACATCAGTACAGTTTTCTTGGTAGTATTAAAGAAATTAGTTGTTATTCTAAATTGTACTCCTCTTCCAGTACTAACTCCTCTTACTTTCTGAGTTCAACTAAGGTTAACTAGATGCTGGCTACAGTTCAAATACAGTTGCCAGAGATAGAGAAACAGCCTATCACATCTCTTCCTAGGAAGCTAAATGCAGAGATATTAAATTAGTCTAAGGAGAAACATCCTGGGTGTGTACACTGAAAGTAAACTGCCCCTAAACACAACTGTAAGTACTAAAAGAGCCCTGGTACAACTTACTATATTTCCTGAAGAATTTTACATGCTGTTTTGGGCAGCACATTACTGAGGTAACAAGTATCTATAAAGTGTTATGTGTGTGTGTGTGTGTGTGTGTGTGTACACACACACATATACATATATATATACAAAACACTTTATAGATACAATATACATATATGTATATTGTATATGGATATGTATATATATGCATATATATGTATATATGTATTTATATATACATATACTCAGTAAAAGGTTGCCAAATAATATAAACTCATTTACAATATTAATCTGCTCTAAATTATAAAGCAATTTTCAGACTATATGCTTCAGTACAAATCATTTGAAGAATGCACTATAAAGGAAATATGAAGATTTTAACCTAGAAATACAGATGTTTAAAACTCCAAAGAATTTTTAAGAATTCCTAATAGCAAAAATAAAAAATTGGGAACTAAAGTGTCTTTCAGCATGAAATCTAGCCATTTAGGAAAATAGGTGAAAACCTCAACGTATTTCAAAATATGAGATGCTGGATTCTGAAATTGTTAATTTAAGCATATGGATGCTATGAGCTGAAAGCCAACATTTGAATAAGGCCCATGTTCTCATCCCTGCCTCAAATACTGACCAACTAAATATAATACTAAGATTTTGTGGAACATAAGACATTTCCATCAAATTAATTAAAAATATTCCTCAATTTTCCAGGGTTATGACACCGTATCAACAGGTCAACACACTATTCAAGTAAACAAGACCTAAATAGCATAATGCATTCCAACAGTAATTAATGATGATGTCACTGCATTTTAAAGATGTGTAATACTAGTTTACACCAAGAGTGGAAAACAAATTAACAGTCTGAATTAAATTTGGACCAAACTGAACTAAATCTGCCATTAAATTCTAGTTCTGCCACTTCAAACCAGATTCTCATAGATTTCTGCAGGAGAATAGGGTCATTTGAGATTAAATAAACTGGCAAGATGTTTCAAATACTGCCTCGTCATCTTCTGAAAGTTGGTGTCAGATTTTGGTCTAGTTTCTTCTTTTTGCAGAAAACTGTTCCTTTTATAAGAAATAAATAAACCAACCAACCTTGGGGTTGTTACTGTCATTGTATTAAATTGATATCCTTATTATTAAATTATTAGATCCTGCAAGAACATTCTTGAGAAGATGTTGGGACAAAACTTTGCACTTACATTTGCTGCTGTATCTATGTTTTTTTATATGACCTATCCAATAAACTAAGTCATGGTTTCATTCATATTCTACAGTTGCTTGGATTCATACACCTAATGTTTACAAAGCATAATTCCTGGCTTCACAGACTACTCTTATCCCCTACCAATCCACACTATAGCTTCATCTTTCTGATGAAACCTGCCATCAGAATCGCTATCAGGGACTCAGTGGATGAAGAAATTAGTGTATGTGTTAAATTTAAACTCCAATAACAAACCTGTGAGATAAGTTGGGCTGAGAAAGAATGGATTGACTCCCAGATACCAGAGCTTAAACTAGACTTGAATCAACTCCTAATCCAGCATCATAGCCATCAGTCCATATCAGCTAGCAGGAATCCCTGTCCTTTCTGAAAATCAAGCCATCCCAAATCGGACAGCACCTTTCCCCACAAATACACAAAAAAACGTGCCTATGGGAATCTTGCGCACCCAGTTTTGTAAGCACACAAAAACACTCCTGGGATGTTGGGCACAAGATCTTGGACAGCTCGGGAAAGTGAGAGCCTTTTTTTTGTGAAATGGCGGGGGGGGGGGGGGGAGAATGGGAAAAAGGGGAGACTCCTAATGTTTGGCTACCACGGATTAACCCAGTTCTCTCTCCTCCTGCAATGAAGACCAAACAATTGCCGGACTTTTCTCCTCCGATTCCATCTCTTTCCCACCCGCCTCCATCCCTTCTGCGGGGGGGGGGGAGGATGGAAGAGCCATCACTTCACCGACGCCCCTTTACCCAAAACCTGAACGAGGGGGGCTCCCCCAGGAGTACCCCAACCCCTTGTTGGATGAAGTGCAAAAGGAATCTCCCTCTACACCTCATGGACAACCCAAATACTTCTGGGCTCCGGAATTCACGCCTGGCCTGGTTCGGGGAGGGGCAGAGTAAGAGACCCCCGACCCCAAAGGCCCCCACACGCCCTCCCGCAAGGGCACGACCCCGGCGGGCCGAGCCGGGCGCCGGAAAGAAGGGCGGCCCTTTCGCCCTCAGGCAAGCGATAGCCCATCTCCCCACCGCCGGGGGGTCCCCGTTTCCCACCGGGCCTGCCCTCCTGGCCGCGGGTTTGGGCCCCCTACGCGGCCTGTGGGGTCGCGCCCTCCCGCCGCCGGCTAGGCCGCGCGTTGCCAGGCGATGGCGGCGGCGCTTCCCCCTCAGCGGGCGGGCTCTCACCATGGTGGGGCTGCGCGCGGGCCTCGCTCCCCGCCGGGCCGGCTCAGGAGGACTCTGAGGAGGAGCAGGAGGAGGCGGACCGAGGCTGGTGTTGGCGGCGGCGGCGGCAGCGGCGGCGGCTCCCGGGGCTCCTCCTCGCGGGCCCTGCCTTCCGCCGCTCATGCGCACTGCGCCCAGGCCGCGCTCGCCGGGCCGGCCCTGCCGGCGGACCTCGAGCGGCCCCGGCTGCCGGGCTGGGCCCTCTTTCGTGAGGACTTGGTCCGCCCCAGGCCCTCAGCCCGGCGGCGCACGGGGGTCGCGCTGAGCCTGTCGGCGGGGAGGGAAGGAAGGACGGCGGGGCTGGGTCGCCCATTCCCGCCGCCTGCGGCCACCCGACTCTGGCTGGGCCCCCACCTCAGAAACGCCTCCTGGCTGTTCGAACGGAAGACCCCGGCGGCGGGCAGGCCGGGAAGCGCTGCTTGCACCGAGGCTTTTAATCAGTTGGGGAGGCCGCCCAGCTGGCCCAGGACTGGGGGCGGTTGGCCTAGTTCAACGGGGAAAGGGCGGGGGGGGGGGGGAGAAGAAAAGAATACAAGTAATCCTCGACTTACGAACCACAATTGAGCCCAAAGTTTATGTTGCTAACCGAGACATTTGTTCAGTGAGTTTTGCCCCATTTTATGACCTTTCTTGCCACATTTTTTTTAAGTGAATCACTGCAGTTGTTAGTAACAGGGTTGTTAAGTGAATCTGGTTTATCCATTGACTTTGCTTGTCAGGTCACAAAAGGGGATCACATGATCCCGGGACACTGAAACCGTCATAAATGTGAAACAGTTGCCAACGGTCTGAATTTTGATCACGTGACCAAGGGAATGCTGCAAGGGTTGTGTGAAAAATGATCATAAGTCACTTTTTTCAATGATGTAATAGTCACTAAATGAACTGTTGTAAATCAAGGATTAGCTGCAGTTACAGAGCAGCTGCAGGGTTAAAATCCCCCATCAGTTGCTAGCTAGCTAAATAAAATAAAATAAAACCCACATATACCAGAAACAGCCTGACTGATCCCAAGGCCAGGATGTGCAAAACTCTTGCAGGATTGGAATTGCACGGACCTCTGGATTAGGGGTGTTGTGGGGCAGGGGACAAATGCCCCAACTGGAAAGGTGGAAGAATACGATGCAATCCTTTTTTGTTGCTCAGAAAGCTTTACAAAGTGTCCATGAAGTTGCATTGCACCCCAAGGAGATTTCTGCAAGATGAATGCTTGGCCAGAGGTGTTCCTCCTGTCTACACATCTGGACCATTCCCTAAACTCCTGATCTTATCAGTGTTTGGGGCAGCAGTTGTTTTTTTAAACTGCAATTCACAAGTGGCCCAGCCAGTTATCAGCAGCTACCCACACTCCAGGCTGCCAGTCTCCCAAAATTAAACAGGTCAGGCTTACTACATCAAGAACATGGGGATGTTGCCTCAAACTGACAGGAGGGAGGTTCAAATAAGTAATGTTAAAAAGAAAGTGGAAGCTTGGAACCAACTTCCAGCAAAAGTCAATCCTCCGTAACTGAGTTTAAACATGCTTGGGATAAACATAGGTACCATCATCCAACAAAAATTAAAAAACAAATAAATAATAAAATATAACAATAATTAACTAATTAATTAAAAAGAAAATCTGGCTCTGATGTGCTATGCTGGGAAGACTTCTGGGGAGGGTCCTTTTCTCTAATCCCACCAGTTTCCTTGAAACAAGCAGGATGGATTTTGCTGTTGTTCTTGATCATCCATCATAGGCCTCTGCCAGGGAAGGACCATCATGAAAAAGGATTGGCAAATCAGAAGAAATTAGTTACCTAGGACAGCGTTTCTCAAAAGTGTTACCCACGGGTTCCCCCAAGACCCTCTCAAAGGTCCACAAAATCAAAATTATTTGCCAGTCTATGTTGAAAAACAATACAATATTAAAATCCCATCAAACGATTGTGAGAAGTGGTCGTGGCAGCGAATGCATCCGTTTTAATTTTTAATGCAGTAATTATCAATAAATGCAACCCATACAAAAAAATAATTCTTTAGAGGTCCTCCATAATTTTTAAAAGTGGGAAGAGGTCCTTAGAGAACAAAAGCATAAGAAAGACCTATGGAAACTCAGAACTAGATATTAGGCTGTTCTTCATGTGCACTGCTGTATTTTACCCATATATGTATGGGTAGAGTGTGCTACTGGTAGAAATCATTGACTTCCTTTATTTTTCTTTCCCATTGTGTTTTGATTACTAAACTGGTTCTTTAATCTTAATCTGCATACTAAATGGCTCATATCTTTTTTGAAAACGGTAGGCTCATTCTGACGGGGAAGTAATCTAACATGCCTTACAGCTCTGACGCTACAGGGAAGAAAAGCAGAAAGTTGTTTCACTTTCTTCAGAATGAAACCCAGCAAAACTGAAAGTGTGGGTGGAAGCCTTCAGAGCAAGACAGTGGTGGGATTCAGCCAGTTCGCACCACTTCGGCAGAACCGCTAATTTTTTGTTGCCCAGGTCCAGAATGGACTTCCGGAAGCGGCATCCACACAGAGAACCGATTGTTCACACATTTGAATCCCACCACTGGAGCAAGACCCCCTCCAGTTATGTAGAGAAAAGGAGCACAGGACCCCTGCTTGAGGGACTCGGAACCCTCAGAGTTACAAACACAATTGAGCCCAAAATTTCTGTTGCTGAGTGAGACAATTGTTTAAGTGAGTTTTTCCCCATTTTACAACTCTTTTTGCAGTTGTTAAGTGAATCACTGCCATTGTTAAATTAGTAACATGGTTGTTAAGTCAATCTGGCCTCCCCATTGACTTTGCTTGTCAGAAGGCTGCAAAAGGTGATCGCGTGACCCCAGGACATTGCAACCGTCATAAATATGAGCAAGTTGCTAAGCATTCAAATTTTGATCACGTGACCATGGGGATGCTGCAATGGTCGTAAGTGTGAAAAATGGTTATAAGTCACTTTTTTCAGTGCTGTTGTAACTTCATAACGATTGTAAGAGAACTACCTGTAATAGTACACATCCCATTATAACTTCACTATTAGATCCTCGTGCTTAAGATAAGATAAATTACTTTTTTTTGCTCTATGGCAAGATGTTGCAATTTTTATTAACGTAACAATAGCAAAGAACCCCCTTCTCACTATACAGGTGGTCCTCAACTTATTTGTTTAACAGTGGTTCAAAGTTATGATGACCTTGGAAAAAGTGAATTACGACCTGTACTCACACAACCGTTGAATATCCCCCACAGTCATGTGATTCTACAGTCATGTGCACTTGACAACTGGCTTCCATTTGTGACCAGTTGTGGTGTCCTGCAGTCATATGATTGCGATTTGCTAGCTACACATCCTCCTGGTTTGGGAGGGCAGAAAAAGAGTGCGTTAATGCAGTGTTCCTTAACCTCATCAACCTTAAACTAAGTGGACTTCAACTCCCAGAATTCCCCAGCCAGCATTTTGGGAGTTGAAGTCGCATCTTAAAAGTTGCTGCGACTGAGGCACACTGTACTAGTGAATGAGTATGACACTCAAGGACACTAAGTTCCAAATGCTGTCATCAGTCTCATTTTCTTATTAGCCTTGGGATAATTATACATACCTCATTTAAGGTACATTGTCTCTCAGGTTTGCAAAGGAAGAATAGGATAATCTCTATCCTTTCTTCTCCCTGCCTCCCAGTCTAGGATTTAAATTCAATGACAAACGCAGCACTTTGGTTTGAAGCATTAAATGGTAAGTGTTGAGATTCTGATCAGGTTTTTGTTTCATGCAAATAAAGAAGAAAAGAATTCCCCTATGAAGTGGTAGATTCCAGTGAGTTCCAAATGGGCAACCTGCAAGATGCAAGGGTTTCAATTCCCATAAGTCCCCAACCAGTATGGCCGTTGTTTATATTTCTGGGAGCTGAAGTCCACACATCTGAAAATTGCCTAGGAGGTGGAGCAATGCTGATGTAGCTTTTACAAACCTTTGTTATGCTTCAACTCTGGTTTCCATCATTGTTCGACTGAAATTTGGGCGCCTGTGGGGTGTGGATGCCCATTTCAATAAGGCAGAGAGAAAGGAAGGGTATCAAGTAAACAAGTAGGAATTGCATTATAGAGCTCCTCACTTAACAATTGTAATTAGAATCAGCTACTCCATTCTAAGCATAAATGGCCATAAAGCACAACATTTACCTGCCTGCACCGACTTAACCCTGGAAGTTGCAGCAGTTCTAGTTGTGTTTGTTAGCTGAATCTCACACAGCGGTTAGATACAATGTCACATGATCACCATGCGCAACCTCCTGCCGGCTTCCCCATTAACTGCTTGTGGGGAGCTAGGCGTGAAGGTCACAAATGGGGATCGTGGGACATTGCCCCTAATGATTGCACGGGATTCATCTAAGGAGTGCTGTAATTGCACACTGGTTGCCAAAAAGCCTAATCCTGATCATGTGATTGCAGATTGTGGTCGATGCTTCACCAGCCGCAACCACAAGGACCAGTAATTAAGTCTGGTGGTTCAGTGTTACTTTGAACAGTTGCTGAACAAGTGGCTGTTAAGTGAGGACCACTTGTATTTGCACTTGTCTTTACCCCTTAGGCTCCCCAAATAGAATTAGGAATCAAATTCGGTATCACACCGACAACTTTCTGCGCCTTCACTCCTTTTTGTTCCTTTTTTGCCTGACCCTAGTGATAAAATCTCATGTCAAAATTTTTTTTTGCCTACCCCAGAAATTGAAGAGCATAGGCAGGTTTGGCAAAGCTTTATTAATCAACAACTCAGTTACATGAGTATCACAAAAACATCTCAAGCACAATATATACAAATAACAGAATAATAGAGTTGGAAGGGACCTTGAAGGTCTTCTAGTCCAACCCCCTGCTCAAGCAGGAGATCCTACACCATTTTGGACAAATAGCTGTCCAGTCTCTTAAAAACTTCCAGTGATGGGAGGCCCCATAACTTCTGAAGGCAAGCCGTTCCACTGATTGGGTTTATACATATCACACAGCCTGCCTGGAATACAGGAATAAAGATAAGGATAATCTTCATGAATGCAGCTGTTCCCTCCTTTCCCCTTCTGAATTATGATCGGATTCTCACACCAAATGTTTTCTGTTTGTTGGTGGTTTTAGTGTGTGAACCCAGGAAGTTGTGGTTTACTTAATATGTAATCCGGCATTGAGCTGCTCTTCCCTGCTGGCATTTGGGTAGAGCCAGGAGACCGTTCTATCCGAGATGCATCCAGTTCGATTCCTGCACTGAGCCACATGGACACGATAGCCACAGTGGCCCTTCCAAGCTTACAGTTCTGGAAAACAATGTTTAAGCTCACTCATGACACAACAGGGCCATGTAGTCTGGAAGAGATCCAGCCAAGTGATTCTTAAATCTGCCTTGCCTGGCTGCTCATAGTTCTGTGATTCAATAAGCCAAGCATTTCTTCCCCATTCCTTCAGCATCCAATCATTCACAACAGCTCTTTTAATTTTGCACACACCCTTCTTAACGATCCTTCCCCTCCCCCCTTTTATGTTTCTTCTGATGTACTCAACTCTTCTTACAGCATGGGCAAAACCTGGCATTTTTGCTAACCATCATCATCATCATCATCATCATCATAATAATAATAATAATAAAGTTGGAAGGGACCTTGGAGGTCATCGAGTCCAACCCCCTGCTCAGGCAGGAAACCCTATACCATTTCAGACAAATGGCTGTCCAGTCTCTTCTTAAAAACTTCATCATCATCATCACCTTCCTAGCATTATTCCCACAGTTGCAAGGTCCATTTTTTTAAGATTGACAAATGCCATCTTGCAAATCAAACGCAGCATCCAAGTCTCTATGGACATGGCAGTTTGCAAGGATGGAAATCTACAGAGCAGTATGATGAATATCAAACCAGGTTTAGTTGTCCTTTTTAAAAAAAAAAAAAAACTTCCGGCTTTTGTTTCTTACCCCTTTTCTCAACTTTGCATAATATTTCTTATTCTGAAATGGAATAGTGTGATAGATACATTTGTTTGCATTTGGAAAAGCCTCTATAAGTGGGGTGAAATATCACCAAATTGTGACGGTAGGTCTGAAAAACAAACTGTCCAACATTTAGTGTCAAGAGTACTAAAACACAGCCTATGAAGCAAAAAATTGTATCTGTAATCTAGGCATACATTTATAATACAGGTAGTCCTCAACTTACAGCAATTCGCTTAGTGACCGTTTGAAGTTACAATGGCACTGAAAAAAGTGACTTATGACCATCTTTCTCACTTATGACCATTGCAGCATCCCCGAGGTCACATGATCAAAATTCAGATGTTTGACAACTGGTTCATATGTATGACGGTTGCAGCATCCCGGTGTCATGTGATCCCCTTTCGCCACCTTCTGACAAGCAAAGTCAATGGGGAAGCCAGATTCCCTTAACAACCGTGTTACTAACTTAACAACTGCCGTGGTTCACTTAACAAATGTGGCATGAAAAGTCGTAAAATGGGACAAAACTCACTTAACAAATTTCTCACCTTGCAACATAAATTCTGGGCTCAGTTGGGGTCGTAAGTTGAGGACTACCTGTATTTTAGATTTTATGCTTCATATTTAGTATTCTTGTTGCAGGATCCAATCTGGGTCGGTCACCGGGACCAGAGGCTTTTGTCTTCCGAGCTTTCAAACTCGTGCAGGAGCCCATCCTCAGGGAACGTCTCTCTAGCCCGGTGACCGACCCAGATTGGATCCTGCAACATTATCCTGGGACGCGTATATTTGCCTTCATACGTTA
Organism: Azemiops feae; assembly: GCA_023970755.1. Taxonomy (NCBI): domain Eukaryota; kingdom Metazoa; phylum Chordata; class Lepidosauria; order Squamata; family Viperidae; genus Azemiops; species Azemiops feae. The sequence continues at coordinate 1,413,785 of JALGBA010000241.1, forward strand.
GTATTCTTATTTCTTGTGGTTTCTGTTGAAATGTGATGTGAATGTGCCCTGAGGTAAATAAGTGGGTGGAAAGCCCTTTCCCATTTCCTTCTCTCTCAACTGTTTTTCGATACATGCCAGGTTAGAAAGCCACGAGTCATGTGGTGAGGACACGCATCCTCAATTTCATCACATTTGTGCTCCTGAGTTGTAATCCTCTTGGCTGCCTCTGGGCATGGCTGCATAATTATTCTCGTCACTTCCTGACGAATGTTGCGAGAGCTGTTTTTGTTTATTTCTTTCAATCCCTAGTTTCTTCAGAGGAGTCTCTGAGTATCCAGTGACCTTAGCTAAAACTGAACGATCAATCAGGTTAAATGTGGTTAGGATTGTGAGGGGAAACCCAACAGGAAATACAGGCAGTCCTCAACTTTCAACAGTCCATTTAGTGACTGAAGTTACAATGGCACTGAAAAAAGGTGACTTATGACCATCTTTCTCACTTATGACCATTGCAGCATCCCCATGGTCACGTGATCAAAATTCAATGTTTGACAACCGGTTCATATTTATGACGGTTGCAGCATCCCAGTGTCACATGATCCCCTTTTGCAACCTTCTGACAAGCAAAGTCAGTGGGGAAGCCAAATTCGCTTAACAACCATGTCGCTAACTTAACAACTGCAATCGTTCACTTAACAACAGTGGCAAGAAAAGTCATTAAATGGGGCAAAACTCCCTTAATAAATGTACACCTAGTAATAGAAATGGTGGGGTCAATAGTGGTCATAAGTCGAGGACTACCTCTACCCAAAGTGCTAGATTGGAAAGTTGGGAAAAATCCTTAAAAAAGCAAATTATTTCCATGTTGTTTTCAAAAACTGTAACTGTCCATGAAGTCACCAGGAATCAAACTCAGTTTGACTTTCTTTAAAAAAAAATCAAAATCAAAGAACCCTGACTGTATTTAGCTTCTTAGTTGCTTGTAGAAAGGGTGTGTATGCCTGTGTATCTGTATATTTACACACACCCACATGCAACAAAATAAATTGCCATCATTTTTATTTCCAAGACAGTCTCTCTGAATATTTATCAATGATATCCTTAGGTGAAAGGATTAAAATAAAAATAATGGATGGACGTCTTGCTGGGAACTGGGATGCTTCTCCCAAGAAAAATAACAGAATAACAGAGCTGAAGGGACCTTTGAGGTCTTCTGGTTCAACCTAATCCAACCCCCTGCTCAAGCAGGAGACCCTAAACCATTCTGGACAAGTGGCTTTCCAATCTCTTCTTATAAACATCCAGCAATGGAGCACCCTCAACTTGTGGAGGCAAGTTGTTCCACTGATTAATTGTTCAGGAAATTTCTCCTTAATTCTAGGTTGGATCACTCCTTGATACGTTTCCATCATTTAATAATAATAATAATAAAGTTGGAAGGGACCTTGGAGGTCATCAAGTCCAACCCCCTGCTCAGGCAGGTAACCCTATACCATTTCAGACAAATGGCTGCCCAGTCTCTTCTTAAAAACTTCCAGTGTTGGAGCATTCACCGCTTCTGGAGGCAGGTTGTTCCACTGGTTAATTGTTCTGTCATGAAGTTTCTCCTTAGTTCTAGGTTGCTTCTCTCCTTGATTAGTTTCCATCCGTTGCTTCTGCCTTCAGGCGCTTTGGAGAATAGCTTGACTCCCTCTTCTTTGGGGCAGCCCCTCAGATATTGGAAGACTGCTATCATGTCCCCCCTCGTCCTTCTCTTCATTAAACTAGACATACCCAATTCCATCAACCGTTCCTTATATGTTTTAACCTCCAGTCCCCTAATCACCTTTGTTGCTCTTCTCTGCACTCTTTCTAGAGTCTCAGCATCTTTTACTTCTTTTTCTGTAAATATACAAGTAATTCAGAGAGGAGCAGGGGAAGCCAAGGAGCCTATATTATGTATGCAGATATAGTTCTCCTGTTTTATCATTTTGGAAGTTGTATTAACTGACTTATATGCTTCAGCTCAGGAACAATTTTGGTTTTTATTATACTGTGATTGGCTCTTCCAGCTTTGAGATTAATAGGTAGAATATAAGTGCTTTAAATCAGTATTAGATCCGATTGGATTGTGGAATAGTTAAGCATGATGCCCTTGTCTCCAAAAACATGGTCAATACTTCCTGGAAAACATCCAGGGACAAACAAATGTCCTGCAGAAAGTAGGCTACCTAAATTTAAATGTCATTAAAATTCATAGGACAAGTTGCGCAAATAGCCAGGAGTTTGGGAAGAAATCTTAAATAAGATGAGCACTTTTATTAACATCGTTTCTTTTAGTCTGTGGATTTCGAAGTCAGCAGTCAAGTATAGAGACAGCTCATTATTTTTTACCCATCTATTTCATACTCTTCCCTCAGTGGATAATTCCTTGCTGAGCAAAGTCTATGTTCAGTATGATGCATATACAGCTGGTCCTCATTTAGCAACAATTGGTTCTGATGACCTGGTCATTGAATGAAGCAGTTGCTAAGTGAAAAATCACATAAACATCACAGTGCTTAAGGTTTTACTTCAGCTTTGCTTTGCTTTACAGCATCAAAAAGATACAACCTCAAAGAGCCGTGGGAACCCAAATGTTGGGGAAGGTTTCCAGGAAATTTTTACAGAGGCACGATTGAGAGCATTTTAACAAACTGCATCACTGTCTGGTTTGGTGGTAGCAGTGCCTCAGATAGAAGGTCCATACAGAGAGTGGTAAGGACAGCTGAGATTATAGGAAGCTCTCTTCCCATTATTCAGAATACTGCTTATAAGGGCTATGTGCTTAGAGCTTGAAGCATTGTTAGAGACCCCACACACCCACTTTATGGTCTGTTTCTGTTGCTCTCTTCTGGGAGGAGGTTTTGAAGTATTTATAGCAGAACTACTAGGTTCTGCAACAGCTTTGTTCCTTATGCCATCTGTCTTGAAAACTTTCAGGATTCTTTTTTCCCGCCATGTATATGTATACATCCGAATTAGACTGTGATGTTTCTCTGTGTCATATATGTGTGTGTATGTGGGTATATGTATAATGGTATTTTTTTGAGAGCAGAATGCAACAAAATTTCATTTTAATGTATGCTGATATTTAAATACATTTAAATACATTTAAAGTAACAATAACGTTTCTATTCTATTCTATTCTAGTCTATTCTGTTCTATATTCTACTCTAATTCAACTCACAAGATAACTGGGTAAAAGGGCAAATACTATAGTCCTCTTTCTCTCTGCTCTTGCCCTTTGGAATGCTCATGATAATGTGATCATTAACCAGAAGAGAATTGATATTTGTATTTACATTCATTGGAGAGGAAGGGATTGTAAGAGAGTAAGTAGTCAATGAGGAACATACATCAAAAGGAATGGCAAGCATTGGTTGCACTTAGGAGACAAAAATAAGCCTTTTGTGTGAAACTGATTAGGGTCTAGTTTCATATAGCAGCACAAGCTGGTTGGGAAGTTCTATTAATTAATCTAAATCATAGAACTGAGCTTGTTAAATGCAGTTAACGCTTTAGGGTTGTTAGAAAAGCAGCTCAGAAAGAGATAGTTTGTTTAGGCCATTTCTCTGATCTGAGTTGGGGAGAGGAAAAAACAGATCAGGCACAGGTCAATGTACCTTTAAATTCAACAGTCCTCTTTTCCCACAGAATTGCTCTCAAACCTAAGTTCAATCTGTTTGTTCAAACTGCTGAAATTATTGGAAAAATGGCTTCCACATTCAAATATACATCCAATCTAAGTTGCAGGAACTCAGATGCAAATGCTTATTTCCACTCAAGAATTCTACAAATCAAAATAAGACAATGAAAATATAGGAAAAATACTTGGGAGAGCTGTATTATTATGTACCACATATTAGTTGGCCTTTTAAATGTACTGTATAAAATGTGGAGATCTGATATTAGAAATTCCACCATCAGACAACCAAACGTGGGACAAAGGGAGATCAGAACAAACCGTGCCTGTTGAGAATGACAAATTAAAATTTGTCATTCCCAACCACAGCTCTCAAAATATTTTAAAACAATGCAACAATTGAATCTGGTCTTTGAAGCTGTAAATAGTCATTGCAGCTGTTTTCCAAAGAGACAACACATGCTAAGGAAGACGAGGGACAAAAAGTGTTCATACAGTGTTGTTTTCTATTATTTTTCTGGCCGCCATTGATCCCTCGATTGAGTACAGAGGCTGGAAAGGTACATTGCCTCTCTGCCTTCTGTTCTTTAGTGCACTCAGTCCAGAATTTTTTCATCCACGCTGACCTCCCTGGGTTAAGCTATTATTATACCAGTGGAGATGTGAGAACTCAGCTTGTCCAGGACTATCAGATTACCCACTGCTGGCTAAATGAAAATGTAATCACAAACTTTTCAAGTACCCAGGCAGGCATCACAGTTTCTACGGTAACGGGCAGCCTCTCAGGCGGCGGTTTAAAATATTTTTCAGTGGAGACCATTTTTGCTTTCATGGAGAATCACCAACCGCTAAGAAATCCAGCAATTAAAAAGGATCGTTTTAAACACTGAGGAACGTCAAACATGGCTGTGCAGAGGTAAATCCTTGGACTCTTCTCTTTCATTCTCATGAGTAAAGAATTTGGAGGCAGTTCTTCCTGAAACTGAGAAAACGTCAGGAGAGTACCAAAAACACAAAATACAGATAGTCCTCGACTTATAACCATTTGTTCAATGACCGTTCAAAGTTACAATGGCACTGAAAAAAGCGACTCAAGACTTGTTTTTCATACGACCGTTGCAGCAGCCCCATGGGTCACGTGATCAAAATTCAGATGTTTGACAACTGGTTCGTATTTATGACGGTTGCAGTGTCTCGGGGTCATGTGATCACCTTTTGTGATCCTTCTGACAAGCAAAGTTAACGGGGATTCACTTTACAACCATGTTATTAACCACTGCCGTGGTTCACTTAACAACAGTGCCAAGGAAGGTCATAAAATGGGGCAAAACTCACTGAACAACTGTTTCGCTCAGCAATGGAAATGTTGGGCTCAATTGTGGTCGTAAGTCAAGGACTACCTGTAGAAAAGGTACATTAACAATCTATTCAGTAAATAAGAAATAGATATGGATTCTTGAGAAATGGGGAAAAAGAACTGCTGAGAGGCAAAACGCATTACCTCCAATCGCTGGGGATTATTCTGAATCAGTCTTCCTCCGCTAACTCAACAAGCAGAGCGTTTCTCTTAACCTGGGAACCTTCTTGATAAAAAACTGTCTTTATTATCCCTGCGTTGGTAGCCCGGATGATATGCTGCAGACAAAAGATATGCTACTGGTTTAGTCCACATAGTTTCAAAGGCACATTATATACATCTTAATTCCAAATTTGAAATGACTTCAGGATCGAACCCAACAGAATCCACGTCCTAAACCAGGGGTCTCCCAACTTGACAGCTTTTAAGACGTGGACTTCACGCTGGCTGATGAATTCTGTTCGTTGAAGTCCACGAGTCTTAAAAGCTGCCAAGTTTGAAGATCCCTGTCCTAAACCGGCAACTATCTTCACTAATAAAAATGTGACGCTTTCGAGAGAAGTTTTTAATTTTAAATTAAAACATGCTTGATGAGGCTGCCGTCCCAATGCATCCTGGAACATCATCTGTAGCAGAATTCCTCCACCTCAACCACTTTAAGGCACTCCCAGATTCTCACCCATCTTGAAGTTGGTGAGGCTGAGAAGCACTCATCTACAAGTACTTCTTGACTTGCGACCACTCAAAGCTACAATGGACCCCCAGTACTTATAACCCAGTTTCAAATTTCTGAGGTTGGGCCCCCCCTGCAGTCGTGTCGTGCAATCACACGAGTCATTTATCGCACAGTCGTTTATGGCCGTCTGCAGCACCCCAGTCAAGTCACCATGATTTACCATGATTTTGCAGCATTTACGACTGGTTTCTGACAAAAACCAGTCCGTAGCAAGCCATAGGTTTGCTTAACAACTGCGGCATTAATAATAATAATAATAAAGTTGGAAGGGACCTTGGAGGTCATCAAGTCCAACCCCCTGCTCAGGCAGGAAACCCTATACCATTTCGGACAAATGGCTGTCCAGTCTCTTCTTAAAAACTTCACTTAATGACCACCGCCAAAAAAAGGTTGTAAAATTGGGTCTGGTCACATGGTCACCTACCTTATCACCGTCATGACTTACAACCATGATTGCCAAGCTAAAGTACAATGATAAGTCAAGGACTCCATGTATAGATATTATCACTCCAATGGCAAAGAAGGCCCTGACTTTGGAAAACTCACACGGAATTCATCCCCTGCTTGTTTTGAGACTACATGATTTCATTTCCAGTGCAATTTTGTCATGTCTTAAGACTACAGCTGGCATAATTCCCTTCTACAAGTAGTCTTTGGCTTACAAGACAGTAAGCCGAAAACGTCAGAAGAGTACCAAAAAGAAAAAAATACAGACAGTCCTCGACTTATAACCATTTGTTCAGTGACCGGTCAAAGTTACAATGGCACTGGAAAAAAGTGACTTGAGACTGCTTTTCATACGATTGCTGCAGCATCCCCATGGGTCACCTGATCAAAATTCAGACGTTTGGCAACTGACTCGTATTTATGACGGTTGCCGTGTCCCAAGATCACGTGATCACCTTTTGTGACCTTCTGACAAGCAGTCAATGGGGGAGCCGGATTCACTTAACAGCTCTGTTACTAGCTTAACATGTGCAGTGATTCGCTTAACAACTGTGGCACGAGAGGTCGTTAAAATGGAGCAAAAAGAAAAAAAAATCACTTAACAAATGTTTCACTTAGCGACAAAAAATTGGGGCTCAAGTGTGGTCCTAAGTCAAGGACAACCTGTCCTGACTGTCCTGACTTGATATAGTGCAGTGTTTCCCAATATTGCCTATTTTACGATGTGTGGACTTCAACTCCCAGAATATCCCAACCAGCATTGTTGACGGGTATTCTGGGAGTTGAAGTTCACACATCATAAAATGGTTAAGGTTGGGAAACACTAGTATAGTAGAACTTTTCTCCAACCTATGGAGAAAGCTATAGTATATTTTGAAAGATCATCCAACGTTTCCAATATCTCATGGACTGCCACGAAGAAGAGGGAGTCAAGCTTTTCTCCAAAGCACCTGAGGGCAGGACAAGAAGCAATGAATGGAAACTAATCAAGGGGAGAAGCAACCTAGAGAAGCATGGGGTTGGACTAGAAGACCTCCAAGGTCCCTTCCAACTCTGCTATCCTATCCTATCCTATCCTATCCTATCCTATCCTATCCTATCCTATCCTATCCTATCCTATCCTATCCTATCCTATCCTTTCCTTTTCCTTTTCCTTTCCTTTCCTTTATGGAGCCATAATGGAATATTCACTTCTGGACAATGTAAGCACCATTACAATCAAGAAATTATCTGAAAAATAGAGCAACATTCTGAAACATTTTATCTAAACATTTTAGATGGTATGCTAATGATATTAAACCAAATCCCAATAAGCATGAGATTCCTCTGCAAGTACAAAAACATATTTTCTAAAGATACCTCCATTTTCATAGCTGTCATCACCACAAGGGAGTCTCCCTTTTGAACTTTATCTCCAGGTTTCACAAAGACCTAAAAATGGAAAAGCAAACGAGAACTGAGTAGGATGTTCTATTCCTCCCCAACAAACTTCATCAGGATTGCATTTTCTGTAGACTCACAGATAGCAAAAGAAAACTGAAATTATTCTCTGGGCAAAACTGAAGAATGGAAACCTGCTGTTTTTATTTTTGGAGCTTTTTTCCCCAGCAGGATATTTAAAGATAATGCCTGTTCAATTGTCAACTCAAATATATTTTTCATTCCTTCATTCAATTTGTACAGTCGCCCACGTCATGCTTGTGACTCTGAGCAGCTCACATAATTATAACGAACAAAAAGAAATCCAAAACTCAGTAAAATACCATAACTCCCTTTAAAAATCTAATTAAAAACTCACTTAAAATCAAAATTACAATGGAGAAAACAAAAGCAGGTAAACGAATGTCAGGAATATATCAAATGCCAAAAGAAACCACAATCTGAATGCTTCCCAATATGAGCCACTTACAAATGAATGGTCTTCAACTCCCAGAAGCTCACTGGTAGCCATGTTGGATGGGGAATTCTGGGAATTGAACTCCACATATCTGGAGACTATCCAGGTAGAAGAAATGGTAAACAACCTGAAATAAGTGGTGATATACTAGCCTTTCTGAATCATTTCCATGTCTTCCATATCCAATTTTTTTTTTTTAAAGTACTTTAACAAATGTTTCATAAGGGTCATGCTCAGAATTACCTTTTCTACTGTCCCTGTCATGGGAGCGACAGGCCCAATGTGGTCCTCTCCTGAACTCTTGCTGGTTAAATATTTTGGCAACGGAAGACCAATCTGCTCGTGACTTTCCTAGAGAAAACAAAATCAACCATGTAATATGAATTTTCCATTTGCAACTATTTAAAAGCCTAAATAATTCCACAAACCATAAAAAAAAAAATCTTACAATAATTTAATTGGTCACCTCTTAGGATAAAAATAGTAGCCACTGATCTCCAATTGCATTCTAGGACCATCATAGCATTCCTTTTATTCATATAAATAAATTAAAATTGCTAATACTGTATACAGATAGTTGACTTACAACCATTTGTTTAGTGATGGTTTAAAGTTACAGTGGCAATGAAAATAGGGCTTTATGATCATTTTTCACCCTGACGAGAGCTGCCGCATCCCCAGGGTCATATGACCAAAATTCAGATGCTTGGCAACTGAGTCATATTTATGACAGTTCCAACATCCTGGTGCCTTGTGATCCCCTTTGGCAAGTTTCTGACGAGCAAAGTCAATGGGGAAGCCAGATTCACTTAACAACCGTGTTTCTAACTTAACAACTGCAATGATTCACTTAACAAGTATGGCAAGAAGGGTCGTAAAATGGGGCAAAGCTCAATTAACAAATGTCTCACTTAGCAACATGGATATTGGGCTCAGTTGTGGTCATATGTTGAGGACTACCTGTAATGTAAAAACTGCCAAGACAACGTGGTAACTTCAGAATAACTTATTTCCAAGCCTGCTTAGGCTTATTGATCTGCAAATTGTGGAAACAGTAATATAAAAGAAGAATCAGAGGTGGGCAGCAGGCAGTTTGCATAGTTTTATATCCAATCTGCTAAAAGTTGCAAGAAATGTGGAAGTTATTTCAACAGTACAGCCAGAGATTAGATTTTTGGCTCTTTTACCAAAAGAGGTAGCTTCGAAGTATTTAAACAAGGTAAGTACCCTAAGCCATCCGAGGCTGAATGCACTTATTTTACATCTAAATTGCCATTTTTACAGCCAAATTCTGACAATGGAATCCCTGGGGTTGAATATGGCCGCTAAGCCACCCTCCCTAATGGGACACATATTTTGGGTATGATGCATAAAGAAGATGTGGAGGAAATTTAGGTTTTGCTGGTTTATGTATGTATTTATTTATAATTCATATTTCTAAACTTCCCATCTCTTTCAAAGAGGAGCTCTGGGTGGTATACAATATAATACAGATAGTCCTCGATTTATGACCACAATTGAGCCCAAAATTTCTGTTGCTAAATGAGACGGTTCTTAAGTGATTTTTTGCCCCATTTTACGATCTTTCTTGCCACAGTTGTTAAGTGAATCACTGCGGTTGTTAAGTTAGTAACATGGTTGTTAAGTGAATCTGGCTTCCCCATTGATTTTGCTCGTCAAAGGTCACAAAAGGGGATCATCACATGATTCCAGGACATGACAACCATCATAAATATGAGCCAGTGGCCAAGCATCCAGATTTTGATCACGTTACCATGGAGACGCTGCAACGATCGTAAGGGTGAAAAATGGTCATAAGCCCCTTTTTTCACTGATGTTGTAACTTTGAACAGTCTCTAAATCAACTGTTGCAAGCTGATGATTACCTGTACAACCAATAAGCAAAACAATGTCAAAAAATTAACATTAAAACGTTTGTCATTAAAATTTGGAACTGAGATTTTAGGTAGCTTCGGGAAGTATAAAAAGGACTGCAGGAGAAGAGCAGGCAGAACTGGGGGTGGAATTAAGGGCGTCATCAGCTTAGAGTCATTACGTTGCCACAAGCCATCCAAGTCCCACTCTCCTTGAATTCAGTTGACTCTTATCAAGCACGATTTAGAGCTGACCATGAGTTGACTAAATTCTTGTGTACAGGCGTGAGCAATAAATCTGAATTGCAAGTTAGCGTTTGGTCCTGATCTTTTTGAGCCTGACAAGGACCTGCATACTAGCCACAGCCAGAGATTCCCTATCCCTAACATTTACAGAAATAATAGGATAGAAGTCAATACTGCTTTTTTAAAAGTTATTTTTTTCTTAATTTTATTCCCCATGCAAATAAAATAGAACATATTACCGACGAGAAGAGGTGGATGGCAGTGTCCAGAACTACTAATTTGCACTGGTATACAACTCCATTCACTGAACATCTTATATATTCTATGCCATCATCCATCATCAGACAACCAGCAACATGGAAAAGCTGATCTTCTATCTGAAATAGATTTACAAGGGTTTATGCACCATTCCAGAGGAAAATCAACCTGAGAGAGGAAGGATCACACTGTTTTCTAAGGGAACGTTTTTGAGGGGGAAAACTGAAAAGAACAAAAACAATGAAAAAAAACCCGTGTTTCTTAGAAATCAGAAGCTTCTCAAGTCTTGTTTTCTCTTCCCTTTTTTTCTGAAACTCAAGAAAATATCAAAAATAACTTGTATTTTAGGAGAATCCCACTCAATTTATTTTTTAATGTATCTTGGCAGCTGCAATGGAGTCAATCAACATTCTATGTTAAAAACATATCCATCTGTTCAAACTATGTCATAAATCTTCCAATGCGCTTCAGACGTTTTTCCTATCTACAAATCTGTACAAAATTAACTTTGAGAAACAGTGATGTATTTTCTTATTTTTTTAAAAAAAGCTAAAGTTTTATAAATCAACAAGGAAGAAATGTTCCTCTCTTCATACTATTATCTTTGGAAGCCAGCATATTTGGACTTATCATAAGCTTCCTTGCTCAAAAAATGCACGGTTGGAAAGCTTAAAAGGTTTCAAGACAGAGCAGAGAAGGAAAAAGTAGAATAAACTCTGGATATCTTTCATGGGAAAGAAGAAGAAAAACTGGAAAGCAAAAAAAAAGAAAGAGAGAGAGCCTTTTCTTTCCCTGCACTCCTATTTTTCTCTGCAAGCAAGTTGGGTAACTGACAACATTAATCAATAATGACACTCAATAAAACAGCACAAAATAGTAACATTATTTCACAGTCACTGAACTGTTTTTCCCCTCTTAATTCTGTCCAGAAATGAGACTGGGCCCAATAAATATGTGCTATTACATTTTTTAATACACTAGATTGAATGGGCTGAATAACACAGGGCTTAAGTTGTTGAATACATTATTAAGAAGAGGTTTACCAGCATGTCATAAGATCCACTGTGATTGTACTGTATGGCAATATTCACATCTGGTGTAAAAATAAAGATTTAAATTAATTCAAGGGTTAGAGAACATTATAAATCCAACACGAAGCATATAGTTAACCTGACACATCACCAGTAAAAAGAAGTCTCAATCTCTCTCTCACTACCCACTGTCTCTCCTATTTCATTTGCTGATTTTTGTATTCATTTATTCATTCATAAAATTATATGGTCACTCAACTCATAGCAGAGAAATGAAACCCCAATACAAAACCCAACAACTCATAATCAATCTCAACAACTTTAAGACTGGTGGACTTCAGTTCCCAGAATATCCCAGCCAGTTTGCACAATAGGCTACTTCACATCCAACCTAATCACACATTTTATATCTTTTTGCCCTTTTCAGCTACACAATAATACAGTTCAGAAACTTTCATTATCATTTTGTAAGTAATTTTCAATTATTTATTTACAGTTCATCCACTTACTTTTTTCATTATCCAGGAGAGCGATGTTTCTAACATAGGGGATATTTATTCTCTTGCCACTGCTGGATGCAAATGGAGAGAACTTATCTAGAATATTAAATATATACAGAAAAAGATACGTATTTTAATACATATTTCTGCTGAATTAGACAATGCTAGCAATGTCGACAAAATCATGGCATCCAGCCCTCTCAATTCCTGGCAAATAGATGGGGAAGAAATGGAGGTAGTGACAGATTTTATCTTCCTGGGCTCTAAGATCACCACAGATGGGGACTGCAGCCAAGAAATTAAAAGACGCTTGCTCCTGGGGAGGAAAGCTATGGCAAATTTAGACAGCATACTAAAAAGCAGAGACATCACCCTGCCAACAGAAGTACGTATAGTCAAGGCCATGGTTTTCCCAGTTGCAATGTATGGCTGTGAAAGTTGGACCATAAGAAAGGCTGAACGCAAAAGAATTGAGGCCTTTGAACTATGGTGCTGGAGAAGACTCCTGCGAGTCCCTTGGACTGCAAGGCGATCAAACCGGTCAGTCCTAGAGGAGATCAATCCTGACTGCTCCTTAGAAGGCCAGATACTGAAGTTGAAACTCAAGTACTTTGGCCACCTAATGAGAAGGAAGGACTCACTGGAGAAGAGCCTAATGCTGGGAAAGATTGAGGGCAATAGAAGAAGGGGACGACAGAGAATGAGGTGGCTGGATGGAGTCACTGAAGCAGTAGGCGTGAGCTTAAATGGTCTCCAGAAGATGGTAGAGGACAGGAAGGCCTGGAGGAACGTTGTCCATGGGGTCGCGATGGGTCGGACACGACTTCGCAACTAACAACAACAACAAGCAATGTCGAAACCTGCTTGCAATTTGATACATTACTTTGCATAACGCTGCACACATGGAGACCATGTACACAGGAACTTCTCAGTACAGATTTGTATTTGTGGGCAACTGTTCAAACTAGAATTTTCCACGCAACGAAACTGGGAACCTTTTTTATGCAAATTGCTCAAAGTCTCCATCTATGAGAATCAACACTGGATCAGAACATCTATTAATGAATCAGACTCAAATGCTTGCAAAACAGACTCCGGATCCCAGCAAGTCAACATACAATCAAATCTTGCAATTTGATGGTATGCTTATAAGGTTATGTGTTCTGTTCCATTTTGCAGCCACCCCAAGATAATCAAATGAAAAATAATTACAACAGGATGCACTGAAACACCGGCAGTTTTTAAAGTACATGAGTGTTTCTCAACTGTGGCAGCTTTAAGATAATGTGGATTTCAATTCCCAGAATTCCCCAGGCAGAATGAGTTGAAGTCCACACATCTTAAAGTTGCCAAGATTGAGAACCACTGATATACACTGTGTGTAATATGTAAAGCACATTTTTTCAGCAATAAAACAGGAAAAGCTGCAGCTTTCTTACCTTCTGTCTGGAGTCTAAAGGCATCAGTCATCAGATTCTCTTTCAAAATGAGCCCAAGAGCTGCCTGGCACAAGGTCACTTTTGAAATTGATTGTTTGGGTGGAAAAAGCTCACTGTGGTGTTGAGGGATAAAATTAGTGTGAACTTTCCCAGCCTCAAAATCTGGATGGGCCGAGAGATTCAATAAGAAATCCACATTGGTGCTCAGTCCAACAATCTGTCAAGGGAGGAAGAGATGCACCAGAAAAAGGCAAATCAGTCAACAGATGTTCTTTGGTCCTAACTAATAAATTAATAAAATCTGCAGCGATGTATGGAAGACCAAAAGATTAGTTCATCAATTCAGCTTGCATACTGCTATGTTGGTAAAGCCTCATGGTCGTTTATAACTATACATGTACACAACCATTCAATTAAAATATCTACCATGAAAAAAATAAAGCGACAGTTCCAGAAAATATATTCTAATACTAATGAAGAGGTACAAGTATACCACCAAAGTACAAAAGCAATAAACTTGAAAATGTAAATATGCTAAGACAGTGACAGTGACCTATTCTCCAACTGACAGACAACTTTTGGTCTTAAGCAACTTTTGGAACATTAAAACGAATGGGGGGAAATCTCAACGCCAAGGTCTGTTAGTATATTCCATAGTCTTCCATATTTTGTGGAAATCTCTCAAGGATGGATATTCTGAAGATGTGCTCAACACTGAGTAGCAAGTAGCAGAGAAGAACAATAGCCAATGTCTAGGTTGCAAGGATGGGGGAGGGGAGGAAGGAGACTAATCAAAATCCTACAGGGCATGACTTGAGTCCCTGAGCAATCAATTAACTATGTCTCAGGATGGTTTCCATCAACCCAATTGCTGGCTTTCAGCTGTTGTAGTGGTGAGATTTTGTGTAACTACATCTGAAGAGTCACTTTGGTGTAGTGGTTCAGGCACCAGGCTAGAAACCAGGGAACCATGAATTCTAGTCCTGTCTCAGGCACAAAATCCAGCTGGGTGATCTTGGGCCAGTCACTCTCTCTCAGCCCTAGGACGGAGGCAATGGCAAACCACTTTTGAAATCTTGCCAAGAAAACTGCAGGGATTAGTCCAGTCAAAACTGTCTTAAAGGCACAAATATCTGTTAATGCTTCTGGGAGTCATAATCTGTACAGGCCTGATAGCATCAGAGAAGGGAAATCTGGAAAATGTTTTATCAGGGATGCCATTTTAAACACCTAACAGAGTTTTACACTTACGTTATATTGTTGAAGGCAGTATCTTAATTTCCTTAAAGCAGCTGGGCGATCTTCTGCCCAAACAACTAATTTAGCAATCATCGGATCATAGTGTATAGAAACCTCATCCCCTGAAATAGAAACATAGGGAAAAAATGATTTGCCAGAATAAATACTTATTTATATTTCACATTTTTGAACTGCCCATCTCCCTCAGAAGGAGCCACTGGATTTTCCATGTTGTCACAGCTTAAGACATTTGCAGTAAACTAAGCAACACTTTTCAGGCAAGCTACTCACAGTTCTGTATGAACGTTTTGCAGCTTGAAAGAACAAGTCTAGGAACTATTCTAGATCAACAATATCAACTGTAATGTTGACACTAGAAAGAATCATTCTAGATTAGCAATGAAGTACTTCTACCCCACAGAAGCACACTATATAGGTAGTCTTCGACTTATAACAGTTCATTTAGTGACTGTTCATAGTTACAATGGCACTGAAAAAAAATGTCTCATGACCTTTTTTCACACCTATGCCACTGCAGCATCACATGATCAAAATTCAGACCCTTAGCAACTGACTCACATTTATGACGGTTGCCGTGTCCCGGGCTCATGTGATTGTCTTTTGCAACCTTCTGACAAGCAAAGTCAATGGGGAAGCCAGATTCACTTAACAACCGTGTAACTAACTTAACAACTCCAAAGATTCACTTAACAACTGTGGCAAGAAAGGTCGTAAAATGAGGCAAAATTCAATTAACAACTGTCTCACTTAGCAATAGAAATTTTGGGCTCAACGGTGGTCGTAATTCGAGGATTACCTGTACTGAGATTCTACTGAAAAATTGCAGAACATTTCAAAATCCAACTCTTGGAGAAGGTATTATTGAAACTGGTGGCAAGGAGAGCCATGAAGCTTAACCTCAACATCTAAAGGAAAGTGAACTTGATTTGGGGGAAATGGGACAGCTCGTCATGGCCAACTCGACACGGCCAGCTCACCATGGGACAACTTGCCACGGGACAATTCAACAATTCAATTTAATTATTTAAAATAATTTAAAAAATATTTTAATTTTTGTCATTCACCTTTCATTTTGTCCCTCCTTTGGCATCCTTTCTTTAATGATTCTATTCCACTATTTCTTCGATATTAGTGGAACTCTTGTCCCACGGCCAGTTGTCCATGGCCAATTCTCCCGCCGTAAGTTTGTTGCGACGAGTTGGCTGCAGTGAGTTGGCTGTGGCGAGTTGTTGTAGACCCTTGATTTGGTACTAGTAGCAGGAAACCAACACCGTTGGTCACCCGTCACATGTTTTAAAAAAGGCAACCATCAGCAGGTTGCCTTTTAAAACCAGAAGACATTTCTGCCAATCCTAGTGAGAGGGTTTCATTTTACCTTGTCTTACCCCAGTTTCTATCCTGGTGCAGCTGTCAGCAGATGGTGTGGACAGATGCAGCAACGGCCCAGCTCCTGGCATGAAGTTGTTGTTGGGATCTTCAGCATAGATCCTAGCTTCAAATGCATGTCCCTTGAGGACAATCTCTTCCTGAGTCAGAGGAACCTTCTCCCCTGAAGCAACCTGTAAAGAACAGCACTGTTCATTTTCTCTGCACAAGGACTTATTTATTTTTATTTATTAAATTTATATGCTGCCCATCGCATTGGCAAGTGACTCTGGCGGGCTTACAACAGTATAAAAATATAATTAAAACATTAAAGAATCATAATCACAAATAATAAGATAAATAAAGAAGGGAACATCCCAGAAAAGTTTACCTAATATGAGATCGAAGAATTGAAACCTGCAAAATTTGGAGTAGATTATTAGGGAATCGGAATATAAAAAAACTTCAAGAAAAAATATTTGATCACAGGCCAAGGAAATGAAAAGGGTTCTGGAAAAAAAGCTAATTGATAGAAAGCAACCTGCATTAAATTGTTTCCTCTAACTCTGTCCATAATTTAACAACAGCATTTCTAATAGAATGTAGAACTGAAAGGAATAGTCAAGTCACAAATTTCTTGTTTGATGCTTAGATAGAATTCCAAAAAATTAAAGACAATCCTGCAAAAACAACCCATAGCTTAATAGACTTAGACTTATATACCGCTTTACAACACTCTCTAAGCCAGAGATCACCAACCTTTTCATGCTGGGATCCTGGAGGGAAAGGGAGCAGCTGGGAAATTTGCACACACACGTGCACGTGCCGAAACAAGGCCACGTGCACCCACACAACACTAGCGGCCCTGTTTGCGTAGGTATGAAGGCGCTAGCTACTGCTGAAAAGAATCCTGCTCTCATAAATACATTTGTGAATTCCTTATCTGCACAGACTTTTGTTGACAATCTCTAACCATTAAATGTTTCCAAAACCTCTTGTGCTCTCCCAAATTTTGCTTTTCCAGTTGGAAATCTGTGCCTCTCAAGGACTACGAGCGGAATTCTGTCCCAATGATATTGTAAACCAACTAAACTTTCCATCCTTCATTTTCATAATGCAGAAACTCACAAAGCCCCAAACCTCACACAATGCACATGTGAGAATGTATATGTCAATGCTGCTAACATCGGATGTTTTTGCATTGACAATAGATGGAAATGTAGCCATCTTTCACCCTTCGCTTTTAGAGTTAGATGATGCTGGGAGGGGGGGATGTGAATTAGGGTCTAGCTAGACATAACAACACTAAACGTAGCGTGAGAATCAAGGTTATTGAGCCCAGAGCTGATAAAGAATTGGCGGGCTGGAGAGCTGGAAGGGAAGCCCACGCTTCAAGCTAAT
This sequence comes from Azemiops feae, assembly GCA_023970755.1. Taxonomy (NCBI): domain Eukaryota; kingdom Metazoa; phylum Chordata; class Lepidosauria; order Squamata; family Viperidae; genus Azemiops; species Azemiops feae. The sequence goes on from JALGBA010000241.1 coordinate 1,431,242, forward strand.
TGGGGAATGTGATTTATGACTGTTAATTGGAGGAGGGAATTGTGCTTTGATACTATGTGCCCAGGGGAGGAGAATTCAGTTTTTGGCTTCGATTATGCAGTGCCGATATTATGCTACTCAAATAAAAGATTATTTAAGGTAAACAATGCCTCGAAGTTCTTTTGAAGAGTTTTATCTGTCGGAACTATGACAATATAATTAAATGGGGGAGAATGGATATGCATGGTGCCACCCTCTGCCCAAGCCTAACAAGAAAAAAATAATTCCAAAACTCCTTCTCTGAATATTTCTACAGAAATAATATAATGGTCCCAAGTGAAAGAACAGTCTTGCTTCTTGAGAATCCAACAGAACTCCTATGCTTTACTACTTCTTACCTTCAATTGCCATTCCACCAAGTCAGTCCCTGTGATCATCTCTGTAACCGGATGCTCTACCTGCAGCCTGGTATTCATTTCCATGAAATAAAAATTATGTGCACTGTCCATGATAAACTCCACAGTTCCTAAAATATTTAACAAAGGCATCGTATACAAAGGTTGGAATATTAAAACTGCAAATGAATACAATCCTAGTATAGCTTCATTGTCCCTGAGATTCACTCTCTAAAGTAAGCATTATAGATCAAACTAATGGTTAAAATTATTTATCTATATGTATACCTGAGAAATCCTTCAGAAAGCAACATTTCTCAGTTTAATTAACATGTAGCTCCTTCAAAAGAAGCCTTAAAAGCTATTAGGCTCAGTTGTGATATATTGCAACATGTTTTGTTGAATTGGAATCTGAACTCTCCAAAATGCAAATAAGGTAGAAAAAACCTATAGCAGTGTTTCTCAACCTTGGTCGCTTTAAAATGTAGGAACGTCAACTCCCAGAATTACTTAGCCAGCATGGGGTGCCCTCCTTTAAGCTGAGTTAAACTGAGGTTACAGCAGCTAAGTATCTTATTTTATAGCAAGACTGTTGATTTCAGTCAGGAGTGTAAAAAAAAGTCAATATGGCGGCCATGACAGTGCAGTTAAAGCTCTGCCTGGTTTTATGTGCATTTACATGCTTTGATTAGTCTGTGATGGCTGCCATTTTGACTTTTTTTGATCACACCCTGCTGATACCTTTAATTCTTTTTTGGGAACCTGCTCTATGTATGAGAGGCTAAAACAGGGTTTCCCAACCTTGGCAACTTTAAGATGCATGGACTTCAATTCCTAAAATTCTCCAGCCAGCTATGCTGGCTGGGGTATTCTGGGAGTTGAAGTCCACACTTCTTAAAGCTACCAAGATTGAGAAATACCTGACCTATAGAGATAAGACTTTTAGACTTCTTTCCAACTCCTATCAGCAGCACCACACAGAGTCATGTGACCAGGAGGTGGTGGGAGGAGGAGGAGGAGGGAGACTTGGAATGTGTCCATCTATCCTTCTGAACTGTCAATCAAACTGCTTCTCCTGCTGGAGACACACTGGGAAATTTCTCCTAAAATGTTTTTCTTTGGAGTCCCGAGGCAGAACTGGGTCATTTTTGAACTTGAGGTTTCTTTCCCCCTATATACTAAATTTGGTCCGATCCTATTCAGTTGTCAGGGGAGTTAACCTGCTGATGGCTAGAAAGAGTCCCAAGATTCTTTACGTAATTTCTTTCCAAGCATGGAAAGAATAAAAAGGAGAAATACCTTTCCCTATGAACCTGTGTTCAGCATTAAAAGGAAGTTGGGTTTGCGATACCTGCTCCTACGTAGTTCACGGCTTTTGCTGCTCTAACAGCGGCTTCTCCAAGCTTCCTTCTCACTTCAGGCTTAATTCCTGGCTAACAAGGATAGCAATAATATTATGTTAAGTTCACACAATGCATCAAGACACCCTTGCATTTTTACTGACTGCACATTCACTCTGGACAACTTGTATTAAAAGTTTTTCCTTACAGGTAGTCCGTAACTTATGACCATAATGGAGCCTGCTGACCAGGGCTGTAAATTGTGACGGTCGTAAAAACAAGTCAATTTTACCTTCTTTTTTTTTGCGGCGATCGTTATGCGAATGCCGCAGTCATTAAGGAAATGCTGTGGACATTAAGCAAACCAATACGGGTGCAATTTTGCCAAAAACTCAAAGCAAATGCAGGTTTTCTGCAAAGCACAGTCACCTGGCAGCGAGATGGGTGGAAAATAAATTTAATAAATAAATAAGTGTGGTCACATGACCATGCTGCAAACAGCCATAAAAGTGGGCTGGTTGCTGAGTGCCCAAAGCTCAGTCATGTGACTGTTGGGGGGGGGTAACTGTTGGAAATTCAAATTTTAAGTAGCCCCAAGGTAGGCCCATTGTAACTTTGAATCATTGCAACCGGTTGTTAAGTTGAGGACTACCTGTATTTCTTAATATCCATTTAAATCCCATTATAGTCCCAATTAACTCAACTTCATCAACTTTCCAGCATTTTGGAAAGAGCAATGTTAAATTGCTTCAGTTAAGTTTTAACTGAAGTAGTGTATATTGACAGAAAGCTTAAGGTATATGAAACATTCAAAATATACAAATGAGTTGCAAATAATGGGCAACATAGTTCTACCCAACTTATGCTGAGACATCATAAGCATTTAAATGCATGTTAGGAACATATGAGACAGAAAATAAAGCCAGTAAGAACTTTCTAAAAAAAAGTAAGTCCTTCCATGCTCAAAACAAAGGAAGGATAGCTACATTTGTAAGGAAACTGCACTCTGTTCAATACGGTACAAAGAAAATTCCACATTAATATGCTTTGAGAATTTCAGGACCTTGAAAAAGATATTATTTTCTGCAGAAATACTGGACTGAGACTGCCTTAACAGCAAGCATAAAAACAAACATTATACTAACATAGTAAACACAAGAATCATGGCTATTTGAATTATCTTTCAAAAGCTGACTACTTACCCCTGGAGCTTCCTCAATAATTTTTTGATGTCTTCTCTGTACACTGCAATCTCTTTCAAACAGGTAGACTGCATTGCCATGTTGGTCTCCAAATACTTGAACTTCTACGTGCCTGTTTCATATTTTAAAATTTGTAAGTGGGACCATAATATTGTCCATCGATGCTTATACCTAATCCCAATTTTTTGAATTTTTAACATGACTAACAAAATCCATCAGATACTTTGGAGATACTTTAATTTTTTTAGATCTAGAAATGAGGCTTATTCATTTCTCCTATCTTTATTTAATAAAGCGTTAAATATATTATGAGGAGGGAAGGAATCCATGCCTCAAATGTGGCAGAACTGGGATTTTCCAGTTTGCTGTTTGGATGAGAGGATGTGGAACAATTTTCTTTTTTGTTTTTTTCAATTGCCTTCATGCGTTTTACGGCTTATCGCATAGATTTTTATGTCAGCCCTTCAAGGAAGGCCAGGTCAGAAAAAAAGGCACAAGAATCTAGAACTTTACTTTATGGGCTCTCTTCGGTATTCTTAATGTCCCTAGGCTTTGACCAAGCAAAGCAAGCAGTATTCAATAGAATAAAGGACATGGAGTTCCAAGAACTAAATAGGTTGCCTCGCCACAGTAGGGATAGAGTCAAACAGGGTGTGTGGGAATCGGCAAGATATCTGAATGATCTGACCTTCACAAAACAAAGAATAGCTTTCTTCAGAGCCAGATTTAACATTCTTCCCTCAGCACTCCTCCAGGGCAGGTATAAGAGAACACCAATAGCAGAACGGGTATGTATATGTGGTAAAGGAGAAGTCGAAGACATCTCACATGTTTTATTGTACTGTGAGTTATACCAAGTTTATAGGTCAGCATATATTCTTCCCTTATTAGAGAGATTGCCAGGGAGGGCAGACAATTTTTATGTAGGCTTTCTCCTCCAGGACTCAAACACTTCTATCACGCATGCAGTGGCAAAACACTGTGTTGCGGCAATGTCCACAAGAAAAAAATTGGTTACAGATTTATAGCCGTCAACTTGTGCCAATTTTTTGGAGATATCTCTAATAATTTTTGGAACATTATATTTACTCACACACTTATCGGCTTTCCACTCACGTAAACTAGGGAGTGACCCTAACATTTTGAGAACATGTATTTTCTTAACAGGGATGTTATTATTTACTATTAATGTCAGTACTATTTTTATTTTATTTTTTTCTTAATATATTGTAAAAAGTGATGTCTATTGCTGATCTATGATCAGTTGTTATTATTATTATTATTATAATTATTATTATTATTATTATTATTTATGAATATTGCTGTAAAAATGGAATCCTGAAATCCCGAAGATATTTCTTTTTTCTTCCCTTTTATATGAAAGAGAACCAAGGCTGGCAATGTCATGTTTCTTTCTCATGCTTTCCTATTTTCCAGGGGTAAGCTGCAATGCTTTGTGGGAATGACCTTAGCAGACAGGGCAATGAGACACCATCAAGAGAACAGTTAGATAAAAGGCAGCTAAGCCCACAGCAAGAATGTAGGGAGGGCAAGAGCTCAGAAGAAACCATTCTTAGTTTTGGGGGTTGTAAATTGTTCCCAGGGAGAGAGATATTTTCAAACTTGCAAGATTCTATTAATGTAACTTTCAATAAAGTAGAATTGGCTCATCTAGTCATGCAGAGAAGAGCAACAAAGATGATTAGGGGACCAGAGGATAAAACATATCAACAACGGTTGCAGGAATTGCGTATGTCTAGTCTAATGAAAAGAAGGACTAGGGCTGACAAGATATCTAAGGGACCAACACAAAAAAGAGGGGGTCAATCTATTTTCCAAAGTACCTGAAGGCAGAACGAAAAGCAATGGATGGAAACTAATCAAGGAGAGAACCAGCTTAGAACTAAGGAGAAATTTCCTGACAGTTGGAACAATTAATCAGTGGAACGGCTCGCTTCCAGAAGTTGTGAATGCTCCAACACTGGAGGTTTTTAAGAAGAGATTGGACAACCATTTGTCTGAAATGGTGTAGGGTTTCTTGCTTGATCAGTGGGTTGGACTAGATAAGAAGACCTCCAAGGTCCCTTCTAACTCCATTAATCTGTTGTTCTGTTTCCTGCCTGGCCTACCTTGTATGGCTGACATTGCTTATGTTCTATAAACGGTTGCTGCGTATTTTCTTCAAGATCATCTACAATGTACTTCCTGCGTAGTCGTGGAGCTATCAAAGGGGGTGATAAAGAGCTGCCCAACAGATTGTTGCGTTACCTTGGATTGTCCACAAACTTCTCTATCAACATGGCATCATCGTTAAAGGACTTCTTTGCTTCTCTTCGAGCTGATTCCAATTGCTCCTGAAATTCTTTTTCAGTAAATGCTGTTCTCATTCCCTAGGGGAAATAAATGTTAAAACTAATATTAGCAAAAGAATTAAATAAATTACTCTGGGAAAAAAAGTATATATATGATTCTTTAAGGGCTATGTAGGGCACTTGAAATGAAACTGCAAAATCAATTCATCTTTGGCTTTCTAAACTTATTAAAGATAGATGGCAACATACATAAAAATAAAAACCAAGTGATAAAGTGCAATGCAACTTTGCAGTGTACAACCTGGTTCCCCCAGGCTTATTTATAATCCATTGTTGCACGTGAGTGTGTTCTTTCACAACAATCTACACTCACTTCACACAAGCAACAGGAACCCTTAAATCAGTTTTGGGTTAGCATCATGTTAACAAAATAAATTATATATTGTGATTGCTTATCCAAGTCCAGCTTGTTTAACAAATGGTCAGGTAGTCCTTGACTTACGACCACAACTGAGCCCAAAATTTCTGTGCTAAGCAAGACATTTGTTAAGTGAATTTTGCTCCATTTACGACATATCTTGCCACATTTGTTAAGTGAATCACAGCCATTGTTAAGTTAGTAACAAGTGTGTTAAGTGAATCTGGTTTTCTCACTGACTTTGTCAGAAGGTCGCAAAAGGGGATCACATGACCCCGGGACCCTGCAACCCTCGTAAATATGGGTCACTTGCCAAGCTGAATTTTGATCACGTGACCATGGGGATGCTGCAACGCTTGTAAGTATGAAAAAGAGTCATAAGCCACTTTTTTCAGTGCCGTTGTAACTTTCACTAAATGAACTGTTTTAAGCCGAGGACTACCTGTATTTAAACATGTTTGTTGTAGGGGGGTCTCCCAACTTGGCAACTTTAAGGCTTGTGGACTACAATCCCAGAATTCCTAAGCCAGCATAATGTACTGTGAGCACACAGATTAACTCCTGCACCAATAGAGAGGTAGGAGATTATATCCTAAGCCAGGGGTAGGCAACCTTGGCTTTTTTATGACTGGTGGACTTCAACTCCCAGAATTCCTGAGCCACCCTCTGTCCTAAGCAGAGATGGAACAAACTACGAACTAATTGATGAAATATCATCTAATGGATGCTACCTTTCCTCCACCTCCACGGACAGCTTTGATCATAACTGGGTAGCCGATCCTTCTGGCTTGCTCTTCCAGAAACCCATCCGATTGGTCTTCACCATGGTAACCTTCCACCACAGGAACTCCAGCTGCCGACATGATGGCCTTAGAAGCACTTCAAGGGAACACACCTTCATGTTCAGTGTCAACAATAGAAGGAACTGTGCAAGAAGGCTTTTCACTCCCACAACCCACCTCTCTTTCAACTGATGCACTTTCCTTACAGCAGGGGTCTTCAAACTTGGCCCTTTTAGGACTTGTGGACTTCAACTCCCAGAATTCCTCAGCCAGGCATGCCTGGCTGAGGAATTCTGGGAGTTGAAGTCCACAAGTCCTAAAAGGGCCAAGTTTGAAGACCCCTGCCTTACAGTATTGAGAAAGAAAGCCACATTCCATTTTCATCAAGGGGAAAATCTATGGCTCCACCAAGTGTCAAGACTGATTGATGCCTGTAAATCAACCAGTACTACATCTAGATTCCTTCCCTTTCCATCTCTAATTTAACCTCAATTAAATTATGTACAGGAGTCCCCTGTGGATTTTACTCTGCTGATCGTTGCCGATTCTAGGAGACAGTACTCATCTCCGTTTCAAAGCCATTGAGCCAGGGCTGTCCGAAGAAATTTCTACGGTCATGTGGCCAACATGACATCATGGAGCACGGTTATCTTCCCACTGAAGTGGTACCTATTTATCTACTCCCATTTAAGTGAATGCCTTCAGTTGTTAAGTTAATAACACGGTTGTTAAGTGAATCTGGTGTTCCCACTGACTTTGCTTGTCAGAAGGTCGCAAAAGGTGATCACATGACCCCGGGACACTGCAGTCGTCATAAATATGAATCAGTTGCCAAGTGCCTGAATTTTGATCACGTGACCGTGGGGATGCTGCAATGCTCCCAAGTGTGAAAAATGGTCGTAAGTCACTTTTTTCAGTGCTGTTGTAACTTTGAATGGTCACTGAATGAACTGTTGTAAGTCGAGGACTACCTGTACTGCATTTGGGTGCTCTGCGCTGACCCTATTTCATTTGAGACCGTAATTCTCAGAATATTAATGGATCGAAGGGTCAATTCACTGCATTTATCAAAGAGGGCAGCCCAAGTCAAATACAAGGAACAATCTAGTAGTTCCAACGAAAGAATCTCTTCATCATAAATTTAGCCATGAAATAACACAGAATACCTCTTAATGCCCATATCTCTGATTGCAGATGAAGGAGGACCTACGAAAATTATCCCTTCTTGGTTACAGAGTTCAGCAAATTCTGTGTTTTCGGATAGGAAACCATAGCCTGGATGGATAGCCTAAAATAGGAAATATCAAGGGCATATTGTGAGGCTTTAAGGCTTCGTGATGCTTCTAGCAGGTCTACAGAAGCTGCATCTGACCTCCAAAATGCAGAAACGTCTGCACTGCTGTTTCTGTTTGCCAAACTCTCCAAAGCAGATTGAAGCTACCTGCAATCTTTTCCATTGCCACCGACCTCAGAATACTATCATCAATCGGTCATTTCTTCAGCTGACCAATAGGAGAATGCAAAGGTTAGTTAGTGCCCACTCCTCCCACCTAACAATGACCATTGTATGTGACCAGTAAAAAATCTGATCAATTGCTATGAGTGATTTGCAAAGCCATCCAGGCACTATCCTTCTGCTGCACTTAAAAATACCTATGGAATAGTAGCATAGTTACATGTTGTTAGGATGGCTGAACCTCTACAATTAGCAGGCATATTAGGGCACAGAGTTTAACCACAGAAAGAGCTGGGGCATTAGCAGAATATTTACAGAACTTTATGGGAAATGAGACCATTTAAAATAGAAGAATTGCTGATTAAAGTTAAACTGCTTTAAAAAAAAAATCAGAATATCGAAGACTGCAATGTGTGAGCTTAGTCTCTTACACACAGACTCTTATGTTATGTTGTACTAACCCAATTTTAAGTAAAAAAAATAGTTGATACAAAGCAGAATCTGTACCTGTGCTGCAGACTTTCTGGCCACTTGTATTATTTTTTCCATGGATAAGTAACTCTGCTGAGCTGGTGCTGGGCCAATGCAATAGGCTTCATCAGCCTACAAGAAAACGCCATCATTTTATTATTGTGTTATGTTTCAGGCTAACTTTTCCACAATATTTTGATGCATCTTTGAAGTACAAACTCAGGCAGTAGAGGTTGAGCTGGATTAGTTAGAAGGTAGCTTAACAAAATGGCAGCTAGTACCATGCTAATAAAGACCCACCCCTTTTATAATTTGTGAGGTAACACTGGTTAAAAACAAGAGACAGGACTTCAATTCTTCAAAGCCACCATCTTGATTTTTTTGACCACCGCTGTGGATACCCTATGCATAGGACTTCACATTAAAGTTTGAATACTGATTATAAACATTGCTTTATTTAGACCTGAAATGTGATTAAACCTTATGCACTGATTACAGTATTTTTCAACCTTAGCAACTTAATGATATGTGGATTTCAATTCCCAGAATTCCCCAGCCAGCAATGCAGGAATTCTGGGAGTGATAGTCCACATATCTTTAAATTGCCAAGGTTGAAAAACACTGAGCTAAGCCATGACTATTTTAAAGCCTCAACGTATTGTCTTCTAAACATTGTACAAACCCCCATGGTTAAGTTTGCATATAGGTAGTCTTTGACTTACGACCACAATTGAGCCCAAAATGTATATTGCTAAGCAAGATGGTTGTTAAATGAGTTTTGCCCCATTTTATGATCTTTCTTGCCCCAGCTGTTAATGAATCACTGTAGTTGTTAAAAACATGGTTGTTCAGTGAATCTGGTTTCCCCATTGGCTTCGCTTGTCAGAAGGCCACAAAAGGTGATCCCATGACCCAGGACACCGCAACTGTCATAAATATGAACCAATTGCCAAGTGTCCAAATTTTAATTACATGCCCATGGGGATCCTGCAAAGATCGTTTAAATTAAAAAGAGTCATAAGTTACTTTTTTCAGTGCTGTTGTTACTTTGAACAGTCACTAAACAAATGGCTTTAAGTTGAGGACTACCTGTATTGTGATCAATCTAAAGCAAGCCAACCACAATATCGCCAAGCATGATAAGTGAATGTATTATTCATTCAAGATTATTTGGCTCCATAATTTGTCTCCTTTAAGATCAGTCCTTAAGAGTGTCAGCTGATGAGTTTTACCATGGCTACATGCATTGAGTTCCGGTCAGCCTCACTATAAACTGCCACCGACTTCACCCCCATCTTCCGGGCTGTCCGCATCACCCTGCAGGCAATCTCTCCTCGGTTTGCTACGAGGACTTTCTCGATATTCCTTTGACCTGTTTTTCAAATAAAAAGCATTTCAAGGTCTGCAATAATTATGCCAATATCCTATTACTACTGACTCGCAGAGCAGAATGCCGGAATACTTTCATTATTTTTATCTGACTGCAAGTTTATTTTCTAGGTATTATAAATATGTTAGCATAAAAAAAAAATCTAGAAAATTTCCCATAAAGAAAATAAGCCAAATAATTTACCTGTTACAAAAGAATATTCTCTGGTACACAAAGCCCAAAGCCATTTTCTGTGAAAGGAAAAGAACATTGTTAAAAATCCAAACAGGAATTTAACATTCATTTAACGACCATTTAAAGTTACAACAGAACTGGAAAAAAATGATTTATAACCAGTCCTTGCACTTATGACTATTGCAGCATCCCCACAGTCACGTGGTCATTATTTGCACACTTGGCAAGTGGTATGTAATTGGTGTAAATTGCACCATTGCCATTTGTGACCTTCCAAGCCGGCTTCTGACAAGCAAAATCAATATGGGAAGCCGATTCACTTAATGATAATAAAACTGGGTGTGATTAATTTAACAACCACTTTTGCTTAACAATGGAAATTCTAGTCTCAGCTGTAGTCGTAAGTTGAGGACTAGCTGCATTCTTAAATTAGCCCACTGACACTCCAAAAAGTACCAAATGAATGATTTACAAACATTTTCTAGGCATAAGATATTCCAGAAATATTCAAAGACTCCACCCCTTGCCAGCAGCTCCAACCATTAACTCTGGTTTGCGTAATAGACTTTCGCATTGTTAGTTCTACCACTGTTTTTCTCAATAAACATATTTTTGGAGCTCAAATAACATTTTGACCCATTCCTAAATCAGCTTGCAGAAGATACATTAAAAAAAGTGACCTTGTGTGAACTTGGGACAGCTAAGCAAGGATGAGAGCTTGTTCAAACCTGAATGGGAGACCACCAGGAGATTTGACAAAATCCCCAAAGCAGCTTTGGCAAATCCATTCTGTACTGTTGACAAGGGAACAACCTGGATCCAATCCTGTAGTAGTTCCTGGGGGAAATTCAAGCTTTCTTCTAGAGAGGATTCAGTTTGTAGTTCAATGTATTGTGTGAACACAATTTCCCAGGCCTGATACAGCCACTCTCAAAGAACAACAATGCTTTTTAAGCGGAGATTAGACAACCCTTGTCTGAAATGGTATATAAGGTCTCCCCCTTGAACAGGGGGGTTGGACAAGAAGATCCCCTTCTGCAATATGGTGGAGGCGATTTGTGCCATATGTCGGGGACAAACGGCTGACAAATCACCTATTACCACTAGTGCTCCAGTTGTCCCAAAGGTGCTTTTACAAGAGGCAACTGGAGTTGCTTGTTTGAAGACTGTTTCGCTTCTCATCCAAGAAGCTTCTTCAGCTCCGAGGTCTTCAAAGAAAAACAAGAAAGTCCAGTTGCCTCTTGAAAAAGCACTTTTGGCACAGCCACGACCTGGATGACTGAGAATCTCCACAGACATTTAGCTATGCTCCAGTTGCTCCATGTTATGTGGGGGAGAGGTCGTGTGAAAGCTTAGACGCGCGTCAGACCCAATCCATACGTGCAGGTTGATTTCCAGCAGCAGTTACAAAGGGCGACCTCAAAAACATTCCTCCCACCCCAGGAAGAGGGACGGCGGGGTCCCCCTTTAATTCGAGACCGCCAGCCAAACGGTGGGGCTCTGCAAGTGGCCGGCTCGGCCCACCCAGCCGGCAAAAGCGGCCTTCTCCTCTCCCAGCCTCCCGCGGGAACCCCGAACGGAGTCGGGGGGGCTTCCCGCCCGCGCCCCTCTTCCTCGCCCGGCGCACTCACAGGCTCTGCCGGAGCTGGCGTGGCCCCTCGCCGGCCAGCGCCAAGGCCGAGGCCGCCATCGCTGCGCCGGAGCTGAAGACAGGCGGGGACTAGAGCCGGGCTAGCGGCGGCGTTTGGGCCTATCAGCGAGTTCGGAAAGGAGGCCGGGCTCGGGCGGAGGAAGCGGCGGAGCTGCCAGGTAGCTTCCCGGGCGGAGGAAAACTTCTCAACCTTCGCCAAGGAGAAGGGCAGGGCGCGCCCCGTGCGGGGCTTTTCTAGCTGCCGCTGCCCCGCCTTGCCGTGCCCAGCCCACCCCGTGTTTTTCACTCTCATGGCTTCGTTCCCATTGAAGCTTGGTCTGGTTAGCCAGTTTTCTAACTGGGTTTGTGCAGGGCTTTGGCAAAGGCGAGGAAGGAGTTGGGGGCGCTTCTAAAGCAGCCCCCTCGCCCAGCCAAGCAAGATTCGCTCTCCTTGCACCGGCGTTGGCGAGAGGCCTGGAATCGATGCCTTGGGTGAGCCCAGTTCCCGAGATGTATGGACTTTAGAATAGAAAATTAGAATAGAATAGAATAGAATATTGTCACTTTAAATGTACACTAATCCACATACATTAAAATGAGATTTCATTGCGTACAGCTCTCAAAGGGTAACCACTTCCAATATACACTGCATAAACTAACAAAAATAAATACAATCAATTATGCATATACCCACATACGCAAACATATGTGGCCAGAGAAACAACACAGTCTAGTTCGGATGTATACATATACATGGCAAGAAAAATACATGAATACAGGTAGACCTCAACTTACACCCTATTTGCTTAGTGACCATTCAAAGTTAGAAGGCACTGGGGGAAAAAGTGACTTATGACCATTTTTTCACACATAGGACCATCGCACCACGGTCACGTGATCAAGATTCAGAAGTTTGGCAACTGGTTCATATTTATGAGGGGTTGCAGTGTCCTGGGATCATCAGGTGATCCCCTTTTGTGACCCTTCTGATAAGCAAAGTCAATGGGGAAGCCAGATTCACTTAACAACTGTGTACTAAATTGACAGCTGCAGTGATTTACTTAACAACTGTGGCAAGAAAAGTTGTAAAATGGGGCAAAGCTCACTTAACCACTGTCTCACTTTGCAACAGAAATGTTGGGCTCAGTTGAGTTCATAAGTCAAGAATTCCCTGTACTTTGGCAAAGTTGAGGATGGAGTTAAGGGTGCCACACTTTACATCCTTTGCATGGGTATCAGCAACAAGCTTAGAATTGATGGATTGGGTGAACCACCCAGCCCCGAGCTGTATGGACTTATATATAGGAAGTCCTAGACCAGGGGTCTTCAAACTTGGCCCTTTTATGACTTGTGGACTTCAACTCCCAGAATTCCTCAGCCAGTATGCCTGGCTGAGGAATTCTGGGAGTTGAAGTCCACAAGTCATAAAAGGGCCAAGTTTGAAGACCCCTGCCTAGACTTACAACCATTCATTTAGTGATCATTCAAAGTTACAATGGCACTTAAAAAAAGTGACTTGTGACCAATTTTCACACGACGGTTGCAGCATCCCCACAGTCATGTGATCAAAATTCAGCTGCTTTGCAACTGGCATGTAAATATTTATGACAGTTGCACTCTTCCAGGGTTATGTGATCCCCATTTGTAACCTTCCCAGCCGGCTTCTGACAAGCAAAATCAATGGGGGAAGTTGGATTTGCTTAATGACTTCATGACTCACTTAACAGCTGCTGTGATTCACTTACTTGTGGCAAAAAGGTCTTAAAATGGGGCAAAACTCAACAAGTGTCTTGCTTAGCAGTGGAACTTTTGTGCTCCATTGTAGTCTAGCTGTGTACGGAAAGATCAGTTAGTTTTAAAGGCTGCCCGATTCCAAAATGATACGGGGTGGCTTGCATTTGGAAAGAAAAAAAAACCCAATAAAATAAGCCCTGTGTGTGTAGAAAAAAAACAAAATTCATATGGTGGAAAAAATACACCCATCAGATGTATCTCCATGTTCTCAAGACCTGGGAGAACAGCTGTGTTTTTAAAGAGTTTGGGGACATCATCAGAACAGCAGCAACATAAATTGTGTGTGTGTGGGGGGGAATGCTCCTCCCAAAGACAGGCCCCCCACTTTCAGGGTCCGGATAGATGGCCTTTTTTATTGATGGGACTCATAGCACAGAGATGTCTCTAATCTGAGGATTCTGAATTCTGTTTTTTGCCTCTTGGAAGAGTACAATGTAGGAAGATTCTGTACATGGAGCATTTTTTTCTTCAGAGAAAAGTATTGGGAATGAAAACTCATAATTATTGGGGCAAAAAAATTGGGCTATGAATTTAAAGCTATTTTGTAAACTTTTTCCTCCATCTTCTGGAGTTTGAGATTTGTTTTTAACTAAGTAGATTTATAGGATTCTGGCCACTACCTTCTCTTAGGAAGGTACCTGATCCACCATCTTCACCAAGCCTCAGTAGGTGGCAGTAGTTGTCTGACTTTAAAAACTAACCATGTTTGGATCTGGTTGGTAGTGGATGCAAGACATGGACCATAGATTAGCCTTCCAGAAAATTTTGAAACAGAATTTTTTCCCCTTTACAAATACATATTTTTCTGACTAGCATTGTCATCTCAGAATCCACATTGTGCATAGATATTTGGGCTACATTATTTGATGTGAAGAAAATTCAATGTAGCCTTTTTTTTTTGTGGTTTGTATAGCACCGGTAAAGGAACAAAGCTTTGGCGTGTGTAGAAAAAAAAATGAAATGTTGTAAACAGTACTGTTTACTGTAAACAGAAAAACTAATTAATTAAATTTCTATACCAGCCATCTCACCTAAACAAGTCTGGATTGTTTACAACATCGTAATAAAACCATATAAACACATGAATAAAAGCATAAATTAAAATTAGATTAAAACTTCCAAGTAAAAAAAAGGTAAATATAAAAAATGCAAAAGCTAGGAGGCTACAAGGCAGTGGCAATGTTCTTAGATACCAAAAGAAATAGCTTGTCATTGCAATGTACTTCTGGCTGAGGAATTCTGGGAGTTGAAGTCCACAAGGCATAAAAGGGCCAAGTTTGAAGACCCCTGGTTTAGACAAATCACCTGAAAAACAAGCATCTCACAACTTTTGCCTAAAGAGGAATATTTTGTGCAGAAAAAGGTGACTTGGAAAATTATTGTCTTTTATTACAGTGTTTTTCTGAGCGTCAGAAGTCCAAAACACATCTCAAAACAAAGGAGTGGCAGATCACTTCTATTCTCTGCCAAGAAAATTTAGGCTGAGCTCCAGGAAGGTTATGCTTTTTATTGAATAACTAAGGGATAATTGATAAAATACTAGTGAATACAAGGCTGTGTAACGTCAGGTCAACTGATTTAGCAGAATTTGCTTGGCTTTTGCCATTCCAGTGGTGGGATTCAGTCGGTTTGCACCACTTCGGCAGAACCAGTAGCTAATTTTTTGTTGCCCAGGCCCAGAATGGACCTATGGAAGCGGCATCCACACAGAGAACCGGTTGTTCACATATCTGAATCCCACCACTGTTCCATTCTATGTTTCAGCAGTTTGAAAATTAGATTAGGTAGCTTGAATTACATAAGACAAATAATGCATTTTTGAACCAACCTGTGGTTAACTGAAACATGGTTTATTTTAAGTATTTCAGATTCCTGGGTTTGTACAATGTAGTGAGCTACAAATTTAAGCATTCTGGCCAAGCATATTGTGAAGCAACAATCTGTATGTGTGAAAGCCTGCAGAGCTGGTTGAATTCACACGCTATGATATGCCATAACACGGTTTGGTTTTAGCTCAGCACAGTGTGGAAAAAACCAGCCTGGGTGTTTTATAAACCATTATTTATTACTAAGCCAGTTAATGGCTACTCAATAAGCCATGATGAAGTCATGACTTAGTATAAAGGGTGTATCCACTCATTATTGTAAACTTGAAGTTGGCAGCAGGTGTGAAATAATGATCTGTGAGTGATAAATTGGCATGGGGTTAATTTTGAAAATATCCTACATTCAGAAACTAGAGAAGGGCTGACATCCTATCCCTAATTAAGGAGTAATGTAAAATAATTAATTTCAGTCATAGAACCATTGAATCATAGGACTGGAAGAGACCTTGAAGGTCTTCTAGTCCAACCCCCTGCTCAAGACAGTAGTCCTTATCCCATCCTGGAGAAATAGCTCTCCAGTCCCTTCTTAAAAACTTCCAGTGTTGGAGCACCCACAACTCTGAGCGGCAAGCTGTTCCACTGATTAATTGTTCTCACTGGCAGGAAATTCCTCCTTAGTTCCAGGTTGAATTTCCCTCTGATAAGCTTCCACCCATTGCTTCTTGTCCTGCCCTCAAGTGTGTGACAAAACTATTATTAAAATGCAGAGCATATTGTTTGTTGACGTTTTTGCCTAAGCATCCCTTACAATGTGTCTACTGCAGACAGATCTGTCTAATAAAGGGACACACACATTATTACTACACTTTAATCTTAATTGAATTCATGGATTACAATTGCAAATACATGCAGGTGAATAAAAAAACCCAATGACGCCCAAGCAAATAAATACTTTTGCTGCTGTTGTATATAGATAATAGACATGTATGCTCATGCATTGAGCTGATTAATTTCTGATTAAGTGTTAAAAGTATCAGAAATTTAAAAATCATTTAAAGATGCTCAACTGCTATTGGCATATCTGATTGCCACAGCAAAGCAAGTAGAATCTCCCATTCTTCCTGTTCTTATCATTTGTTGCTCTATACCAAGAGGTCTTCAAACTTGGCCCTTTTATGACTTGTGGACTTCAACTCCCAGAATTCCTCAGCCAGCCAAGCTGGCTGAGGAATTCTGGGAGTTGAAGTCCACAAGTCATAAAAGGGCCAAGTTTGAAGACCCCTGCTCTATACCCATTCACAAATAAACTTCGGGATTCAGATACGGCTGTATCCAGAGTGAGTTTTCCTTCTATAAAGCACACAGGAGAACAGGATGATGATTATTAATCCCGACAGACTGAAGCCAATTGTTGCTGGGATCAGCCTCTTGTTTCTATCCAAAGTGCACTCCTCTTCTGCAATTTGGAAAAAAAAAGAATATTAGACTTCAATCAAGAAGCATCATATGATTCCACAGTGATTTTCATCTTAGTCCAATAAAGTGATAGAGAATTATCCCAGACCTTGTGAGCACCCTATGTAAAAGTTATCTTTGTATTAGTTGAAATCATCTGAACTATGGCAAATCTTTAAAGAGGCAGTTTGGTTTAGTGGTTAAGGCACCAGACTAGAAAGCCAGTAGACCAGAGGTCTTCAAACTTGGCCCTGTTATGACTTGTGGACTTCAACTCCCAGAATTCCTCAGCCAGGTACGCTGGCTGAGGAATTCTGGGAGTTGAAGTCCACAAGTCATAAAAGGGCCAAGTTTGAAGACCCCTGCGGTAGACCCATGTGTTCCAGTCCCACCTTAGGGATGAAAGCTGGTTGGGTGACTTTCAGCCAGTCACTCTCTCTCAGCCCAACCCGCCTCACAGGGTTGTTGTTGTGATGAAAATAGGAGGAGGAAGGTGTATTGGATATGTTCCCTTCAGTTATTTATTATAAACCATAAAGGCATGATAAAAACAATGAATAAATAATGCTATGAATGTCTTGACAATCCCAATAAGATTGAAACTGCTCGTGTGCTGCCTCCTGGTAGTCAGTACATCTGAAATTATAAAAGTATTTGTTCTTTGGGGGGGCTACTGGAGAATTTATTAAAGGCAGGAGTCCTATGCCCATATTTATATGCATGCATATAAATTGGCTTGGATTAAATGCAGCACTGTTCTGGACCAACCAGTAGCTGAGAACTGTATGTTAGGATGTTTAGCATTTATAGGGTTAAACGCTGTCTCCTTAAGAAATGGCCTATGGGTAATGTAGTTTCAGCAGTCAGTTTATCTAGTCAGTGGGAGGAGTTCAAAGGTTTATGACTGTACTTCCTGGCTCTGTGCCATTGTTTGATTCTCTTCACTTTGGGATCCAGCCTCATGGCTCGGACACAGCAATTATTCAACATGTGATTTATATACAGGACAGGAGAACATCACTGTCTTTCAACCTAATGATATGGATCCAGATTAATATCGCATTCCAGACGTATTTCATCTTAATCGTGAGTTGTTGGATATCTCTGTGAATAAAGTATTCTTCTTTGATCTGTTCATTTGAGTAAATGCTACCTGTCTACACGGAAGTAGGCTCATGACCGTGGAAACAGGATAGTTAAAAGACATTGTTAAAATTCTCTGTGCCCTGTGTGGAAGTTAAAAGTAAATTCATTAATCTTCTTCGCACAGCTGAGAGAGAATCGGTGAAATCTTCATCGCTTCGCATCTAGCCCAAGACCTATGGTGTGAAAATGTCCCTTTGCACCCTCAGCAGGAAACACTTACTCATAGGACCCCCAGGGTTGCATTTACTAACCTTTTCCAAATTGGTTGTTTACGATATCAAAGGCTTGAAGCTGGGAATTGGCAACCTGTATCTGAAAGTTGCTGGCCAAGCTCACCGTTTCCTTACTGAGACATTTGAAGGAGTTTCCCACAGCTGTGGAAAAGAGCTGGTCATTTTTAATTCCGTTGTACGCAAAACCTGAAATTTGCAGAGAAAGACACATCATTGCTGATCTTTGTGGCTAATTTTCTCTCTCGGATATCTCTGTGTCTGTGCAATACCAAACCCTAAAACTAACGCCCTGTTTTTTGCCCAACATTGAGCTATGCTTTAGATGAGGGCTTTTCAACCTGTGGTACGCGTACCACTTGTGGTACATTAACGAGTGGCAGGTGGTACACAGCCCTGCCTAGCCAAGTGTAGTGGGGAAGGGAAAGAGCCAGCACAGGCAAAGACTTACAGTGAGAGAGTCCTCTGGAGCTGCAGATTTTACTTATGAATGGAGCCATTTGGGGAGGCTGCCTTAGCCGGCAGCCAGTACTTACATTTTTTTTCTTCCTTAAGTGCGGGCTGGGCTCCTTACTTTCCTTTCTAGCCAGTAGCTAATTCTTAAAGGGGAAGTGCCTTTTTAAGCTAGTTCACTCAGCAGCTTGTCTTTTCTGTCTCTGGAGGCCTTTCTTTGTTTGATCAATATATGGAAGAGGGAAAATATGGGGGGGGGTTCAAATTCTTCCTTCAGAAGGAGATGGGAATGAGAAAAAGGGAGGCAGGGAAGGAAGTCATGCCTTAGCACTTGGCCACCAGCACCTCTGCCATTGACTTTGCTTGTCAAAAGGTTGCAGAAGGGGATCACATGACCCTGGAACACTGTGACCATCATAAATATGAATCAGTTGCCAAGCATCCAAATATAAATCACATGACCCTGTTGCTGCAATGGTCATAAGTGTGAAAAATGGTCACAAGTCATTTCAGTGCAATTGCAACTTTGAACAGGTTTTTTTTTTGTCACCAAGTTTTTGACACCTTGCTAGGTGGTACTCGAATATTGCCATATCCTAAAAGTGGTACAGTCGGTGAAAAGGTTGAAAAGCCCTGCTTTAGATGTCCTGGTTGGAGTCATATGATACAGGGGTTCCCAACCCCCGGTCCGTGGACCTGTACCGGGCTGTGGCATACCAGCAACCGGTCGGCACAAACAAGCAAAGCCCCATTCGTGGGATGCAGGCAGCACACAAAACCAGGCACTCTCCAGTCTGTGAAAAAACCTTTCTCCACGGAACTGGTCCCTGGTGCCCCAAAGGTTGGGGACTTCTGATATGATAGACTAGTAGTCCAGGGGTCTCCAAAGTTGGCAATTTTAAGACTTGTGGACTTCAATTCTCAGAATTACCCAGCCAGCATGGGGGATTCTGGGAGTTGAAGTCCACAAGTCTTAAAGTTGCCAACTTTGGAGACCCCTGGACTAGGCCAATGTTTCTCAACCTTGGCCACTTTAAGATATGTGGACTTCAACTCCCAGAATTCCCCTGCCAGCATGAAGGTTGAAGTCCACACATCTTAAAAGTGGTCAAGGCTGAAAAACATTGGGCAATTCTAAGATACAGTACAGTTGGTTTGGCTGTGGTTCCAGGCTATGTTAATCTGCAGTCTTCCAGATCTTGAGCTGTCTGAGAAATATGCTGGTATGAACTGGGAGGGATCTCAATGCCTGAACTCTGTTCTGCTTTAGTATTGAGGGTGATATCCTTACAGCTTATCCTTAACAGGATAAATTAGTGGAATTCCAAAAAAGTTCCATAAAAGTGTCCCATGCCAGTGAGAAAAACAATCCCCGCTAATAGATAGATAGATAAATAACCTTTATTGTCATTTTTTACTGTGGGCACAATGGCACACATTAAAAATGAAATTTAGTTGCTTGCTCTCAAAGTGTACACATACATAACACACATTTAAACATACTATGAACAACATATGTATAGACCTACACCCTTACATATAAGCAACATATAAATACTAATCACTGTCCAACTTGAATACATAGCGGAAAGAGGAAGTTTGAAAGTTCACAAGATTAATACTGTATGGAACAAAACTGTGACTGAATCTGAATGTTCTGCTTTGGATACCACGGAGCCCCCTCCTCCCAGAAAGTAACAAGGAAAACAGGTTGTGAAGAGGATGTGTAGCGTCCCAGACAATCTTACGGACCCTGCTCAAGCAACGCTTCTGTGCTATGTCCTGGATGGAAGGGAGGGAACTGCCAATGATCTTTTCAGCCATCCTCACCACTCTCTGCACCGCCTTCCTGTCTGAAGCAGTGATGCTTCTAAACCAGACTGTGATGCTGTATGACAGGATGCTCTCGATCATCCCTCTGTAGAAAGTGGTAAGGACAGAAGGAAGATGTGCTTTTCTCATGCGACACAGAAAATGCAGGCGCTGCTGTGCCCGCTTCACCAGTGTCTCGCTGTTTAGCGACCAAGCCAGCCTACTTGTTAGCTGCACACCCAGGAATTTGATGCTGGTAACCATCTCCACAGGTGAATCATTAAAGCACAGAGAAGTGTGGCTGTGCCTGCCTTTTCTGAAATTGACAATGATCTCTTTGGTTTTTCCAGTATTTAAAACTAGGCTGTTTTCCTTACACCAGTTCACCAAACTCTCAACTTCCTTGCAGAGGTGGACTGTGGACTAGGGGAAGAGAGATGTTTTGAAGTTGCTGGACTTGGGTTAATCTGAAAAGATCAGCTAGTTGTCTCTAGAATTTAGTTCTCTAGAGCACTTCTGCTTCAGTTATGGTCACCACGATACAAAAGAGATGCTAAGACTCTAGAAAATGTGCAGAGAAGAGCAACCAAGATGATGAAGGGTCTAGAGCAGGGCTTTTCAACCTGTGGTACATTAATGAGTGGCAGGTGGTACGCAGCCCTGCCTAGCCAAGTGTAGTGGGGAAGGGAAAGAGCCAGCACAGGCAAAGACTTACAGTGAGAGAGTCCTCTGGAACTGCAGATTTTACTTATGAATGGAGCCATTTGGGGAGGCTGCCTTAGCCGGCAGCCAGTACTTACATTTTTTCTTCTTCTTTAAGTGCCTTTCCTTTCTAGCCAGTAGCTAATTCTTAAAGGGGAAGTGCCTTATTAAGCTAGTTCACTCAGCAGCTTGTCTTTTCTGTCTCTGGAGGCCTTTCCTTGTTTGATCAATATATGGAAGAGGGAAAATATGGGGGGTTCAAATTCTTCCTTCAGAAGGAGATGGGAATGAGAAAAAGGGAGGCAGGGAAGGGAGGGAAGGAAGTCCCGCCTTAGCAGTTGGCCACCAGCAGCTCTGCCATTGACTTTGCTTGTCAAAAGGTTGCAGAAGGGGATCACATGACCCTGGGACACTGTGACCATCATAAATATGAATCAGTTGCCAAGCATCCAAATGTAAATCACATGACCCTGTTGCTGCAATGGTCATTAAGTGTGAAAAATGGTCATAAGTCATTTCAGTGCAATTGCAACTTTGAACAGGTTTTTTTTTTTTGTCACCAAGTTTTTGACACCTTGCTAGGTGGTACTCGAATATTGCCATATCCTAAAAGTGGTACAATCGGTAAAAAGGTTGAAAAGCCCTGGTCTAGAGGCTAAATCATATGATGAACAGTTGGGGGGGGGGGACAATAGCTGTCTTCCAGTACTTGAGGGGAATATCACAGAGAAGAAGGGATTGACTTATTCTTCAAAGCACCAGAGAGCAGGAAAAGAAATAATGGGTGAAAGCTTGTTAAAGAGAGATCCAATATAGAAGTTAGGAGAAATTTTCTGATAGTGAGAACAAGGTCCCTTCCAGCCCTTTGATTCCATATTCTATTTGGTAACCCAGCATTTAGTTGTGCCAGTATCTCAGGGAGAGATGGATGCCACTTTAGCGATCATCTTAATGTAGACACCCTAGTACCTACCTTGTGAGAGAACTATCAAAGAAGCTTCCATCATGCTGATATAATAGACCATTTCTTTCTGCAATTAATAAGGAGAGATAAAGGTTTTGTAGCATTTTTAATCCCAATGACTTTTTAGAATTAGCTTGGATTCATGCATCACATTATGCCTTTATATTTGTCAAGGCTGATCTTGTGTGCCCAGCACTTTCACTGCTACCTCATGTTGGCTTCATACGGCTAGTTTCATTTAAGCTTAGCATGTTATGTGAATCTCCAGCCAATGTAATTTATAAACTATAGGAATGTAGCAGTCTGCGTGAACCCAGCTGATGGTGCTTTACTCTGCAAATTACCGATAAGCAAAATGTGTTTTATTACTTATTTACACCAGTTTATTATTTCTTTATGCCAAATTGTATGCCACCTATTCATCAGATTCAACAAGCTACAGGTAATCCTCAATTTACAACAATTCATTTAGTGACCATTCAAAGTTACAGTGACTTATGACTATCTTTCTCACTTATGACCGTTACAGCATCCCCATGGTCATGTGATCAAAATTCAGACGTTTGGCAATCGGTTCATATTTATGACGGGTCAGGTGATCCTCTTTTGTGACCTTCTGATAAGCAAAGTCAGTGGAGAAGCCAGATTCACTTAACAACCGTGTTACTAACTTAATTGCAGTGATTCACTTAACAACCGTAGCAAGAAAGGTCCTAAAATGCGGCAAAATTCACTTAACAGTTGTCTCACTCAATAGAAGTTTTGACCTCAGTTGTGGTCATAAGTTGAGGAATACCTGTGCAGAAAGTATGGCTTATAGTCCACAGTGACTAGATTCACATATCACGCTGAGCCTCATAAAGACTGGAGATAAGGAACAGATTCACCTCTACAAGGTGACATCATGAAGCAAATGCCGCTATTGTGTGTTTCTGATGTGTGAAGCAGGTACATAAATTATGGCATTTCTGCAAATTCAAGATAGAGCATACTTCACCCTTGGCCTCCATACCTGGCACACCCAGGGTTGCACACCCAGGGTTGCACGCCTGTAACAAATAAAGCCCAAAGTAAACCACCATATTAGAGCTTAACGTGAGAGTGAATTCGAGTCTTTTTCTTAAATCGACGGCTGCATTCATACAACATCCTTCGCCAGATTGGGGAAAGTCTTTTCAAATGCTTTGGCTAAGCATGATTAAGATCAATCTTTTTCTCCCCACCTTCTTTGTTATAAAATCAATCCATTTGGTGGGTTTATGATTCCAGGTTTCACACAACTCAGAACAAAGGTTAATTCAGCAGTCTGGTTATAGGTATTTATTTATTTATTTTGGAAAATTGATATAGCCACCTACTCGCTCACAATTTACAGAAAAATAAAACAGAATATAGGAAAAAATTATTATTATTATTATTATTATTATTATTATTATTATTATTATTATTATTATTATTATTATTCATTAAACATGAACCTCAGTCAACTGAACTTTCAAATTGACTGGTGCTGATGGTTGACACGGGTTGCTACCAGCATCCTAGGTGTCAACCAGGTACCTTCTTAAAATATAAGATGTTCCGAGTAGCGCAGTTTTTTGTAACATTGCTGGAGTTATTGCAGGAAGCTGCAGTTTCTTGATGTATTTTGCAAAGTTTTTGGACATAGTTCCCAGTGCCCCGATGACAATGGGTACCACTGTTACACGTTTCATCCATAATCGCGCAGTTTCGATGGCCAGGTCGCGATATTTCGTAATTTTTTCCAGTTCTTTTTCTTCGACTCTGGCATCTCCTGGTACAGCGATATCAATCAGCTGTACGCTTCGGTTCTCTACAACTGCGATATCCGGCGTATTGTGTTCCAAATGGCGATCTGTCTGTATTCGAAAGTCCCACAAGATCTTCACCCTCTCATTCTCAACAACTTTTTCCACCCTGTGTTCCCACGACTTTTCGGACACAGGCAAGTCGTATTTTTTACACAATGCCCAGTGGATTAATTTAGCAACTCGATCATGTCTAGATTTGTAATCAGTTTGTGCGATTTTGCTGCACTCACAGATTAGGTGTGAAACAGTTTCAACTTTGTCATTGCAAAGTCAGCAATTTGGATTGTCAGTGGATTTTTGTATCTTCGCTTTCATGGCATTAGTTGGTAATGCTTGTTCTTGAGCAGCCAGTATTAAGCCTTCCGTTTCTTTCTTGATGGTTCCCATCTTAAGCCATGCCCATGTCAAGTTGTTATCACATTTTCCTTCAATGTTTTTCAAATGCTGTCCATGCAAAGCTTTGGTTTTCCATCTATTTAATCTGTCATCCAGCCGTTTTTCCTTATATTCTGCCTTTGTTTCTGTTATTTTTATAGTGCTCTCTGTTTTCACAGCCTGCAGCAGTTTTTCTCTACTTTGATTCACATAGTCATTCAAACTTCGTTTTTCTTCTTCTACAGTTTGGTGGATTTGCAATAGTCCTCTGCCCCCTATTTTTCTTGGCAGGTACAACCTGTCGATGTCACTTCGTGGATGTAGAGCGTGGTGCAAATAATAATAATAATAATAATAATAATTATTATTATTATTATTATTATTATTATTATTATTATTATTATTATTATTATTATTATTATTATTATTATTATAAAAATAATAATAATAATAATAATAATAATAATAATAATAATAATAATAATAATAATAATAATAATAATAATAATAATAATAATAATAATAATAATAATAATAATAATAATAATAATAATAATAATATATTACCCCCATTGTGTGAATGCCACCTGGTAAGAATATTTATAGTATGGCTAGCTCTTTCTCTTTCCAAACCTTTTCTAGTCTTTTTTCCTTTTTTGAGCGCCAATAAAGGAGGAAAATTAAACAGCACCTAAATACTAGGAATCCAGTAACTCGGATTATGCTTGGTAAACATGCTTCTTGAGGAAATAGGAGAGAAACTTCATATCTACTCATATTTCAAGGAGCAGATCTGACCCTCCTCTTGAATCATGAAAGGATCGGATTATGCAATGCAGTATCTTTAGCAACACTGGCCATGGAAGGCAGTGGAAAGGATTAGGCAACTCAAAATTTAGAATAGAGTGGAGTGGAGTGGAGTGGAGTGGAATGGAATAGAATAGAATAGAATAGAATAGAATAGAATAGAATAGAATATAGAATATAGAATATAGAATAGAATAGATGGAAGGGACCTTGGAGGTCTTCTAGTCCAACCCCCTGCTCAGGCAGGAAACACTATACCATTTCAGACAAATGGCTGTCCAGTCTCTTCTTTAAAACTTCCAGTGTTGGAGCATTCAAAACCTCTGGAGGCAGGTTGTTCCACTAACTGTTCTAACTGTCAGGAAGTTTCTTCTTAGTTCTAGGTTGCTTCTCTCCTTGATTAGTTTCCATCCATTGCTTCTTGTCCTGCCCTCAAGTGCTTCGGAGAAGGCAGCACAAGAAGCAGTGGATGGAAACTAATCAAGGAGAAAAGCAACCTAGAACTAAGGAGAAACAATTTGCATCATTGTTTCACCACAGCCATTAATGTGCCTCTCAACTGTACAGCCCTTTCTAAGATCTTACTTGAGTGAAATAATACTTCACTTGCAGAGAAGCAAAGAGATAGAACAAACACTAGAAGCTGAGCCTTTATTTCACGGGTGTC
This sequence comes from Azemiops feae, assembly GCA_023970755.1. Taxonomy (NCBI): domain Eukaryota; kingdom Metazoa; phylum Chordata; class Lepidosauria; order Squamata; family Viperidae; genus Azemiops; species Azemiops feae. The sequence continues at coordinate 1,456,854 of JALGBA010000241.1, forward strand.
AAACTCGCCGCATCACGTGATGTATCGCGACTTTTTTTTTTGCACTGCCGGAGCTGAGGTGGGCGCAGTCTCCATATGATGCAACCGGCCTGCAGGCTGGCAGTTTGACACCCCTGCTTTATTTGAAAGGAAGGGGGTTGGAGAGATGGGGAGGGGCTTACAGAGCGTATGCTGTACAGTGATTTATGTCCGTGTGAAAGACAGTCTTTTCATTTTTCTCCGATCTGTCATGAAATCTGGAACAGTCCAATACAGGTAGTCCTTGACTTATAACCACTCATTTAGCGACTGTTCAAAGGTATAAAGGCCTTTGGGCACCAGGGATGGGTTCCATGAAGAGAGGTTTTCCTACAGACTGGTGGGGACGTGGTTTCGCATGCTGCCTACATCCTGCGGATGGAGCTTTGCTTGTTTGCGTAGACTGGTTTCTGGCATGGTGTGGACCGGTACCGGTCTACGGATTGGAGGTTGGGGACCCCTGCTATAACCGGTCCTCACACTTACAACTGTTGCAGCATCCCTATGGTTACATGATCAAAATTCAGGTGTTTGGCAACCAGCATGTATTTACAAATGGTTGCCGTGTCTGGGGATCATGTGATCACCATTTGCGACCTTCCCAACCGGGTTCCAGCAAAAGCAGAGACAATGGGGGAAAGTTTAACAACTACATGAGTCACTTAACAACTTCAAGGATTCACTTAATAACCATGGGTAAAAAAGATTTCAAAATTGGGTGCGGCTGACTTAACAACTGCCTTGCTTAGCAACAGAACATTTGGTCCCAATTTCAGTCATAAGTCAAGGACTATTTGTAGCCTTGACATCAGGTTGTATGCATGTGTGTTGCATACACACCAATTTTGTGCCTTAGAAACTGACCTAACTTCAGTAAAGCAAAAATAATTATTTACTAATTGATTACTCGTGTTTTCTCTTAGTTTCAAGGCTGCCCAAATCTCAAAGAGTGCAAAGAGTGGGTCAACGGGCAGTGCTAAACTATAGCAAGCTAAGTAAGCCAGAACTAGTTGGACTGACATAGATAGTCTAATCTGTGGGACTATCGTAAAGTAAAGATGCTAGACACAACTGTAATTGAAGCCTCTTGTCTGCTCATGTATCCACCGTCTTGATTATTTTTATCTTCTCTGCAAATATTCCAGATTGGATGCATTTCAACAAGCCACAAATCATGGCTTACAACCCTACACTCCCAGGAGTAGAGAAAGGCATTATGATTCAGCGTAATCTATGAACCATGAGAAATTAAAATAGTGGCGTGGAATTGTCACATTAAAAATTGAAAGGAAATCATATGAGGGAAAATTGGAAGGATAAAAGGTTAAAGTCACAGCAACACAACTAGTAATTACATGCAATGAGGATGTATTGCATTGTTTTATTTACATGTTTTGTCTTACCATTCCCCAATGATACAACATATTTTTCCTCCCCAGACGTTTATAAGCTACCTTTCTATTAAAGAGATATATTGTGTGGCTATATTTCACTTTGTATGTATTCTAGTTTTCCATATCATGTTCTTCCCAGTTTTATGTGATATGCAGAACTGATTCAATGAATAAAAAGCATGGCTTGGTTAAGGGAAGGAAACCACAGCTTAGAAACCTGCTTAATGTTGGCTTGCTAATTCCAAGAAGTGAAAGCTTTGTGGCTTATTCTTAGTTTGTTTTTATTCTGTGCCTAAACTTGTAACCAATTCACAAATGTTCAAAGCAAGACTTAGGGAAGCTAGCTATGATCAATTTTCTGTTTGAGAAGGCTGAATTTGAAATGGTTTGGACTTTTTAAATTAAATATGATGTCTGCATTTATTTTAGCCCCTTCACTGGGGCTGTTGGCATATGCAAGGTGATATACGTGTGTAGATAACCATGATCTGAGTACTTCTCTTGAAAGAACATTTGAGGGAGAATCTTATATAAATAAACCTAAAGCCAAGCATTTCACAACACTAAAGTAAGAAGTAGAAAGTCAATATAAATATAACCCTTGTGGTTAGTTTGGCTAGTTCATTGTGTATGTGTGTTGCATTTTCTGCCTGCTGGATGCACCATTTTGTGTCATAGGAAACTTGACCTAACTTCAGCAAAGCAAAGATAATTATTGAGATCTATAGAAGTATCAATTGTATTAATCATAATTTTGTTAACCATGAATTGTGACATGCTCACTGAGTCATTTCTTTGAAGAGGATTCCAAAGCCCTCAATTCTTCAATATACAGGTACAATATACAGCCCAAAATTTCTGTTGTTAAGTGTAACATTTGTTAGGTGAGTTTTGCCCTATTTCACGACCTTTCTTGCCACAGTTGTTAAGTGAATCACTGCAGTTGTTAAGTTAGGAACACGGTTGTCAGGTGCATCTGGCTTCCCCATTGACTTTGCTTGTCAGAAGGTCGCAAAAGGTGATCCAGCACACTGCAACCGTCATAAACATGAGTCAATTGCTAAGTGTCCGAATTTTGATCACGTGACCCATGGGGATGCTGCAATGGTCATAAGTGTGGAAAATGGTCATAAGTCACTTTTTCAGTGCCGCTGTAACTTTAATGGTCACTAAATGAACTGTTGTAAGTTCAAGGGCTACCTGCAGTGGTGGGATTCAGCCGGTTCGCACCACTTCGGCAGAACCGATAGCTAATTTGTTGTTGCCCAGGCCCAGAATGGACTTCCAGAAGCGGCATCCACACAGAGAACCGGTTGTTCACATATTTGAATCCCACCACTGGCTACCTGTACCATCTCTGAAGAAAATCTTACCTTAGTAAAAATAAATTTTATGAAGCCACCTTCAAACGAGACATTGAGCATTGATTGGCTATATCCGCAATATCCTGCAGTGTGTGTGGCGTTGGGATCAATATTAAAATATTCTAGTTCGCCCTGTGAAACAGGCAAGACAGCAGTGCATTAATTTCAACAAAGACTGAGAAATTATTATTGCTTACAAATTTAGAGCAATAAATTTGTAAAAAGAAAGCTTCATTTTTAGGGTCATCTGACTGGAACCAGATTGGGGAAGGCTGGATTAAACCTTTTCTGACCATACAAGGGACAAAAACAAGGAAAGGGGTTGGGAGAGCTACACTAGCCACTTACCGTGTTTGGGTTCGTAACAATCATTGTCAAGCCAGTTAAGGCTTTAATGCAATCTGCAGTTCCGTTGGAAACACTGTAAGTGCCCGTAATAGCTGGTGATGGTTGAAGTGCCAATCTTGATCCAGTTTGACTTGTTGGTATAGGTGAAGTGGCCTGGACGGATGTCACGCTCTTGTGTGCTGCAGAACTTGTTTTCTTAGTGGTTGTGTGTTTCCTCAGCTTTGTGGTGTGCTGGTCAGTAGCCCTGGAGAGAGTCTTATATACATTTTCCTTAGTTGTGCTCAAAACAGGAGTCACTTTTTTTCGACTAGCTGATAGTTGCAGTTTTGAGGTTGTTTCTTGAGACACCGTTCTTGTTTTTAAGGCTTTGTGGGTTTCGGTCCAATCAGTTTGTCGGTCAGATTGCAAAGCTGTTGTCCCTGCAGCCGCTACGGGTTCCCACACAGCCTGTAATTCTGTCAATGGGATGGATTCTGCCTTTAACATCTTAGCTGTAGGCGCTGAAGGAATTCCTTGTGCTATTCCATGGCCTAATCGATTAGCCAATGCTTGTGAATGGCTGTATGGACGAATCATGGCTTGGGAATTGGAAGGAGTGGAGCTGTCAGGAAATGCTGCCTGCAGAAATGAGGTGGGTCGTAGGCTTGTCCTATTTGATGCCTCTTTATCCAGCATGTTACCAGTGCAGGAAAAAACTGCTGTGCACAGAAAAGAGAGTTAGTCTTGTTTTTAATCAGCTTTCATTATTATGCATGTCCCTGAACTTCTTTATATACCTCAAGAAAAAAAAATGAAGTCCTTTCTCCTTAGCCTACGTTCTTGGTGTACGTTCTGAATTTGCTCACCATTATGGACCTGTAATTATGGAAGGTTTATAATCTTTATTATTACTGCTTTACAAAGCCTTACTAAGACCACACTTGGAATACTGCATCTAGTTCTGGTCACTGCAACATAAAAAAGATGTTGAGACTTTGGAAAGAGCGCAGAGAAGAGCAACAAAGATGAACAGGGGCCTGGAGACTAAAACATATGAAGAACGATTGCAGGAATTGGGTTTGTGCGGTCTAGTGAAAAGAAGGACTAAGGGTGACATGATAGCAGAGTTCCAATATCTAAGGGGCTGCCACAAAGAAGAGGGGAGGTCAACCTGTTCTCCAAAGCACCTGAAGGCAGGACAATAAGCAATGGATGGAAACTAATCAAGGAGAGAAGCAACCTAGAACTAAGGAGAAATTTCCTGACAGTGAGAGCAATTAACCAGTGGAACGACTTGCCTCCAGACGTTTTGAGTGCTCCTTCACTGGAAGTGATTGGACAACCGTTTGTCTGAAATGGTGCTTGAGCAGAGGGTTGGACTAGACCTCTAAAGTCTCTTCCATCTCTGTTATTCTGTTAGAGTTTCTGCTACTGAGAGGAAGAGGAGGAGGAGGAGGAGATTGCTTTACAGTTAGCATCTTGAAATCCTTTCAGAATGCCTCAAACATACAGTTTTATGAACCAATTTCATACTAACTCTATTTCTTTGGGATATTTGTTTCAGTTGCAAAATAGAGTCACACAAGAGTCTTCAGTTTCCTGTTTCTCACTCTCCCATCATAGGGTTTTCCCATGAATTGAAAGCGTTTGCCTGCTCGTTTTTTGCATTGAACGAAAAACTACCATGAAATGTGCTGTGCCTATTGCCATTGGCTATCCTGCTGCAATTACATCTATATTTACTCAGTGCAAGCCCCTGATTTCTCTCTAAGATTCCGGCTAACCCAGATTAATAGAAGATGCACCAGCTGAGGGTGCCCTGGGACAATATCAAAATAAAAGAAAGCTTTCATGTTGTTACCACTAAAGGCCACTTCAGTTTGTTTTGCTCTTGGACTGGGGATGAGAGGGCAAGTGCACAGGATGAGGAGGTTGAGGGTTACCAGAACTTAAGCGTGCCATAGTTTGGTCAAGTGGGGCCACAGCCAGTGACCCTTTGCCAGGGTGGATTTGATAAATCTTGGATCTGAAATGAGCTCTCTTTTTTGCACCACTTAGGATCCCAAGATTGCTTAAGAACTGCAACACTCATTACAAAAATCCAAAGAGGGGGAAATGGGTATGTTGTTCTCGGTCCCAACATCTTTGATTTAATACAGGTAGTCCTTGACTTACGACTACAATTGAGCCCGAAATTTCCATTGTTAAACGAGACAGTTGTTAAATGAGTTTTCTCCCATTTTACGACCTTTCTTGCCAGAGTTGTTAAGTGAATCACTGAAGCTGTTAAGTTAGTAACATGGTTGTTAAGTGAATCTGGCTTCCCCACTGACTTTGCTTGTCAGAAGGTCGCAAAAGGGGATCACATGACCCCGGGACACTACAACCGTCATAAATATGAGCCAGTTGCCAAGCATCTGAATGATGATTACATGACCATGGGGATGCTGCAAGGGTCGTAAGTATGAAAAACGGTCATAAGTCACTTTTTTCAGTGATGGAACTTAGAAGGGTCACTAAACAAATGGTTGCAAGTCAAGAACAAAAGGTTGGATAGAAGTTATTTCACAGCAGATTTTTTTTTTCCCACCAGTTGTTTACCTTAATCTCTAACAAGCTACTTCCTGGATATCCAAAACTGAACCTTCACTTGCATGCAAACATAACTCTAACACAGGCAAATAAAGTGTAACGTGTAGCCAGCTCTGTAGATGTCTACTCACCACCAGCTGTGATTAGAAGAAATCCAATTAATGGCTTCCACCGACTCATGATGAAACCACTTTAAACTGAATTATTGTGGTAGAAGAGGGATTGGATTAATGCCACGTTTTGGTCCTTAAGAAGCCACAATGATCCTCCGTGGTTTTTCTTCCCTACTAGCAGCTTCACTCAGCTACTTCTCTGGTGGACAAGAAGTCTACTGTTCCCTGATGAAGAGTTTTGAGCAAAGAGGAAGTAGTGCTCAAGGAGAGTGAAATTTCTTGAGTTATATAGGCTGTTGGTAAGTCACATGTGAGAAGGAAAGGGTGGAGAAAAAGGGTGCTTTTTAAAAAGTTGGTGGAACTGAAATTAAGAGCAAGATTGCAGATGCTCTGGCCAGTTAGTTTCACTTTCTTTGAACCTATTTGTTAAAATTCTGCAATAGGCATTTCAATCTGAGCAGAAGAATGGATTCCAGAGAAAAAAATGGATCCATCCGGATGATCTAGGACAGTGTTATTCAACCTTAATCACTTTTAAGATATGTAAACTTCAGTTCCCAAAATTCCCCAGCCAGCATGGCTGGCTAGTGAATTCTGGGAGTTGAAGTCCACATATCTTAAAGTTGTTAAGATTGAGCAACACTAATCAAGAACCATCTTGCTGATTATCAGAAGCAGAAAGAAAAGTATAAAAAGCCTTGTGGTATTTTCCATCCCACCCAAATCCTTTGAGATTAGGGGAACCTTCTTTCCAATACTGGTCAATTGAAACCAAGGATGGATTCCTGCAGAATTTTAATAATAATAAAAAAAAGTATTCCTTGCCTCTAATCATGGGCGAGGTTATCAAGCAGGAAAAAAAAATGACATGACAGCATTAGTTTAGTTTTTAGCTAGTTACCAGAAACAAGATTTTTTTTAAAAAAAAAAAGGTATTGACATCTGATTTCATTAATTGTTTGTCTTTACTTAAGAAGTCTTGAATTGTAGAAGGAATAAGATTCATTAATGGCATTCTTCACAGCCATATTGAAAGAAATATATTTTGCTGGTATAAAAGGCTGAATTTTATCTTGAGATTTAAAAAAAAAAAACCTCTCCCAATATTAGTATTTTTCCTTATAGATCTGATAAATGTTCAGCACAGAATCACATTTTTTTTCTTTTCCAGACATGGAAATTTTCCACAACAATTTGTGAAACTTTTCAATTTCTAATCAGAGTAACTGAAGAGATAAAATTTCTACAATGGAGAGAAGATAGTTGCCACACACTACCTCTTGTGAACTTGAACAATTTCTGTTGTGCAAATGAGTGTGGCAACATGCGGAAGCTTCCTTTAGTGAAATAATACACCCCAAATTTACATTCCTAAAACCGTGTGGCCTCCTTGTGGGCAAAAGGAGCATTGCATGCAGTTTTAGCACTTTACAGTAACTCTACTTGGTTGATTTCTTTAAAGGCTTCCAAAGCTTTGCTCTTGTCATTTCCTTGCTTAATTCACTGAATTTTAGAGGCTATTCATAGTCATTACCTCCCATTTTTAACATTCATGTATTTCCTAGCAATGCTTCTTTTTATTTATTTCTTACCAGAAAAATCTATTAAGGATAAAAAAAAAAGAAATAATCTTTTGACTAGGCTCTTTGTTGTACAGCTTGATATTTAATGTTCACACTTTTGTAGCATGTTAGCTACGGTCATTCCAACAGAATAAAAAAGCCATAATAAATATGTTCTGAGTTTTATTGACTGGACAATAACAAAGGACTAATGTGAGTTTATACTACTGGAGTTACAAACAGTATCTTACTCAAGAAGATAATGGTTAGTAATGTAATTCTGATCTAGTCGCCTGCTTTGGGTTCTGATATGATTCTTCAATAACTAAAAATATATTTTTTAAATGGATTGATGTAGTGGCAATGCCAAACACCACTGTTATTGCAAGGAGATTAGTGACAATTTTTATTTCTCCTTCCTGTTAAGAAACATTTAGAACAGTGTTTCTCAACCTTGGGCACTTTAAGCTTTATGGACTTCAACTCCCAGAATTCCCTATCCAGCCACACTGGCTGGGGAATTCTGGAAGTTGACGTTCACACTACTTAAAAGTTCCCAAGGTTGAGAAACACTGGCTTTAGGTCGAATTCCAAACTGACCTGCTTGTTTTTCACTTTTGCTTGTTGAATAAAGAGGAAATAGCTTTATGTAGTTGCAAACCTGTGAAAATCTCACACCTTAAGTTCCCACCCGATTATCACATGCTACCCAATCAAGCCCAAGTCTTGCAGTCCTGTGACTATAAAAGCAGGGCCATGAAGTCATTCTGTCAAGTTGTGATAAAACTTCGGGGTTATTGTTGATTATTGGGAACTTCTGCACAGAACCGAGCCCTGGGTTTGTGGAAACACCGCCTTTGGGGTATCTCTGTTGTTGTTATTAAGGAGCTCCTGACATCTTGTATGAAGTTTGGATATCATCTTGCTTGCGTATATGTTTTCTATGTTTTGCTTTTTAATCTATTTACTAGAGCTAATAAAGCTTAAAATCCCTTTAATTGTTGGAAAGTTCATTGTCTCTGGATCCAAAAGAACTAATTGCCTGGGCATCTAATCACTGCCCTGACACTTGGCAGAACAATGGATCATAGCATACTTCTGACTAATTTTGCATGCTAAACTGCAATAGAATCGAATAGAATAGAGCTGGAAGGGACCTCAGAGGTCTTCTAGTCCAGCCCCCTGCTCAAGCAGGACAACCTATACCATATCAGACAAGTGACTAGCCTCTTCTTGAAAATCTCCAGTGATGGAGCGCCCATGATTTCTGGAGGCAAGCTGTTCCACTGGTTAATTGTCCTCACTGTCAGGAAGTTTCTCTTTAATTCCAGGTTGCTTCTCTCTTTGATCAGTTTCCAACCATTGTTTCTTGTCCTGCCCTCTGGTGCTTTGGAGAATAATGTGACCCCCTCTTCTTTGTGGCAGCCCCTCAAGTACTGGAATACTGCTATCATGTCTCCCCTGTTTCTTCTTTTCTTTAGACTGTCACTAGCCAAACCCAAGTCCTGCAGCTGTTCTTTGTATGTTTTAGTATCCAGGCCTTTGATCATCTTAGTTGCTCTTCCCTGAATTTTTCCAAACTCTCAACATCTTTTTTGTGATATGGTGACCAAAATTGGCTTCAGTATTCCAGGTGTGGTCTTACTAGGGTTTTATAGAGCGGGAATAATACTTCGCAAGATCTTGATTCTATGCCTCTGTTTATACAGCTTTTTTGATTGTTGCTGCACACTGCTGGCTCATCATCCACTAGGAGTCCAAGGTCCCTCTCACAGTTACTGTTTTTTAAGCCAGGTCTCACCTAATCTGTACTTGTACCTTTGATTTTTTTCTGCCTAAAACTTTGCTTTTCTCCACATTGAAACTCCTTTTGTTGGATAGGGCCCATTGTTCAAGTTGTCAAGATGTTTTTGGATCCTGAGTTTGTCTTCTGGGGTATTGGCTACTGTCAGTTTGGTGTCATCTGCAAATTTGATGGGTTCCCCTTCAAGTTCCCTCATCTAAATCATTTATGAAGATACTGAAGAGTACTGGGTCTAAGACGGAACCTTGTGGTACCCCGCTGTTTACTTCTCTCCATGTGGATGTAGTACCATTGAGGACTACTCATTGAGTACGGTTTGCCAGCCAGCTACAGATCCATCTGGTGGTGATGTTGTCTATTCCACCTTTTTCTAGCTTACCAAGGGGTAGGTTGTGGTCTACTTTATCAAATGCCTTACTGAAATCTAAGTATACTACGTCCACAGCATTTCGCTGGTCTACCAGTTTAGTCACTTTGTCGAAGAATGAAATAAGATTGGTTTGGCATGATCTGTTTTTGACAAACTCATGTTGGCTACTAGGTATAACTTTGTTTGCTTCTAGTTGTTCGCAGATCTGTTTTTTGATTATCTTTTCTAGGATCTTCCCAGGTATTGATGTTAAATTGATTGGTCTGTATTTCCTGGGTCTGTTTTTTTCCTTTCTTGAAGATGGGAACCACATCAGCCCTTTTCCAATCCTCAGGTATTTCCCCAGTGCTCCAGGATTTTTGAAAGATGTGGTGCAATGGTTCTGAGATAACATCTGCCAGCTCCTGGGATGTAATCTGTCGCTGTCATGTTTTCATAATGACAGCAGTGTTTACATATTTTTTGTTAAATAGGCTTCTCCTAATCAAAGTTTAGCTTTCAGAAACATTTTTCTTTCAAAAACGGGCAAAAGGGCAAGGTACCTGCCTACCCTCCCAATAATCTTGCTGTTGCATTTAACAAAGGGAAAAAAAGAAAGGACGGATTCGGTTGATTAACACCAATCTCCTTTGCCTCTTTATGTTTTGATTTTATCTTCTGAGGTGGATTGAAGCTTCATGTCAGACTTCAAAGTAAGGAAAAAGATCACAAGGGATTTTGTAACATGGTATTTATAATTCTTAGAAAGTCAAAACAAGGACTGGCTTGACACAGTTCGTAATGGTCTATTTACAGAAAGTTCAGCTTCACACAAACACACATTTTCGAAGTACATTCATACATTCGGTCCTGATACAAGAAATGAGAGAAGGAAGCAGAATCTCCCTGCCTCTCTTCCAGCAATGATAAACCACAAATAACATTATCTTCAACGTGGAAAACAAATTTAAAAATTACAAATCCCGGGCCACGTAATCAAGGGCATCTGCAGAGGAGAGATAACTAAATCAAGAGGGTGGCCATCCAGAGGATGCAACCAAAGCCCCGCCCCTTTTATATGTGATATGTCTAAAAAGGGGGTGGGGCTTTGATTAGGGGGGCCATGGCCGCCATCTTGATCTTTCTTTTTTTAAATCCTCCGTTCCCGCAGAAGGCCCCTGAAAATAACATTTGCAGAAGGAGTTTTAGCAGCAGAATTTAGCAGCTCTGGGACTAACGCTCGCAGTATAGAAGAGGATTTTAAATACAGGTAGTTCTCAGCTTGTGACCATAATTGGGACTAGAGGTTCCGTTGGTAAGCAAGGTGGTTGTTAAGTGAGTCATGCCCCAATTTTACCATTTTTTCCCCATGGTTGTTAAGTGAATCACTGCACTTGTTAAGGGAATCACGCAGTTGTTAAGTTAATCTGGCTTCCCTTATTGACTTTAAGTGATTCCAGGACGCTACAACTATTATAAATATATATGCAGGTTGCTTAGCACCCAAATTTTGATCATGTGATGTGGGGATGTTGCAATGGTCATAAGTGTGAGGCCCGGTCAGAAGTCACATTTTTCAGTACTGTTGTAACTTTGAATGGCTGCTAAACACATGGTTGTAAGTAGAGCAGAATTCTGGGAGTTGAAGTCCACAAGTCATAAAAGGGTCAAGTTTGAAGACCCCTGAAGTAGAGGATTACCTGTAGCTGTGGTATCTTTCTAATCCCCAGATGTTTTTCGGAGCTGTTCAGTATATTTAAGGAAAGATAGGGAAAGATAGGGATTGTAATGCAAATCTAGCTAGAAGGTGCCAAAGTCTGTTCTACGTGAATCTATCCATTGTGTCTGAACACCGTCTCCCTTCCATCTCTCTTCTGTAAGGGCAGAAATATGCCCTGTAATGAACACCGGGTTCAACTGCATTACATTGCCAATTTTTGCAAATTTAAAACCTCCTAATCATGTCACAAAAAGCGGGCAGTATAAGGGTTGTTGTTTTTTTAAACCAATATGACAAGAGTCTCCTGATCCAGGAAACACAAAAGGGCCCTGGAATGTGTGTGTGTAACAGCATCCTCTTACAAATGCAAACACACAGAAAACCAGGCATTTGCACACAGGCTTCTCTTGCCGAATTGCGATGCAAGCAATCTTTCTTTCTTTTTTCTTTTCCCATGCCTCAAGATTGTTGTCGGTGTGAATCCTGATCAATTGGTGTAGTAGTTGGGAAAGCAGAACAGAAGTTGAAAGACACCCCACTGGGAATTCCCATTGTTTAGATCAGTGTTTGTCAGCCTCAGCAAGTTTAAGATGGGTGGACTCCAACTCCCAGAATTCCCCTGCTTGCTGCGTTGTCTTAAAGTTGTTGAAGTTGACAAGCACTGCTTTAAAGTTACCATCTATCATTACAAGTCTTATCATACATGCCTGATTTAAAGCAGGAGTCTCCAACCTTGGCAACTTTAAGACTTGTGGACTTCAAATCCCAGAATTCCTCAGCCAGCATAGTTCGCTGAGGAATTCTGGGAGTTGAAGTCCACAAGTCTTAAAGTTGCCAAGGTTGGAGACCCCTGGTTTAAAGAAACCAGTTTATATCACAAGACTACATTGTTGTCTCATACTGTTTGGCTCAGTTTGCTTGAAGGAAATACCAGTGACCATCTGGATCTTAAAACTCCTAAAACAGAGGTGTCCAACCTTGGCAACTTTTAAGACTTGTAGACTTCAACTCACAGAATTGCCCAGCTAGTATTTCTCAGCTTCTCTTTGTCTCCAGCACCAGGAGTGGGCAAATATGGCCCCTTTACGACCTGTGAACTTCAACTCCCAGAATTCCTGCAGCAACATGGCTGGCTGAGGAATTCTAGTTGAAGCCCTCAGGTCTTAAAGTTAACAGGTTGGACAGCCCTGCCCTAAACCAAGGTTCCAAAGTGGTCAGTATTGACCTCCAAGGGTTGATGGAACTATCCAGGGAATTGCTGCTGTAGCCATTATTATTATTATTTGTAGCACTAGTAATTAAAGTTGTATTCATTATTTTCATATAATAAATGTTTGGGGATTGATAAATGATCATAAACTTCATGAAGGGGTCGATGAGCTGAAGAGTTTGAAGACCACTGCCTTAAACTAAATTTAGCAGAAAGAAGAGGGGGTCAACTTATTCTCCAAAGCACCTGAACGCAGGACAAGAAGCAATGGATGTAATCAAGGACAGAATCAACCAAGCACTGAGGAGAAATTTCCTGACACTGAGAACAATCAATCTGTGGAATGACCTGCCTGCAGAAGTTGTGGGTGCTCTTTAAGAAGAGATTGGACAACTATTTATCTAAAATGGTATAGGGCAGGGGTAGGCAACCTTGGCTCTTTTATGACTCGTGGACTTCAACTCCCAGAATTCCTGAGCCAGCATGGCTGGCTCAGGAATTCTGGGAGTTGAAGTCCACGAGTCATAAAAGAGCCAAGGTTGCCTACCCCTGGATAGGGTTTCCTGCTCGAGCAGAGGATTGGACTAGAAGACCTCCAAGGTCCCTTCCATCTCTGTTATTCTGAAGGGCAGCAGCTATGGGGTAGTCAGTAGTCTTCGAAGGCAGCCCCATGTAGAGCACATCGTAATAATCAAGATATGAGGTGATTAGGGCATGAGTGACTGAGAAATTAATCAAAGAGGGAAGCAACCTAGAACTAAGGAGAAATTTCCTGACAGTGAGAACAGTTAATCAGTGGAATGAGTTGCTTCCAGAAGTTATGGGTGCTCCAACATTGGAAAATTTTAAGAAGAAATTGGACAGCTATTTCTCTGAAACGGTATAGGGTTTCCTACTTGAGCAGGGGGTTGGACTAAAAGACCACCAAGGCCCCTTCCATTATTCTGTTAGCAGGAAAATGGCCTAACATTTCAGCATAGCCTTGCAGGACGAAGCATTATTCCAGGAAAGTTCTTGAGCTTTTATGGTGGGATTCCCCAATCAGCCAAACCTATCAAGAGGCATGCAATCTGAAAGGCGCATCACTTGGGCCATTGCTAAGAGCCCAGAAATGAAACTTTCAGATTATGTGGTGTTGCCACATTCCAAGATTGGGTAAGAATCTTTGGATTTCTCTTGACTGGCCAGACTTTTATATAGCACTCATCAAGTCACCCCACTCCTATGTTAAAAAAAAAAAATGTTTTGAACATGACACTACCAGCTGATTTGTAGAACCTAATTTTCCCCTTTGCCATCAAACTGAAGTCTTCATGCAAAACACTTTCACATGTAATTTCCTCCGTCTGGTGCTGACACGTGCCTTGAATCCTGCAAACTGCAATGCTTAGAGCAGGAGTCTTCAAACTTGGCCCTTTTATGACTTGTGGACTTCAACTCCCAGAATTCTTCAGCCAGGCACGCTGGCTGAGGAATTCTGGGAGTTGAGGTCCACAAGTGATAAAAGGGCCATGTTTGAAGACCCCTGGCCTAGAGGTTTAAATTAAAAACTGGAGGTTTTCAAGAAGAGGTCGGACAGCCATTTATCCAGAATGGTCTAGGTCAGGGGTAGGCAACCTTGGCTCTTTTATGACTCGTGGACTTCAACTCCCAGAATTCCTGAACCAGCCATGCTGAGGGGAAAGGGAGAGGTTTCCAAGCTGAGCCATGCTGGCTCAGGAATTCTGGGAGTTGAAGTCCACGAGTCATAAAAGAGCCAAGGTTGCCTACCCCTGGTATAGGGTAATGTTTCTCAACCTTGGCTGCTTGAAGATGTGTGGACTTCAACTCCCAGAATTCCACAGCCAGCCAAGATTGAGAAACACTGGATAGAGTCTCCTATAGGGGGTTCGACTAGAAGACCTCCAAGGCCCCTTCCAACTCTATTGTTCTGTATTCTTCAAGCAGGATGACAGCCTCTGAAGCTTTAAATTGGACCAGGGGGATTTCATTGTGTGCCTATGGCAACTCATGATATTGTTCAGAGGGCTGCAATGCTTTCCCACCCCACCCCCCCACCCCTGAAATGTGACAAGAAACTTTCAAAAGACAACATATTCTCCTTGGCAATCATTCCCTTGGCAAGTACCTCAATGTTGGGGGGAGGGGGAACATTATATGGGATGCATTAAATATTGGGGTGGGGTGGGATGGGGTGGGGAAGAAACTCTGTATTCTAATCCAGAGTCCAGCATAGGAAAATGCCCGAATGCATTCTACACAAGTGTAAAACACTGAAATGCAGCATTAGACAGAACTCTCAGCATTGGATGCAAAACCTCTGGAGGGGACAAAGCTGCCTTGTTGATGCCACATCCCATAATTGCCTTCATGGAAGCCCTTTCCTCGTCCCCTTTTTTGAGTTTCAAGCTACTTATTCGCTTCCGGTTAGCATCCAAAACACCCTGTAGACAAAAAAGATTACACGTAACCCAAAGCGAGTTACACCTTTCGCTGTTGGTGCAAAAGTGTAACCTTTGGCTCAGATTCAGGAATTGCACTTTCTTCACCGTTGCTCAGCTTCCTCTTTTTTGGCCCTGCCCTGTTTCTGATTGTCTTGAAATAATAGCCACGTAAGTAGATCGAGCCACGGAAAGCTGGCTGAGCAGCTGATCCAAACTGGCGAAGGAACACAAGGCATTCCGCCCAACAGAGCATCATCTTGAGGATCCTTGGTGATCTGAGTTTCAAGAATCCAGCACTCCGCCCCGAAGCTGCGGGTGTGTAACGATCTGTTGTTGTCCATCTAATTTAGGCTAATTTCGACGTTCAGAAATGCAGTGCAAAAAAAAAAAAAAAGAAGAAGCATACAATGGGTGTGTTTTGTCGAATACTAAGGTAACTCGGACATCTTTGAAGTTTAACTTATTTTGAAAATTTACTAGCTCGGCAAGACTTCTTTTTTTTATTTTCTTTTAATCTATTTCACGTTGACAAAATATTGAACTGTGAAATCCGGAGCTTTGGGAAAAGGCAATTTGGTCCAGCATCTGCAGGTAAACAGAGAAGATTGAGCCCTGAGGAGATGTTTCTTGGTCTGCTCAGCTTCCAGCTTTCTGTCCAGCTGTTAAACTTCTGTTCAGCTCCCCCACCTTCATATCTGAGTTTGTGGATGCAGAGCTGTGGGTATCGCTGTAGACATCTGGAAAGGGAATGCACCAACAGTATCAATAATACTGATTTAATTTTTAAAGATACCTATGTGGAAGCTGTCCCTGGTGTCAATTTTCTGCCAGAGATTCCTTCTAGGTAATAAATCACCAAGGCAATCTTGAAACTCTTCTTCAACTGACAAGACGCTCACAATACAGGTAGTCCTTGACTTACAACCACAACTGAGCTCAAAATTTATGTTGCTAAGTGAGACAGTTGTTAAGTGGGCTTTGCCCCATTTTATGACCTTTCTTGTCAAATTTGTTAAGTGAATCACTGCAGCTGTTAAGCTGGTAACACAGTTGTTTAAGTGAATGTAGCTTCCCCATTGATTTTGTAGGTCACAAAAGGGGATCACGTGATCCCAGGACACTGCAATAGTCATAAATATGAACCTGTTGCCAAGCATCTGAATTTTGATCACGTGGCCATGGGGATGCTGCAAAGGTCATAAGAGTGGGAAATGGTCGTAAGTCACTTTTTTCAGTGCTGTTCGTTTCACTAAATGAATGGCTGTAAGCCAAGGACTACCTGTATAAAGTTGCATTTTTCATTAATTAACATTCCATCACATTGCCTCGTTCTTCCCTCCCATTCTTATCTCACCTGCAACTAAAGAGTTCTGCACCCTCCTTTCTTAAATCCTTACGTGTTCTTCATGATTAGTAAAGGTCTACCAACATAATTTACTTCTCCAAAAAGCATGGCTGAAGGACATTTTAGGTCTATTCACTTGGAAGGTAGAATTTGAAAACAATAGATTATTGAGTGAAGATGGCAAGACAGGTAAGATTTTGGATTTGGCTTCAAAAAGCAATTTTGTTGAGGGGACCTGGATGAGGATGAATGAAGAAAGCTCTGTGGCTTACTGATGTTGCTACTGGTTCGTTAATCTGAGGTGCCTATCTGTATCCCCTCAGTTTGGGGATAATGAGCACATTAATATGATAAGAATAGTCCAGTTCACCAATGTTCTGTCTTCCCCAAGAAACAATATGCCAGAATTTTTTACTGCATAGGACAGTGGTGGCGAACCTATGGCACGGGTGCCAGAGGCGGCACTCAGAGCCCTTTCTGTGGGCACGCGCGCCGTCGCCCCAGTCTTAGGCCTTCAGCTGGGTTTTATAAAACCTTTTCACTTTAGGCCTCTGTGTGCAAAAAAAAAAAAGGTTCAATCAGTCAATTTCAACTTCTCGCGGGAAAAAAAAAGATCTTGCAAAGTTGGAATTGATTGATTGAACTTTTTAGTCCCACCCAGTCTGCCGTTACCATCACAGCCACGCCCACCCAATTGGCCACGCCCACCCAATTGGCCACGCCCACCCAATTGGCCACACCCAGCCAATGGGCCACACCCACCCGGCACTCGATGATGCATAAGTGGGTTTGGGGTTGCAGTTTGGGCACTCGGTCTCTAAAAGGTTCGCCATCACTGGCATAGGAAGTCAAGTGCGCACAATTAAATATGAAATATAAAACTTTTCAAACTTTCCTGTGGGTTACCTGAATTGCTGATTCTACAAGTGCTGTTGCCTTCAGCTTCTGCTGGTTGTAACAGACTGGAAGGTATCCAGTCTGTTTTTTCCGAAACTAGCTTCTTTACTAACCTGAGTTTAGAGAGAGAGAAAAATTTTTTTCCTTTTTTTCACATGTCATCCACTGCTGGTACTGTATAGCATGCAATCTTTCTGAGTTAATATAGGAGTATAAAGTTAGTCCACATAAAAATACTTGTTGCAGAAAGCAATCAGAGGTTGGGAAATGCTCAGAGACACGTCCAAAATTAATTATAAATTCATCTAATATCATTAAAGAAAATTTTCTTCCAGATAAAATAATCATTCCTTCCTGCCTTCTCTTTCAATTTGTGTTTTTTCAAGATTCAGCCAAGAACCCAGAGGAAAGTATTTTTTTCCCCTTTAATTATGATTTTAAAAAAATTCTACGAGCAGGTATATCATTTACTTACCATTGCCCATTCTCTCCTTCTTGAATAAACTCCACTAGATCTCCCTCCTCTAAAGTGAGGGAGTCTGGGAAACAGCTGTCAAAACTTCCTTCTACTCGGTATAGATTTGATCCCTAAAAATGAATGAAACCAAGCCACAGATAATTATTCCCAAAAGTAGCCAGTGGTATTTTATTGATGCACTGCAAATGTTCATTAATATAAGTCATCATAGAAGGGAGGTATAAAAATATTATAAATATAAATGATATACATTCTACAATATTTGGTACAGCAATGAACAGAATAGTTGGAAGGGACCTTGGAGGTCTTCTAGCCCAACCCCCTGCTCAGGCAGGAAATCCTATACCATTTCAGACAAATAGTTGTCCAATCTCTCTTCTTCAAAACTTCCAGTGTTGGAGCACCCACAACTTCTGGGCAGGTGTTCACTGGTTAATTGTTCTAACTGTCAGCTAACTTCTTCTTAGTTCGAGTGGGTTCTCTCCTTGATTAATTTCCATCCATTGCTTCTTGCCTGCCCTCAGGTGCTTTGGAGATTGTTGTTGTTGTTGTTACTTGCGAAGTCGTGTCCGACCCATCGCGACCCCATGGACCACTCCAGGCCTTCCTGTCCTCTACCATCTTCTGGAGTCCATTTAAGCTCACGCCTACTGCTTCAGTGACTCCATCCAGCCACCTCATTCTCTGTCGTCCCCTTCTTCTATTGCCCTCAATCTTTCCCAGCATCAGGCTCTTCTCCAGTGAGTCCTTCCTTCTCATTAGGTGGCCAAAGTACTTGAGTTTCAACTTCAGGATCTGGCCTTCTAAAGAGCAGTCGGGGTTGATCTCCTCTAGGACTGACCGGTTTGATCGCCTTGCAGTCCAGGAGAATAGCACCTGACTATTGGAGAATAGCACCTATGACTATATTTTAATCTCTGTAATGGTATGTGAGAACAACCTTGGAGACTGGAAGAAGAGCCACAGACTAGGCAATGGTCAGATAAGAGGCATAAAGATAAGAGGCATATTTCTAAGTGTGTTTTTGCCTGGACTCTCAAGGCCGATGTCTCTGACGTTCTTAATGTTCTGTATTTAGGGCTGAGGCTGAAGCTCATTTCATTTTAAAAGCAAGTTGATTGCACATATTCTTCTAGACCAGGAGGTTCCAAACTTGGCAACGGTTAAGACTTGTGGACTTCAACTGCCCACTGCTGGCTGAGGCATTCTGGGAGTTGAAGTCCACAAGTTGCCAAGTTGGGAGACGCCTGTTTTAGACTACCACACTTTCTTACAAGGGTATTTCATTGAGCCATGCAAGACTCAGCTCACTGGCCTGAGAAAAAGCAAGTAGCGATTGAAATAGATGAACTCTTTGCCAACAGGTTAACAAATGTATGCAGGAAGCCTACCACAGTAGTAATGGGAGACTTCAACGATCCAGATATCAACTGGGAGACAAACTCTGCAGCAAGCGGGAGATCAAACAGATTCCTAACCAACTTAACCGACAACTTTGTCATCCAAAAGGTGGAGCAGGGAACTAGACGTAAAGCCATACTGCACTTAATTCTAACTAATAGAGAAGAAGTTCTATTCTATTCTATTCTATTCTATTCTATTCTATTCTATTCTATTCTATTCTATTCTATTCTATTCTATTCTATTCTATTCTATTCTATTCTATTCTATATTCTGTTCTATTCTATATTCTCTTCTCTTCTCTTCTATTCTATTCCATTCTTACTCTACATTCTATTCTATTCTATTCTATTCTATTCTATTCTATTCTATTCTATTCTATTCTATTCTCTATTCTCTATTCTCTATTCTCTATTTTCTATTCTATTCTACTCTATTCTACTCTACTGTACTCTACTCTATTCTATTCTATTCACCCAGACAGGTGTCATGGTTAAGCACAGATTTGAACCTGGACCTTCCTGATGTCAGTTTAACACTAAAGGTTCTGCTGGAAAACAGCAAAAAAAAGTGACAAACCCTGGTCATGTGAGCATGAGACCTGCAACCGGTTATAAATGCAAGCCAGTTACCAAGCACTTGAAATGCGATCATTTGAACGGAGGGGAGGCGTGGCAATTGTTAACTTCTAGGACAAGTCATAAGTCGCTTTTTTGAAGTCAGTTGTAACTTTGAACAGTCATTCAGTGAGTGGCTATTAAGCAAGAATTGATGATGATGTTATCCATTCATGGGCCAGGTCTCTTCACATATTCCGATCTTGCACTACTTCGTTGAGTTGTTCTGTGCTCTGGGCGGTGTCAGTTTTGCTGGTGTCCAACCACTGTGTGTTTTTGGTGGCCTACTTTCCTTTTACCGCTAACTCTTCCAAACATCATTGCTTTCTCCAGTGAAAGCAAGAACTGCCTCTATTAATAAAGATCCCTGAAGTACCCAACCCAAAATGATCTTGGAAACAGCCCTGTAAGCACTGAGTGTGCAAAACTAGTTTTTCTGACATGTCTAGATCTGGGGTCTCCAAAGTTGGCAACTTTAAGACTTGTGGACTTCAACTCCCAGAATTCCTCAGCCAGCCTTGGCTGGCTGAGGAATTCTGGGAGTTGAAGTCCACAAGTCTTAAAGTTGCCAACTTTGGAGACCCCTGGTCTAGACCTTGCACGAAGGTCAAAAGATGTTACCTACATTAGAAGGGTGGCTGTCTTCCTCCAGGTCTGAAGAGTTTGAGAGGTCCTCAGTGCTGGATGGAATGGCTTCGAAGTCTTCAAAGGTATCTAGCGATGGCATCTGTCTGCTAGGCCAACCTTCATTAAAAAAACAAAACACAACAGTTGGCATTATCTCCTGTTGTGTTTTAGACAAGATAGAAGGAGTCTTGTAAAAATAACAATAATGGCAGCCCCAAATTCAACTACCCCAAATCAGTATTGCATGCCTTCTGTTGCTGGGGTTTCTGTGCTGCTCAGCCTTAGCGCCTACGTCTGTCTACATTCCTGTTTTTATTTCTTCCGTTCTTGATGGACGAGATTAGCCAACTTTCTCCTCTGACTCTAGTGGTGCTTAATAATATGCATTCATTCGTAAAAGTAATTTGATTCTTTCTTTACTGAAATAATTCATAGGGTTGCCCATGTCACAACAGTGACTCTGGGTGATGCACAAGGCTTAAAACCCAACAATTAAAAAAAACGAGAGCTTCTATCCATGCAAACCAGAAAGGGATGAACCCAGAGGATAAGGTATTTTCTATCATAAAAGGAAGTGAAATGTCTTTCCAAGTGGACATTTTTTTTTTTGCTTTTCACCTGTTTTTAAATAATTGATTGACTGACTTAATTTCTAACCTGTTTCTTCCACAGCCAAGGTGGGTTTATTTATTTATTAGATTTTTTTTAAAATCCTGCCTTTATTACTTTATAAGCAACTTAAAGTATAATGTATGATACTCATCCTTCCTCCTATTTTCCCCACAATAACCATGTGAAGTGGGTTGGGCTGAGAGAAAGTGACTGGCCTAAAGTCACCCAGCTGGCTTTCGTGTCCAAGGAGGGGCTAGAACTCCCAGTCTCCTGGTGATTGGCCCAAAGTCACCCAGCCGGCTTACATGGTGATTGGCCCAAAGTCACCCAGCCGGCTTACATGCCAAAGGCGGGACTAGAACTCTCAGTCTCCTGGTGATTGGCCCAAAGTCACCCAGCTGGCTTACGTGCCAAAGGCGGGACTAGAACTGACAGTCTCCTGGTTTCTAGGCCAGCACCTTAACCACCATACACTACAAAATATCAATTAACCCAATCTTAATATAATTCAAATCAGAATTCAATTATAACACTGAGATAAGAGAAATTAGTATCTCGGTGGAAGATCTGTTTTTTTGCGATCTTTCCAAACAATGGGTGGAGAGGATTAGGAAGTGTATCCTACAGCCCAGAAGCCCTGCAAAAGAAGGTCTATTTGTTGACACGGTATGCTGTGTGTTGATTGCCAGTAACCAATATTTTGAATCACAGCGTTCTTAGTCTGCACACTCATTTGCACAAAAGCACTCAAAGTGACGATGTCTTACTCAAGGCTTACTTGTGGAATTAGAGGAGCACAAAATAATATCAGTTTCGTGGGAGGAAAGCTATGACTCATTTGTACTTACAAAAAATTCAAATTGCCTATCGCCAGAGTAATATTGTTAACAAGGGGCACTATTTCTAGATTGATTTAGCAGCTATTTTGGTGAATGATACAAATCCTTTTCCTCACAGATTACATAGGTGGCAGATTAAGTTTATTCATGTGTCAAGGAGATGGAAAGAAGCCAACTGAATCTTTCTCTTGATAAAGATGTCAAAAAAACATTAGAATACAAATCAGCGGAGAACTTTGGAGACAATTCCTATTGGCAGAAGGACTTGAGGTGACAAAATGTTTCCCAGTTTATTAAAAGGGAACAGACTCTGTTCATTTTCCGCCAATGATAAATCCACTTTTTTCAAACAACCCATTGAAATATATTCTATATAAGCCTTCCCACAATTTACATCACGTTTTAATTACCCGTTTGATTTCTAGCCATCAAATTATAAGATTATCTGAACTAAAAACTGAAAAACAAGAAAGACGAACGCAAGAAAAGGAGAGATGCAGAACAAAATTATAGCAAGGTAAATATCCTAATAGCCTCTTCACTTTAAAAATAATAGAGAATTTAGAGATCTTATACTGTATAGTGCTAATTTGTTGCTTTTGTTTAGAAGATTGTTTAAAAAAAAAAAACGCCAGTCCATCAAAGTTAGACAGTTGATTGTCAGCCAGCTTCTAAAACATGTGACGTATAATATTTAGGAATTTTTGGAAGAGGAGATGATTTAAAAGTGGAATTGTGTCCTATCCTGTATTGGCTCAGTCAGGCAGTTAAACACACCTGGAGAACATCACCTTATTGAAGGCCATTGTGTCTGAATCAAAATAGGTATTTCTTCTGAAAGTCATAATTGTGACAAAACATAAAGGTGTCCCTGTGGGTTTTATTCCAGTAGTCATAGCCAACTTTAGTGGACAGTTTTCATCTCCGTTTCTTTGAGCCATTGAGCCAGCACTGTTCAGACATTTCCGCAGTCATGTGGCTAGCATGACATCATGCTGCAGCACAAAGCATATGGTGAAACAGGAACATTGTTATCTTCCCACCGAAGTGCTACCTATTTATCTACTTGCATTTACATGCTTTCAAACTGCTAGGTTGGCAGAAGCTGAGGCAAGTGATGGGAGCTCACTCCGGCTCATGGTGGTAGGATTCAAGCCATGACAACATAATGAGAATATCAGCAATGCATGAGGTGTATTCTGAAAATGACAACCTCTGCTTGAACTTTCTTGGGTTTAGCCAGTGGTTAATATTTGGATGGGAGACCTCAGAGAACCCCAGAGGCTGTGAGCAACACTGGGAAGTTAGAAAAAAACATTCCAGAAGAAGACAATAGCAAACTATTTCAACAGCGTTGCCAAGAAAACTGCATTGAATTCACGAAGTCACCAGGAATCAACTGGACTCATGAAGCGACACAGATAAATCAACACAACAGTTTATGATTTTCAAAGTGGGGAGAGGAAAAAAAAGGAAGGATAAATAGAATACAACTGAAGTCGATGGTAGAAAAAAAGAGTTTAGATGGTCAATAGGAAATAAAAATGATTTTCATGCTTTAATCAATCTGGAGGCTTCTGGCACAAACCCCAGTCAAATGTTGAGAGCACATTTAAGAAATTAAGGCTTCTTCTTGTGTAAACGAGTTCCAGTCCATTTCATGGGGCTAACCCAGATAAATTTCCTCCGTACCAGATCTTTCCCCCCCCCAAAAAAGATGTTCTTAATAGCATGCACATCTGATCTTAAAAAGAATACTCTGATTTCTTTTTACCTGTCTGTGAAGCTGATCTGGGTACCATTCTTGTAGAGGAAACAGCGTTGGAGTTAGCTTGAGCCAAGAGGGTGCTTTCAAAGGCATCTGGGATAGGAAGCAGAGTATTCTATAATTTTAAAAATGCTGGTTGGCATCCATCTTAAAAGATGAAATGGTGAGCATGCAAACCTTCCTTGGCAAATTTCAAAGATTGTGTTAAGGAAAACAGGCATCTTCAGGACTACTTACTCCTATTGTCTGGAAATGGTGCCATGGCTAAGTCAAACTACGGAAAGGCCAGGAGTCGCAAAAAATCTAGAGGGACAGACTTGAGAAAGGCACCTGACATTTTCATGGATAACTTGAGGTGTCACCAACAGAACTTTCCCACCACTAGAGGGAGTAGTGATATTAAAACTCTCCTGTGCCGCAAGTAATTTTATATCCACGCTCTTCCACGCTAAGTGAATGCTGTAATTTTACATTTTTGGCTTTAAAAGAGAATATAAAGCATGTCAGAGGTTAGATGTCAATGCTATTTGGACATGGAAAGCATGCAGTCCAAAAGTCACACTAGGGCACCGTTTAGAATCAATCAGGTGAACCTCTATCTATATCCACTCAGAATTATTTCCGTTTTATATCTGATGATATGTAATCAAAGGACTGCCAACACATGTAGCCTGATTACTGACTAGCAAATGAAACAAGATTAGCATTAATCAAGCACAGCACAGGTAAGAAGATTGGCGCTACTCAAATCAGACAGGGAAGCACGCAGTCAAAATCACCAGGAGTTAGCAATCTCAAAGACAAATGAGGACAGAGCTGCATTCATTCAAATATGACGGATGGAGAAGATTAGGAATAGAAAAAAGTAGAATGAATTGAACCACGAACAAAAGTAGATATTTTTTTTAGGCTAAGGCTGCCTTTGATCGTGTCATTTGAGGGTTTCATGTCAAAACAATGAGAGGTATGGAGACCGGACAGGAAGAAATGTGATTGATTGCTTTTTTTAAAAAAAACACACCATAAATTTAACTAATTGATATGCTCACTTCTGGTGAGAAGCGAAACGTCTTCAAGGGAAAAACAAAGAAAGTCCAGTTGCCTCTTAATAATAATAATATAATAATAATAATAAAGTTGGAAGGACCTTGGAGGTCTTCTAGTCCAACCCCCTGCTCAGGCAGGAAACTCTATACCATTTCAGTCCAGTCTCTTCTTAAAAACTTCCAGTGTTGAAGCATTCACAACTTCTGGAGGCAGGTTGTTCCACTGATCAATTGTTTTAACTTTCAGGCAATTCCTCCTCAGTTCTAGGTTGCTTCTCTCTTTGATCAGTTTCCATCCGTTGCTTCTTGTCCTGCCTTCAGGTGGAGAATAGCTTGACTCCCTCTTCTTTGTGGCAGCCCCTGAGATATTGGAACATTGCTATCATGTCCCCCCTTGTCCTCCTCTTCATTAAACTAGACATACCCAATTCCAGCAACCGTTCCTTATATGTTTTAGCCTCCAGTCCCCTGATCATCTTTGTTGTTCTTCTCTGCACTCTTGAGAAAGCACCTTTGAGTCTTCAGCGATAGATGCAACAGGTAAAACACATCAACTGACAACCAACAAATCTCATCCCATACGGTGATTCAGAGAATGGTTTGAAATGTTAGTGGTGATGTGAGAAAGGACAATCTACAAGTCAACAGCATGCACGGACTCAGGAGCTGTACCTTCAAAACCCAGAGGAGTTGGATCACTTTTGATTTCGTGCCTCTTGACTTTAACCGCAGGAAGAAGGGGACCTGTGTGAAGTTTGCAGAGAGAAAGAATGGAAATACAGTTAGATGCCAGACCTGCTCGCTTGGCATGGCAAAGGGTTTAGCAGTCGATGGAAGAAATATATTGTTGCGAGAGCAGCAACAAACCACCCAATGGCTTGTTTTTTATAAATTATTTCTGCTTATCAAAAGAACTACAGGATTCCTACCAAGGGACTTGGGCCTAGATCTCTAGATCTCCTCTCTTAATGTTTTAAGAATTATTACATTTCATGCCCATATATATGATTTTCTGTTTGCATGAAACTTTAACCAACTAACAGTGAAACTCTGTCCCTGTATTCTCTTTGACTGTAGACAATTGAAACTAAAGATGGGTAGGACAACAGGGCCTCTAATATTATGTTGACCGTAAGAACACATTTTATATTGACAAATATTACATTTCCCCTTCGTTTTTTTTCCCCCTTAGCCATTAAAGCAGGGGTCTTCAAACTTGGCCCTTTTATGACTTGTGGACTTCATCTCCCAGAATTCCTCAGCCAGCGTGCCTGGCAGAGGAATTCTGGGAGTTGAAGTCCACAAGTCATAAAAGGGCCACGTTTGAGGACCCCTGCATTAAAGTTTGTTCACTTACATAATATATTGCATTACCATGTTTCTAATCAGATATAACCTAGGATGGTAAAGATGTCCTTGAGTCAAACTCAGCTCTTGTTAACTGCATCCATCTCACACCTGGTAATTTCACGCAATTATCTCAGCAACTCTTCTGAAAAAAACTGGGTGGGCGTGGCCGGATGGTCACAGCCGACTGGATGTGCGTGGCCGAGGTAGGCGTGGCCAGCTTGACATCGCTTGTGTTGGAGGCGCCTGGGGCCCCCAGGGAGGGGATCCAGGGTTCTCTGGCGAAGGGAGTCGTGACCAGGGTGGTGCCGGGGTCTGATCCACTGGAGGAGCCTTGCCAACCCTCTCGGGCCATGCAGGGAGTGCCTGGACAGCAGCAGGTGCCCTGCTCGGCCCTTGAGCTCCCCGGGCGCTCGCTGGAAGATGAGGTTGGACAACGGGGGCTGAGTGCGCAAGGGGCTGCGGTGTGGCAGAGACAGGCTGGGCTGCATCGCCACAGCCCCATCTGTCTTTGCTACCGTGGCTGGGACGGGGAAGGCGGCCGCACAGCCGCCCGGTGCATCCGGCAGGCTGGATCGTGTACCTCCCCCCCCC
The DNA here is from genome assembly GCA_023970755.1 of Azemiops feae. Taxonomy (NCBI): domain Eukaryota; kingdom Metazoa; phylum Chordata; class Lepidosauria; order Squamata; family Viperidae; genus Azemiops; species Azemiops feae. Next base: position 1,483,322 of record JALGBA010000241.1, read on the forward strand.
CACGCCTCTGCCTCCACCTGCTGCTTGGAGGGCCGGCCCAGTGGTCGCGGTGCTCAGACCCACCTGTGGTGCGCGGGCTGCTGAGTCCTGCGGGTCTTGTGTTTGACATGTCTGTTCTAAGATGTGTTTTTTTTATTTCCCAGTCTAGCTAAGAGCCCTGGGATTTTCTGGAACTTTCCCATCCAAGGGTTAACCAGGCCGACCCCACTTAACTTCAGAGACCCACTAAACTCCGTTAAGCATTGACAACATGCTGAATATCATGATAGAAACTGAATCCTAGGTTTCCAGGAGAAACTAATATTTTGGAAATCCAAAGGTTTTCCACACAGTATTACAAAGTTGGATCTTGGCTTTCCTCTCCCTTCATTGCCCTTCTGTGTATCCAGAATATTCATTGGTAGGCTTACGGTACTACTTTCCTTTGGCTTTTCTAACTGACTGACGTGTCACAAGAGGCGGGAGCGGCACAGAAAACGGATCAATCATTTGCAAAGCTGAGTTCTGGAGGAGGAAGCATTATTTATGACTGTCGTAAGATCAACCCTGTGCAAATACAGAATTCTCGCATCAAAATCGAAGAGTTGCTCTTTTCTCTCAGACTTGATTCGTATCAGAAGATTATGTCATAGCATTACAGGTAGTCCTCGACTTACATCCATTCGTTCAGTGACCGTTGGATGTTAAAACACATTGTAAAAAGCGATGTGCAACCTTGCATTTACAACTGCCATAGCATTCCCACGGGTCATGTGATCAAAATTCGGACACTTGGCAACAGGCATGTGTCTACAATGGTCGTAGCGTCCCACAGTGGTGTGGTTGCTATTTGTGACCTTTTTAGGAGGCTTCCGAGAAGCAAGCCAATGGGGAAAGTCAGATTGGCTTAACAACCACATTGCAGCGATTCACTTAATAACTGGGGTAAAATGTCTGTGGAGATTCTCAGTCATCCAGGTCATGGTTGTCCCAAAGATGCTTTTTTCAGGAGGCAACTGGACTTTCTTGGTTTTTCTTTGAAGACGTTTCGCTTTTCATCCAAGAAGCTTCATCAGCTCTGACCGGATGGTGGGGAATGGAAGGATTTATACTCCTTGCAGACAGCTGGTCATTTGCATTCTTTGAGAGAGTCGTTGAGGCCACTTGGAGGTTTATCTGTGTCCTCAGGATCACCTGAGTGGTGCAAATGGGTGTGGAGCCTTCTTGGAACTGCTGAAAGGACTGTGTGGTAGACTGGAGATAGATGATGATGTATCCCTCCCCCTCTGTTGAGGGAGGCCTGTTCAGTTTTGACGTAGAATAGATGGCCTGTTTGACCCCTCTTTCAAACCAGCAGTCCTCTCTGTCCAAAATGTGGACTTTGCTGTCTTGGATGAGAAGTGAAACGTCTTCAAAGAAAAACAAGAAAGTCCAGTTGTCTCGTGAAAAAAAGCAACTTTGGGACAACTGTGGCAAAAAGGACACCGCTCACTTAACAAGTGCCATGCTTAGCAACAAAATAATCTGGTCCCGGTCGTAGTCGTAAGTCGAGGATTAGTTGTCTAGCAAATAAGAGTTGCTTCATTGGAGTATTAATCTGCTGGTGCAACTACACAGATGGCAGTGTTATGACAACAACAACAACAACAACAATAGTTGGAAGGGACCTTGGAGGTCATCTAGTCCAACCCCCTGCTCAGGCAGGAAACCCTATACCAGTGGTGGCGAACCTATGGCACAGGTGCCAGAGGTGGCACTCGGAGCCCTCTCTGTGGGCACACGTGCCATTGCCCCAGCCTTGCCTCCCCCTGCGACCCCCTCCTCACCAGCAGCCCCCCTGAAGGAGAGTCGCCCCCGAGCGTGGCCCACGCAGAGCAGCGCAGCCAAGGACATGGCAGCCAGGCAGCGTAGACAAGACTCTGCCCTCATGCCCCATCGTGCACAGTTGATGCTGTGGGACGCGGGCAGAGGGTGTGGCCGCCATGGCGCTGCTGGGCTGCCTGGGCGATCTGCGGCGGGCCCTGGAGGCGGTGAGTGGCCCTGCGGGCAGGCGGGGTGGGTGCAGAGCAGTGGGTGGAGCGGGGGGTGGGGCCAGTTTTTGGGCACTCGGTCTCTGAAAGGTTCGCCATCACTGCCCTATACCATTTCAGACAAATGGCTGTCCAGTGCCTTCTTAAAAACCTCCAGTGTTGGAGCATTCACCGCTTCTGGAGGCAGGTTCTTCCGCTGATTAACTCAGGGCTTTTCAACCTGTGGTACCCATACCACTTGTGGTACATTAATGAGTGGCAGGTGGTACGCAGCCCTGCCTAGCCAAGTGTAGTGGGGAAGGGAAAGAGCCAGCACAGGCAAAGACTTAACAGTGAGAGAGTCCTCTGGAGCTGCAGATTTTACTTATGAATGGAGCCATTTGGGGAGGCTGCCTTAGCCCGCAGCCAGTACTTACATTTTTTTTTCTTCCTTAAGTGCCAGCTGGACTCACTTTCCTTTCTAGCCAGTAGCTAATTCTTAAAGGGGAAGTGCCTTTTTAAGCTAGTTCACTCAGCAGCTTGTCTTTTCTGTCTCTGGAGGCCTTTCCTTGTTTGATCAATATATGGAAAAGGGAAAATATGGGGGGGTTCAAATTCTTCCTTCAGAAGGAGATGGGAATGAGAAAAAGGGAGGCAGGGAAGGGAGGGAGGGAAGGAAGTCCCGCCTTAGCAGTTGGCCACCAGCAGCCCTGCCATTGACTTTACTTGTCAAAAGGTTGCAGAAGGGGATCACATGACCCTGGGACACTGTGACCATCATAAATATGAATCAGTTGCCAAGCATCCAAATATAAATCACAAGACCCTGTTGCTGCAATGGTCATAAGTGTGAAAAATGGTCATAAGTCATTTCAGTGCAATTGCAACTTTGAACAGGTTTTTTTTTTATCACCAAGTTTTTGACACCTTGCTAGGTGGTACTCGAATATTGCCATATCCTAAAAGTGGTACAATCGGTGAAAAGGTTGAAAAGCCCTGGATTAACTGTTCTAACTTTCAGGAAATAAAACTCTTGCTACTACAGTAACCCATTTCTCTGCCTTACAAGGCGGAACACCGGCTCTGCTGTATAATTTTCACAGTATTTGCAGCAATGTATGTAGAGGACGTTAAGCAGCTAACGGGTTAGTGTGTCCATACCTTTGGTTAGAGCAGATGTGTTAGTTGTGGTGTTGATGGAGGAAGCTAAGGAAAAGCGACGGGGAACATCTCTCTCTTTAGATTCTGGATCTGGGAGAGCAGATAGATGCAGGTTAAAGATGAGGTAGAAACATGCAAAAATGAATGAATAAATAAATTGGAAGGAAACTCTGCCCAGCCTCGGTGCCCTTCAGATGATGTGGGCTTCAAGTAGAATTTTCCTCATTCTTGATTCATAATATCTTACAGCATCTCCACCAATTGCTGTGACCCCTGGCTTACAAAACTTTACAATTCAAGAAGACATAACCACACAGTCGGCTGGAGGTCTTGTCTACAGCTAAGCTAATCCAGGAAGTCCATTTCTCCATATTTCACTCCTTCTGGAAATACAGGTAGTCCTCGACTCACAATCACAACTGAGTCCAACAGTTCAGTCCATTTTGCCCCAGTTGCTGAGTGAATCACTGCAGCTGTTAAGTTCCTAACACAGTTGTTAAGTGAATCTGGCTTTCCCATTGTCAGACGGTCACAAAAGGGGATCACGTGACCCCAGGACACTGCAACCACCATGAACCAGTTGCCAAGCATCTGAATTTTGATCATGTGACCATGGAGATGCTGCAGTGGGTCGTAAGTGTGAAAAACGATCACAAGTCACTTCTTTCAGCGCCGTTGTAACTTTGAACGGTCACTAAACCAACTATTGTAAGTCGAGGGCTACCTGTACTTTCTAAAAGGAGTCTTGATTTCATTCCCAGCTTGAAATGGGTGTAGCTTTTCCATCGCTTACCTGCAGGCATGGGGAAACGCCCCTTGTTTGATCCATGCATGTATATCAGCCTGCTGTGAAAGGCACGGATGCACAGCCAGCCAAACCAGAAGAGGTGGCTGTCGGAAAGAAAGCCTTGCTGCAGTGCACGTGGGATGGGGGCATGAGACAAACCAAATAATGTGGGAATGAAGCCACAGCGGTTGATGGCGGATGGCAAAATGGAATGGAGACAGCTGGAGAGGCGTTTTACCTTTGGGTAGAGCTCTGCGGTTGGAAAGCCCTTGTAATGTAAACCGCTTTCTAGCAAGAGCTGAGCGCTCAAGGTTAAGGCTGGCGGAAGAATCGGCTAGGAGAGAAGGCAGAAGGAGGAGAGAAGGAAGGCAGAAGGGGTTAATCTGGCAGCTGAGGAAGACAGCCCAAGGTTCAAGCTTGAGGAAGCCGGGGAAGGGACCGAGAACGGCTGGGCAGTTTGAACCCATGGCTGTGGAGCAGGGAACCAGGAAGGAGAGGGACTGCGGAATCAAGGAAGCAAACCAGCTGAGCCAAACTGGTATTCTCATGCACAGGATAATGGGTTTTAGTAGCTGGGCTTCGTTAGTGAGCAAAATGGAAAGGGGGGGATTTGCAATCTCGAAAGGACAACTCAGTGCAAAGGAATTAAAAAAGCAAACATCAATGCCCACAAAATATCCCAGTGCGGACATTGGAATTACGTGCAGTCAAGTTTTATACGGCAGCCGTCAGAAAAATTATCGTTAGTTTGTATACGAGAGTTTTTGGTTTAAAGAGGACCACTAGTGGAACAAAAGCGGCATGAATGTCGCCTACTGGATCTTCACAATGTAGTCGAAGCTGCTGGCGGACAACGGTCCCGTGACAGGACTTCCGCAGCATCCATTCATTTACTAAACATGAGAATAACTTTTCAGCTTCAGAAAACAAACAGGGCAGACTGAAACAACCACAGTTTTCTCAAAAATAATGAAATGTTCTTAAAGGTAAAGGTTTCCCCTGTCCAGTCAAATCCAACTCTGGGGGGGGGGGGGGATGCTCATCTCTGTTTCCTAGCCAAGGGAGCCAGCGGTGTCTGAAGACACTTCCGTGGTCATGTGGCCAGCATGACTATACGGCAAAGGCACACAGAACGCAGGTACCTTCCCACCGAAGTGGTACCTATTTATCTACTCGCGTTTGCATGCTTTCGAACTGCTAGGTTGGCAGGAGCTGGGGCAAGTAATGGGAGTTCGCCCGATCACGCAGTACTTGGGTTTCGAACTGCCAACCTTCCAGTCAACAAGCATTTTAACCACTAGGCCACTGCACCCCCTTGAAATGTTATTAAAGATCGCTTAAAATAACAAATACAAAGCATTTTGTTGAATACAGCGTTAGTCGAGTACAGGGGTGTCAACATCATGGCAAAACCGTGCCCACCCCATTGCCGGTGTCAACATCCTCACCGGTCCCCGGCGATGGAAAAAAAGTCTGGTCTAGTAGAAAAAATACATGTTGTTCAGTTACTAGCTGTGCTAATGCTAGCAGAAAAATAACAAAATACAAAGGCAAACAGGTTTAAAAAAAAGTCTCCTTTGAGTTGAGCTCAGTTCCTGAGGACTACTACATGGACTTCTTTAGGCAGCTTTCTTGGAAGTTTTCTATTAATTTCATCTCCCGAGATACTTTTTTTGACTTCCACGCCAGCCTACAGACTTCTCTGGTGGTCTCAATTACCTTTCTTAAATCTGCCAAATTTGTCAGCTGGGAAACAAACAAGATTTTTTTAACCCAATAAATTCATGTTTTGCATGCACAACAACTTCAGTAAACCCCACAGTATCTTGGACAAGGGCTAGATTAATTTGCAATCCAGAATCAAAGGAAGGGATTTGAACTTTGAGCACGGTAAAAATATGTTTCTGGAAAAAAAATTAAACATGTTTGGACTTTAATTCATTATATTAAAATATTAAACACCTCACTTTTTGTAAAGTGTCTAAGTGCAGGAACTGAAATTGAGATTAAAGAAAATTAAGGAAATAAGTAATAATAATAATAATAAAGTTGGAAGGGACCTTGGAGGTCATCTAGTCCAACCCCCTGCTCAAGCAGGAAACTCTATATCATTTCAGACAAATGTCTGTCCAGTCTCTTCTTAAAAACTTCCAGTGTTGGAACATTCACAGCTTCTAGAGGCAGGTTGTTCCACTGATTAATTGTTCTAACTGTCAGGAAATTTCTCCTTAGTTCTAGGTTGCTTCTCTCCTTGGTTAGTTTCCATCCGTTGCTTCTTGTCCTGCCTTCAGGCGCTTTGGAGAATAGCTTGATTCCCTCTTCTTTGTGGCAACCCCTGAGTTATTGGAATACTGCTATCATGTCAGCCCTCGTCCTTCTCGTCCTTCAAAGTAACATGGCTTTGTTGCTGTGTTTTTCTGTTGATTTGCTCTACTGATTCCTATTCAGTGATACATGTACTCCAGATTAGAAATAGGAAGGAAGGACAGAGGAAAAAGGTTTTCCTGTTATAATATAAGATATAAGCTTCTATATCTAAAAATCCTGTTTTAGCTTGTTGATGGTCAAACAATGAGATTAGTCCTGCCAAACCAATTTAGCTATTCGGTCTTCATCATACAATTAAGACAAGAGTTTCTGAAGGATGGAGGGAATTCAACGAGGTCACTTAGGCAACTCATCCCAGGCTCGCTATTATTCTCATGTACCTAGTAATCATCGTTCTAAAAAAAGCCCCAACAATCTTGTTTATCCTCATTTCACACCTGGAAACTGAGTCACTCCGGTACAAACTATTTGTTTCTCGCTTCTGACGTATTTACCAAGGACAGTTGCAATCATGCCATAAAACCCTTCCTAAAGAATCCCAGATTCCAAAACAGGTGAAATGAATAAATTTACTTTGTTCAGTTTCATACTGTTCCTCCAAATGTCTGGCCCTTCAGAGTAGACACAGAGTAGAAAGACACAAGCAACTCATGCCTCTGCTCACTTTGATAGTCTTTTTTTTTTTTTAATTCTTGTTCTATTCACTTTTAACTTTGTCCCCCGTCTCAACTGGAATGTGGTCCTTGAAACCTCTCCTGGAACTGGGAGATGTAAGATTTTCTGTCCTTCTATAAGCGTCATGAAATATATTCTTGTCTGGATGGCTTATTTGGCTGGAATTATACAGGAGCTGAAAGATGCATTGGGTAAGGAGAAGGAAGGGCAAAAATGTTGGTGCACCGGATTCTGGGAAATGTATATCCCCATTTCTATTGCTGAAATATGAGCAGGCATGCCGTAGGTCAGAGGCCCCCAACCTTTTGAGCACCAGGGACCGGTTCTGTGGAGAGAGGTTTTTCCGTGGACCAGAGGGGGCATGGTTTCGTGTGCTGCCTGCATCCAGTGAATGGGGCTTCACTTGTTTGCGCGGTCCGGTTGCTGGTATGCCGCGGCCCAGTCCCGGTCCACAGACGGGGGGGGGGGGTTGGGGACCCTTGTCTTAGGTAGCGATTGAAAAGACTTAACATTAAACCATAGTAGAATTTCTCCTCAGCCAGCAGGGGGTGCACAAGAGATGCTGTGACGATGTTATCCATTCAGTCGTGTCCAACTCTTGGCGATTCTGTGGGCCAGGTTTCTCCACCTCTTCTGATTTTGCACTACTTCTTTGGCTCTTCTTTGGTGTCAGCTTTGATGGTATCCAGCCACCATGTTCTTGGACGGCCTGGTTTCCTTTTACCGCTAACTCTTCCCAACATAATTGCTTTCTCCAGTAAATTCCCCAGTATGACATGGTCAAAGTTAGCGAGACGCGGTTTTGTGATTTTGCCTTCTGGTGACATGTCTGGTGTTACGCGCTCCAGGACTTGCTTGTTAGTTATACAGTATTTGTAAAAAAAAAGAGTCCAACTTAAGTCCATTAAAACTTAGGGAAGAAGCTATCTAGCTGGGTTCTGCTGTTTCATTTTGTTCTAACCGCAGCTTTCTAGAGGCTTTCAAGATGAGGAGCTGGGAGACATGAAAAGGACACTCCTATTTTTTCCATTTAGAACAGGGGTCTCCAACCTTGGCAACTTTAAGACACGTGGACTTCAATTCCCAGAATTCCCCAGCCAGCCATCCTGGCTGGAGAATTCTGGGAGTTTGAGGTCCACCCGTCTTAAAGCTGCCAAGGTTGGACACACCTGATTTAGAGGATGTTTTAGCTTAATGAAATTGACTCCATGCTGATCTGCCTGAACAGGTTGTCCCGGCATGAGTTCAGATCAACTGCTTCTCAAGGCCACTAGCCTAACTGCTTTTAGCTGCCACTAGCCTACAGCAAAAATAACCTCCCTTCTTCTTCTCTTCCTGTTGTGCATCAGATGTAGCGGGTTTTTTTGAGGTAGAAGGTGAGGTAGAAGCAATGTGTCCTCTCCAGGTGGCAAATCTACATTGTGGTCTCTCCCTTCTGTCACCAGTTGCTGCCCTCCATGATGATGCATTCTGGGCTGCTGGGCTGATTGCCTCTTCTGAAAGAATGTTGAGGATGAACCTCAGCGATTGTTATAGTTGCAGTTGTTGTTTTCCTTGTCACTGGTAGACGTCTGAGGGTTTTTTGTTTATGTTGGAATGGTGAAACGGTGGATCTTTTGTCTATTAATATTATCCAGGTAAAATTGACAATAGTTCTGCTAATCTTCCATCCATCCATCCATCCATCCATCCATCCATCCATCCATCCAAATACAAGGGCAGATCAGCAGCTGGGCTAGCACAAAATGTCTATATTATAAATCCCATCTCAAAAGCCCACCTCTTAAAAGTAAAGCGACTGGTGCTTGCTCTCCTAATATGGCAGGAGTCTTCAAACGTGGCCCTTTTATGATTTGTGGACTTCAACTCCCAGAATTCCTCAGCCAGCATGCCTGGCTGAGGAATTCTGGGAGTTGAAATCCACAAGTCATAAAAGGGCCAAGTTTGAAGACCCCTGTAATATGAGATCAACAAGCAGAGAGATTCCCCAATCAGGCAGACAGAATATCACCCATCATCACCACAGTCCAGAGAGGAAGCGGTTGAAATCCAGAAAGTAATTTCTTATCCAGGCTTCATTTTCAGCTGAGGTATACAACGGCAACCAAGCAACTCAAGACTGCACTGTGTATTTATTTCACTGGGAAAAACATTCTGTGGGGGAGTCATACAATCTACCAAGTCAGTAGCTGACAGCAGTGGATAGCTTCATATTTTTTCTCAATCGGCTGTTTACATTAGCAATCGGTGATCGCTTCAGTCTGAGTGGCGTTGTACAATTAGGTCACAACAGCCTCTCCTAGAATAAAGTTATCAGCATTTTTTCCTCTGCAAATCTCTCGCATCTCAAACCAGAAAGCTAAACTCTCTCCAGGACTGGTGACGTTGCCATGTTCTCCATCACTCTTAAATTTCCATTTTAAAATTATTTTAGTAATTATTAAATCAGATTAAGAACTGCCAGACTAGCTTAGGAAACGATCACCAGGGAGAATGTCTGTGTGGTTGCTAAGAGTAAACACGATGATGGCCTATCATCAATCAATCAATCACTCTTGGGTGATCTCCACTCTTGGTGCCTGCTTTTCATGCCAAAGGCCCCATGTTCCATCTTCAGCTGCATCAGTTTAAAGGATAGCAAATAGTCAAGTTGCAGATAATACAAAAATTGTGCTGTACCTGCCTACAGATACTGATCACTGCATCACTGGATTCCCCTATCCTTAGCCAGCTTAAGCATTCAGTACATCATACGAGGAGAGATCAATATAGAATACAAAATAACAGAGTTGGAAGGGACCTTAGAGGTCTTCTAGTCTAGCCCCTTGCTCAAGCAAGAGACTCTGTACCATTTCAGACAAATGGCTGTCCAATCTCTTCTTAAAAGCTTCCAATGATGGACCACCCACAACTTCTGGAGGCAAGTCGTTCCACTGATTAATTGTTCTAACTGTCAGAAAATTTCTCCTTAGTTCTAGGTTGGTTCTCTCCTTGATTAGTTTCCATCCATTGCTTTTTATCCTGCCTTCTGGTGCTTTTGGACAATAGGCTGACCCCCTCTTCTTTGTGGCAACCCCTGAGATATTGGAAGACTGCTATCATGTCACCCCCTATTCCTTCTTTTCTCTAGACAAGCCATACCCAATTCCTGCAATTGTTCTTCATATGTTTTAGCTTCCAGTCCCCTAATCATCTTCGTTGCTCTTCTCTGCACTCTTTTTTTAGGGTCTCAACATCTTGTTTAATATTGAGGCTTTATATCAAAGCTTTTTTTTTTTAATCAAGGTCGATCCTTTCCATGTTCCAACTGCCCCTATGAGTTGTGTCCCAACTGAATGCAAGGCCTATAACAGGGAAGTCGCTTATTCTACAAGAGCAAGACAAGAGTCAACAATTTCACTGTATCAGTCCCTATTTTGGTAGCCTAACGGCCCCGAGCGCCTCTGTCCCATGACCTCTTGTCTCCTAGCCTTTCAGTGAGAGGGTCTTCTGCACAGCCTACCTCTTTTCTGCCTGGTGCTGGGGCTCACGTTCCGGTTGTTTGATGTTTCCAACCTTGAAAGTTCAGATTTATTTTCGCACAAACTCATGGATTTTCTGCCATACCTTGTGGAGTCAAAAGAGACGTTAACAAACACGGTTAGGTGACTGTTTAACACATTGAAAGAGATCTGTTGCAACAAGCAGAGCATCTCAGTCTGTTCTTACTGGGACAGATATTCCTCTCAACATGGATCTGAGTGTGTACGTGTACCTCGCTTAGCAACTGCCTTGTTTAGCAACCATTCAAAGTTACAGCAGTGTTGAAAAAGTAAACTTCCCACCGGTCCTCACATTTATGACCATAGCAGCATCCCCTCAGTCCTGTGATTACCATTTGTGCACTTCACAGTTGGCTTCCGACAAGCAGAGTCAGCGGAGAAGCTGGCAGTAAAACCGCAAGTTGTGTCACGTGTTTCGCTTAACAACCCACACTGACTCACTTAAGAACCAAATGGAAAGAACTACATCACCAGTCTGTCAATTTGAGATCTCTGGGAGTTGGCAACTTTGAGATCTGTGGAGAGGAACTCGCAGAATTCTTTCTGGGGAATTCTGGGAGTTGTAGTCCACACATCTTAAAGTTGCAGAGTTTAAGAAATACTGATCAACAGTTGAAACACTCTCCACGGTCAATTCACCATGGCCAACTCACCATGGCCAACTCACCATGACCAACTCATCATGGCCAACTCACCACAGGACAACTCATTGCTGGACAAAAGTTACACTAATAACAAAGAAATGATGGAATTGAATCATTAAAGAAAGGATGCAAAAGGAGAGACAGAATGAAATGTAATCAACAACAAATAAAATATTTTTTTATTTATTTTAAATAATTGAATAGAATTTTAAACTGTTCCGCAGTGAGTTGTCCCATGGCGAGTTGTCCCATTCCCCTCTCAAGCTGCGTAAAATCTGACAAAACTCTACGGGAAGCACCAGTCAGGCATCAAAAAGGCAGCTGGATGCCCAACCTTTCCTGTAGCTAAGCCAAAATGACCCTGGAGGGCAATTCCAGAGATCAGAAAGGGGAGGGGGAACATCTTCATTGGTAGCAAATTGCCAGCAACTGGTCCTCTTTGCAAAATATATATTTGGTGCCCACAACCCCATGGCATTTAAAAAAAAAAATCTTTTTTATCTGGGGTCCTAGTTCTTCATAAGAGACCACCAGTAATCCAACAGTCCAATAGGAGCTGGGCAGATGGCAATCGTTCTTTTTCATTGAAGCATACTAGATTATATCCATGGCAGAAATGGTTTCAGGAAGAGAGGGACAATAATTACCCCTGAAAGTGCCAAGGACAAGTTGAAGTTGCGTTTAACAGAATAAGAGAATAACAGAGTTGGAAGGGACCTTGGAGGTCTTCTAGTCCAAGCAGGAAACTGTATAACATTACTGACAAATGGCTTCCAGTCTTTTCTTAAAAGCCTTCAGTGATGGAGCACCCACAACTTCTGGAGGCAAGTCGTTCTAACTCTCAGAAAATTCCTCCTTAGTTCTAGGTTGGTTCACTCCTTGATTAGTTGCCATCCGTTGCTTCTTCTCCTGCCTTCTGGTGCTTTGGAGAATAGCTTGACCCCCTCTTCTTTGTGGCAGCCCTTCAAATATTGGAAGACTGCTATCATGTCACCCCTGGTCCTCCTTCTTTTCACTAGATAGACTAGACTAAGAAGTTGAAGCAATGAGATGAGGCCTGGAATGTTCTTTCTCACATCCCCCTAACTCAAGTGCTGCCATGCCTGGCAACCTCTTTCTTCTGCTGAGTCTTCACGTCATTGCATTTAACCTATTGCCAACCCGTGGTTGAGCTCCAGAGAACTACAAGTAAGTCCTTGACTTACGACTGTCAAGGTTCCGACTAATGAAACACTTCAAAGAACTTCCAGGCATTGTTTATCCTAAAAAATCTTTACTCATGTAACAAAGTGTCGGCACGGCATGGAGGAATGCCAAGATCTGAATTCCCCTCCCCATAGCACATATTTTGCTAGCTTATTTCCCTCCCTTAATTTGCTGTCATAAATCACGTTCTCCAATCAGTTTGAAGGGCAAAGGTTCCCTTCCATTTGGGCTTCTTATCTAAAGTAATCCCCACACACATTCTTTCTCCTCCCCTCCCAGCATCATTTAAGTTAACTCTAAAAATACCACACAGCTCTGCATATTTTGTCAAAGCAAGAACATCCAATGTTAGCAGCGTTGACATCAACCACAATTGAGCCCCAAATTTTCTGTGGCTAAGCGAGGCAGTTATTAGTAAGTTTGCTTTATGACTGTTCTTGCCACAGTTGTCGGAATCTCCCTGGGAAAGTCGCAAATGATGATCACCTGTACGCTGCAACCATTATAAATACAAGCCGGTTGTCAAGTGCCTGAATTCTGATCACACGGCCATGCGGATGCTGTAATGGTCGTAAGTGCGAGGACAAGTCACAAGTCACTTTTTTCAGTGCTGTTGTAACTTCAAACAGTCTCTAAATGAATGGTTGTAAGTCGAGGACTACCTGTATAATTCAGCTGCTGACTAGACGTAAGATCTATGTACCATCTCCTGGGAAATTCTAAATGACCTATTTAGACCCATTGTTGTTGTTGTTAGTTGCGAAGTCGTGTCCGACCCATCGCGACCCCATGGACAACGTTCCTCCAGGCCTTCCTGTCCTCAACCATCTTCTGGAGTCCATTGAAGCTCACGCCTACTGCTTCAGTGACTCCATCCAGCCACCTCATTCTCTGTCGTCCCCTTCTTCTATTGTCCTCCATCTTTCCCAGCATCAGGCTCTTCTCCAGTGAGTCCTTCCTTCTCATTAGGTGGCCAAAGTACTTGAGTTTCAACTTCAGTATCTGGCCTTCTAAGGAGCAGTCAGGGTTGATCTCCTCTAGGACGACCGGTTGATCGCCTTGCAGTCAGGGGACTCGCAGGAGTCTTCTCCAGCACCACCTAGTTCGAAGGCCTCAATTCTTTTGCGTTCAGCTTTCTTATGGTCCAACTTTCACAGCATACATTGCAACTGGAAAAAACCATGGCCTTGACTATACGTACTTTTGTTGGCAGGGTGATGTCTCTGCTTTTTAGTATGCTGTCTAAATTTTGCCATAGCTTTCCTCCCCAGGAGCAAGCGTCTTTTAATTTCTTGGCTGCAGTCTCCATCTGTGGTGATCTTGGAGCCCAGGAAGATAAAATCTGTCACTACCTCCATTTCTTCCCCATCTATTTGCCAGGAATTGAGAGGGCCGGATGCCATGATTTTGGTTTTCTTAATGTTGAGTTTCAAGCCAACTTTTGCACTCTCCTTCTTCACCCGCATCAAGAGGCTCTTAGACCCATTAGGTGAAATGTAATCTTCAAACAACATGCCCCACGTTCATTTCTTGTTATGTTTGATTAGAGAGGTTCTATTGCTACTGATCTGGACGGCAAGGAAAGTCCTCAACTCTCTGCATATTTGTGCATGCATAGATTAGTGTATTTTTTAGTTTATCTGGTTCACCTTTAAGACATTTGCAAATAAAGTTCCGTAATTCTGTATTTATATTTCTGTGTCTATCAGTTTATACCTCTGGACATCTTAATCAGGAAACAAGCCAAATGCTTAGTTGAGCAAATGCCACGCATAGAAAATGCTCTTGGCTATCTGTTCCCACACCCTTGTCAGCCCCTTTTGTTAATGCATCACCTTGAGGACAAAATTGTGGTGTCACTCACTTTGCAATACCATAACTGTTTAAAAACAAGATATGAATGTCATGTCATGTGGGATAGTTTTTCCTTAAGGCTGTCCCTGGATGCAGTGGATTTTTCCTCTCTGAATTTCTTCTCTTGTCTGTAACAAATCAAAATCCAGCAAATTTTAAACCTGCTTTAATCCCTGCATGCAACTTTCTATAGCGTTGCTGGCCTCATCTTTCCTCCAGAACTTTTATATTTATTTTAGATTAAATTACATGACAGCCTGACCACATGTCATGATAAAAGATGTTCTACTGTGTTATTCTTTAGGACAGAGGTCCCCAACCTTTTGGGCGCCAGGGACCGGTTCCACGGAGAGAGATTTTTCCCGCGGACCGGAGGGAGCATGGTTTTGTGTGCTGCCTGCATCTCGTGGATGGGGCTTTGCTTGCTTGTGCGGACCGGTTGCTGGCATGCCGCGGCCTGGTACTGGTCCACAGACCGAGGATTGGGGACCCCTGCTTTAGGAGAAATCCAAAGAGGTTCCTAATAGTAGCTTTAGATTAGGCCTCTATACAGGTAGTCCTTGACTTATGACAGCAATTGAGAGTCAGGGTCAAAAATTGTCAAGATGGCATCTACAACCATGTGAATTTCCCTGCTGGAACCTCTGAGAAGCTAGGAGCCACATTCTGGTTTCCCATCTCGGAAGCCACCAGAACTGCTGAGAAGTCATAGGAAGACTCTAGGCCAGTGGTTCTCAACCTGTGGTCCATGGACCCCCTTGGGGGCAGCGATGTCATCACAGGGGGTCCACGAATGCTTGAAGAAATGTCATTTAAATCTTGAGTTAAGCCTTGGGGGGGTCCGTGGCATGGTCCGTGGCCACAAAAGGTATTTAAAGGGGGTCTGTGGTGAAGAAAAGGTTGAGAACCACTGCCCTAGGCCATGCTGGCTGGGGAATTCTGGGAGTTGAAGTCCACAAGTCTTAAAGATGCCAAGATTGGACACCTCTGTTCTAGGCCACACAGTTTGGGTGTTCCATACCTGGAGGAGTTGGCTGAATTCATTGGTGCGTGATAAACGCTCTCTGTGATTCTTTGGTGAAGCTGGCTTGCTTCTGTTACAGAAAAAGAAGGAAAAACAAAATGAATATTTCATTTCTACACCTACTGGAACAAATAAGCTTGTTGATAAGGTCTTTGTAGACTTTTTTTTAAAATAGATTCCTTAGTTATGTTTTTATTTTATTTTTATTCACCACCCAGAGTTCCATTTTTATACATGGGGCTATATACATTGGTTAAGTAAATAAATACATGGCATACTCTATCCCAGGGGTGGGGAACCTTGGCTCTTTTATGACTCGTGGACTTCAACTCCCAGAATTCCTGAGCCAGCATAGCTCACCTTGGAAACCTCTCCCTTTCCCCTCAGCATGGCTGGCTCAGGAATTCTGGGAGTTGAAGTCCACGAGTCATAAAAGAGCCAAGGTTGCCTACCCCTGCCCTATCCTACTGCAACTTTAGCATGAATTGAAGCGATGAACAGGGGAAGTGAGAACATACTAACACTTCTTCCTTCTCCTATCTGAGAGTGACTGACCCAAAGTCACCCAGCAAGCTTTCATGCCTAAGGCGGACTAGAACTCACTGTCTCTTGGTGACTGATCCACATTCACCCACCCAGCTTTCATACCTAAGGCGGGACTAGAACTCACTGTCTCTTGGTGATTGGTCCAAAGTCAACCAGCTGGCTTTCATGCCTGAGGCGGGACTAGTCTCCTGGTTTCCAGCCTGTTGCCTTAATCACTAGAGCAAACAATTCTTAGGAAAATTTAGTAATTAATGCAGTGCCAAATGTCAGTCCGTTGAGGTTGATTGTCATGAAAAAGGCACTGCAAGAATTACAGGAATTCTACTTTATAACAGAATCTTAAAAGCCTGAAAGACTTTCCTCCGAACACGAGAACTAATTCTTCTACTCTAAATTAACATGGGAAACAGTTGGTGGACCTGAGGTCTGGTTCCCAATGAGAAAAGGAAGAGAAATGTTATTGTTTGCTGTCTAACATAATGCATAGTTTGACCCGGGTTTCCTAAAAAAAACTCAGGTTGCTATTAAAAGTATCAGTGGGCTGGATCATGCAATGATGAATGGAGAAATAGGACTGCTTTGCTTACAACTTCTATCAATATTCAGACATGAACATTTTATGCTTGACTTTGGCTGATGCGGAGGCTAGCGGGAATGGCCTTGAATGAGGAGGGGAGGAGCCACTGTCAAGGCAATAATCAACAAGAAGGGCTTGAACCTCTTCTAAGAAACTAACTTGAGAATAGTCTCAGACAAGCCCCTTCTCATTCACCCAAACTAAAGGGAGGGAGTGGAGAAACACATTCAGATTCGCAATTCTTGTTTTCATAACTGTTACAATAATAGTTCTGATCTACATGGCATTGGTTTCTTAGTCTGGTCTACCTTGTAGGGTTAGCAGCCAGTATATCTGAAAAAACAAGCTACTGTATGCTCAAATTGTATTATTAGGAATTGTGATATAGCCTGGAAATTGACTAGATAAAGTAGATTTATGTACACTGGATTTGATGGAAATACAGCAGTGTTTCTGCGGGAGCTTAATGGCTCACATAGTTAGGACCATAGTTAGGACAATCAGCAGGCTTGGGTTTGAGACCCAATGCTGCCACGTGATGGTGTCAGCTGCCATCACTCGCTCCATAGCAGATCCAGCAATTTGAAAGTGGGCAACCGCAAGTAGATAGATGGGTACCACTTGGGTGGGCAACGTAACAGGGAGATGAAAGATAGCATCCTCAGTGCTAGAAGGGAATGGTGTTTTGTTCTTTTTATGTACTGTACAGCAGGGGTCTTCAAACTTGGCCCTTTTATGACTTGTGGACTTCAACTCCCAGAAGTCCTCAGCCAGGCATGCTGGCTGAGGAATTCTGAGAGTTGATGTCCGCAAGTCATAAAAGGGCCAAGTTTGAAGACCCCTGCTGTACAGTAACTTGCCCTGTCAGTGTTGATGGGAGTCGTCTTGGTAGTTCCTTGATTAGGCTGTTGTTTCCTGTTAGCTTGTTTGTCTGCGTTGGTAGTTCCTTAATTGGGATATTGTTTACTTCTTGATTGTTAGTCTAGGGTTAATCTTGATGTAAATCTCTGCTAATCTGGGTGTTGATTTCTGGTGGGGAGGTGTGTTGGGCAAGCCACTAGTATATAAAAAGAGAGCAGACACCACTCCCTTTAGCACTGATAATGTTATCTAGTTTGGTAGTGAAATGTCTGGAAGAAAACAACCAAGCTCAGAGAGTGCCAAGGATCCCACAGAGAGGGATGTCTTCACAATAAGGATCCCTTGCCTGTGACTTCTAAGGTTGCCTTAGCATTTATTCTTCGGGGACGAATGTAGGAGGGAAGGGCACACTTTGCCACAGCTGGTACAGGATCAAGATAACAGTCAGTGCAATGCAGAATGTCTGAGCAGCTGCATTTTGGCTAAACATAGGTCCCAAAGGCTGCCTGGTCTCAAAAGAAAGGAGAGAAGGAAACACAGGGGACAGATCAGTGTCTTGTACTCCACACAATGGAAATATTTACAGGGGGAGGGAAAAATCAACTCGGCAGCATCATGAATTCTTATTGCCTCCGAGGAAGAGTGCAGTGGAGAAGGTAGTCTAAGGTGGAGGAAAAAAAAAAAAAAAGCTGCTAGATTTGCACACATGTGTTGCACACCCAAGCATAGCAGTAATCACCTGGAACAGTTGGTGGAAGTTTATGACTTTTTGCTGAAAGAAGAAAAGACTGAAGATTTATGGATCTGGGGATTAAAAAGGGTTAAAGAGGAAGGGGAAAGTTAAGAGGGCAAGCATTTGAAGGAAAGAAGGGAGGAAGTGATAATACTATATTTTTCTAACTTTTTTCACCTTTCTTTTTGTATCTTTCTTGTCTTTTATATTCTAATTTTCTATACTTTAATTATATCAGTATGTACAGTGGGGCAAAAAAGTATTTAGGCAGCCACCAGTTGTGCAAGTTCTCCCACTTAAAAAGATGAGAGAGGCCTGTAATTGTCATCATAGGTAGACCTCAACTATGAGAGACAAAATGAGAAAACAAATCCAGACAATCACATTGTCTGATTTGGAAAGAAGTTATTTGCAAATTATGGTGGAAAATAAGTATTTGGTTACCTACAAACAAGCAAGATTTCTGGCTCTCACAGACCTGTAACTTCTTCTTTAAGAGGCTCCTCTGTCCTCCACTCATTACCTGTATTAATGGCACCTGTTTGAACTTGTTATCAGTATAAAAGACACCTGTCCACAACCTCAAACAGCCACACTCCAAACTCCACTATGGTGAAGACCAAAGAGCTGTCGAAGGACACCAGAAACAAAATTGTAGACCTGCACCAGGCTGGGAAGACTGAATCTGCAATAGGCAAGCAGCTTGGTGTGAAGAAATCAACTGTGGGAGCAATAATTAGAAAATGGAAGACATACAAGACCACTGATAATCTCCCTCGATCTGGGGCTCCACGCAAGATCTCACCCCGTGGGGTCAAAATGATCACAAGAACGGTGAGCAAAAATCCCAGAACCACACGGGGGAACCTAGTGAATGACCTGCAGAGAGCTGGGACCAACGTAACAAAGGCTACCATCAGTAACACACTACGCCTCCAGGGACTCAGATCCTGCAGTGCCAGACGTGTCCCCCTGCTTAAGCCAGTACATGTCCGGGCCCGTCTGAAGTTTGCTAGAGAGCATTTGGATGATCCAGAAGAGGATTGAGAGAATGTCATATGGTCAGATGAAACCAAAGTAGAACTGTTTGGTAGAAACACAACTCGTCGTGTTTGGAGGAGAGAGAATGCTGCGTTGCATCCAAAGAACACCATACCTACTGTGAAGCATGGGGGTGGCAACATCATGCTTTGGGGCTGTTTCTCTGCAAAGGGACCAGGACGACTGATCCGTGTACAGGAAAGAATGAATGGGGCCATGTATCGTGAGATTTTGAGTGCAAACCTCCTTCCATCAGCAAGGGCATTGAAGATGAAACGTGGCTGGGTCTTTCAGCATGACAATGATCCCAAACACACCACCCGGGCAACGAAGGAGTGGCTTCGTAAGAAGCATTTCAAGGTCCTGGAGTGGCCTAGCCAGTCTCCAGATCTCAACCCCATAGAAAACCTTTGGAGGGAGTTGAAAGTCCGTGTCGTCCAGCGACAGTCCCAAAACATCACTGCTCTAGAGGAGATGTGCATGGAGGAATGGGCCAACATACCAGCAACAGTGTGTGCCAACCTTGTGAAGACTTACAGAAAACGTTTGACCTCTGTCATTGCCAACAAAGGATATATAACAAAGTATTGACATGAACGTTTGATATTGACCAAATACTTATTTTCCACCATAATTTGCAAATAAATTCTTTCCAAATCAGACAATGTGATTGTCTGGATTTGTTTCCTCATTTTGTCTCTCATAGTTGAGGTCTACCTATGATGACAATTACAGGCCTCTCTCATCTTTTTAAGTGGGAGAACTTGCACAATTGGTGGCTGACTAAATACTTTTTTGCCCCACTGTATGTATGTATGTATGTATTTATGAGTTGGGAGAAGCTATGGTCAGAAGGCGGGGTTGGGAGCCTCGCCTCAAGATATATTGAAGATAGCCCCTCACCTTTTTGTCATCTCATAGTTAGACTTCTATATTTCTTTTACACAGGCCTGTCCTTGAAGACTATCCGGAAAGATCAGCTTCACAAAATGTAGCTGCCTACTTACTTCCTGACTAGTTGCAGCACTACCATGGCATACCAATGTTGTAAGGACACAAGACCGGGGGTCGTTTGCCTTCTGCATCTCTCTCATATAAGGAGAGAGGGGCTGATCCCTCTGTGCTCCTTCTGTGGGTTCCAAGGGATGATTAAGAACACAACTGATTTATATATATTTTAGGCATACTTAGTGGTTCCCTTGAGGTACCTCGATGCACTCCAGTGACGTTTGTTTGGGACATGTTTCTACAAGCTTTCAGAGAGGGAAAGAATGTGCAATGTTGATGTGACTCCCAGCTACAGTCCTACCTCTGCAAGCTTCCAGTTGTCCTGTTAGGACTTTCCTGATCTCTGACACCCATGTGTTCTTCAGTTCCATAGATGCTGCCTGAAAAACAGGGTACAATTGCAGTTACAATTACAGTTGCAACAGGATACTTAGCAATGCGGTAGTGGTGAAGTAAGATGAGGGTGGAGGTTCATTCTCTGAGCTTGTGGATTGGTTTCCAAACGTTTTGTTACCAGGCTAAGTAACATCTTCAGCGGAGTTTAGGGGATGTCAGTGTTCTTCTGCTTATAAGGGCTCAACCGATCTTCAACCAACCCAAACATATATCCCACAAACCAGCATTTCACCTCCCAATGATCCTCACTTGACATGATCTCCCCATCACAACACTCTCATCCGATGTGACCAACACCTGACCCCTCACAAGACCCATCACAAGATCCTCACCTGACGTGACCCACATCTGAACCATCACAAGACCCATCAAAAGACCCTCACCTGTCGTGATCCACACTGTCCCCTCACAAGACCCATCACCAGAGCCATCAAAAGACCTTACCTGACATGACCCTCCCATCACAAGACCTACTGACCACACAAAGTCCTTATAAGCAGAAGAACACCAACAATGACATTCCCTCAAAATATTTGGAAACCAACCCCCAAGCTCGGAGAACAAACCTCCACCCTTATACTTAGCAATTGCAAGAAATTCAGGCAAGGGTTCAACTAAACAGTTTTGCATCTAATAGGTCTGCCATTCCTTCCCTTCCTATGTATTTGGCCATTTTTATCCCTTTGGAGATCTAAATATCTTCACCTACAGAACAGCAGAGTTGGAAGGTCCTGAAGACTTGAAGGTCTTCTAGACCAACCCCTTGCTCAAGCAGGAGAACCGTCCTATACCATTTCAGACAAATGGTTGTCCAATCTCTTCTTAAAAACCTCCAGTGATGGAGCACCCACAATTTCTGAAGGCAAATTGTTCCACTGATTTAATTGCTCTGACTGCCAGGAAATTTCTCCTTAGTTCTGGAAATCTAAGCACTCTTTCCATTTCCTGCTTGTAGGGAGGGACACTTACTGCAGAGTAACTTGTAAAAGCTGTTCAATGAATTAGTAGTTGCAAGAAACTGTGAACCAGGTCTTGCTGGCTAGGAAACAAATATTAATCTTAGAAAGGGAGGAAGCAAAATCTTGTTTCCTTTTTTGTCTCGCTATGGCCCCAAGGTTTATTTTCTCCTGTAATTCTGAATAATCAAGAATATGAATAATACATTAGCAGGGGGGGGGAAATCTATAACTGCAATACCTGAATAATATAGACCTCTTCTCTGCCATTGTACCAGATCTCAAATTTCTTATGATCACCTTTGACATTTTCAGTAATACCAACAGTGCTCATCTGTTTGAAAGAGAAGTTTGAATACAGGACACGATCATTGGTCATTGCAATACATTTTGTTCTCTTTAGTTTACCTTAAAAGCACGTGAGCCAGTTTGCTATAGTGGTTAAGATGCTGGCCTAGAAACCAGAAGATTGTGAGTTCTAGTCCCACCTTAGGCATGAAAGCCAGTTGGGTGACTTTGAGCGAATCACTAGGAGACCGTTGAGTTCTAGCCTTGCCTTAGGCAGGAAAGCCAGCTGGGTGACTTTGGGCCAATCACCAGGAGGCCCACAGTGACTCTGGACCAATCACGAGGAGAGTGTGAGTTCTAGTCCCGCCTTAGGCATGAAAACCGACTTGGTGACTTCGGACCAGTCCCTCTCTTTCAACCCAACCCTCCTCACAGGGGTATTGATATGGAGAAAATAGGAGAAGAAGGACATTATGTATGTTCACCGCCCTGGGTTACTTATAAAGTAATATGGGGGGGGGGGGAGAATAAAAATCTAATAAACAAGTAAACAACAACCATGCAGAAAACAGGAAGACCTTCAGTTGTAGGATGAAACCCAAGTCCACTCAGATGGAAATCTGTTTCCAGCCTATAAGTGGCCCACAACCTTTGTCCTGTCATTGCCAGGTTCAATGGATGCGTGGAATGTTCATGCAGTTTGATTTCTCCTAAATAAGTGCGAGGTCATTTAGGGTACTAACGACACAAGAAAAAGTCTTTAATGGGGATTTTGCACCAAGCCCGTCTTCAGAAGCTGTCTTCCATGAAGGACACAGTTCCTAAGTTATAGCAACGGTATCTGACATTACAACAATGAGGATTTATGGTGTGGCAGCAAGGCAGGGTGATATTTTAACTTGGTCTAGAGTTAAAGGTTGCGTTAGCATTCAGCCCTGGGGTGTATGGGGGGTGGGGGTGGGGGGTACAAGTATAGCAGAGAGAAGGCACAGGGAATGTTCCTTGTTAACTACACTCACTCCTGTATGCCACAGGTAATACAGAAGCACTACGAAAGTCACGAAGATGCTTAAATTTCCAAGCACCTGCCAAGCAGAGGTTCAACCTTGCTCATGTTAGGAGGATACAATAAAAGAGAAGAATGTTGAATCCTGCTTTCAAATCGAGAGTCCCTTGGACTGCAAGGAGATCAAGTCCATCAATCTTGTTCTTTGGAAGGACAGATGATGCTGAAGCTGAAATACTTTGGCCACCCAATGAGAAGAGAGGACTCACTGGAAAAAGGCCTGTTGTTGGGACAGATGGAAGGCAAAAGGAGAAGGGGATGGCAGAGGGTGAGATGGTTAGATAGTGTCATCGATGCCATGAACAGGAATTTGGGCAAACTCCGGGAGACAGTGGAGGACAGGGGATCGTAAAGAGTCGGACATGAATAACGACTGAACAAAATGTTGAATCCACTAAAATTGAAGAAGATGACAATCCTCTCAATGTGGATTGCTTTGATTTCCACTTCATTACAGTCTATGCCATGGAATCCTTATGCCAGGGGTCTTCAAACTTGGCCCTTTTATGACTTGTGGACTTCAACTCCCAGAATTCTGGGAGTTGAAGTCCACAAGTCATAAAAGGGCCAAGTTTGAAGACCCCTGCCTTATGCAGACATTCTCTTGTTCTGTATATCTAGAGTTCAAAACCCATGACGATACACATCACAAACCACAAAACGTATTCACGCTCAATTTATTGTTCTCTTTTAGTGTTTTAAGTTTTGAATCCATCTGCAGTTTTGTTTCAAGCCATTTAATCTGCATCCTGTATCACTGCATATTTTTTTTCCAAGCTTGTCTTTTTATAGTGTTTGGAAAAACTCGTTTTTATGTTTGGTATAAAGCTTTTTCCTCTTGACGCAGAAATTGTTCCACAAGGGCAATAGGTTGAATTTACCATTGTCGCGATTCCTTTGAGCCTGCTTGAAAAGATCTATCCTTGTCTACCGTTGACAAATTCTACCTTGTCTACCGTTGACTCCTGAAATTCTGGGATAAGTGCTTGATGTTCGTCCATCCTTTAATTTCAGACTTCTCTCCCTTCCACTGCGAGAAATGGCTTACCTTCAAGGAATTTTTAAAGCTGTAGGAAGGAGACTTCTCGTGACCATCTGTGTTCTCTTCCCGTTTCTTGCAAAAAAGTAGGATTTTTGCATATAAGAAGAGATGCCTCTGCATTGGCTTGAACCTGGCCAAATCTTTCACTTTGTTGTGTCCCCTTTTGTGATCGGTCCAGATATTGAAGGAGCCCTGCAGAAGCAATTTACCCAGCTCAGCCACATCTCCCTAGAGGAAGACAAAAACGGGACAGGAGAAATTACACGCATAAAACAAGGATTTAATTCTAGCCCTTCGCTACATCCACACCTCAACTATCTTAGTCTCAATACAATTTCATACTCGGTTTCCAGACGGATAGTCATGCAAGAAGTCCTTGTCTTACAACCGTAATGGAGCCTGCCCATTACGGTTGTAAGTCATGAAGTGGGCCATCATGTGACCAACCTGATTTAATGACCTTTTGTTTGCCGTAGTTGTTAAGCACACCCACTGTTCACTATGGGGCAACTTTTCAGCGAAAAATTTATAAACTGGGGTCATGTGATCGCGGGATGCTGCAAACAGCCATAAATGCAGGGCAGTTGCCGAGCACCCAAAATGAGGACACAGGACTTGAAGAGAGGCCATCAAAACTTCAGAACTGGGCTATAAGTACCTTTGCACCGTTACAACCACTAAGAGGTGGTTGTAAGTCAAGGATTACTTGTACTCTATTGCTAGCAAAAAAAGAAGTCTTGTCCCTATAGATTTTTATTTATTTATTTTGGAGACTCCAGCTTCGAACGACTCCGGACAGTTTACATTTTAAAAGCAAGAATAAGATATTTCAGAAAAAGAGCAACCTCTTTTTTTTTTTAATTAGTTTCTAATATAAGATATAAAAATACAAAAGCAAACAATAGGAGAAGTAGGGGAGGAAAAAGGGAAGAGAAAAGTGTAGAGAAGAAGGGACAAAGAAAAAGAAAAAGGCACTGACTTCCGACTCCTTTTGGTGCATTGGAATAAGAAGTAACATCAAACCTCAATTTTTTACTTTTATCTAATAGTATAAACTAGCCATTTCTATAACGACAGATCTATCCAATCAGTAGAACCCAAAATCAAAGTTTCATTTTTTTCCACCTCAAGCACAAATTCCAGAAGCCGTTTCCAAGTAGAAACAAAAGTACTTGTGCTTTTTTTCTTTTATCAAAACAGTCAATTTAGCCATCCCTGCTAATTCCATCAGCTTTTGCAACCATCCATCCACTGTGGGGATTAAAGTGTCCTTCCATTTTTGTGCATAGAGTAGTTTTGCTGCCGTCAACATATATAACATCAAAGTTCCCAATTTCCCCCCAGCCAGTATTTGGAATTCTGGGAGTTGGAATCCACACATCTTAAAGTTGCTAAGGTTGGGAAACACTGCTTTTTTTTAAAAATTTCGGCAAGGCCTACCTCATAGCCTGTAATTGCTATTTGGTGCATGGAATCGTTCGCCGACTTGATGATATCAAGAACTGTTGCAAGAGCTTCTTCAAGTTCAGCAGTGCCTTCGGAGTTCTTGCTGCATTTTAACATTTCCTGGTTGTAGAAAAGCAAGACTTAAGATGTAAATCACAACTTTTCTTCACGGACTCCCTGTGATGATATTGCGACACACACACCCCAGCCAGGGATCCGTGGATGACAGGTTGAGAACCACTGTTCTAGACCAAGCCAAATCCAAAAACGCTAGGGGATTTCTGTAATCACTGCATTCAGACAAATCAGCCATCAATACACACATAGAGATAAACCAGATTTACACACCATTCAAAAGAGGCATTAAAAAAGTTAAGGAGGAAACAAAAAAAAACACCACATCCTCTTCAGCAGCCTACACCCAGGGATTAATACCAGACACACAAGCAAGTGGAAAACAATATCCTAATCAAGAGACAATCAAGAGAAAAACCACACTCCCACAAACATTGGCAGGGCAAGCTACTGTACAGTTCTAGTCCTATGTTAGGTATAAAGCCAGCTGGGTAAACTTGGGCCAGTCATTTCTTTTCAGCCGTAGGAAGGAAGTAATGGCAAACCACTTCTGAAAATGTTGCCAAGAAAATGGCAGGGATTTGTCAGTCAGTCACCAGGACTCAGCACTGACTCAAAGGCGTACTTGCGTGCACACTCGTACACACAAAAATGGTGCAGAGCACAGATACAAGAAGGAATAAACTAAATTTTAGATAAAAAAGAAAATACAATTAAACTGTGTTTACTCTAATGGAATTCACTATACCTCTGCATATTTTTCTAACCTTGCAACCCCTCCTAGCTTTCACAACATCCATATATACAGTAGTCTCAAACACTGCCTATTGTCCTTTAAATAGGAGAAGGAGAAGAGTAGGCAGAGCTGGGTGGCAGAGTTAAATGCATCATCAGTTTAGAATTCTTGCGTTGCCACAAAAGATCCAAATCCCTCCCTCCCTCAATGAATTAGCAAGTGCTAACCATTAGATGAGAATATTCCTGTGCATAAGCATCAGTTTAATTTGACCTTCATGGGTGGATCTGATCTTTTGTGCCTGACACCAAGTCTCCGCAGGGTATATCTAGTGATTATGAATACAAACACTTTAGTCTGGTAAAAGTTATGTATCTGTGTTTGTTTATTTCTGTTTCTTTATTCCTGTATATTTTTGCAAGCAACAATAAAGAAACTACTCCAAAGCAATTCCCCATGTTGTTCTTGGTTCCTTGGGCCTGATCATTCGAAAATCCATTCGATAATATAAAATAAAATAAATCCAAGATTTGAGGGGCTGCCACAAAGAAGAGGAGATGAACTTAGTCTCCGAAGCACCAGAAGGCAAAACAAGAAACAATGGATGGAAACTAATCAAGGACAGAACTAAGGAGAAATTTCCCGGCAGAGAGAACAATTAACCACTGGAACGATTTGCTTTCAGAAGTTGTGGGTGCTCCAACACTGGAGGTTTTTAAGAAGAGATTGGACAACCATTTGTCTGAATGGTATAGAGCAGAGGGTTGGATTAGAAGACCTCCAAGTCCTTTCCAACTCTGTTATTCTGTTTCAAGATAAGATAACCTTTATTGTCATTTGTTTACTGTGGGCACAACGGCACACATCAAAAATGAAATTTAGTTGCCTGCTCTCAAAGTGAAACACATACATGACACACACCTAAAACATACTATATGCAACATATGTATAGACCCACACCCCTACATATACCTAACAAATAAATATTAAATACTGTCCATCTTGAATATATGACGGAAGGAGGAAGCTTGAGAGTTCGCAAGGTTAATGCTGTATGGAATGAAACTATGGCTGAATCTGGATGTTCTGCTGCGGATAAAATTCATTTGAAAACTATTTTTTCCCTCATTCAGCATCAACACACTTTTAGAACGGACTGAATAATTACTCCCCCTTTTGTGCAATCAAATACTGCAAACATATGGTGCTTTTATTAGCAGATAAACCGTTCTGAGGAGTCTTACCTTCAGAAGCAACTGATATTTGGTAATCCTCTGGACTGGTTTTAAAAGATAAGCATCAAGGGACAGCTTATGATCTAATTTCCTCTGACACTCCTGCAAAAAACGTAAGGAAAAGAGAGAATGAAATGCTACTGATCTAACTGGGTACACTAAGAAATAAATTACAAATTTAATTTTTTAAAAGCTAATACTCTTTTTCCTTTTATAAGCCCAGTGTCTTGGGATATTCCTATGGTCGATTATAAAAAAGATGATTCTTTCTTACAGAAGAGCATTTTTGAATATCTTAGGGAGATTAGACAATATTAGGAAACAAATAGCACACTGGCCCAAGGGGTTTTTTTCAAAAAGCAACTGGACTTTCTTTGTTTTTTTTTGTCTTGAAGATGTTTCGCTTCTCATCCAAGAAGCATTCTCAGTTCTGACTGAATGCTGGGGAATTAGAGAGCTAATGACCCACCTTCCAAGTGCTAACAACCAGATGACTGCAAAGGATATAAATCCTTCCATTCTCCAGCATTCGGTCAGAACTGAAGATGCTTCTTGTATGAGAAGTGAAATGTCTTCAAGAAAAAGTCCAGTTGTCTTTTGGAAAAGCACCTTTGGGACAACCATGACCTGGATGACTAAGAATCTCCATAGACAAATAGCACACTGGTACCAATATATATATATATATATTAATGTGTAATATGAGAGTCAGTTTGATGTAGCAGTTAAAGGTAATCAGAACTAGAACCAGGAGAACTTTAGTTCTAATCCTAACTTAGATTCAAAGTCAGCTGGGTGAGCTTGGGCTAGTCCTTGTCTGTCAGCCCTAAGAAGAACCAAGTTTGAAAAGGTTGCCAAGAAAACTGCAGGGGTTTGTCCAGGCAGTCACCAGAAGTTAAGACTGACTTGCTACAAGAAGGAAAAGTATGCAGCAGTTCATCTGAGAGATCCGTCTCTTTCAGCACAGTTAAATGTCCAATTGCCATTCCTTTCCTGCAAAGGGATTTGGATGCTAACTTGCAAAGATCATTCATTTTGCTGACACCCGAACTGCCTTTGTTCCCCTCTTCTAGAACTTCCATTGTTCCAGCCATGGAGATGTAGAGCAGGGCTTTTCAACCTGTGGTACGCGTACCACTTGTGGTACATTAATGAGTGGGAGGTGGTACGCAGCCCTGCCTAGCCAAATGTAGTGAGGAAGGGAAAGAGCCAGCACAGGCAAAGACTTACAGTGAGAGAATCCTCTGGAGCTGCAGATTTTACTTATGAATGGAGCCATTTGGGGAGGCTGCCTTAGCCGGCAGCCAGTACTTACATTTTTTTTTTCTTCCTTAAGTGCCAGCTGGGCTCCTTACTTTCCTTTCTAGCCAGTAGCTAATTCTTAAAGGGGAAGTGCCTCTTTAAGCTAGTTCACTCAGCAGCTTGTCTTTTCTGTCTCTGGAGGCCTTTCCTTGTTTGATCAATATATGGAAGAGGGAAAATATGGGGGGTTCAAATTCTTCCTTCAGAAGGAGATGGGAATGAGAAAAAGGGAGGCAGGGAAGGGAGGGAGGGAAGGAAGTCCCGCCTTAGCACTTGGCCACCAGCAGCTCTGCCATTGACTTTGCTTGTCAAAAGGTTGCAGAAGGGGATCACATGACCCTGGGACACTGTGACCATCATAAATATGATTCAGTTGCCAAGCATCCAGATATAAATCACATGATCCTGTTGCTGCAATGGTCATAAGTGTGAAAAATGGTCATAAGTCATTTCAGTGCAATTGCAACTTTGAACAGGTGTTTTTTTTTGTCACCAAGTTTTTGACACCTTGCTAGGTGGTACTCGAATATTGCCATATCCTAAAAGTGGTACAATCGGTAAAAAGGTTGAAAAGCCCTGATGTAGTGTGTGTTTGCCAGAGGATAGCTCAGACAGCTATTGTACAGTCTTGGTGTCATCAGCAATTCAATCTCTCACGAATGAAGGCAAATATATGTATTCCAGGATAATGTTGCAGGATCCCACCTGGGTCGCTCAGAGGCTTAACCTTCTGAGCTTTCGGTCTCGTGCTGGAGCCCATCCTCAGGGAACTTCTCTCTCCCAGAGTATGTGGAACTTTCTGGAAGAGAGAAGTTCCCTGAGGATGGGCTTCAGCATGTATCTGAAAGCTCAGAAGGTTAGGCCTCTGCTCCCAGTGACCAACCAAGATTGAATCCTCCAATTCAGTCTCTACCCTTCTTGTTTACAGCTAGTTATGAATGTAGTGGAACCCGCCATAACAACCATGGAGCCTGTCATAAATCGTAACAATCTTGTTTGAGTTATGTCATTTTCTTCCTCAAGGAACGCCTAAGTCAGTCCTGGCATAACCTGAATTTAGAATCTTGAAGCAGCACTTTCAGGGGATGGACATTCCCAACTTATTTTAAGGAGACACATTAAATTCGAAATAGAAAGAAATGATTCGGGGATTCAGACCCCGTATCGTGACAGGATATTCTGAAAGAATAGTGGTGGTTGTGTGCTTTGGATCTGAAGGGCCATGCAGGTAGTCCTCGACTTACGACCATTTGTTTAGTGACCATTCAAAGTTACAACAGCACTGGAAAAAAAGTGACTTATGAGCACTGCAGCATCCCCCGTGGTCACATGATCGAAACTGAGATGCTTAGCAACTGACTCATCTTTATCATGGCTGCCGTGTCCCCGGGTCACGGGATCCCCTTTTGCGACCTTCTGACAAGCAAAGTCAATGGGGAAGCCACTTAACGACCGTGTTACTAAAAACTGCAGTGATTCACTTCACAATTGTGACAGGAAAGGTCATAAAATGGGGCAAAACTCACTTAACAACTGTCTTGGTTAGCAACAGAAATTTTGGGCTCAATTATGGTCTATAGGTCAGTGGTGGCAAACCTATGGCACGGGTGCCAGAGGCGGCACTCAGAGCCCTCTCTGTGGGCACGTGTGCCGTCGCCCCAGTCCTAGGCCTTCAGCTGGGTTTTATAAAACCTTTTCGCTTTAGGCCTCCGCCACCATGTGCAAAAAAAAAAAAAAAAAAACAGGTTCAATCGGTCAATTTCAACTTCTCGCGGGGAAAAAAAAGATCTTGCAAAGTTGGAATTGATTGATTGAACTTTTTAGTCCCACCCAGTCTGCCGTTACCACCGCAGCCACGCCCACCCAATGGGCCACACCCACCCGGCACTCGACGATGCATAAGTGGGTTTTGGGTTGCAGTTTGGGCACTCGGTCTCTAAAAGGTTTGCCATCACTGTCTTAGGTTGAGAACTGTCTGTATAGTGAGGAAGCAAGTGGAGAGGGGCAATGGCAGAAGTGCTGATTTTCCAACTCCTTCAGCCATGGAGGATTGGCTAATTTTAGGGCAACCTCATACATACATACATACATACATACATACATACATGCAAGCAAGCAAGCTTACTTGAGCTACTGGAAATAAGGTGGAAAATTAATAAATAAATCTAAGCAAACCAGTAATTTAAATAAAGATTAAAAGACAGAGGTCTGCACTTGTGCAAAAGCGCCTTCACTACGAGGAAAGTAGCGATGCTTGCAGTCAATCGAAGTATTTGGCAGCTGGGTGTTTCGGTGAATTGGCAGGCATATTAACTCAGCAGATCGCATAGAAGCACAAAGTTGAAAAGGAGCACAGAAATCACCATTGTTAATCAACTTTGGCTACTTTAAGATGCATGGACTTCAATTCTCAAGAATTCTCCAGCCAACCATGTTGGCTGGGGAATTCTGGGAGTTGTAATCCAGAGGCCTTCAAGCAGGGGTCTTCAAACTTGGCCCTTTTATGACTTGTGGACTTCAACTCCCAGAATTCCTCAGCCAGGCACACGTGCCTGGCTGAGGAATTCTGGGAGTTGAAGTCCACAAGTCATAAAAGGGCCAAGTTCGAAGACGCCTGCCTTAAAGTGTCCAGAATTGAGAACCACTGATTTAGTCCAACCCGTTGCCCGGTGTGGGATCTTCTAACACACTTCTAAGACATGAGAATAATGGTCTCTCAGTTGGTTTGCTTTATTGAGCCTACCTGGAAAAAAAGGCTGTCTCCACACTGCCTCCAAAGAGCTTCTGACTTAGGCTTGTTTTGGCAATATTTTTCATAGATCTGGAGATCTTCTTTCTGCAATACAAAGGATGTCAGTGCTGAACCATGTAAATCAACATACCCAAAAGAGAAGCTTTCTCCCCAAATAAATTTGTCAGAATGCACAAACCTCTTCTTTTGTAAATTTGCATATCGTCTATTGCAGACTTCATATTTTAAGAGCAAGCTTAGGTTTAGGCTTACGAGTCATGCCAAACCAGGACTTTATAAAGCCATTAAGAAGCCAAAACCAAACAGAATATAATCTGAGGAATGTGCATTTCTTTCTACAACTTCTATGATATTTAGGTACCACAGCTGGAGCTTCATTGAAACTCCCCCAGTCTCCAAAATAGCTAAGAGTTTACCCTTGCCTGCTCTAGTGATTTAACTGCATTTTCACCACACCCTTTGAAGCCCTTATGCCTGGCGCTTTGTTGGTTCAACTCCCAAAAGCACAACTTCAAAATCCACTTGACTTGACTGTCTTTGTCCATTCCCATTACTCTGGACAGATTTTAGTTGTCCCACAGGTTGTTGGAAGTGAAGACATTGTCATGAGCTGGGCAGATCACATGAAGTGTTAATACTACTTTATAATGCCCTGGTTAAGACCACACTTGGAATACTGCATCCAGTTTTGGTCACCACGATGTAAAAAAGATCTTGAGACCCTAGAAAGAGTGCGGAGAAGAGCAACAAAGATGATTAGGGGACTGGAGGATAAAACATACGAAGAACGGTTGCAGGAATTGAGTATATTTAGTTTAATGCAGAGGTCCCCAACCTTTTGGGCACCAGGGACTGGTTCCGTGGAGAGAGGGTTTTTTCACGGACCAGAGGGGGCGTGGTTTTACGTGCTGCCTGCATCCCGCAGATGGGTCTTCGCTTGTTTGCACGGACCAGTTTCTGGCATGTCCACGGACTGGGGGTTGGGGACCCCTGGTTTAATGAAAAGAAGGACTAGGGATAACATGATAGCCATCTTCCAATATCTAAAGGGCTGCTACAAAAAAGAGGGGATCAACCTATTCTCCAAAGCACCTGAGGGCAGGACAAGAAGCAATGGATGGAAACTAACCAAGGAGAGAACCAACCTAGAACTAAGGAGAAATTTTCTGACAGTTAGAACAATTAATTAGTGGAACGACTTGCCTCCAGAAGTTGTGGGTGCTCCAACACTGGAGGTTTTTAAGAAGAGATTGGGCAACCATTTGTCTGAAATGGTGTAGGGTCTCCTGCTTGAGCAGGGTGTTTGACTAGAAGACCTCCAAGCTCCCTTCCAACTCTGTTATTCTGTTATTCTCAAACCATAGGCAACCTTCATGAAATGTTCCACAAACAAATACAAAACACACACAAACATATAGTTTAAGTCCAAGCTCGGTTGACCTTGCTGAACAGCAGTTGGAACATTTTCTTATTCCAGATCATCCCATCAACATATTTTCTTGTTTCTTGGAACATCACACCTGGTCCAAAGGCCAGCCCAGTCAAATGAGCCAAGAAAGGCATTCCTAAAAACTTTGTCTTTCTCTCTTTCAAGAGAAGCAACAATTTTCACATGCTGATGAGTCTCCATCTGCCTGAAACAAAGGTGGCTTTTTTCCAAAGCAACTGGATTTTCTTGGGGGTTTTTTTTCTTTGAAAACATTTTACTTCTTATCCAAGAAGCTTCTTCAGTTCACTTCTTCCATTTGCCTTTTAGAAGGAAAAATCTTTGGGACAACCATGACCTGAATGATTGAGAATCTCTATAGACACCTGCCTGAAACATTCTTCTAGCAAGAAAAGTCCAAGGACTCAAAAGAATAACTCTGTCCACTTTCTCATGGAAAGCAAAAACTCATCTTGCTTGAAAAAAAACAAACCCCTGAATTATGGCTCCACGTGAAATCTGGAGGAGCTGACATGTCTGCCCCACCAAAGTTTAATGCTTCAAAGATTATGAAATCCAACAACAGAAAGTCATTTCTCTTTAAAAAATGCCATAATTTGTACAAATGAGCAAGTCTCACAACCTTTGCAATATTTATACATTACTTCTGACAAGGTAGGGAATACATTGCTTTTAAAAATTAACCCTCCCTCTCATTGTGGTGCAAATGATTGCATCGCAATTTTTGCTAGCTGGATTAAGAACACATACTGTGGTTTTAGGTAAAGGCAACATAAAACTTAATGGCCTGATTAAAGTAAAATTTAAATAACACATCAAGTTCTGATTAACCATGACTGTAACCTGAGCAACTAACAAAATAAAGAAAATAAAAGCAAGAAAAGACACGCACCCAAAAACACAATTTATAGTACATCCTGGCCTTGATTCAAATACATTCATTAACCAAGTATCAAATTCTACTTTCAAAGTCCTTTTTTTCCACTGACAAATCATAAATAGCTTTGTAAAATCTTTTGACTTTAAACATTTGTGAAATATGCAATTATAGTTCAGATGGTTATTCTTTGCCAGTATTTCTTTTTAACCAACTTGGACATTTGTTTTGCATAAATTTGTATAAACTTGATTTTTTTTGACTGAACTTATACACCTTCTGTAGCTCAGTACAGAAGTTAGCTTGTAAAACATATGCTGAATATTTCTAAGAGCACTTTTAAAAATCAAAATTGTGAGACCAAATGTACTGATAAGCAGACAATGTCGGTCAAGAAATCATGATTTAGAACAGTGTTTTTCAAACTTGGCCGTTTTAAGATGTGTGGTTTTAAACTCCCAGAATCCCCCAGCCATTATAGGAATTGAAGTCCACACATTTTAAAATGGCTAAGTTTAAAGACATTGATTTAATTAATCTTGACTACTCTGTTAAGGAATAAGCATATGAAATTACTGATTCTGTAATAACAATAGAGGATAAAAAATATTGTTAATAATAATTACAATAACAGATTTTTTCACTTTATTGGAAAATATTGATTTGCATAAATTAAAAGAAAAGTTGAAAGATTCCTCCACTAAGCAACTTCTTTAGTTGTTTAGTAGAGGAATCTTTCAACTTTTCTGTTGAAGTTGTTTAGCAATGGCACTTAGATTTATATCCCGCTTCATAATGCTTTATAGCACTCTCTGAGCAGTTTACCCCAACAATCTGGGTCCTCATTTTACCGAGCTCAGAAGGATGGAAGGCTGAGTCAAGCATAAGCTGGTCAGGATCAAACCCCTGGCTGTGGGCAGAGTTAGCCTACAATATTGCGTTCTAACTACTGCGCCATCACATTTAATTGTTTAGTGGATTGCAATCCATCAAAACATTCCTATATGCCCTTAATTTAAGTGTTTTTTTCTTCTGTTGAATGTTTACGGATTTTTTCTTCTCATAGGATACTAGACTCTAAGCAGATAGCTCAGATCAATTTGTGATAGTTCTACAAAGGGGAACTCTTGGTACTGCATTCCGTTGAAGCAGCTGAACTCAGTGGAATGTTCTAAGTTCAAAGAAGCAAAAAATGTACTTGTAGGAGACGAACAGGCTGAGCCCGAGGGAGGGGTCAAATGCATCATCAGTCTCGAATCCCTTTGCGCTCACAAGAGATATAACTCCAGCCCAACTTGAATTCCATTGACTCTTACCTACCGCCAATTCACTTTGGCTGTTAGTAGTTCAGATTCTTGTAGAGAGCTTAACCTTGCAACAAACCTTTATACCCATTTGAACTGCCTGGAACTTCTGGTTTCCCTGGTGCTTGACAATACCTAATTACATACAAATTATTTTGCTCTATTTTTTCATTTGTTTACAGTGAATGTATTTGGTTGTCACATTTCTCCTTACACATTTTTTTTATTTCAAAATGTTTTCTCTTTTTCCTATTCTGGTACAGGTGATCCTACACTTATGACCATAATGGAGCCCTCAATTTCAGCTGTAAGTCATGACTGTCGTAAAGTGGATCACCGCAGAACCGTGCGCAATTTTACAATCTTTTTTGTGGAGATACTTAAGCAAACATGGCAGCCATAAAGAAATATCACAGTTGTTAAGCAAACCCATTATTCACTATGGCAGAGTTCCCCAACCTTTTTGGCTTTGTGGACCGGCAGGCGATGGGGGAGGGGATGGTTCTGCACAAGCCATTTCTGCGGCCCGGTTGCAAACACCTCACGGTCCACTACTAGGCTGCAACCCAGAGGTTGGGGTCTCCTGCACTATGGGGCATTTCTTTTGCTAGAAGCTGGAAGTAAATGCCAGTTTCTGGTCAAAATGTCTTAAAAACAGTCGTTTAAATATGAGCTGGGTGATGAATACATTTAATAAATAAAATAATAATAATAATAAATCACAGTTACATGATTGCAAGATACAACAAATGGCCGTAAATGCAGGCCAAATGTTAAGCATCCATGACTGTGGAGATGGCCCAAACATTGGAGGTTTGAATCTGGGTTGTAAGTCCCTTTTTTTCAGATCCGTTGTAAGTTTGAACTATCATTAAGCAATCGGTTGTAAATCAAGGACTATGTGTTTTTGTTTCTCAAGTTGTGCAGTAAGAAAAAGCATGGGAAGGGGGGGGGGG
Source organism: Azemiops feae (assembly GCA_023970755.1). Taxonomy (NCBI): domain Eukaryota; kingdom Metazoa; phylum Chordata; class Lepidosauria; order Squamata; family Viperidae; genus Azemiops; species Azemiops feae. Next base: position 1,519,175 of record JALGBA010000241.1, read on the forward strand.
AAGAGAATGAAAAATGAAAATTGAAAGACGTGGGACAACGAAAAACTCTAGCATCGTCCTGCCAACTAACCGGAAGAAAGAAAGGTGATTTTTTTATGTTTTTGGTTATTTGTTAACTGCCCAAGAAAGTTTCTTAACTTCACATGACTGCCCACTTGAAACCCCAGCCTGAAAAGAATATCATGCAAAAGGAAATTGGTCTGAACGCCCTCAAGAAGAACAGATTAAATGAAACACTGTGATCCACTTACTCTTTTTAAAAAGCACCGGCCCAGAAGCTCAGGTTTTTCTATGCAGTTTTCCAGCTCTTTGAGGAAGATTCTGGAATGGACATAAAATGAAAGCAAAAGTTTAAAAGAGGCCTTTCAGGTGAGGTCTTCAACTGAATTTAAACTACAAGGTCCCCTAGCAAGAAAGATTAACGAAGGTCTGAGGAGTATAATTTCAATAATTTTCGCACCACTTCGGAGAATATAGGCAGTCCTCAATTTAGCAAACACAGCTGCTTCCAGCGAAATGGCTGCCAAGCAAAGTCATGTGGCTGAGAAAGACAGAAATGCTGTGAAGATTGCAGGTTGCTGCTGTCTCCTTTAGATATGGGGTCCTTGGTTGTTTTCGTGCAGATGTTTTATTACCAAACTAGGTAACATCATCAGTGCACCTGAGCTACAAATATTCTTTTCAAACAGGTAAAGTTCTCTAGGGCAGCAATGCCAGCGTTATTCTCACTCCAGAGTGCATTGTTGGCAGGCCCAGAAAGCTAGTCGTGTATGTGCACATTGGTTATAAATGATGTATTATTTTATATTTGATTTAGTTATAAAGGAAAACACGGGTTGTCCGGACCTCTCAAAATTATCTGGCAAAATTTATTTCCGTGCAAAAAGCTTTGTTGGATGACCCTTCGTGTCTATATGATTGCAGAAAGGAACCTAAGAACTAGAGTTGGAAAGTCATAATGACCGTATGTAGATGTTACGCAGAACCCACGTGAGATTTAAAATATTCAGATATATTATTTCCTTATATTAAAAATACTGCAGGCAGCCAATTATTGCTGCCAATGGATTGCAGTCGGTGTGGTTGGTTTAAGGACTGATGTTTTATGGCCTCTAAATGACATGTCCTTCAAAGAAACACTTTATAGCTACTTTTGGAGTGCCACCACAAACCTGTTATGAAATTCATAGATTTCTGAGAGGTTTCCAAAAAGAACTTCTTTCTTGTTCAAAACTACAGCTGGGATCAAGTGAATTAAATCAGGGTTGTCCATTTCTGATGCATAGCCCTATTTAAGAGAAAGAGAGAGAACAGTGAGAGAACAAAACTGTGAGTAATGAGTAAAATATCAGAAGCAGAGAAGTGCCTTCTTCCTGCCCTTTCAGTCAGTTTTTCCATTCTAAGATTGTTTAGAAATATTAAACCTGGACTTTCCGTCTGAACTCAAAGTAGATAAATTCTGCACCAAAGGAATCCAGATTTTGCAACTCAAAGTTATGAATTCCACCTCCTGTACTCATTTCATAATATAAGCAAATTTGCCTGGTTTTCTCATTTTTTCATAATGTATTCCCGATCAACCTACTGGCTTTGAATTCCAGAATTAGGTCAGTCTTTCTTAACGTCAGCCATTTTTAGATGGGCGGACTTCAACTCCCAGAATTCAGTCATTTAACCTGGGCCACCAGAAGCGCTGATCCCATAAATAAATATATCTACTTAAGACGTTTATTTTACAATTCTGAAGCAGAGCTTGTCCTAACCACGTTGGGGCAGTTTGGGACGTTAACCCTTGCAAGCAATGAATCATGTGATAGATGGAAGTATAAACACATGAACAATTAGGTGCCACTTTTAAAAAGCAAATATGTAGGTTCACATACTTTCACCAATAAAATCAGACAGTTCTACTGAATGTGTGTTATGTATGTGTACACTTTGAGAGCAAGCAACTAAATTTCATTTTTAATGTGTGCCATTGTGCCTACAGTAAAAAAATGACAATAAAGGTTATGTATCCATCCATCCATCCATCCATCCATCCATCCATCCATCTATCTATCTATCTATCTATCTATCTATCTATCTATCTATCTATCTATCTATCTGAAGCTTCTGAGGAGGAGAAAGGCAGCTGCCAAAAAACCTCTCTGCTACTGTTGATTTCAACTTCATTGCTCCTGTTTCGAAAGACACTGAACGTACCTCGATTATGCTCTGAAGTTCTTCGACATAAGCACGTTCAGTTTCTATCAATTCATTTATTATATGGCTGTGAGAAAAAGAGAGAGAGAGAGAGAGGGCAATATTTGTTAAGGGGCATTGTAATGAGGTAACAAAGCCATAAACGAGAGGATGTGAATCAATATTCAGACTTATTATTTATTAAGGACATTTATATGGCCAACCAACTGACGGTAATTCTGGAGGGCTTACAGAAACAAAATACTGAATACAAAACCCAATAAACCTTCATCCCCCGGGTGGGCTTGATGGGCTCCATATCACCCTGCTGGCAAAACCATGTCTGTGGGGCCTTTCGAAAGAGTGGGGATCAATCTTATTTCTGCAGGGGTGTTTCACATGGGAGGGAGCCACCACAGAGCCAGATGGACCTCCTTAAGAGAGGGTATGTAACATTCCCTGCCTCCCAGTTCTGGTGGATCGGGTAGATCTTTCAAATAGGCCATGTAGGGATTTAAAGACAACACGGTGCAATCCAGAAGGCATTGTTATGAATTAGTATAACATTATACTGTAATATAAGCAAATAATAAAGCTCAAAGACCACACATCCTAAATTTAAAAAGTGCGGTTCGTGCAATAGAACCAGAGTAAGCTGAAGAAGTGTTAAGGTAAAAATAAATAAAATGTAAAAGTAATAATAAAAAAAATGAATAAATAAATTAAAAACAAAAAAATAAATAAGCTCAAAGGGCAGACTCAATGATCTTTTTCTGTCGTCAGTATTCTATGTTTCTATGTTTGTAAGGTGTGCAAATATTGTGATGTTTTTATCAGCTACTAGGCAACCTTGTGACCTGTTGGGTCATCCTTTAAGAGAAATAAAGTGCAATCAGACTTCCGGTTCCAGTTGCAGTGCCAGCGGACGCGCAAAGAACTTGCTCTCTTTGCCGTCCGGTTTCCCCCCGCCGGTTTCCCCCCGCAGCTCCCTCTGCGATCCGAGAAATCACCTTTGGGCCGACGGGGAAAAGATCGGCCAGTGACATGGCCGATCACTTAGCTGCTCCAGCTGAAAGTCACAGCAACATCTAAGCAAAAAGAACCACCATGGAAGATCCGGGTGAGACCTTTCCTTCCCTCTTGTTAATCTATCTACTTCCCTGTTAACAGCTTTAAGAAACTATTTCCCTATTTTGACAAAGCAGCGTTTGGACACTGGGGAAAACGGGCTTTGGAAAAATAATTAATTTTTTTTTGTTTATATGAGCTGTTGGAATTCGGGTATCCTGAAAAAAAAAATCCTTACTGTGACTCTCTCTCTTGGCTTGCTTATCTTTAGTTTAGGTGAAAATCCTTAGGGAGGGGGGTGGAGTGCTTTCCCCCCCCCCTCCTGAACATACTGTTGCCTACTTTAAAAAAAAACACAAAAAAACTTTCTGTTCTCTGGGCGGATTCATGTGGATTGTTTTGGTTACAATGTAGCCTTGAACTTGGCGTGAAGCCCAGAAACTTTGACTGATACAAAGTAACTATCTCCAGCTGAACTCTCACTCCCTGATCTTGGCATGACGCCCAGACTGGTATATCTTCTTTGGAACTTGCTCAGTTTTCTACTTGTACTTCGTTTGACTTTACAATATCAAATATATTTCCCAAAAATGGATTTTTTCTCATTCTAGGATTACAATATAATAATTGACTGCTAAGACATCCTTTTTTATTATTATTTTGGACTATAAATTAGATATTTACAATATTGACTGGGACTTTTGCTGTTTTTATTCTTGTGCTGGACTTGACTATTTCCTTTTCCCTACTTCTGTTTGGAAATATATTTCGGTTTGGACTCTATATTTTATAACGCTGCAACCTATCTTTTAAGCTGAACTTTCACTAAAAAAAAAAAAAGGATGGAATCCTACTCACAGCTTAATTATGGACTTATAGTAGAAAATTTTTTGGAAATGAAAGTGGAATTTAAAGAACATATTAGAACGCTCAGGAAAGAGGAGGTTTCAGAATTAAAAACTGAAGCTCAAACTTTGAGTGACTATGGCACACAATCAGATTTACAACTTAACAAGATGGAGGAAATATATTCACAATTTATTGATGAGGAAGATGATACACCCCACATGCAAATGATGGAGATTTCTGATGATCAAAGGCAGAATTCAACTAAAACACCTATAATTTTAAAAGCAACAGGAATGGACTTCCAAATACGAGGCACTAAAAACGCTGACAATATGATAGTGCAGACAACACTGGAAAAAAGAGAAGAAGACTACGATTGGACTCAATGGTGGAAAAATGCCTATAGCCAAAACAATAAGATGGCAGGAGCTAGAGGCCCTACTGTGGAAACCTACCTGGCACAAAAAGAAAGCTAGAATTAGGTTTAAAAATGAGAGTTAAAATTTTATCTGATGGGTAAAAAGGGCTTTTAGAGACTTTGATTGAGCTAATATTTTTGAGATTCTTAAGGTCATTTTGGTCTGAGTCAACATTTGATGTAAATTAGTGATTTGATTATGGTTTGGAATGGCAATAGGGAAAATTGGAAAATCTAAAACTAAAGGAGTTAGATTGAGATTGGTGAAATATTACTGGTATTTTTACTCACAAGAATTGAATGTTAACTAGCAATGTATCAAGTGGACTAAATTGAAACAATTGAGGAATTTTTAGAGATTTGGATTGATTTATAATATTCGATAGAGTATATGAAATAGGATATAGTTGAGAAACATTAAAATATAATAGCTATATTATATGTCTATGATAGAAATAATTATTGTTTTATTATTTTAGGCTAAAATGTAATGGTTTTAAAATACTTAAAGTTATGTTCATTTATAAAATATGTATGTGAAATAGAATAGAATAAGAGATAGAATTTAATTGAGAAGTATAAATTGAAATTGGAATAATAGGCATATGTTAGAAACAATTTATATTATATGAATACCCGAATTATATACCATATGTTTATGTAAGACCAAATTGGAATAGGTTAATTGAAAATTAGTTAAGCCTGAAAACAGGTGAAAATATGATTGATAGTTTTTGTTTTTTGTTTTTGTGTTTTTTTTCTTTGTTCTTTGTTCTTTTTTTGATTGATAAAATAGAGAAGGAACCTCTAAAGAAGTAATTTAAATTGTACATGTATGATTGTATCTTTTGCTTTGTTCTATGGAGTGCCCTATCTCCACGATGAGTTTTTAAGCACTTGGTTGTAAGACAAAAAAAATTAATAAAACTTGTTATTAAAAAAAAAAAGAGAGAGAAATAAAGTGCAATCTGATGTGACCAAAATGAATGTTAAATTTTACACCGACTATATTTGTCACACCAGTGCTGACGGTCTGTGATCTAAGAGTATATATCATAAATAGAAAAATAATTCCAGTGGCAAAGGAATTTCAATACTTAAGTCAGTATTTACTTACCTAAACAGGTAATAGAATACCACTAGCAGTCAAAAAAAGAGTGGGGGTGGGTATGACCTCCCACTTCCTTCCAGTTTCCCCATTTCTTTGCTTTTGGGAAGTGGTCGGAATGTGTCGGAAATCACAATCATGTGAGAAATATATAGCTTTAAATTGGAGATTAGAATTAAACTCCTTCTTATCCCATTATGATTTGGGAACACAAAGATCTCAGAGGAAGCCACAGCTTCATATTTTTGGATGATTCCTTTTGCTTGGCTCTCAGACCGGGTTCACATATCACACTAAGTCATAATGAAGTTTGGTCAGTTGTAGTGTAGCAGAAACCAGCCACTGTGGTGTCTAAGCTACAGTTTATATCTTAAATATGCATAAATCATGGTAAAAAAAATCATGTAAGGATGAGGTCAAAGCACCTGACCGTCCAGAGCAACACAATGCAGCAAGAATAGCCTGGTTACACACACAGCAAGAGAAGTGCCTACTGGAAAAGAGAAGCATTTGTCATGTCCAGCAAAGAAGGATCTAAGAGGATTACTTGCTATAAAATCTGCAACCTAGATGCTGAACAAAGGCCTTGGCATAATGAGATCCTCACCTTATTTGACTGGACTTCACTGCTTTTACACCCAGCAGAGATAGTTATATATATGACTTGACTGCAAGTTAAACCATGACATGTTCTGCACACAATGTTCCATTTTGATAGACCTTTAACTTCCCCACAAGTTCCTTTGTAGCTTTGCCCATAAATGCATTAAACAACCGTGGGAACACCACACCCCTTGTATTACTCTTTGCTCAGTTTTGAAAATTTCACTTCGCATTCCATTTATTCTCATACATCCTTCGCATCAATCATATACTGTTCTTTTTTTTTAAAAAAAAATATATTTTATTAAATTTTATATGGGTATGGGAAGGATAAGGATAATATGGGTAGAGGATGGGGTTAGGGAGTGGAGTTGGGATAGGGATGGGAGTAGGGGTAGGGATAGGTACAGTAGTGGGGTTACCCCCACATAAAAAATCCAACGCTTACACAAGCAGACTCTCGTCCGGGTACACGTATTGAATAACAGTAATTAGTACAATACTAAACAATTATAATTTGATACTAAAAATAGTCATAAAATAAAAGCTTACTAATTAAATATAATTTAGCTCTAACGTAATGTTAACCACTGATAAAATTTTTCCCATGTCCTAAAATACACTGAGTCCTCTTTCTCCTTAATCTCCAACGTCAATCTGTCCATTTCTGCACATTCTAAAATTTTCATAATTATAATCTGATTATAATAATCATATACTGTTCTTATCACATTCAGTAACCAATCTCCAGCTGCATATGGTAGGTCACCTTGTGAATAACTGTCTCTAAAGCAACAAAGGAACAATAATTTTTCTTTCTCACATGTTTCTCTGACTTGCTGGAAAGCAAAAATCCAGTCCATATACTCCCTGCCCACATACACAGAACACAAAATGCCAATACACTGATTTTTTCTCTCTTATCATGTATAGCAGTGTTTCTCAACCTTAGTTACTTTAAGATATATGGACTTTAATTCCCAGAATTCCCTAGCCAGAATACTAATTGGGGGAATTCTGAGAATTGCAGGCTACGAATCTTAAAGTTGGCAAAATTGAGAAACATTGCAGTATAGAAACCACAATCCAAAATGTTGCGTTACAGATAAGATTTCACAAAGTAGAGCCATTGGACTTTTGGGGAACAAATGGAGAACAAAGATGGCTCCGCTGAGAACAACAGAGCAGAACTGACAACTGCAGTGAAATGAAGAGCAGAGGAATGGACTGGTTCTTTGCAATTCCCCTCTGGACAAGGAGAGGACTTGAGATTTCCCACAAGTGCTCCATACAGTCGCTCCTCACAAGAAGACTAGCAATCTCTGGTGGATTTAGAGCTCTAAGAGATGAGGAAAAGCCATCTTCACCCCAAAATATGGCATTTTATGGACACTGGATTTGCATATTTTCTTTTCTAATCACTTCTGGATATTCCCTGTTAACTGCTTTTCAGTTATTAGAAACCTTAAAATTGATACGTTTTCTTCACAGCACTAGATGTATTTCCTTCAATCCTTAGTGAAATATATGTCAGGCGCAAGTAAACAGTAGTTGAGTCCAAAGTACTAAATGTTTATTAAATGCAACTTATACACAAGAATCTGATCTACTATCAAGGCAAATTGATGCTATATAAGAGTCAACAGAATTCACGGGACAGGGGGGCTGGGCTCAGAACTCTTATGGTTATGTAAAGATTCCAAACTGATGACTTGTTTGACCCTGCCTTTGGGTTCCGCCTGGTCATCTCTTAGAATAAGTTTTAAATAAAAGTGTCATGGTTCCGATAGATGAAACCAGTAAAAGAACTTCAAGGCAAGAATTCTTCCTTAAAGGACATTTTAGTATCAGCACTTACATAGTTGAACCCAAGAATGAGATTCCCTCCTCCCAGATACAAAGTAACAAATTGCAATTCCCACCCCACAAGAGCTGTCATAAATCACATTCGCCAATTAGCACAAAACGCGGGCTTTCCTCTCCGACCCCTCAGCCTGCCAAAACCTTAGCAGAACACGTCCTTGAGTTTCCACACTTCTACCAAACCCCAATTTCCGCCCTTCACCTCTTGCAACTCCAGTTCCTGTAGAACCATTGGCCCCAATCTCTCATGTCCAGCAATAGCGGTCTCCCTAAATGAGCACTTCTTGTCCATGTAGCCTGCTCATAGTGCATTGGCAACACAGCTGTCAGTGATTTGGTCCCACGAATGCTTCACCCAAGTCACGACCTCTGCCAGGCTAGTCTTCACAAAGTTCCACGCTTATTTCTCTCCGTTCTGCGTTCAGTGTAGCCACCGATTTCCCTGTGCAAGTGGTCCTTGAATGGCTTGTTGATGCGATATCCAGAGTCTGGAGATAGGCAGTCATTCCTGCAGGAATCATTATTTCATCTATTCTTCTCTCTGCAGGGAACTTCTTCATGTCTTTAGCGCGGTGAGTGCTGGCTGAATCCCAGACTAGCAGACCTCTTTGCCCACCTCGCAAAGCAAGTGGCAGCATTAAATCAACCCACTTCCTAATCACTGCTTGTGTGCACCAGGCTCTTTCAGTTTCAAGAACATAAATGCCTGAAACACGTTCAATTTTATCTCTCTTGCCCTTAGAAATGATTAGAGGTGGGACTTTTGTCCCATCCAGACGAATTGCCAAAATGCAGGTAGCACGTGCACGTTCGTAACCAGTGGAGGGAATGTAGATTGACGAGGCACCCCTCTGATCAATTGTTGTTTGAGATGCTTGGCCCATAAACACTGCGGTTTCATCCATGGCAATCATGTTTGACAGCTGGTACTTTGAAAAGTCGATGCCATCAACAAAGGACTTGAATGAAAGTGTACATTTAATAAGTTCAGCATCCTGCAGCTTGAACAGTGTTGCTGATCTTCTTAGAGATAGTTCATACTGCTGAAGGAAGCCATCCAGCCAGTGTTGTGATGCTTTGAATTGTTCTGGGGTTATTTCCAATTGTGGTGCCAGTGCAATGGCAAATGCTTGAATGTCAGCCCTGCGCACAACCAAAGCCTTTGCTCTCCTGTTAGCAATCCAGTCACAGATGTTGTGTTCAAGTTCAGGAAATAATGGCTGCCTGCCTGCTCCGCATTTTCGCTTCTTGGCATTTCCCTCGTCCATCTGTTGGCTGAGTTTATTGTACTCTGCTCGCCATTTACGGACCATACGAAGATCCAACTTGTTCTCTTTGGAGAAAGCTGTAAGATTCTTGCCCTCAGAGTCCTCCACGATCCCTTTCTTGAATGCGACAGAATAGCTCTTTCTTTTTGAACTCATCTTGTCTGGGGGGGGGGGCAAAATACGGTACGGTATTACAGTATTCCCTTAAAATCTGCCATTAAATTAAATCACCATTAAACCAAGGGTGTCAAACTTGATTTAATTGACAGTTAGAGTTGGGGTTAGGCATTGTGCTTGCCCTGGGTGAAGTGTGGCCCACCCGCCCGCTTCACCAACCTCCCTCCCCAAGCCTCCGGCACTCCACCTGCCACTTTGGTCGGCCTGGTGGGCCCCACCTTGGCGCCGTTCCCACCGCCACCCAGCACAGCCGCTCTGGGGCTGCAGGGGCTGGCCTGGCACGGGAAGGGCATGCGCCCCGCCCTCCCCGATATCGTATCTGGTCCGCCACCACGCTCTTGCCACCGCACTGCTTCTCCACCCCATGCATAGGCCCCGCCCCACCCCCACATACTCATGGCCTACTACCATAGTAGCGGCAAAAAGTAAGCCTTCCCCGAAAGTAAATCCTAGTGCTTACTTCAGAGCCCCAAAGAAAGTAAGATCAGGTCTTACTTTCAGGGAAACACGGTATATGAGGCAGAAGTGGATAATGCTTTTCTAATTTGCAGGGGTTATGTGTAGCTTGCATGGACCTCAGAGCACCCTCTTCAGCTGCTGATCTTTGGAAATCTAAAATTAAACTCAGTGGCTTTATGAGTACAGGTAGTCCTTGACTTATGACCATAACTGAGCCCAAAATGTCTGCTGCTAAGCGAGACATTTAAGTGACTTCGGCTTCATTTCGCAACCTTTTTTGCCACAGCTGGTAAAAGAATCACTGCCATTGTTAAGTTAGAGACACGGTTGTTAAGTGAATCTGGCTTCCCCATTGACTTTGCTTGTCAGAAGGTCGCAGAAGGGGATCACGTGACCCCAGGACACTGCAACTGTCATAAATATGAACCAGTTGCCAAGTGTTCGAATTTTGATCATGTGACCGTGAGGGTGCTGCAACGGCCATAACTGTGAAAAATGTTCGTAAGTCACTTTTTCCAATGTCACTGTAACTTTGAATGGTCAGTAAACAATGATTGTAAGTCGAGGACTACCTGTAGATGCAATAGGAGAATCTAGGTAGAAACAGCTAATGGGGAAAAAAATGGAAGGGCTTTAAGAAAAAATATTTCACTCTGGTCACACCCAGTTCTGGTCAGACCCACTCCCTTCCCTCCATGGTGCACACAAATTGAACCATGAGGCATATTGTAAATTAGGAAAACCTTTGTCCCTCTGTTTTAGCCAAGAAGCTGGATGGAAAGTATAAATAGAATGGATGAAATTAAATATTATTTTCAGGAGGGGAAAAAAAACCAAAGAAATCACCAAAGGCAATTTTTCACTCACTTGCAGAATTCAATGCAAAATAAACTAAGAAATTTGCAAACTAGATAAAGAGAGAAGACAGGTCTTGCAAAACGTGCCGTCTGAGAGAACAAGGCCTCGAGGGGAATAGCTTTGAGCAAAAGGCAGAAAAACTACGTGAGCTGGAACACCAGCCTCTGCAAAACACTTGCTACAATAACGACAAAAGATTCAGCCAAAGGAGTGTACAAAAAATTCACTCCAATGGATGAAATGAAAACAGCACTCCAATTAAGGTGGCAAATCTGAAAATAGTGAGGTCTGACTCTGATGTGGTTCGGGTGGTCCTCGGCTTACGACCGCAACTGGGCACAAAATTTCTGTTGCTAAGTGAGACAGTTGTTAAGTGAATTTTGCCCCATTTTACGACCTTTCTTGCCACAGCTGTTAAGTCAATCACTGCAGTGATGAAGTTAGTAACACGGTCGTTAAGTGAATCTGGCTTCCCCATTGACCTTGCTTGTCAGAAGGCCACAAAAAGTGATCACATGACCCCGGGGCACTGCGACCGTCATAAATATGAGTCACTTGCCTGAATTTTGATCACATGACCATAGGGATGCTGCAACAATTCAGTGAAAAACGGTCATAAGTCACTTTTTTTCAGTGCCGTTGTAACTTCAAATGGTCGCTAAATGTACTGTTGTAAGTCGAGAATTACCTCTAGTGTTAACACCAAGGGGACAGCTTAGAACAGGGCTTTTCAACTTTTTCACTAATTGTACCACTTTTAGGATATGGCAATGTTCGAGTACCACCTAGCAAGGTGTCAAAAACTTGACCCAAAAAAAAACCCTGTTCAAAGTTGCAATCGCACTGAAATGACTTATGACCATTTTCACACTTATGACCATTGCAGTATGCCCAGGGCCATGTGATTTATATTTGGATGCTTGGCAACTGATTCATATTTATGATGGTCACAGTGTCCCAGGGTCATGTGATCCCCTTTTGCAACCTTTTGACAAGTAAAGTCAATGGCAGGGCTGCTGGTGGCCAAGTGCTAAGGCGGGACTTCCTTCCCTCCCTCCCTCCCCTGCCTCCCTTTTTCTCATTCCCATCTCCTTCTGAAGGAAGAATTTGACCCCCCCCCCATATTTTCCCTCTTCCATATATTCATCAAACAAGGAAAAGCCTCCAGAAACAGAAAAGACAAACTGCTGAGTGAACTAGCTTAAAAAGGCACTTCCCCTTTAAGAATTAGCTACTGGCTAGAAAGGAAAGTAAGGAGCCCAGCCCGCACTTAAAGAAGAAAACAAAATGTAAGTACTGGCTGCCGGCTAAGGCAGCCTCCCCAAATGGCTCCATTCATAAGTAAAATCTGCAGCTCCAGAGGACTCTCAAACGGACAGTTTCATGTCACAATCAACATTACTAAACCTTTGGAATTTGTCCCAAATCTACAAGTGTTCTGGAGAACATCCAAGACTGAAGACAGCAAATGGAGACTTTAAGAAGATAGGAGAGCCTTATAGAAGATTGGCTGGATCAGAAAACTTCCAAGTTGGGCAAAGACAGGAACAGGTTGTCTGGTAACCCTGCTGATTTTATAATTTCTTCAATAAAAGCATTAGAACAGCAAATTATAGGGAAAAACCCAATGAAGATTAGTATATAGGTGTGGTAGTGAAACACTTTGAATAAATCTCTGAATGATTTAGAAAATTAGGGGGCCTTTCAGCAAATTTATGTTCTGCTTTCTCTCCAGGAACTCTCTTTCACAATTTGATGTCCACTAAGAATAAACTGTGACTAAGTTGGGTTGAGAAATTCTGCCTGACCTGAAGTCACTTTTAGATAGTTGAGGGCAGATTTCAATTAGAGTCTTCATGGGGTTTTACCTAATATTGCTTAACCACTTGATTGTCCCATTTTCAATGCTGTAAGTATAGAAGATGATTTAGCAGGGCGCTGGCAATGGCGGGAAGATCCTGTTTGGTGTAGTGATTAAGGCACCAGGCTAGAGACTATGTGATTGTGGGTTCTAGTCACAATTTTAAGCATGAACTTATCTAGGTAATCTTTGGCCAGCCCCTCTCTCTCAGCCCTATTAAGAAGAAGGTAAGAATGGAATGGAATGGAATGGAATGGAATGGAATGGAATAGAATAGAATAGAATAGAATAGAATAGAATAGAATAGAATAGAATAGAATAGAATAGAATAGAATAGAATAGAATAGAATAGAATAGAATAGAATAACAACTTCTGAAATCTTGCCAAGAAAACTACAAGGATTTTCTCTAAGCCAGGAGACAAAATTTACTCGAAGGTATCCAAAATAAGGGGGGGGGGAGGGAGAGGAAGCTACATTTAAAAGCAAAATAGTTTCCAGGGAACATGAGGCCTGTGGCAGTGCCCCTGTGAGCTTGCATCACTTTTCCTTTATTACATTAGGGAGGTTTGGTTTTTCTGTTTAAAAAAAGGTGCACTGACATAATGGAAACTTAACATTCTTATTTTGCAATAAAAGGCTGGACAGTTTTGTTGCTGAATGTCCATACCTATTGCCAAGGAATAACTCATAATATTACTGGTATGTACAAGCCCCTTAAACCCAAGAATTAGTTGGTTGAGTAGAGCAGCTTTAAAAATTGGACAGATTAGATAGGTAGCTAGGTAGGTAGGTAAATTAGATAGATAGATAGATAGATAGATAGATAGATAGATAGATAGATAGATAGATAGATAGATAGATAGATAGATAGATAGATAGATAGATAGATAGATAGATGATAGAGATAGACAGAGAAAGAGATAGACATAGACAGAGAACCCCTAAAACCACTGACTCATCTATTCCCTCCAATTTTGATCTACCTTAATCTAACTCATATATCCAAATAATGCCTTCCAGAATATCAGATCATTACTCCCCAAATTCCTGTCTAGAAATAGGCCATAAAGTTTAGGAGTTCTGGAAACTTGTACCAGTGGTGGGATTCAAATATGTAAACAACTGGTTCTCTGTGTAGATGCCGCTTCCAGAAGTCCATTCTGGACCTGGGCAACAAAAAATTAGCTACCGGTTCTGCCGAAGTGGTGCAAACTGGCTGAATCCCACCACTGACTTGTACTGTGATAAATCTGGAGAGCTGTCGAGATGTCACTGATGTCACCATCATCATAAATGATGATTCTGGAGAAGGAATGTGACCCTTAGCAAAACATGAATTAAGCCTGGGAAAAGAAAAAAAAGTATTAGAAACTTAAAGTGAGTCTCCCTTGACTCTCTTTGATGTAAGAAAGAGGAAAGAAAAAAGGCTGGCAGCCTTTCAGTAAAATAGTATTTTAGTGAAGTTTCTTTCCTAACCTGATTTCCAATTTTTCTGTTTTCTACTCTGAAGGGCTGACAAGAACACAGTTGGGGAAGGGTGAAGTAAGGCAATCTGGACTTCACTGAGACTAGCCAGGATTTCCCCATCTTGGCAACTTTAAGAAATGTGGACTTCAACTCACAGAATCCCCCCCAAGCTGGCTGGGGAATTCTGGGAGTTGGAGTCCACGGCTCTTAAAGTAGCCAATGTGGGAAAAAACTGGTTTAGATTTTGGCCATTCTATAGAAAATGCTTTCTCAAGCAACCATTGACTTCAGGGCGAAATCATTCTCCTAGGCTAGCCAGGATTTTTGCAACAAAAATTACATTTTCTATGTAAACTGAGATTCCTGGCAGAGGACTGACGTTTATGACCCTCTTCTCCAAGTTATATCTCACAAGCTAAGTCCCATAGCTTCCTTATTGCTAGGGAGAAATGGGGCTACTTATAATAAATTTTAGCCAGAATGATACACAAGAATTCCCCAAAGTCTTGCAAACACCACTTTCTTTTTCTCAGTCTTCACTATAAAGTCTGCTCATTACCGGGAACCTACTACAGTATGTCTCCTACTCAGGGCACTAACCTTGCTATCAATCTTTGACTTCTACCTTCCCTTAGTTGTGGAAAGCATCAAATAACTGCAGCATTCCTTAAAGAGATTGTATCTGAGTGTTTGGGCATGTTCTGTTGTGGTGAGCCAGGTGCACTGCAAATAACAATTTTAAAAAAGAATTTTAACTTCAGAATTATTACACAAGCATCCAATTAAGCCTTGCAACATTGCCTTGGCAAGGCAAGTATTTCTGGCTCTGTTTTGAAAGAGCACAATCCTCTAAATACTGAGAAAAGAAAGCAGAAATGCTTGTTTTATGGAACTTGAGGAATACATTCCCTTAAAGAGGAATGATCCCGACTTCCGGTTTTGGTCGCAGTGCAGGCGGTCGCACAAAGAGTTTTGCTCTCTTTGTCGGCCGGTTTCCCCCCGCCGGTAGACCCTGGATAGGGTCGAAAATCGCCCTGGAGGGGCGACCACCGTGGAGGAGGCCACTCGTTGATGGCGGAGGGAGCGGCAGCTCCCTCTGCGGTCCGAGACAGCTCCTTTGGGCCGACGGGGAAAAAGATCGGCCATTAACATGGCCGATCATCTAGCTGCTTCAGCCGAAAGTCACAGCAACATCTAAGCGAAAAGAACCACCGTGGGTGATCCGGGTGAGACCTTTCCTTCCCTCTTGACACCCTATTTATCTTCCTGAGAAAAGCTTCTAGAATTATTTCCCTACTTTCAGAAAGCAGCGTTCGGATACTTGGGAAAACGAGCTTGAAAAAAATAACTAATTTTTACTGACTATTTGAGCTGTTGGATTTTGGGGATTCTGAAAAAATCCTTATTGTGAAGGTGGATTTTTTTTTTCTCTTTGCCTGCTTGTCTTTAGTCTAAGTGGAAGACTTTAGGGAGGGGGGTGGAGTGTTTTCCGTCCTCCCCCCCCTTCTGAACATTACTGTTTCTTTTAAAAAAAATTCAGCTGTCTGGCCGGTGTTTTGTGGATTGAAATGGCAAATTACTTTCACTTTGCTTGGTCAGATGTGTATTCAGCTTAAACTTTGCGTGACGCCCAGACATTCCTATCTGTATTGAAACCAGCTGAAAGGCTTCATTTTTATTTTTTTTTGCTTTCCTTGGCTTTCTTCTAGTAGTTTACTTTGACTTTATAATACAAAATATATTTCTTAGAAAAATGGACTTTTCTTTTTTTGGATTACAAGATAATAATTGATCTTTAAGGCACCTTTTTTTTATTACTACTTTGGACTATAAATTGGATACTTATAATACTGATTTTGATTTTTTCTGCCTTTATCTCTTTGTTTGGCTTGACTTTTTATTTTTTCTTACTCTTGTGTGGATATTACATTTTATAATTTTGCTACTATAGAATCTCTATTTGGCCTGATTTTTTTGTTTTTTTCTATTTCTGTTTGGATCCTATACCTTATACTATTTCTACTACAGAATTTTTATTGTTGTATTTACCTTTTAAGTTGAACTTTCACTAAAAAATTAAGACTACTTTATTATTGAAATGGAATCCTACCCACAGCTTGACTATGGACTTTTACTAGAAAATTTTTTGGAACTGAAAGAACAATTTAGAATGGACATGGAAGATGATGTTCCAGAGTTAAAAATTGACTCTCAAACTTTCACTGACCAATTTATAGATCAAGGAATAATAGAGGAAGAACAGATTAAATCTAAAGAGGCCGATATGCAACGACCACAATTCAATGAGATGGAGGAAATATATCTACAATCTATTGAAGAGGAACCAATCAACACAGAGGAAGAGATTATATCGCAGATGCAAAGTATGGAGAATCTTGATGACCAAAGGCGGATTCCAACCAAAACACCTATAATCCTAAAAGCAACAGGAATGGACTTTCAAAAACGAGGCATCGAAAACACTGACAACATGGACAAACAACGAATAACTATTCTACTGATTAAGACCGACAATATAGTGCAGACAACACTGGAAAAAAGAGAAGAGAATTATGATCAGACTCAATTGTGGAGACATATGGATAACCAAATATTAAGATTTGATGACTCAGAGGCTCTTTGGTGGAAACCTGCTTGGCACAAAAAGAAAGCTAGAATTAGGTTTAAAAATGGTTAAAACTTTATTTGACAGGTTAAAAAGGCTTTTAGAGATTTTGACTGAGTTAATACTATCGAGATGAAAACTATGGATTTGACTATGGTTGGGAGGTAATTTGACTATTGTTGGGAAATTTAATATGTGGTAAATAAAAAGTAAATAGATGAAGAAATAGAATACAGATTGGAAATGAAATAAGGTGTCTGGTGGAATAATATTTTTTCTTTTTATAAGTATAATGATTTTGATAGGATTTAAATTTTAGGTAAGGAGTTAAAAAGGGGTTTTAAGAGTTATAAAATATATATTTGAAATAGAAAATATATACTTGATATAGTACAGGAAAGAGAATATAGTTGGGAAGTATTAAAATATAATAGTTGATATAATATGTACATTTTAGAAATAATTATTGTTTGATCGGAAATTGGGAGACCCGAAATGTAACTTATGTGTTTATTTTAGGCTAAAGTGGAAAATGGTAATTGTAAAATAGTTAAACTTAAAACAGGATTTTGATTGATATAAGTGAATTACTATTGATATTCTTTTTACAATGATTGAATTTTATTTAGAAATGTATTAATACTAGGTTATAGCCTGAGGGAAATAGAGAAGGAACTTTTAAGGAATTATTGAACTATTTATGTTTGATTATATTGTGGTTTTTTTTGTTTTGGATGATTGATCACCCTATCTCCACGTGGATTCCTAAAGCACTTTGATGTAAAACCAAAAAATACTAATAAAACTTGTTTAAAAAAAAAAAAAAAAAGAGGAATGATCCCAATCATTAGGGGTGTATGTGTGTATGTGTAGGGGTGTTGCATCTAGACAGCCTTGTTATTAGCCCGGCTCCTGTGCTTTTTCCCAGCACACAAACCTACCAAAAAGATATTGGTAGTCCTTGACTTACAACCATTTGTTTAATGACCGTTTGAAATTACAACAGCCCTGGGGAAAAAAATCTTATGACCGTTTTTCACACTTACGACCGTTACAGCATCCTGTGGTCACATTATCAGAATTCGGATGCTTGGCCACTAGCTCATATTTATGACAGTTGCAGTGTCCCAGGGTCATATGATCTTCGGATAAGCAAAGTCAATGGGGAAGTCAGATTCACTGGACAGCCGTGTTACTCACTTAATAACTTCAGTGATTCACTTAACAGCTGTGGCAAGAAAGGCCATAAAATGGGGCAAAACTCACTTAACAACTGTCTCGCTTAGCAACATAAATTCTGGGCTCAATGGTGATCATAAGTCAAGGACTACCTCTATGTAGCAAAGCTTTTGTCTGATTGCACAGAAAACTGTCTTTTCTTTCTTTACTTTTCCTTCTTTCTGATGGGCAGGAAAGAGAATCAAAGACTAATAAAACAAAGTGGCAAAGGCAGATAGAACTCGCTTAAGGTTCAAGAGTAACAAGTCTTGCCAAAAAAAAAGGGTTTATCTTTAAAAAACAAAAACAAAAAAAAATCCTTGATTTTATAATATGAACTGCTTTGTTAAAAAATCCAGCCTCTGCCTTGCTTCCTGAATTCTGCTCTTGTGTTCTTACAAATAGGATTACGAAGATTGCCTGTTTAATAGTTAAAGTTGACTTGGGTGGCTCTCTAAGCCAGGGCTTTTCAACCTTTTCACCCATTGTACCACTTTTAGGATATGGCAACATCCGAGTACCACCAGTCGCCTAGCAAGGTGTCAAAAACTTGACCAAAAAAAAAAAAAAGGAAAAAAGTGATAAAGTACAGGTAGTCCTCGACTTACAACAGTTCGCTTAGTGACTGTTCGAAGTTACAATGGCACTGGAAAAAGTGCCCCCCAAGCCACAGCCGAGCAAGACACCTGCCTGCCCGCCTGGCCACGCTCTTCCTCCTGTCCAAGGTTTTCATTGTTGTGAGCATTTCTGTTGAGGATTGGCAGCAGGGGTGGGGTGGGGGGTGTTTGGTTTTTATTCCCCCCGTCTGCTGGGTGGTTGCAGCAGGTTTTGGTCACTTCACATGACCCTGGGACACTGTGACCGTCATAAATATGAAGCAGTTGCCAAGCATCTGAATGTAAATCACAAGACCCTGGAGATGCTGCAACATTCCAGCTGATCGGCGCTTCTTCTGGGCTCAGCGGAAGCACCGGGATCAGTGCTGCTTTCCAGCTGATTGGTGCTTCTTCAGGGCTCAGCAGAAGCACCAGGATCAGTGCTGCTTTCCAGCTGATTGGTGCTTCTTCAGGGCTCAGCAGAAGCACCAGGATCAGTGCTGCTTTCCAGCTGGAGCCTGGCGCTGATCCTGGCGCTTCCACTGAGCCCTGACAGTCCCAAAGAAGCGCTGGAAAGCAGCACTGATCCTGGTGCTTCCGCTGAGCCCTGACAGCCCTGCAGCTCCAGCCATCTCTCGCTCAGGCTTGTGCGGTGCTGCCACCGGTTCAGCTCATTCCCCTCCCCCGCTACCACTTTTCTAGGATGGTCGCGTACCACCTGCCAGGTGCCAATGTACCACAAGTGGTACCCGTACCACTGGTTGAAAAGCCCTGCTCCAAGCCACCATCTGGATCTACATCTGAAAAAGGAGGGCAGGGAACAGGCAATCTCCTCCTTGGGGAAGCAGCAGGCCTTAGGAACAAATCATGGCAGAACCAAACTCCCTATCGAAGCTTATCAACACCAGGGCTGGACAACTATGGTCCCTTTCCAGGAATTCTGGGAGTTGAAGTCCACAGATTGTAAAGGGGCCATAGTTTGCTCTACATTCAGGGAGCCTAATGTGGATATTGAGATTTAAGCAGCCAACCTACAAGAGGTCAAAAGGACAGAGAAGGAGAAAAGCACTAGATTTTTTTGAAGAGCATATCAAAAGTAGTGGCCTACTTGGAACTAATAGACTACTCAGGAACAGATCATTGTTTCCAAATAGCCCAACTGTTTTGCTAATTTTGACCTTCTCTAGATATACTTGAATAGATGCCAGAAGCTTCCAGTATTTAAATCTCCAGCTGACAGCATGTACATCCTGGAACGTACTGTATGTAACCATGTTTGGTGCCTTCCCTCCCTAGACGTCCTGAGCCTCGCCTGGTTCTGGCAATACTTCACTGCTCCACCTCTTGATCTTCGATTGCCAATATAGATTGTGTGCTCTGAACTATAGATCAGGTTGTCCAACCTTGGCAACTTTTAAGACTTGAGGACTTCAACTCTCAGAAATTGAGAGTTGGCTGAGAAATTCTGGGAGTTGAAGTCCACAGGTCTTAAAGTTGTCAAGGTTGGACACCCCTGCTGTAGATGAAACACCATGTTGTATCAGTTCTCTGCATATCAATTCTAAGACAACTGATAACTCTGACCGTTCACTTCCGGGTTGGCAATTGTTCCAGTGACTCTTGGATTGCAAACTGAACCTATCAAGACAGAAGAAAAGCATTACCAATCAACAACTCTTGTTATGCTTTAAAAATCTTTTTTTTTTTTTAAAGCAGCGTCCTATAAACAGCTTCCTTTCCACGCTCCATTTCTGTCTGGATTGATTATCTAGTTGTACGCAGAAGGCTACTATTACTAGGAACATTAGACAACAGAGTGAAACAGAGTCCTTTTGTAGAACATGCCAACAGCAGAGAAGAAGCTAGTTCAGGGGTCTTCAAACTTGGCCCTTTTATGACTTGTGGACTTCAACTCCCAGAATTTTTCAGCCAACTCTAATTTCTGAGAGTTGAAGTGCTCAAGTCTTAAAGTTGCCAAGGTTGGACAACCTGATCTATAGTTCAGAGCTGAAGTCCACAAGTCATAAAAGGGCCAGGTTTGAAGACCTCTAAGCTAAATGAACGTTCACTGGTAGCCAAAAATGAGCTCGTGACCACTGACCAAAATGCAGAATGGTAACAGACAACTAATGGCAAGGCTGAGGAATACCTATTCCAGGGGTAGGCAACCTCGTCTCTTTTATGACTCATGGACTTCAACTCCCAGAATTCCTGAGTCAGCATAGGATAGCTGACTAAGGAATTCTGGGAGTTGAAGTCCATGAGTCATAAAAGAGACGAGGTTGCCTACCCCTGATTATTCCATTCCATTCCACTCCAATTGAGGGTGGATCCTAGAATGAGATGAGCAGATGAACTGGAATTCAATCTTAGCTGAGGGCAATATCAGCTATTTAATAACTACAGGTAGTCCTCGGCTTACAACAATTCATTTAGTGAACTTTTGAAGTTACAACAGTACTGAAAAAAGTGAGTTAGGATTGTTTTTCACGCTTACGACTGTTGCAGCATCCCGATGGGTCACGTGATCAAAATTCGGATGCTTGGCCACTGGCTCATATTGATGACGGTGGCACTGTCCCGGGGTCACGTTTTGTGACCTTCTGCCAAGCAAAGTCAGTGGGGATTCATCTAACAACCATGTTACTAACTTAACAACTGCAGTGACTCACTTAACGACTGTGGCAAGAAAAGTTGTAAAATGGGGCAAAACTCACTGAACAATTTTCTTGCTTAGCAATGGAAGTTTTGGGCTAAGTTGTGGTCGTAAGTCGAGGACTACCCGTATTGTCCTCTCTGTTTGTAGGAAAAAGGTTGACCGCCAATACTGTTGATTACTTATTTATAACATTTCCCCCCCTTTTCTTGTCTGCAGCTCTTTAAAAATCTAAAAGAAAGTCGGAGGTCACTTTTGTTATCAATTTGTTTGAAGTATATTTTTGGTCAACAATGTCAGTTGTTAAGAGAAGAATTTAAAAAATTAGAACTCGAACTACAAATAAACCCACAAAAGAAGATATTGAAAAGACAAATGGAAATAATAATAAGACATGAATTAAATTTAATAGAATCAGAAAAATTGGCACAACAAATTAAAAGGGCAAAGCAAAACCTTTTTGAAAATGCAAACAAACCCGGAAGATGGTTAGCTTATAAACTTAAAAAACAGAAGGAGAAAAAATTGATAAACAATTTAGTAGATGAATTACAATTTTAAAATGAAGCAATAAAAAAGATAATTAAAGAATACTATGAGAAACTGTATGACAAGGAAGAAACTCCATGGGAGAAAATGACTTAATATTATATATGAAAGAAAATAATTTAACAAGAATTCCAGAAAACTTTAAGACTACGTTAAATGAAAAATAACAATGATGGAATTGACAGAGGCAATAAAAAGACAAAAAAATGAAAAAACACCGGGACCAGATGGACTCCTGGCAGAATTTTATAAATGTTTACAAGATATATTAAGTTCACCACTGAAAAATGTACGTAATGAACTTTTACTGGAGGCAAAACTCCCAAATACATGAACAGAAGCCAATGTTACTTTGATACCAAAAGAGGACTCAGATCTGACCCAGATCAAAAACTGTAGACCAGTATCACTACTGAATGTGGACTATAAAAACCTTTTATGTTTGTTTGTATTTTAAGGTTTGACGTTGCAGTGTGATAAAGATATTACACAGGAAAGCTACAAGTTACTGAACAGCTCATCGTGGAAGCAAAAAAAAAACCCAATAAAAACAGACCTGCAAAGGGTGATAACAGCAGCAATTACATCATTTCCCATTACTTCACCAATTATCCCTTGCAGCCGTGCCTGTTAATGCCCCAAATGACTATATCAAAATAGGAGTTGCTATTGACCTCCATCTCTTCTATCTCTTTCTTATAACAAACAAATGTACCAAACCTCCCGACAGGTAGCAGCTTTTTAAGCAAAATGAGTAGGAGGAAGCTAATGTGATTACCCTTCCAAAAAAACCCAAAAAACAAAACCCTGTAAGATCCATTGAGGTAGTCCTTGACGTACAACAGGTTGTTTGGCGATCATTCAAAGTTACATCGGCACTGAAAAAAGTCCCAAGACTCCACAGAGGTTAGAATGTACTAAGAAGCTATAGGAGACTCATTGTAAGGAAGTTGGAGATGGAAAACAAAGAAGGAAGATGACTATTTATGATGGAATTAGGCGCTGTTTGTAGGCATTAGCTGCTTAGTTATCAGATTGGAAAAGTTAGCCTTTCAAAGGAGGAGGTATCTTTCCTAACAAGATATCTTGTTAGACTAAGAAGAAAGGAAGAAGCTGATATAGTTCAGAAGGTCTTTGTGTGCTGTATCTTGTCTTGATCAAACCAGACAACTCATACCTTGTACCTACCAAGGCAAGAAGCTGGGCGTCAACTAATTCTCACATTTTTCAGCCTTTGAAAAATATACAAGGCCCAGTTCCCAATTTAATATATCCCAGTTCTACTAAATATTATTCCATTCAATGGGCATCCATTGGGCAAGGGGGAAGGGGCAATTGAAAAAGTCAACATGATGGCCGTGATCATAGCATTGAACCCCCAGCCTATAGGAAAGAATCTGTGCGTTTATCTTGGCAACGTTTTTGGAAGAGGTTTTCCATTGTCTTCATCCTACAGCTGTGTGTGCATGCCTGACACAACTTGACCCAGCTGACTTGGTGCCTAAGCCAGGTCTAGAACTCACAATCTCCCAATTTTTAGCCTAGAGCCTTCAACAACGAGATGAATCTCACTCTCAAGATTATATTAAAAACTGCTATTTAGAACTGTCTCCCAAGAATGTTGGATTCTCCTACCAAGTTTCATGCAAATTTAAGAACTATAGACATCTCTTCAGGCTGTCGTGGACTAAAAGCCAGTACAGCATAATGGTGAAGATGTGGGTTGGCACACTGAGAAAACATGGGTTACAGTCCCTTCTCAGTCCAGAAGCTGCCTATGTGACTTTGGCCCAGTCCCTCTCTCTCTTAACTCTCTTAATTATCTCAGTACTATCTCAATAGGTCTGCAGAAGTTTTGTTCTTTTCCATACATCCCTATGCACAGATTTCCGCTCATGTACAATTAATCATTGGTATGCTTTCGTTATGGGTATTTATGACTCCTGACTCATACGTGTGTTCAAGCAAATATTCCAGTGCTATCTGGCAAAGAACGAGTCATGCTCTTTCTGGGTGCTTCCCCCCAAGTAACAAATGTTTGAATGCCTCACAAACAGCTATCTTTGTAAACTCGTCCACATTCCACTGTGGGCTGGTTTGGAAGATGACGTGAGAAAATGCTTAGCAGAGACAGGAAAAGTTTAGAAGTTCTTCTGAGTATAGATCTTCTTTTCATTTCACATACTGCCTTTCCCCCCCCCCCCATGTCTCTCTAAATATACTGGTAGTCCTCAACTTACAACAGTTTGCTTAGTGACAGTTTGAAGTTACAAAGGCACTGCGAAAAGTGCCCTAGGACCATTTTTTCACACTTACAACTGTTGCCGCATCCCCATGGTCACCTGATCAAAATTCAGATGCTTGGCAACGGACTCACATTTATGACGGTTGCAATGTCCCGGGAGTCATGTGATCACCTTTTGGGACCTTCTGACAAGCAAATTCAATGCGGAAGGCAGATTCATTGAGCAACCATGTTACTAATTTAACAACTGCAGTACTTCACTTAACAACTGTGGCAAGAAAAGTGGTAAAATGGGGCAAAACCCACCTAACGTCTGTTTTGCTTAGCAATAGAAATTTTGGGCTCAGCAGTGGCCGTAAATTGAGGAGAACCTATAATTCATAGAATTGTAAAGGCGACTTGTCCTGTCCAGGGCAGAAAACTTAAGTCCTTCCCATTCCCTTGTGGGAGTTTAGGTTATTATTTAAGAAGCACTTCGGAAGGTGAAGATATTGTCCAGCCTTTAGCCAAGCTCTCTTCTCTTTGTCCAAGAAAAAGTTCCTTTCCCCTTGCCGGCTTCGGCTGCTTCGAGGCCGTAAAAGTTGTTTAGATCCGTCTTGATGAAGCGGATCCCTGGTTTGGCAGCGCGCCGATCTGCCCTGGGCTCCTGCTAAGACTTCCTTCCCCCTTCCTGGTTCTCTCTTTCCGTTTGTCTCTCTGCCAAAAGCCGAGTCCCCCCGTCTGGAGCAGAGAGGCTTTTCACGGCCCATAAGCCGCCGCCGCCGCCGCTATCGCCTTCCCTGGCGGGGTTCCCGCCTGTCAGAACGACCTAAGCCAGCTTCGCTTCGGCGTTTGCAGCCGGCAGAATTGCAACACCGCCTTTTGCCTTTGAAGCCGGGCGCCCGTTTTTGGAGGGGGAAGGGGGGATCCGGGGGCTTCCTCGCCAACCGGGTCGCTTCTAGCTTCCTGCCCCGGGTTGCATTCGGCCGACTCCCAAGGGCTCCCCTGCATTCCCCCCCCCTCCCCGCATAAAGGCTGTATAATGGGGGCGGGAGAGGTGGCCCGCGGAAGGTGAGCCCCCGTTTCCCCCTTCCTTCCCCCATCGAACTGAAGCCGCGAGCGCGCCTCCAGTGACTTGGATACCCGTCCGTTTAAACTCAGCTAGGGTTACTCCCGGGTAAGTCTGAATGCGTGTCGATCAGAGCGTCTCGAGGGGCCTCGCTTCCCCCGTTTTATTTTTCTGCTGCTGACTCGCCTGGGTTCGCTTCAGGGGCGCGTTTCTTTCTTCCAGGACTTTACTTTCCTGCCTAGTTTTCTCCTCCCTTCTACATTCTTTTTTTCCTCCCGAATTTTCTCAATATGCCTATTGTTGCCTGCGCTCTTCCTTTGCAAATAGCAAAGCTGGTTTGTTTGTTTTGCTTTGTTGCATCCCGTGCAGAAATAAATTCAGAACAGACAGACAAACAGACAGACAGACAGACAGACAGACAGACAGACAGACAGACAGACAGACAGACAGACAGACAGACAGACAGATAGATAGATAGATAGATAGATAGATAGATAGATAGATAGATAGATAGATAGATAGATACATATAGACAGGCAGGCAGGCAGGCAGGCAGGCAGGCAGGCAGGCAGGCAGACAATCTGCCATCCGCCTTTTCTGCTTTGCCTCAGCATCCCGACACTAAAGGGGCTGAAGGGCTGATTTCATAAGGGGAGAGTAAAGAAAATGTAGGTTTTCTCAGCCTAGAAGGTGTGCATGACCACATGCCTGTATATACATATATTTATGCACACGCATCCTCCAGTATAGGGCTCCTTTATGCCCTGCTTTCCCCCAGAGAGTCTCCAGGATGGATGAAATGGCCTCCCCTGAGGACAGCTCTGTAAATCTTAATTTTGGAGGATGATGGTCTTTTGCAAGTGAATCTTTCTTCCCTGTTGCGAATAAGCCAGGACTGGTCTCTGAAAGGCTCTCAAGGCAGGAGTAGCATTAGGACAAAAAAGGCCATCAGAGGCCAGGCTTGGGAAAGTGGATGCCTTTTAATACAATTCATTAGCCAGAAAAAGCGCTATCGGATTCCTTCTGAGTTTTGGCTACTATAAACAAGGAGTGTGCAACTATGGCAACTTTGCGATCTGTGTGGCCCAACTCCCAGAATTGGAGGTCTCAAAGGTGCTTTTTCACCTTGAAGATGTTTTACTTCTCATCCAAGAAGTGAAATGTCTTCAAGGAAAAACAAAGTTCAGTTGCCTTTTGAAAATGCACCTTTGAGACAACCATGACCTGGATGACAGAGAATCTCCACAGACACTCCCAGAACTGGAGTTAGAGAGCTAACAACCGGCTGACTGCAAACAATATTAATCCTTCCATTCCCCACCAGTCAGTTAGAACTCAAGAGGTTTCTTGGAGGAGAAGCAAAATGTTTTGAAGGAAAAACAAAGAAAGTCCAGTTGCCTTTTGAAAAAACACCTTTGAGACATCCAATTTTGGGAGCTGAAGTCCATACAGATTGTAAAGTTGCCATAATTGCCTACTCCTAATCTATAGTAGCCAAAACTCAGAAGAAACCTGATAGCACTTTTTCTGGCTAACGGGAAAAAAAAAAAAGATCAGTTGCCTTTTAGAAAAAATACCTTTGGGACAACCATGACCAGAAGCCGCCTGGGAAAGCCAAGGGAAATCATCAAAACAATTAAAAAACGAAAGTTAGAATATTTCGGACATGTGATGCGACACCCAGAAAAATACGGCATACTCCATTTAATCCTCCAGGGAAAGATTGAAGGCAAACAAGGTCCAGGCAGAAGAAGAACATCATGGCTTCAAAATCTAAGGGACTGGTTTGGACAAAACTCAGCAGCACTTTTTCGTGCGGCTGCTGATAAAAACAGGATCGCCAACATGATCGCCAACATCCGATAACGGATATGGCACAAGAAGAAGAAGAAGAATGACCAGAATGATTGAAAATTTCCATAGACACCTGTTGGGCACGGACAAGACCAATTCTCAGACTGCTTGAGTCTGAAGTAATTACCAATATATGTTTCCAGTATCGTATAGAAATTAAGAACTATACTTAAGATGAACTTTGTTTTTCTTCTTTTTGCAGATGATGGTGCTGTAATATCAGTTTTGAGCTGATTTTACATCAGATGAAGAGGCAATAGGAGAACCTTTGTATGTTGTCAAAGTCCTCCTAATTCACAAAATTTCTTCGGAAACAAGATGAGTTTTAAAAGCTAACATATTGGGCTCTTATTGAGGTGACTCTCCAGTAACTCAGATGCCGCAGTATGCATCTAAAAAGAACATTTTTCCTGAAAGAGAAATGTTGAAGTCTCACAGGAGAACTTATTTAAAAACTCAAATCTTTAATTGGAATCATATATAAAGAAGTGAACCAGAATGTATGTTAATTCTAGAAGAGTTAGAAAATATCACTTTGTGCACATTTTTGCCACTTGTTTTGTTCTCTGCTTCATGTTTTTTTGGGTAGAAATTGATAGTCCTAGGTTTGTGCAATACATGAAATCTCTCTCGTACAGATACCTCATAAATAGCTATGCTTTTGTGAATGACAGTCTAACGACTAGCAGATGTAACAGGGTAGCCAGGCATCGATATTTGATCAATCACGAGGAGAAATGTCAAGGGCAAGATGTTCTCCTCTTGATCTTTGTAAAGAGTTCACCTGAAAACTACCAGAGGAGAGATGCAATTCGACAAACATGGGGTAATGAAGAATACATTCATCACTATCAGAATGCCAACATAAAGGCCTTATTTGTTTTAGGACAATCAAGAAATTTTTCACTGGGAAGTGAAATGCAAATGAGGCTGGAAAGAGAAGACAAGAGGCATGGAGATCTGATTCAACAAGACTTTTTGGATACTTTCTACAATCTTACCTACAAATTACTGTTGCAGTTCAGCTGGGCAAACAACTTCTGCCCTCACGCCAAGTTTGTCATGTCAGCCGATGATGACATATTTATCCACATGCCAAATCTTATTGCATACCTCCAAAATCTAGCACAAATTGGGGCTCAGGATGTTTGGGTTGGGCATGTCCATTATGCAGCACCTCCCGTGAGGGATAAAAAAAGCAAATATTATGTTTCCTATAAAATGTACCCGTGGCCTGTCTATCCTGACTACACAGCTGGAGCTGCATATGTTCTATCCAGCGACGTAGCTGCTAAAGTATACCAAGCCTCTCAGACTCTTAATTCAAGTTTTTACATAGATGATGTTTTCATGGGACTTTGTGCCAACAAAGTGGGAATTGTACCACAGAATCACCCCTTCTTTTCTGGAGGAGGAAAGGCTCCATATCATCCTTGCATTTACGACAAAATGATTACTTCTCATGGACATGTAGACCTTCAGTATTTGTGGCGACAGATTACAGATCTAAAAATGAAAAACATTTCTTCTGGAGTTTGGGGTAACATATATTGCAGAATAGTTAATATTATGCTGCTTTGCAATTTATATAATTACGATACATCTCTCTGTTCAGCTGCTTTTTCCTAATACGTGAACATCAGAATAGATTTATTGAGCCACAAATGAAGGAGGAAGTCACTTGCTTTTTCCATAACAAATTAACATGAACATAGGGAAAAAAATGCAATAAAAACTTGCTTGCAGATTGCAGTTCTCCAAAGGTATGTTATAATTATAAAAACAATTTTCTTATTATAGTAAAGTTTCCCACCAGATAATTTTAAGAACTGGATAGATCTTAAAGTTAACATTGATACTTCTCAATCTGGAACTATGAAATTACCAAATGGAAATGGAGTTGTTGATTAGTTGAAAAACATACATTTTTGATAGGTTAATATTTGCAGGTTAATAGAGAAAGATAAAATACTTGCTGTGACAGTATGCTAATGTAATAGCATTTTTTACACACACACACACAAGTACTGTTACTTCTAAGCACATTATTACATTTTGATCTAATGTTTTTAGAACTGAATATTTCTGTATGTTTTATTAGATGATCACTCAAGATGACTTAAAACCCCCTGATCCTATATAAACGGTGCTATTGTTGACATTAAACATGTGTGGTAAATTCTGCAAAGCTGTTGTCTTAATAACAACAAATTGAGAAGGGTTTCACCTTTTCTGAACATTTCACAGTTCTAAGTTGCACACTAAATATAAACATTATAAAATTGATGGCCCTGCCTCAGTGCTCCAATCTACAACACCCCGTTTGATTTATTCAGTTGGTGTTCACTGTATATATATATTAACTCCCCAATGATTCCCATTAAGCAAGAAATATTTTTAAGAGATTAACACTGAAGGTACACTCCAGGAACACAAATATGAGCCCTGCAGAACACTTTTAAAATGTGAAGTATTTAATTCAGATGCTTGGCAACGGACTCACATTTATGACGGTTGCAATGTCCCGGGGGTCATGTGATCACCTTTTGGGACCTTCTGACAAGCAAATTCAATGCGGAAGGCAGATTCATTTAGCAACCATGTTACTAATTTAACAACTGCAGTAATTCACTTAACAACTGTGGCAAGAAAAGTCGTAATATGGGGCAAAACTCACTTAACATCTGTTTTGCTTAGCAATAGAAATTTTTGGCTCAGTAGTGGTCGTAAATTGAGGAGAACCTATAATTCATAGAATTGTAAAGGCGACTTGTCCTGTCCAGGGCAGAAACGTTAAGTCCTTCCCATTCCCTTGTGGGAGTTTAGGTTATTATTTAAGAACAAATACAGGAAGATTGAAACATCCAGAAACATGGACCTTATCAACCTCCGCCCAGCCACATAGTTTCAGTATAAGGGAGACACTTAACAACAAATCAAAGACACACCGATGGGATCACTGCTTTCAAGACTCATAGCAAGAGTCATAATGCAATGTCTGGAATTGGTAGCACTCCCACACATACAACCCAAAGTATGGATCAGGTATGTAGACAACACCTTCACTATAATAACAAAGGAGCAATTAGAGAACACGCAAAACCATCAACAACATCTTCAAAGGTATCCAATTCACAAGGGAAGAAGAAAATAACAACAGGTGTAACACTGCCATACATAAAAAAAAATCTCAGAAATCACCAACAAACTATCACAATCACATGACATCAGCACAGTATACAAACAACTAAAGCCTTGCAAAACCTCCAAAGCAAACCAAAAGACTGAGAAGAAAAAACTGGAGTCATCTACAACATACAGTGTAAAGATTGCAACAGCCATTATGTAGGACAGATAGGCAAAAGACTAGCAGAATGCATCCATGAACACCAACCAGCAGTCAGAAGACATGATGAAAACGCTTCAATTTCACAGCATTTAGACCAGGGGTCTTCAAACTTGGCCCTTTTATGACTCGTGGACTTCAACTCCCAGAATTCCTCAGCCAGGCACACTGGCTGAGGAATTCTGGGAGTTGAAGTCCACGAGTCATAAAAGGGCCAAGTTTGAAGACCCCTGATTTAGACTGATGTAACTATAGTTTCATCTGGGAAACCATGACCATCCTAGACCAAGCCAAGTCCAAAAACACTAAGAATTCTTGGAAGCCTGGCACTCTGACAAATTGGCCACTGATACATAGACATAAACATCTACATACTGTGCGAAAGAGACAATCAACAAGCCAAAAAGGGAACAAAAAGACCAAAACACCTTCCACCAGTAATCAAC
Organism: Azemiops feae; assembly: GCA_023970755.1. Taxonomy (NCBI): domain Eukaryota; kingdom Metazoa; phylum Chordata; class Lepidosauria; order Squamata; family Viperidae; genus Azemiops; species Azemiops feae. The sequence continues at coordinate 1,549,944 of JALGBA010000241.1, forward strand.
AGCCAAATGGGCATAGATTAACACCAAGATTAACATCAGACCAACAATCAAGAAATGAACAATACCCCAATCAAGGAACTGCTAACTAAGCTAACAGTAAACAGCCCAAGACCACCACCATCAACATTAACAGGGCAAATCACTAGCATATAAACCAGGGGTCTTCAAACTTAGTCCTTTTATGACTTGTGGACTTCAACTCCCAGAATTCCTCAGCCAGGCACGGTGGCTGAGGAATTCTGGGAGTTGAAGTCCACAAGTCATAAAAAGGCCAACTTTGAAGACCTCTGATATAAACTGAGAACAAACCCCACTCCCTACTAGCACTGATGCTTTTACCTACTTTGGATAACGAAGTAATAAAGAAAACAAACCAAGTTCAGAGAGCACCATACTTAGTACAGTATGCGCCAAGAATAATGTTCATTCAGTCTATTTATCAATTTAGTTACTAACTACTGAGTGCCTGAATAATGACTGAAAAATAAGATAGAAATGTAAGCATCGTTGTCAGTAATATCTCTACCTCTAGATCCCCAAACAACTCTTTCCCTTATAGTTATGAGATTCAGCCTCATCTCATGAAAATTCCCATGTCTAGTCCTCAAAAGTAAGAGTCACAGTTGAAAGGAATCACCAAGAATCAACTGAAACTCCGGTCCTATAAACCTCAATATTGATGAAAACTCTACACTTGGTGGCATTCCCATCATATGCTTAACCTACCTACCGAATTAAATTAGCTTCTGGGTTTGTCCGATGCAGTAAACCATACATAGTACCAATCATACAGACTGATTTAATAGAATTTTCTCAGCAAAAAAAAAACACAAAACTAATCAAGATTTGCACTAACCAAGTTTACTTTTTTGGGTAAATGCACCTGCCATACAGTTACAAATTCCCAATTTTATGTGACTACTTAGAATGAAATACTCCAGCAGCGATTCAGCACTAAAGTTTCGAGCGATCTAACAGCAACATGACAATGAGTCAAGAAAGGAAAACGTGATTGCTGCATCTTGCACAAACTATCTTCTCCCTTTATCGTGCTTTAACAGAAAGTGCAAAAAAAAATAAGATTTTGTTCCTCAAATGAACATTGAAGAGCGCAGTCATTTAGATTGTTGGGATTTCTCAAGAATAGATTTCTTTACCATTAGCAAGGTTGATGTAACTCAACAAGGTTCTGCAAATGTTGACAGATCAGTTGGTATCCTGCAATCATTAAGCAACCAGGTGATATTTCTGAAAGTTGATAGTCTTTCATCGGGGAAATTACATAGCGGAATGAATGGTCATTATACCTTTACTTTCTTATCTGCAAGTTGGGAACATAATAGCCTATTTTATGGCGTTCTTATGAGAATAGACGGTGCTGGAGAAGACTCTTAAAGAGTCCCTTGGATTGCAAGGAGATCAAATCAGTCAATCCTAAAGGAAATCAACCCTGACTCTTCTTTGGAAGGACAGGTCCTGAAGCTGAAACTCAAACCCTTTGGCCACCAAATGAGAAGAGAGGACTCATTGGAAAAGACCCCGATGTGGGGAAAGATGGAAGACAAAAGGAGAAGGGGACGGCAGAGGATGAGATGGCTAGAGCCATGGTGGCACAGTGTTTAGAATGCAGTATTGCAGGCTAATTCTGCCCACAACCTGGAGTTCGATCCTAACAGGGCTCAAGGCTGACTCACCCTTCCATCCTTCTGAGGTTGGAAAAATGAGGACCCAGCTTGTTGGGGGCAATATGCTGTAAACCTGCTTAGAGAGGGCTGTAAAGCACTGTGAAGTGGTATTTAAATCTAAGTGCTATTGCTATGTGCTAGAAATTAGATAGTGTCATCAACGCAGTGAACATGAGTTTGGGCAAACTCTGGGAGACAGTGGAGGATTGGGGGGGCTGGTGTGCTATCGTCAATGGGGGTAACAAAGAGTCGGACACAACTTGGGAACTGTACAACAACAAATATCAGAATATAGCAGTGGTAGCGAACCTATGGCACGGGTGCCAGAGGCGGCACTCAGAGCCCTCTCTGTGGGCACACGCGCCATCGCCCCAGTCCTAGGCCTTCAGCTGGGTTTTATAAAACCTTTTCGCTTTAGGCCTCCGCCGCCGTGTGCAAAAAAAAAAAAAAGGTTCAATCAGTCAATTTCAACTTCTCGCGGGAAAAAAAAAGATCTTGCAAAGTTGGAATTGATTGATTGAACTTTTCCCACCCAGTCTGCCGTTACCACCGCAGCCACGCCCACCCAATGGGCCACGCCCACCCGGCACTCGACAATGCATAAGTGGGTTTTGGGTTGCAGTTTGGGCACTCAGTCTCTAAAAGGTTCACCATCACTGGAATATAGCATTCAAAAACACTGAACCAAGAAGTAAGAATTATTTTAAGAATACAGCTATGGAGACTGTCATGTCCATAGCAGAGCATGAAGCCAAATTCCATGTTATAGATTCCACCATTGGCCTTTTCATAATTCGGTTCTGTATTTTAAATGTTGTCCCATTTAACTGAGCCCACTTCTTTATTTGAGCCAAAACTTTTAAAACTAAGCTAACCATTTAGTTGACTTAGCCTGACTTGACTCAGGCAAACCCAATGTAAGAACTGGTATTTAATTTAAAACAACCATATAATTAAATGAAGGAACTTGAATTCTAACCGGTCCAACAACCAACAAACCAACTGGAACCCTTTAAATATTTATTTGGAATAAGCTGTAGCCCTGACATGGAGACAGGATGTTATCGCTTGCAAAAACATTATGTTATTGCATCACTTGCAATAACATCATGATATACAAAAATGTCCTTGCTATTCCCACTATGGATGCCCATAAAATTTTCTGCTGAATGTCTGAGTACACAGGTAGTCCTCGACTTACAACAATTCATTTAGTGACCATTACAATGGAACTGAAAAAAATGACTTATGATCATTTTTCACACTTACGACCATTACAGAATCCCCACGGTCACATGATCAAAATTCAGCCACTTGATAACTGACTCACATTTATGATGGTTGCCGTGTCCCAGAGTCAGTTTTGTGACCTTCTGACAAGAAAAACCAATGGGGAAGCCAGATTCACTTAATAACCGTGCTACTAATTTAACAAGGGCAGCGATTCACTTAACAACTGTGGCGAGAAAGGTCATAAAATGGGGCAACGTTCACTTAACAACTATCTCATTTATGTCTGAAGAATAATTTGGGAAGAATAATTTGGGGTTCCAACTAGAGCCGGGGTTGCACAAGAATAAATAAAAATGAGATCCAGACAGCTGTGAGGAAAGATGAAATATTTATTCCTAAAAGCAAAAGAGTTTGCTTTCAAGGGCAGGCTGCCGAGAAATGGGGTACAGCATTTTTTTATAGGGGGAATTTGAAGTCTCTACGTGCTGATTCTAGGATGACACTTAAGGATCATGTCTGAGCATATATGTGTGTTTATTCTTGGGTGACACTTGAGGGGTATATGTGTGCGTATGTGGGTTTATTCTCGTGAACATGCAGTTCCTCTGGGAGACCTAATTTAATTAACTCTGTTTGTGTTTGCAGACCTTTGATATGTGGATTAGGTCTGGGTAACTTATTTGGGGGTCTGAGGAAGTTTGAGCAAGGGATTTTCCCATTTACTATTTTTACTTGATTAATTTAGTTTCGGCTTGACCGTCAATTATCTAGTGGAGACACTGATTCTCAGACCATTGTGGATTTTGTTAATATTTTAAGGGAAGATGGAAACAGTATAAAAAGTAAAATATATTTTGATATAAAACTTCTCACACTTAACAACAGAAATTTTGGGCTCAATTGTGGTCATACGTCAAGGGCTATCTGTGCATATGGGGAGAAACCCTATGGCTCCACCTATGATACAGTTTACCGTAGCATTTCAAATGGTCAGGTAGATTTGCATTGCTCCTTTGAGGCAGCAAAGCTAATCTGTTAAAATATAATGCCAAGAGTTATTTCAGTGTTTCAGGTTCCCCCCAAAATTCTTGATTACTGGGCAATTAACTTCAGTGGAAAGAAAGACAAGGATAGAGAAAGCTCGAACAGCATTCTTCAAAATGAGAAAGGTCTTCTGCAGTCACGACATAAGCCTAAGACTGAAAATCAGGCTTGTCAGATGCTATATTTTTTCTATCCTGCTCTATGGAGTAGAGAGTTGGTCTCTGACGGAAGGCCACCTGAAGAGACTAGAAGCATTTGAAATGTGGATTTACAGGCGGCTGTTACGTATAAGCTGGGTGGACAAGATCAGAAATGAGGAGGTTTTAAGCCGCCTGGGAAAGCCAAGGGAAATCATCAAAACAATTACAAAACGAAAGTTAGAATATTTCGGACATGTGATGTGACACCCAGAAAAATACGGCATACTCCATTTAATCCTCCAAGGAAAGATTGAAGGCAAACGAGGTCCAGGCAGAAGAAGAACATCATAGCTTCAAAATCTAAGGGACTGGTTTGGACAAAACTCAGCAGCACTTTTTCGTGCGGCTGCTGATAAAAACAGGATCGCCAACATGATCGCCAACGTCCGATAATGGATATGGCATAAGAAGAAGAAGGAAAGAAAGCAGGAGGATTCAAGAAGAAAAATAGAGAACGAATATTAAACATTAAAATGAACATTATATTCCCATTAGGCTCTTGGTTTTATATTGTATATCTGTCTCAAAGGCAAAAACAGCACCGTTCTTTTTTCTCCTTTCCTATTAATATTTTAAAATATGAGAACAGACTGTGCATTGAAAGAGAGAAAGGGGAAAGTATATTAATTCTTGGGAGAGCTGAGCAGGAGTAGGTTTCAAATAAATGATGCCCCAATGCAAAAATATTTCTTTTCAAAGAGTTATTTAAACTCAGACAGCACGTCTCTGCCAATGTAACATATTGCTCAAGTTCATTAGTTCAGTAAAATTTAATTTGCAATAACTCTGGGGCTGCCATAATTTGGATAACCACCAGAAGGCCATCGAGATCTAGAAAAAACTTTTTGTGTGGTTATCTGGAGTTTTGTAGCCCAGAAATAATGATAGTCTTTTTTTGGACGGGGGGGGGGGGGGGGGGGAGTTTTTTTAAGCAAGTTTAATTCATCAAATGTGAATGAGTAAAATGAGCAAATCAGGAAATGTGATACAAATGTATGAAGTGGAAAACAGTGCCAATATTTGCTTGCTGAACTTTCTGTTAAAAAGTTTCTTTTAAAGTTTGTGTCCACTCTGCAGCTCACAGGTCCTGGACAACTAGTACAGGTAATCCTCGACTTATAGCAATTCATTTAGCATCCCTATGATTATGTGATCAAAATTCAGATGCTTGGCAACTGACTCATATTTATGACGGTTGTAGTGATGTTGGGAAAGATGGAAGGCAAAAGGAGAAGGGGATGGCAGAGGATGAGATGGTTAGTGTCATTGACACAGTGGGCATGAGTTTGGTCAGATTCAGGGAGACAGTAGAGGGGGGGGCTGGTATGCTATGGTCCATGGGGCCACAAAGAGTTGGACACGACTTAGCAACTGAACACCACCACTAAATATTTAGACAAAAACTACAAAGATCTGGAATACAGAGAATACATATAGCCAAAAACCAATTTAGTACACTGATTTAGCACAATGTCTTGGCGCCAAAGTTTTTAAGGATGTAGAGAAATTTTAGGGATTCAAACTTCATCGTTTTCTCCACAGAGACTTTTCACAGCAAATTTATTGCTTTAAGTGTATGGAAAAGATTGTTTAAAAAAAACCCAAAAACCACCCTATCTTCCAGGATGAAAACCCTGGGAAAATTGTACTTTTCTTCAAAGGTCTTGCCCAGACAAGGTGGAAGTTAGGCTGCCAAGCCACACAACACACTAAAGCAAAAGATTAGCCATCCTCATCTTAGTTTAACAAAAGTTGAGCAAGCACCCCCAGCGTATATAGTTGGATAAACAGTTTGTGTCCTGTGCAAACTCAGAAACTAGGGGTTACATTAAGAAAGCCATAGTTAATGGTTTAGTCTAGCTCATCATGGCTAAGAATGCTGCATAAATTTCAGCCAAGGATCTCATGATGAATCTTAATTGCCAGGTATTTGTTTCCTTTCTCTAGAGTAAGTAGTATTTCTCAAACTAATGGTGGACTTCAATTCTTGAAATTTTAGGAGTTGAAATCTACCCATCTCAAAGTGCCTGAGGTTGAGAAAGACAAGCCAGAACTTAAGAAGCTTCTTGGATGAGAAGCGAAATGTTTTTAAGGAAAAAAAACAAACTAAGAAAGTCCAGTCGCCTTTTTAAAAGCACCTTTGGGGCAACCATGACCTGGATGATTGAGAATCTGCACAGACATTACTCTAGAAAGTATTCTACAAATCATGACTACGATGTAGTTTACCTAAATGTAGCTTACCATGGTATTCAGGGAGCAAATACATGTGGTTGTTAAGAGTCGGGAAATACTTGGTGGCACAATCTTGCTGCATGCGAACCCGGTTAAGAACAGAAACCTAGATTTCACACAACTGCATGCAACTGGTCAGATTTATATTCTCTCACGGATCCAGAAAGGACTGCAGATCTTAACATCACATGGGGGCTTATCCAGCTTGCGGTCCAATATTCTGGGAATCCTGGCATTAAGTAGAAGCCATCACACGCTTCATTTGCACGCAGCCAACTCTTGGTTCCCCCATCGGGGTTTACAGATCCGCCAGGGGAGTGACTCGCCTGTCTTCCTCTAACATCCAAATCCACCCTTGACGGCCTATATGACATACGGGTCGAGACACCGCACCGGTCTTTCCGGTTGAGGGGCATTCCAGATGTGCCGGACTACAACCCCCACCATTCTCCCCACCCCATCCCGCAGAGGCTGGAAAGAAGGCGGGCTGCGAAGTAGCCAGCCGGGCTGGGATGCAAACGAGGCGCTCTCCGCCTAGCCAATCAGCGCCCTCCGAAGCCGCCCAGAATAAAAACCGAAGGGAGCCCTCCGGCACGCGGAACCAGCGCCAATTCCCTGGGTTTAACCGGAGTGGGGGGGGGGAGGCGCTTGACTTTGCAGCGGAGGCCGTCGGGCCAACTTAAACGTCCGGGGAGGCTCGGCTGGAAGACCCCGGAGACGCCGGAGAGAGGTCAGCAGCTCGAGTTTTACTTCTGGGCTGGACTGCGAGCGGGGATGGGCGTTTGCAAGGATGGGGAGGAGAAGCACGTCGGCAGGTGAAGATACTGTCCAACTCCGGCAAAGAAGAAAGCTTTAGCCAAGCTCTCTTTTGTCCAAGAAAAAGTTCCTTTCCCCTTGCCGGCTTCGGCTGCTTCGAGGCCGTAAAAGTTGTTTTGGTCCGTCTTGATGAAGCGGATCCCTGGTTTGGGGTCCTGGGCTCCCCCTAAGATTTCCCCCTTTCAGGTTCTTTCTTTCCCATTGTCTCTCTGTTAAAAGCCGAGCCGCCTCTCCGCCAGTACCCCCGTCTGGAGCAGAGAGGCTTTTCACCGCCCATAAGCCGCCGCCGCCGCTATCGCCCTCCCTGGCGATTCCCCAGCGGGGTTCCCGCCTGTCAGAACGAGCTAAGCCAGCTTTGCTTCGACGTTTGCCGCCGGCAGAATTGCAACACCGCCTTTTGCCTTTGAAGCCGGGCGCCCGTTTTTGGAGGGGGAAGGGGGGATCCGGGGGCTTCCTCGCCAACCGGGTCGCTTCTAGCTTCCTGCCCCGGGTTGCATTCGGCCGACTCCCAAGGGCTCCCCTGCATTCCCCCCCCCTCCCCGCATAAAGGCTGTATAATGGGGGCGGGAGAGGTGGCCCGCGGAAGGTGAGCCCCCGTTTCCCCCTTCCTTCCCCCATCGAACTGAAGCCGCGAGCGCGCCTCCAGTGACTTGGATACCCGTCCGTTTAAACTCAGCTAGGGTTACTCCCGGGTAAGTCTGAATGCGTGTCGATCAGAGCGTCTCGAGGGGCCTCGCTTCCCCCGTTTTATTTTTCTGCTGCTGTCTCGCCTGGGTTCGCTTCAGGGGCGCGTTTCTTTCTTCCAGGACTTTACTTTCCTGCCTAGTTTTCTCCTCCCTTCTACATTCTTTTTTTCCTCCCGAATTTTCTCAATATGCCTATTGTTGCCTGCGCTCTTCCTTTGCAAATCGCAAAGGGATTAGTACGGCTTTATAAAACCACAGTAAGACCACACCTGGAATACTGCAACCAATTTTGGTCACCATGCTAAAAAAAAAAAGATATTGAGACCTTGGAAAAAGTTCAGAGAAGAGCAACTAAAATGATCAAAGGCCGGGAGACTAAAACATACAAAGAACGGCTGCAGGACTTGTGTTTGGCTAGTGTCTAAAGGAGAGAAGAAACAGGGGCGACATGATAGCAGTATTCCGGTATTTGAGGGGCTGCCACAAAGAAGAGGGGGTCAAACTATTCTCCAAAGCTCCAGAGGGCAGGACAAGAAAAAATGGTTGGAAACTGACTAAACAGAGAAGCAACCTGGAATTAAGGAGAGACTTCCTAACAGTGAGGACAATTAACCAATGGAACAGCTGGCCTACAGAAATCATGGGCGCTCCATCACTGGAGAGTTTTAAGAAGAGATCACTAGACAGTCACTTGTCTGAAATGGTATAGGTTCTCCTGCTCGAGCAAGGGGCTGGACTAGAAGACCTCCAAGTTCCCTTCCAGCTCTATTCTATTCAATATTCAATAATAATATTTTCAATGTGCTGCTTAGACCTTTGTGTATCTAAGTTCGTGCTCAGTGCACAAATACTAACGGAAGCATCCTTAACAGATAAACACTATTTTATTTCCCTTCAACACATTCAAATGGAGCCTACCACCTACTTGGCAATTTGTTTCATTGAAAGTCCTTGTTTAGAATAAAATCACAAGCATACTTTAAACCAAACTTGATTTGATAACTACTGCCTTACTTTAGTACTTAGGCAGTACTCAGGAAACTCATGGTAAAGAAGTATAATTCTGCAAGAGTAACCTTCACTTTAGGAAATAAAGCTGTGTAGCAGCTGTCCTATCTTTCAGGATAATATACAGGCAGTCCTCAACTTATGGCCACAACTGGGACTGAAATCTTGGTCGTTGAGCAAAGTGATTGTTAAATGAGACACCCAATAACCACAATCCCAGCACTCCTGGTTGCAGTCATTAAGCAATCACCGGGTGTTAAATCGACACTTTCCCCCAACTTCAGGTAGTCCTCGACTTAAAACAATTCATTTAGTGACCATTTGAAGTTACAACAGCACTGAAAAAAGTGACTGATGACCATTTTTCACACTTAGGACCGTTGCAGCATCTCCATGGTCACATGATTTACATTCAGATGCTTGACGATTCACATTTATGACGGTTGCAGTGTCCTGGGGTCACTTGATCCCCTTTTGCAACATTCTGACAACCAAACTCAACCGGGAAGTCAGATTCACTTAACAACCATGTTACTAACTTAAGAACTGCAGTGACTCACTTAACAAATGTGGCGAGAAAAGTTGCAAAATGGGGCAAAACTCACGTCTCACTTAGCAACATAAAATTTGGGCTTGGTTGTGGTCGTAAGTTGAGGACTACCTGCATGCTCTTTTGGCCACCTTGAATAGGTGACTAACTAGCAAGTATTGGAGTGCATTACAGCAGACATGTCACTAGAAGACAAATCACAAAACTGCATTTCACTTACTTTGGCCACGTCACACAGGGAAATTCATTGGAGAAAGCAATTATGTTGGGAAGAGTTAGCGGTAAAAGGAAACCAGGCCGTCAAAGAACACGATGACCGGACACCATCAAAGCTGACACCAGCCAGAGCACAGAATAACTCAGAAGAAGTAGGGCAAGATTGGAAGGTGTGGAGACACCTGGCCCACAGAATCGTCAAAAGAGTCGGATACATCTGAATGGATAACATCATCATCATGAGAGCAAGACTCCTGCTGTTCTCCCAAGTTGTGTGTCCTATTCTTTCAAGATCTGGGAAAGACCAGTTTCTACTGGAATCTTGCAGAAGGGAGGGCTGCTTGAGAAGATAAGGGAAGCCCAGATGCAGAGGAAAAGAAACACCCGCTGTCAAAGGCTAAGGAAGGCTTGCTTGTAGAGGGAAAGGGACACGGATTTGGAAAACAGCTCGAGGTATTGGAGACCACCTGGGCGATGAGGAGCAATTGGGGATGCCACTGCTGAGTGCTGCTGTCCAGATCAGCCTAGATAGGTGAGGATAGGTGGGAGAGTTGCACGCCACCACGATTGTAAGGACAGGTGTACAGCCATGTGCCTGAATTTTATCACATGACTGTTGTGGCACTGCAATAGCCGTAACTTCAGGTAGGGATCATAGGCCCCTTTGTTCAGGCCATAGTAATTTCATTAAGTGAAGGGCTACTTGTAGAACCAAACAGTGTTAAGTAAATGTTCTACTGCCAGTGCACATGAGTTCTGTAGCTAGAACAAGGGGATGCTAAGGAAAAACTTCTTCAAAAAGATCCAGGATACAAGGAAGATAAATGAGTTAATATATACATGTTAATAGGTAACCACAAAGCAGACTGATCAGCCTCACTCAGTCCTGTCTGAGAATATGTGTTTTATCAGCCAACTGAAGAACAGGGTAAAGGGACAAGATTGTCTTTACTTGAATGAATTTAAATCTCTGCGTCAGATGAATTGAATCCCATAGTACTGAAGTTACCAATTAATGGTCTGATTGAGGCTTTATTTTGAGGAATCCAGGAGGATAGATAAAGTGACAAACAAATGGAGAACATACATAGTTCCTGCCTTCAAAACAGGGAGACAAGGAGGATTCAGTGAACTATAAAGCAGTTAGTCTGTACTTAGTAAGATTCTGGAGCAGATCAAAAAGACACGGATATATAAACATCTTGAAAAATAAGTGACTATTACCACTGTGGGTGTATCAAGGACTAATCTTGCTAGTCTAACTTTGTCTAAATTTTTTGATTTGGTAACTTTCTTAGTCATTGTGGGAATGTAATGAACATAATATATCTTGATTTCTGTGAAGTGGTTGACAAATTACACTATATTATTCTGTTTAATTAAGAGGGCCTAGATGAGATTACAGTATGTAGATACAAAGCTTGAAAATCAAAGGTTTCTCATAAAACAAGTACAAAGTCTTTCATAGGTTCATAGTATTGAATCTTGCATTCTTTATCATTTGTACTGATGACTTGAATAAAGAGTAAGAATGTTATAGATAAAGAGCTGACACCATTTTGTGCAAAAGCCATTCATTTAAAAATAATGGTAATCTGTTCTAAGAAAGCTTTGTTTAGCAGAACCGATGCTGCAGGAAATTGGGCTGGAATATTAAATCACCAGCATAAGCCACCAGAAGTCTATACAGATCCTCATTCAGCAACTGCCTCATTTAGTGACTGTTTGCAGTTATGACGGTGATGACAAAATAACCTTGCGACCAATCCTTGCATTTACAACTTTTGTAGGTCAGTAATGGAAAGGAAAGCTGAAGTAAAATCAGTAATGGTTTCATTTAGCTGTCCCTTCACTTAATGACCAAGTTACTGGTCCCAGTTGTGGTTGCAAAACAAGGACAAACTGTATAGGCTATATGCCTATCTGTACATTTTTCCATTGCCTTAATATTTTCTTTGTAATGGGATGAAATGTTGAAAACCTTCTGACTGGTCCTGATCTTTACTTTGTGCAATTACCTATTTCAAAGAGAATACTTGTTAGGTTTGCAGATGACACTAATTTGACAAAGAAAGCTAATACATAATGGCTTTAAAGGCAGAAATAATTCAAAAGAACGTGAATCACCCTGGGGCCAGTTGTCTGGTATGAAGCACTTTATCCTGAATTTCCTCACCTGTCAGTTTTCTTGAATGAAGCCAAGTTTTAATGTTATGAGATGAAGAAAGTCATTCTTTCGTCACTTTCTCCATGTCACACGCAGTTTTACACACCCCTCATTCTTTCTCCTTCCTCTTCTACTCTATGGTGTACCACTTAATGTCTTTTAATTTTCTCATATGAAAATTGCTGCAGTCTCTGGATCACACTGACCATCTTTCCGCAGACTTTTTCTACCCTTTCCCAAGAGTTAAACCAATCTCACCACAGAGCCATGTCTGCTTCATGGCACCACCAAGTTGGATGGACAATATTGCTATATTGACCAAGACTAGATGTTCTCCAATCTTATTTTCCATACTTCCGTGATTTTAGACCAAGGTTCCCAATCTTTCTCAGTTGGCGGAGCGGAGGGAAAGGAAAGGGGAAGCATTTTATGCGCACGCAAACGAGGCCGCGAGCACACGCGCGATGCAAATGGGGCGGCGCTAGTGCCCATGTGACACTCGCTAGCCCTGCCCCGTTTTCACGCGGGTGCTAGCACTGGCCCGTTTTCGCCATGCGGAGCCCCATTTTCACCACGCAGAGCCCCATTTACATTGTGTGGCACCCCGTTTAGACTGTGCGGAGCCCCGTTTAGGTCACGCGGTGCCCCGTTTAAGCCGTGCAGCTGCAGGGCTAGCGCGAGTGGAGAGGAGTGTGCGCACTGGCCAGCCTGTCCCGCGGCCTGGTGGCCAGTAGACCACGGCCCGGTAATGGGCCGCGGCCCACAGGTTGGGTACTCCTGATTTAGACTATCCATCACAAACTCATAATACTTTATCTTGGTCAGTTGTGTGAAGAGAAGCTATGGTCTTGGAGCAAATGTTAATTGGAAATAATTGGAGAATATCTCTTTGGGGACAGGTGTTTTTTTTTAAGTCTTCATCAATTTCATTACTACATGAATGACTCTAAGCACTTTGGAAGTCCCTGGTAATGTTTTAAATCTCTTATATTTTAATTTATTTAATTTATTTTTCCACTGATATGTTTACTATGGGTTCCTAGGAAGAATCTTAATAACTGTAACATTATGAGCTTGTTCGAAATTCCTAGAGGTGACTATACGTATTTTGAAGGAAAAGAGAGCAACAAACATGTAACAATAGCTTAATTATGGAACTGTAGTAATTTTGTGTTGATAATAAACATGTACAGAAATGATACCAGGGTTTTCCCCTCTGCTCCCCTTCATTCCTGTAATTATTATGAAGTGGCCCTATGAAGCAGAATGCACACATTGTAGTTGCTGTTCTTGTCTTTTTAATTGTGAAAGTTGGACTTTGAAAAAGCAAGACAGGAAGAAAATACACTTGTTTTGAGCTGTGGTACTGGAGAAATATCCTCCATATTCCTTGGACAGCAGTTAACCAACAAGCAAGTACTGGAACAAGTAACACCAGACATGTCACTAGAAGGAAAAATCACAAAACCGCATCTCGCTTATTTTGGCCATGTCATGCGGGGAAATTTACTGGAGAAAGCAATTATGTTTGGAAGAGTTAGCGACAGTGCTTTTTTTGTTAAAAAAAAAGGTGCCGAAACTCACACACGTCATACAACCCGCCTTGCCTATCCTACAAGGTTCCATCCAAAAAAGGTGCCGGAACTCCGTTCTGGGCGTCCTACGAGAAAAAAAGCCCTGGTTAGCGATAAAAGAAAACCAGGCTTCTAAAGAACATGTTGGTTGGACATCATTAAAGCTGACACCAGCCAGAGCATAGAACAACTCAAAGAAGTAGTGCATGATCCGAAAATGTGAAGATACCTGGTCCACAGAATCGCCAAGAGTCGGACACAACTGAATGGATAACATCATCATCTTGTCTTTTGGGGGGGGGGGTGAATGGACAGGCATGAATGGCATCCGGAGAGTGTTTTGCGGATGCCCCAGAGGGTTTGGCCAATCAAAAAGCATCCATTTATTAGATATCCATTTGGGATGTATATCTAATATTTCCTGCTGCTCCCTTTATTCAAATTATTATTTTCATCTTTGCCTATTTTTTTTCCTGAGCAAGTAGGTAACCTTTTAAACAAATTGCTATGCTGGGAATGCTTGAGTTATTCTTGTAAATAAAAATTGGGAGTAGATCCCTTGCACTGTATCATACATTTCTGTATAATTAAGAGTGTGTATAAAAGAGAAAATTGAATTAGATGGACCAGGGAATCTAGCTGATATGAAAAGAACCTTGTGGATTCCATATTAGCTACTCATGGAATAAATCAAAGAGAATTTATTAGATGCTCTGAGCTTTCAAACTGCATCATTTCCAAGGCTAGGAGTAACATATCTTTAACATAACCATGAGGGTTTCTTTCATTACTATGTTTCTTGATCATAATTTACTAAAATTACAGTATGCCAAAGTTCATATGATTTCATAGATGGCCAAGAATAGTTCTAAAAGCAAAGCAAACCACGGTACAATGAAGAATAGAAAGACTGGCTTTTTGTAGTTCCTCTCCAGACGATGAGAAGACTTTGGATTACCCACAAGTCTTCCAGATAGTTGTTCCTTATGAGGAGGTAGCAAGACCAGTGGGTTTAGAGCTCAGAGATGAGGGAATAGGCATATTGCTCATATCACAGTTGGCACCTTTAAAAGGACAAAAAAAATATATGAAAATTTAAGTTCTAGGAAACTATTTAAAAAGACTAAAGATCAAGATTGTTAAAAGGATATAAAGTTGCTTTATTTGATCAAGGTTAAAATGTCATCTCTGATAACTTTTAATTGCCAGGACTGAAATGAGGTTTTCAGAATTTTTTTTATAGATAAGGGGATGTACGAAGAAGAGAGCATTTGCGATATTTTAGGAGAAAGTCATAAGTTACTAAATGTTTTATACTTTTGATGAAAGCGACGTCATTTCTTTATATGTATTTTCTTTTCTTTACTATATTCTTATTTTTTCTTTCCTGCCCTAATTTTTTATTTGTATTAGTTTTATTGTTGTGATTGTAACTTTTAATAAAATTACTATTAAAAGAAGTTGAAAGGTAGCACGCCTTTTTTTGAGGCAGTAACAGCAATCTCTGAATAACACTTAAAAACACTTCTCAGCTGGCAATTTCTCCCACTGTTCTTCAGCAAAGAAAAATTTTAGTAAACTCCAGTCTGGCTTTTTGGTGGCTGTCTTTCAGAAGTGGGTTCTTCTACCCTGGAAGCCGGTTTCAGTCAGACAACAACAGACGGTGTGACTCATTAGTGCTGTACCTTGAATCTGGGGGTCAACTAGGATGTGTTTTGAAGTTTTCTTGGTTCTACCTCTTCTTCTACCTCTCTATTCTGAGTATGAGGGGTCCTTGGTGCTCTCCGAGCTTAGATGTTTTCTTGCAGATGTTTCATTATTCAAACTAGGTAACATCACCAGTAGGGAGTGGGGTTTGCTCTCATTGTATATTTCAGTGACTGGCCTATCAGTGTTGGTTGGAGTGGTCCTAGATTGGGCTGTTTACTGTTAGCTTGGTTGGCAGTTCCTTGAATGGGGTATTGTTTACTGCTTGATTGTTAATCTGATATTAATCCTGGTGTTAATCTCTGGTCATCTGGGTGTTGATTGCTGGTGGGAGGTGTTTTGGTCTTTTTTGTCCTCTTTTTGGCTTGTTGATTGTCTCTTTTGAATGGTAGTAAATGCTGTTGATGTCTATGTGCCTATTGATGATCAATTTGTCAGAGTGCCAGGCTTCCAGAAGATCAAGTATATTGCTGCTAGTGATACAAATATGTAAATATAGTTAAATTAATTCTTCCTTGGCACTTCAGAAAAAGCAGCACAACATTTTGGATTCCTAATATGTGTAGGAAGTGAATGGGAAAATGAAAAATGGCATATGATTGATTTGTTGATATTTTATTTCCTGCATTGTTACCTACACCAGACATTGTTTGGATATGACAGAAAATATTCAGTAACTAAAAATACTGGTAGACATAGAAGTGGAGTTTCTCAAATATTTCTAGCCTTTTAGTGGTTAATTAAATTGTTAATTTAATAAATGGATTTATTTTATGATCTTATTCTCTCATGTTCCTTCTCTCTCTCTCTCTCTCCCCTATGCACTTTTATGGATAAAACATCAGTCCGAGAGTGGTCAGTGATAATTAATTACAATCACTATAAAATTAAAATCATTTTTATGAATCCTTGGAATATAGTTAAGCTAGAAATCAAATCAATAGATTGAATGAAATACTACCATTTTATCTGTCAGCAACAGAAGAAATCTCTAGTATTTTCCTTGCTGAGTTGTTTCATTCATTTGATATGTGTTGTGTAATTTTTGTAGCCAAAATAATAGAGCATGACTTGTGCTGTAAAATGTGCTGATTTCAGTTGTGCCAAACTGCTTGTGCAGCTCATTTTATGTTGCACATGACAAGCTCCAAACCTGGGATGTGTTGGTCTGTGCTAGAAATAGCAATTTGGACAATCTATTGAAATAAAATGACTTCCCCTTCAGCTTATTTTAAATGGTTCTTTATTTTCACATGAAAACCTCAAGATTCCCTTTCTTCTCCTGAATGGTGCTTAGCTGTAGTTAAAAAAATAATAAGCTTCCTTTGCTTTTTATTTTAAATCTGAATTTTATGTTTTATGAAATTATAAATAAAAATGGCATTTTATATTTATGTCATAATTTTCATGGTCACAAATACAAGCTTATGCTAAAGCAATTTTCTGTTTTGCTAGAAGAGCAACAGTGATGCTGCAATTGGCTGAACAGCAATAATATTTTAAAAAAAAGATTTGGTAAGCTAGGAAATTGAATCTTCTGGTTTTGTTAGGTTAATTTCCACATAGCAATCAAATGTAAAAGTTTCTCCCATTTGTGAATGACATTTAATATATAAATAATTCATTTGCATTATGGACAATAGCAAGCATAAAAATGGCATAACGTTTGAAAACACCTTTCAAGCCTTTAATTGACTTTGTGAAACTGAATGTGGTCAGACTTTGTGCAGCCTGAAAAAAATGGGAGATTTTCTGCATCAGATTCATCCTCCAGAGTGATTTATATTGACAGTCAAAAGATTTCTTGATGGCTTACTTTCTTCATTTAGCTTGTACTACTCCAAACTCCTTTTTGGGGGGAGAGGAAGAATAACTACAATACCCTTCTGTGTTTTTCTAACATATTTTAAAAAGTTGTTTTGTGTTGTTTCATATAGATATTAAAGGGATACAACTGCCCCTCACCTTGTACAGAATGGGCTGCTGACTGCTATAAATGAGGGCAGATGTTCAGACTGAATTTGACATTTTTGTCTACCTATCAAGTCCTTCCCAAGGACCTGGGATAGGCAGATGTGGGTGTCTGATGGTGTTACAGGTATCATTGCAGAATGTAAGCTGTTCCAAATAAAGCTGCCTTTTGCAATTGACCAGTGGTGAATTTGTCAATGCCTATGGTATTCAAGTGATGCTCCAGATATTTTGGGATTGCATCCAAAAAGATTATTATTATTATTGTTGTTATTATTATTGTTGTTGTTATTGGTTCATTGTGCACAGATGTTTAGACTGGATTTGGAATTTTTGTTCAGCTATCGAGTTGTTATTGCTGTTGTTATTGTTATTATTATTATTCCCCCCAAGAGTCACTATTAACAAGGTTTCCATTTGGTGATTTGGCATTTGCTAGACTCACAGAATTTTTTTAAGAAAAGTACATGTAAAGACTTAGCAGATGCATCCATGCAATTTAAGCTCGGTTAGTGTTAGCCTTCATTTGTTTCCTAACTTAGCATATTGTGAAAACCTGGCTTGGTTGGTTATTTATGCTTTAACATATTTTGTGAAGCCAAATGGGTGACTTCAGAAGCAGATTATGGACATTGTGTGAATGGACTCTGGGTAGAAATGTTTTTCTCTTTAGAGTGATTTTAAAGCTTCTCAAGCTAAATTTTTAAATGTTACATTCCATATTCATGTTTTTAACATTTTAATTGTACCGTGTCCAGTGTCCGTGGGAGACGGGCAGTTTCTAAACATGCTAAATACAATAAATAAAATAAATAAAAAACATTAATTGTAGCTGAAGGTGGAAAGTGAGTTTCGAATTAGGTCAATCCAATAATTGTACAAATGATGGTCAGGCTTTCGGCAGGAGGAAAAACTGAGCCTCACTTTGGACTAGCAGCCTGACAAGGCAGTTGGATCAAAACAAAACAAAAAGCTGGAAATCAAAATTTGCTATGTGCAGAGCTTACAATGTGGCAGATGAAGAAATAAAATGTCTCATTGGGACCCCCTGAAATCTCTCTTATAGGGTGGTTTCTCCCTGAATTTTGCTTCCTCATAAAAAGAAAGTAGGGATGGCCAAGAAGCAAGACCCAAGGGGGGGGGGGAATGCCTTCTTCCTATCAACTGTTTCCAATCTGATGCCCTTTAGATGTATGGGACTTCAGTGCCCATACTCCTCAGCACAGGAAGCTATACGAGGCGAAATTGCCTATCTTCTTGCTTCTGCAATAGGAGGCCTGGAGTGAGACCCCATTGATTGTGGATGGTGCTTTTGGTCAATCAAGGAGCGGCCCCTGCTTAGGCCTGGAGGCCCTGCAGGGATGAGAGACCACCAGGAGACCCTGGGGCGAGAATCAAAGGCTTGTTATCTCATGAGCGATGTATGTGGTGTTCTTGTCCTCTGAGCAAGGCTGTGCCCATGGAATAGCAATCGCCTCAGCTGTGAATGCTAGAAAATGGCAGCAGAGAGCCATTTCCATGTTTCTGCTGAGGAAACTGACATGGGGCCCTCATTTCCTCTTTCGTTTGCCCCTGAAGGCGAAACCAACTTTTAGGAAGGACCCTGAAACCAAACATGGCCAAAGCGGGCCACAAAAGAGAGCTGGTATTGTTGTTGTTTTTCCCCTAAAGGAAAGAGAATCAAGCTGGCTGAGGGAGAACATGTTCAGTTGTAAACAGGGAAATCCAACAAAGAATTCCTCTGGAAAACCATTCTCGGTGAAATTCCACATGCAAATTGTGCCAAGGCCCAAATTGGGCTTTTCTTGGATATAGGGTTCATGCTTTGATTTGATCTAATACTTCCAGATTTGGTTGAACAAATTGGCCAGAAAAGGTCAAGATGGCGGCCATGATGGGGCAATCAAAGCTCTGCCCTCTTCAGCACATTAAAAAAGGAGCAAATTTTTATTGTCCTGCTGTGGCTGCCATCTTGACTTATTTTTACCACAGCCTGCAGGCACCCATTTTCCAGGATTTACTTAATGTGCTGTGTATATGCGTGTGTGTTTTAAAAAGCATTTCCAGCTTGAAGTTCATTTGGGTTTTGTTGAGAAAATGGGTAGAGAAATCTTATAACATTGTCAACTTGGACTGCCTGTTTGTCTATATGTATATTTATTTAGTGTATTTGGTTGGTTGAGTGTGCAGTGACCCTTATTGCCAAATGAGTCTGAAAAGCTACCAGAATTAAAAAACAGCAAAATATAGTGATAGCTAGCTAGCTAATATAGATGATAAATAATAGATAATAGGTGGTAGATTAGATGGATGGATAGATATAGATAGACAGACAGACAGACAGACAGACAGACAGACAGACAGACAGACAGACAGATAGATAGATAGATAGATAGATAGATAGATAGATAGATAGATAGATAGAGACAGGCAGGCAGGTAGGTAGGCAGGCAGGCAGGCAGACAATCTGCCATCCGCCTTTTCTGCTTTGCCTCAGCATCCCGACACTAAAGGGGCTGAAGGGCTGATTTCATAAGGGGAGAGTAAAGAAAATGTAGGTTTTCTCAGCCTAGAAGGTGTGCATGACCACATGCCTGTATATACATACATTTATGCACATGCATCCTTCAGTATAGGGCTCCTTGTCTTCAGGATTTATGCCCTGCTCCCCCCCCCCCATGAGAGTCTCCAGGATGGATGAAATGGCCTCCCCTGAGGACAGCTCTGTAAATCTTAATTTTGGAGGATGATGGTCTTTTGCAAGTGAATCTTTCTTCCCTGTTGCGAATAAGCCAGGACTGGTCTCTGAAAGGCTCTCAAGGCAGGAGTAGCATTAGGACAAAAAAGGCCATCAGAGGCCAGGCTTGGGAAAGTGGATGCCTTTTAATACAATTCATTAGCCAGAAAAAGCGCTATCAGATTCCTTCTGAGTTTTGGCTACTATAAACGAGTGCGCAATTATGGCAACTTTGCGATCTGTGTGGCCCAACTCCCGGAATTGGAGGTCTCAAAGGTGCTTTTTCACCTTGAAGATGTTTTACTTCTCATCCAAGAAGTGAAATGTCTTCAAGGAAAAACAAAGTCCAGTTGCTCTTGAAAATGCACCTTTGAGACAACCATGACCTGGATGACTGAGAATCTCCATAGATTCTCCCAGAACTGGAGTTAGAGAGCTAACAACCGGCTGACTGCAAACAATATTAATCCTTCCATTCCCCACCAGTCAGTTAGAACTGAAGAGGTTTCTTGGATGAGAAGCAAAATGTTTTGAAGGAAAAGCAAAGACCAATTGCCTTTTGAAAAAGCACCTTTGAGATATCCAATTTTGGGAGCTGAAAAGCACCTATGAGATATCTAATTTTGGGAGCTGAAGTCCATACAGATTATAAAGTTGCCATAATTGCCTACTGCTAATCTATAGTAGCCAAAACTCAGAAGAAACCTGATAGCACTTTTTCTGGCTAACAACAACAAAAAAAAGATCAGTTGCCTTTTAGAAAAAATACCTTTGGGACAACCATGACCAGAATGATTGAAAATTTCCATAGACACCTGTTGGGCACGGACAAGACCAATTCTCAGACTGCTTGAGTTTGAAGTAATTACCCCTATATGTTTCCAGTATCGTATAGAAATTATGAACTATACTTAAGATGAACTTTGTTTTTCTTCTTTTTGCAGATGATGGTGCTGTAATATCAGTTTTGGGCTGATTTTACATCAGATGAAGAGGCAATAGGAGAACCTTTGTATGTTGTCAAAGTCCTCCTAATTCACAAAAATTCTTCGGAAACAAGATGAGTTTTAAAAGCTAACATATTTGGCTCTTATTGAGGTGACTCTCCAGTAACTCAGATGCCGCAGTATGCATCTAAAAAGAACATTTCTCCTGAAAGAGAAATGTTGAAGTCTCACAGGAGAACTTATTTAAAAACTCAAATCTTTAATTGGAATCATATATAAAGAAGTGAACCAGAATGTATGTTAATTCTAGAAGAGTTAGAAAATATCAGTTTGTGCACATTTTTGCCACTTGTTTTGTTCTCTGCTTCATGTTTTTTTGGGTAGAAATTGATAGTCCTAGGTTTGTGCAATACATGAAATCTCTCTCGTACAGATACCTCATAAATAGCTATGCTTTTGTGAATGACAGTCTAACGACTAGCAGATGTAACAGGGTAGCAAGGCATCGATATTTGATCAATCACGAGGAGAAATGTCAAGGGCAAGATGTTCTCCTCTTGATCTTTGTAAAGAGTTCACCTGAAAACTACCAGAGGAGAGATGCAATTCGACAAACATGGGGTAATGAAGAATACATTCATCACTATCAGAATGCCAACATAAAGGCCTTATTTGTTTTAGGACAATCAAGAAATTTTTCACTGGGAAGTGAAATGCAAATGAGGCTGGAAAGAGAAGACAAGAGGCATGGAGATCTGATTCAACAAGACTTTTTGGATACTTTCTACAATCTTACCTACAAATTACTGTTGCAGTTCAGCTGGGCAAACAACTTCTGCCCTCATGCCAAGTTTGTCATGTCAGCCGATGATGACATATTTATCCACATGCCAAATCTTATTGCATACCTCCAAAATCTAGCACAAATTGGGGCTCAGGGTGTTTGGGTTGGGCATGTCCATCATTCAGCACCTCCCGTGAGGGATAAAAAAAGCAAATATTATGTTTCCTATAAAATGTACCCGTGGCCTGTCTATCCTGACTACACAGCTGGAGCTGCATATGTTCTATCGAGCGACGTAGCTGCTAAAGTATACCAAACCTCTCAGACTCTTAATTCAAGTTTTTACATAGATGATGTTTTCATGGGACTTTGTGCCAACAAAGTGGGAATTGTACCACAGAATCACCCCTTCTTTTCTGGAGGAGGAAAGGCTCCATATCATCCTTGCATTTACGACAAAATGATTACTTCTCATGGACATGTAGACCTTCAGTATTTGTGGCGACAGATTACAGATCTAAAAATGAAAAACATTTCTTCTGGAGTTTGGGGTAACATATATTGCAGAATAGTTAATATTATGCTGCTTTGCAAATTATATAATTACGATACATATCTCTGTTCAGCTGCTTTTTCCTAATACTTGAACATCAGAATAGATTTATTGAGCCACAAATGAAGGAGGAAGTCACTTGCTTTCTCCATAACAAATTAACATGAATATAGGGGAAAAAATGCAATAAAAACTTGCCTGCAGATTGCACAGTTCTCCAAATGTCCAAAGGTATGTTATAATTATAAAAACAATTTTCTTATTATAGTAAAGTTTCCCACCAGATAATTTTAAGAACTGGATAGATCTTAAAGTTAACATTGATACTTCTCAATCTGGAACTATGAAATTACCAAATGGAAATGGAGTTGTTGATTAGTTGAAAAAGATACATTTTTGATAGGTTAATATTTGCAGGTTAATAGAGAAAGATAAAATACTTGCTGTGACAGTATGCTAATGTAATAGCATTTTTTCCACACACACACACAGAGTACTGTTACTTCTAAGCACATTATTACATTTTGATCTAATGTTTTTAGAACTGAATATTTCTGTATGTTTTATTAGATGATCACTCAAGATGACTTAAAACCCCTTGATCCTATATAAATGGTGCTATTGTTGACATTAAACATGTCTGGTAAATTCTGCAAAGCTGTTGTCTTAATAACAACAAATTGAGAAGGGTTTCACCTTTTCTGCAACATTTCACAGTTCTAAGTTGCACACTAAACATAAACATCATAAAATTGATGGCCCTGCCTCAGTGCTCCAATCTACAAGGCCCCATTTGATTTATTCAGTTGGTGTGCACTGTATATATATTAACTCCCCAATGATTCCCATTAAGCAAGAAATATTTTTAAGAGATTAACACTAAAGATACACTCCAGGACCACAAATATGAGCCCTGCAGAACACTTTTAAAATGTGAAGTATTTAATTTTTTTCTTTCAAAAACTATGAAATTGGCACATACATGATTAGACAGCATAAATATATTTTAAAAGAAATAAACTGTTTTCTGTTCCAGTTTCATAAAGTAGTTTTCTCTTAATCAGAATTTCAATAATTTTACTATTTATAATCTTTCAATTGAAAACTTCTCCCGTTCTGCATTTCTTAATATGAGTAAAGTAACCACATCTTCCATTTACAGAATGGGATGAAACAGGGTTGTGTTGTCTGCATGCCTCTAGGCATACTTTTCTGTCAAAATTTTTGCTTTCCTGTTCCTCTCCTCCCTAGGTAATGAGTTTTGATGTCGAAATTAAGGCAGATTTAATATGGATTTCATTGGGGGTGAGACTTCTCTGTTATTCTAACCAGTTTCAAAATAATATAAAGCTAACAACTACTGATAGATCATAGACATAAAATGCTTGAATATCGTCTTGCTCTCAAGCAAACATTTGACTTGTCTATTGTGTCAGATTAAATTAAATGCTTATGTTTTTGCAGAATTATAAAGCATAAGGTCACACGTGTGTTAACTCTGAAAAGGCTATACATGTTTTTTGTTTTATAGCAGGTTTGTTACGTTTAAAAAGTATTAGCTGGTTGTTAAGGAATAGAGTTGTGTATTTTTAGCATAGAGAAGAATGTTTAATCATTTAAATACTTTATGAAAGCATCCTTTTTTCCCCTTAAGACTCTTAAGCTTGGGGATCTGAACATTTTACATTTTTAAACAGGAAATTCTTAGGTTTACTAGTGTTCCAAATGCAGGGCTGTAATATTTTTTTCTTGACTTCACAAGTAATTGAATTGTTACTCAAGGTATGTGTTGTTACACAACTGTTATACTAGTTTTTACCTGTTTGGTTTGCAGCTATATTTGATTAAAAACAAAAGAAAACTAAGAGCAGCATTTATTTATTCATGACCCTTTGTTCTGCACAGTGTTTTATAAAATATCTATTTTCAATAAACATGTTGTATATTTTGTAAATGTTCTCCTCTAATTTTTCCATAATAATATTTGCCTCTTGTAAAATAGAACATTTGGAATATATCACCTGCTTTTCTTTTGAGACGGCAATTCCAATAATTGTGAATAAGATTTCACGTCCTGTTTTAGGTGCAACATTTAAACTGTGTGCACATGAGATGCTAAGTTAAAAACATTGGATATAGCAAGTACACATTGTGATTTTATCTCCATTGCAGGCAACTTTTAACTATGTTTCTTGGCACGTTATTTCAGCCACAAATTTGGTTTTGGAAACCAGGACACATACTTGAAAACATTTTATCAAAAGGCCTGATTTAATCTCAACAGCCTGAAATATTAATAGCAATTACTGATAGCAATTTTTCATGTACTAAGTATTTTACTTCCTTTGTGGCAGCAATAGAAGTCTGTGTACTCTTCTGGATAAAAGCCCACAGTTATTCAAATACTGAATAGAATAGAATAGAATAGAATAGAATAGAATAGAATAGAATAGAATAGAATAGAATAGAATAGAATAGAATAGGATAGGATAGGATAGGATAGGATAGGATAGAATAGAATAGGAATAGGAATAGGAATAGGAATAGGAATAGGAATAGGAATAGGAATAGGAATAGGAATAGGAATAGGAATAGGAATAGGAATAGAATAGAATAGAATAGGAGCTGGAAGGGACCTTGGAGGTCTTCTAGTCCAGCCCCCTGCTCAAGCAGGAGAACCTATACCAGGAGTGGGCAACGTTGGCTCTTTTATGACTCGTGGACTTCAACTCCCAGAATTCCTGAGCCAGCCATGCTGAGGGAAAAGGGAGAGGTTTCCATGCTGAGCCATGCTGGCTCAGGAATTCTGGGAGTTGAGGTCCACGAGTCATAAAAGAGCCAAGGTTGCCTACCCCTGACCTATACCATCTCAGACAGGTGATTGTCCAGTCTCTTTTTAAAAACATCCAGCAATGGAGCGCCTACGATTTCTGGGGGTAAGCTGTTCCACTGGTTGATTGTCCTCACTGTCAGTAAGTTTCTCCTTAATTCCAGGCTGCTTCTCTCTTTGATCAGTGCTCTGGTGAACAACGTGACCCTGTCTCCCTTGTGGCAGCTCCTCAGATACTGGAATACTGCTATCATGTCTCCCTATTTCTTCTTTTTTAGACTAGCCAAACCCAAGTCCCGCAGCAGTTAATGTATTTTTTTTTTTAAAATGTGTACCTTAAATATGCTTGTGCTCGTGTAAAACAGATTGTAATTGGAAGGAATATGCTTTGCCAAAGAAACACATTTTAAAAATCTTGTATTTTAAACATCTCCCTAAACATTATGCAAAGGCCTTAGGTTTGGGGAATGGCTCAACCCCCCCCCAAACAATAGACTATTTTACAGGGGTCTCCAGAATTCTGGGAGTTAAAACCCACAAGTCTTAAACTTGCCAAATTTGGAGACCCCTGGACTATTTACTCAAGCCATTTGCTCCCACCTTCAAAATGGCTTAAAAATCGTTAAAAACTTCCCAGGCCTTGTGCAGGGTGTTTATGGAAGCTTGTTGGTAATTTCTCATTAAAGGGAGTATATTTGGCAGGACACATGGGATTTACATTTACAGTTATTTATTTTTCTAGCATGGTGCCTTAATGACTATACCAAACTGGCTTATAGATTTTAATATATAGTATTATTTTTATTCTTATTATTCTTGACATAGGCCACCCAGAGTTATTTTGGAGTTGTGGGGCTGTAAATCTCATAAATAAAATAAAGTAAATAATTCTGGAGATTTTCTGGAATAGATATGTTTCCATACTACAAAACATGCCAAAATGCTAATATTTATCTATAGGAATAAAGAGGCATAAGAGAGTGCTTATATAGTAGCCCAGTTCTATAAACTAACACTTAATGTATCTGGAAAGATTATACAATTTCTTATGGATCACATTACAACTGCAATACACGGCTCTGAATCCTCATTAATTTACAAATGAATACAAAAACAGATTTCTAGCCTTTTCTATAATTGTATAGTAATTTTATCCAAGCTTACCCTCTAATATAGCTTAGTTATTTATGTTGCAGTGGTCTGTCTTAAAAAAGGAACGAGTTGTTGATTATTTAGATGAGTTAGATATGCCTGTTAGTCTTGGGAGCTTATGAAATTGTCATGAATTAAATCCACTATAATAAAAAATCAGTATTCATACAGGATCCTCTTCCATGTATGAAGTTACAACAGACACAAATTCTTCATGATGTAAATTTTAGAGATCTCTAAGATGGCAACTAAATAATGTGGAAAGCGGATTATGACAGTGGTGGGATTCAGATATGTGAACAACCGGTTCTTTGTGTGGATGCCGCTTCCGGAAGTCCATTCTAGGCCTGGACAACAAAAAATTAGCTACCGGTTCTGCCGAAGTGGTGCGAACTGGCTGAATCCCACCACTGGATTATGAGCATTTAAAAAAAAGTTTCCATTACAATAAGAAAGTGATTTACCAATGACAAAATTCATGAAACAGGGTTTGGACCGAGTATCAGAGGATCATTGGAATGAGAAAATATATTAATAACCATAATGGTGTAAAAAATTTCACTTATATCACATTAACAAATATATATATGCATTCATATATACATATTGAGAAATGCCATTTCCACTAAGTTGTGTATAACATAGTTTTTCCTTTAAAAATTAGGGAATTCGTTTTAAAGTATTATATACATTTTGGTTTCAGAAAAAAATTTCCCCCTCCCCATAAAGATAAGGATTTAATAAAGACAAACAAGAATTTATAAATATGTGTTTATGAATAAATATTCCTGAGCATAAAATGCATACTGATTTATAAATACATTATAAGTAAAGTAAAAATATGTGTCTGATACAAACATAAATAAAATAGAAAATAAACTATATCTTATCAATAAAATATTAATAACTGGTTTTTAGTGCACGCAAACATTTTTGAGAGGAGATACTTCTGAATTTCCATTACATTCTAGAGAAACACTTTTTCTCTATGTTTTGCAAGCCATGCATCTTGCCAATCCTTCACGCCAGGTGAAAAAGCTCCAGATCTGATTATTACATCTAAATCATTTTGATTATTCTTCTTTGCATCTTTTTTTGCTTCGTATTATTTTTCTGAGACGGGTCCACGTTCTGTTAAATTGCAGGTTCATACCCTGCAATTAGTGAACCCTAATTCATCCTTTTACAAACGAAGTGTAAAACAGCCTTATCTTCAAAGGTGGTGCTAGAGACCCAAGGAACTAATAAAGGAATACAGGTAGTCCTTGACTTACAACCTTAATTGGGACCAGAACTTCTGTTGTTAAGCAAGGCGGTTATTAAGTGAGTCGCGCCCAATGTTATGACCTTTTTGCCACAGTGGTTAGTTGAATCACCGAGTTGTTAAGTGAATCAGGCAGTCCTTAAGTGAATGCGGCTTCCCCCACTGACTTTGCTTGCCAGATAGCTAGGAAGCTCACAAATTGCAATCAGTGATACCGCCAGTCACAAATACATGCACATTGCCAAGTGCCCAAATTTTGATCACATGACCATGGGGATGCTGCAACGGTTGTAAAATGTGAGGACCGGTTTATATGTCGCTACTTTCAGCACCATTAGAGCTTTGAATGGTCACTAAATGAATAGTTGTTAGGTTGAGGACTACCTATACAGTATATTTGGAAGTTAAGAACCGCCTTTTCCCCAATCCCACCCATTTTCATGGTCCTGAAATTGCACACATTTCTACACACAACAGTTAACATATCACTTCCTTGATCAGTATGACAGACAGATTTAAAAAAAAAAAAAAACAATTTTCCGGGAACAAGGAATTTCCTACCTTCTCCTAGTGGAAAGATTTTCTTCACTTTCACTTATTACCAAGACTCTGCTGGAACCTCCCTGACTGGCTTCATGCATCACTTCAATCTGGATATTTGTTTTGGAAAACACAGGAATACAAAACAAAACAAAACAAAGGTTTGAGATTCGGGGCTCCTTTATCTGCCTAGAGGACCATTTCTAAATTTCCTATACAAATTGCCATCAACTGGAAACTCGCATCTTTAAAAAATAAAATGAAAATGCAAAATTATCCCGATTTTGACTGTCAATTTTGTTTTGACTCTAAAACTGGTCATCTCACAATCACCTTTATGCTGCCCAATTCTTACTTGGCTGCGAATCTTATATGAAAAATAACTGGAATTCATTTAGGTATAATTAACTTTGAAGTCCAATGACTCCTGAAACATTTTCTAATTTTTGGACTTCCATGTGGCTGTCTGTTCCAATGGTTACTCCTCTTCCTCTGTTACTTCCTGCGACTCGATGCTTTTATCTGGGAATATCAGAAACTGATGTTAAGAGTCTACCTAGGATCAGGCACAGATCCTGAAGCTGAAGCTGAAATACTTTGGCCACCTAATGTGAATAGAGGACTCCTTGGAGAAGACCCTGATGATGTTGGGAAAGATGGAAGGCAAAAGGAGAAGGGGACAGCAGAGGATGAGATGGTTAGATAGAATCAGTGATGCAATGAACATGGGTTTGGGCAAACTCCAGGAGACAGTGGAGGACAGGGGGGCCTGGCATGCTGTGGTCCATGGGGTCATGAAGAGTCGGAAAAGACTTAGCGACTGAACAACAACAGAAGGATTAGGCAATCAAGCCATTTTTGACTGGAGATCGATTTAATTACTATTATTTGATTACTTTTATTTGATCTGTTTCCGAAAATTGAAGAGAACATAGCTGGTGACTGAAGGTGGGCCCAGCCTTCTGGATATGTGTGTGTTTTGGAGGGTGGACAACAGGTATATTAAACTCTGCCATGATTTGACACCTCCGTTTTTCTTCCACCACACCTCCACCAAAACCTTCTGAAACATGGCACCACCAAAAATGGATGCTGTTATGTATTTACAGGTAGTCCTCAATTTACGACTGGCTGTTTTAACTGCCATTCAGTTAGGATGAACCTCCCGCGCGCTACTTACAACCCTGTTTTGAAGTTCCAATGGTTGCTCCCCCCCCCCACAGTCACATGATCGCATTTTGGACCTTTGGAACTGACCCACCTTTATGGTTGTTTGTGGCGTCTTGTGGTCACATGACCATTTCTGGCAAAAAAAAACCCGCCACTGGGTACAATGAGTTCAGTTAACAACCATTGCAAAAAATGTTGCGGAATCTGGCATGGTCATATGGTGACGCGCTTAATGACTGGCACGTCTTACGACCACAATTCTGGGATCAATTATGGCCATAACTTGAGGACTACCCGTATTACTACAATTTTATGTGCACTGTTGGCAATAAAATCTTGCGAGACCTAGAAATTGGAAAAATAGGAGGCTGATTCCAGACTTCTTTAAATTGCTATGGTTGAGGAACACCCTGTGCAACCCTAGATATGCTCCACGAAATTTCTCTCCTGAAAACTTAATTTGCAAATATTACAACTGTCCTACCTTAATTCCACCTTTAGCCTTCTTTACACTTTTCTTTTTTGACAAGTCTGCATCAGAGATGGATTTTGGAGGGCTGGGAATTTCTACTGATCTTCTATTGGGAGCTGGGGGGAAAAAAAGACCAATTAAACAGAACTCTCAAAAGATCAGAAAATGCCACACCACAAGCACGTCATAAAAAGATGAGAACTGGCAGCTCACTGGAGTAGGCAGCATTTCTGGTTTTGTTATCAGATGTCTGAGAAAAAATTTATCTAACTTAATTGTGCTGCTTATACAACAGAATTTTAAAAATCTAGCATTTTTCCCTCTCCCCCCCTTTCTACTTACCGTTAGTTGCATTTACGCAATGCAAACGATCTATCTAATCTAACTATTTGGTGAGAACCCCACCCATGTAGTTACTTGAGGGTTCAGTGTATAGATAGTCCTGGACTTACAACCATTCATTTAACAATGGTTCAAAGGTACAACGGCTTTGGGATAAGGAAAAAGTGACTTATGACTTGTCCTTGAAATTATAACCAACCTGTGGTTGGTTATATGATCATGATTTGGGTGCTTGACCATCAGTTTGCATTTACAATGGCTGCACCAAAATGCTACACCCGAGAGGAGTTAGCAGGCAATTTTAAGGGCAGTCTGATTTAGGAATTGCTTTATTTCATAAATTCCAACTACACCACTTGCTAAAGTACAGCATGGGGGGGGGGGGGTCATCCCCTATTCTTACCACTTTCTACAGAGGGACGATTGAAAGCATCCTGTTGTATTACTGTGTGGTTTGGAGATATTACTGTTTCAGACAGGAAGGCTGTGCAGAGAGTGGTGAGGACAGCAGAAAAAAATTATTGGAAGTTCACTTCCTTCTATCCAGGACATGGCATATAAGCGATACTTGACCAGGGTCTGCAGTATTGACAGGGAGGCTACACATCTTCTCCATGAGGGCGGGCATCAGAATTTCATTTTTTTAATGTATGCAAGTGTGTTCACAGAAAAAAGTGACAATAAAGGTTATCTTATCTTATCTTATCTTATCTTATCTTATCTTATCTTATCTTATCTTATCTTATCTTATGCTATGCTATGCTATGCTATGCTATGCTATCTTATCTTACATTGCTTAGGAGGAATTTATATAATTTATAATGCTGGTTAAAAAAGGGGATGGGGCTTTAAACATGACTCTTGATGCCATCTTGACTTTTTTTTGATTGCCTGTGGGCTCCCTAACAGAGAAGCAAACAATGTTTTTATTTCTAATGCCACCTTTCACTATTGCTCCATCACCAATAAAAAAACCGCAATAAAAACTAAATAGCAATATAGCTCTGCTATTCTCCATTTAATTTTCTTATCTATAAACAATCCAAACACACCAGTGCTTTTATTTTTGTCTGTTGTATTTCCTTTACCAGCAGCATCCTTGTACAGGTAGTCCTCGACTTACCATCGTTCATTTAGTGACTGTTTGAAGTTACAACGGCACTGAAAAAAGGGATTTATGACCATTTCCCACACTGCAGCATCCCCATGGTCACATGATCAAAATTCAGATGTTTGGCAACTGACTCATATTTATGACGGTTGCAGTGTCGCAGGGTGATGTGATCAACTTTTGCGACATCCTGACAAGCAAAATCAATGGGGAAGCCAGATTCACTTAACAACCATGTGGTGGTGCGGTGGTTAGAATGCAGTACTGCAAGCTAATTCTGCTGACTGCTGGCTGCCAGCAGTTCGACAGTTTGATCCTGACCAGCTCAAGGTTGACTCAGCCTTTCATCCTTCCGAGGTCGGTAAAATGAGGACCCAGATTGTTGGGGGCAAAATGCTGACTCTGTAAACCGCTCAGAGAGGGCTGTAAAGCAATGTGAAGCGGTATATAAGTCTAAGTGCTACTGCTATTGTTATTAACAACTGCAGTGAATCACTTAACAACTGTGGCAAGGCAGATCGTAAAATGGTGCAAAACTCACAATTGTCTTGCTTAGCAACAGAAATTTTGGGTTTCATTGTAGTCGTAAGCCGAGGACTACCTGTAACCAGTTACAAATAGCTCATGTATGAATTCCCTTCTCTTCCTGCGTTTCCCATCTTTTCTTGCTGTCCCCTTAAATGGCACCTTACTGTCTCAAGTAATGTCCAGGCTTGGGCAAGGAAATAGAGACCTTATTAATCAGCAGTGAGAATTTAAAAGCCCTAATTGTGCTATTTTTCAATATCTTTGCCTAAGCTGCAATCAGACAAGCCCTGGAGTCCAATCCCTTGCTCATTGGAAAAAATCCAATTTAAGAACCCCAGTGGGGTGGTTAGTTAGCCCCTGCTGAACCCTTCAATAAAGGGGAAACCACAACTTGCTGTAAGTTCTACCATAAAATTGTCCCATTGCAGAAACTTCCAAGAGTTGTAAGGTCACCAGTAGGTAAAGAACTATGACACACAAATTCAGAAAGACCTGTCGGACTAGCTTGAGAATAAATGCACAGAAATATTCAGGTGATTAAAAAGACTCTTAAACTGGGTGCTGTTCCAGGAACCAGCATAGTACTAAGCTAGCTAGAGTAAACAGAGAAAGGATATAGGCAGGTTAACACCTGGCCAAGAAAACCATCTCTCTAAACATGGGGTTCCAGAGTCACTCCACCCCTCGCTATCCCCCAAACCAGGGGTAGGCAACCTTGGCTCTTTTATGACTCGTGGACTTCAACTCCCAGAATTCCTGAGCCAGCTATGGCTCAGGAATTCTGGGAGTTGAAGTCCACGAGTCATAAAAGAGCCAAGGTTGCCTACCCCTGCCCCAAACCTTACCTAATGGGGCAGGACGGACAGTTTTAGGAGAAGCTCTCTTGGGCGAGGATTCGGGATGAGGGGCAACGGGTTGCACTGGCCGGGTCTGTTTTGCTGCCAACTTCTTCAGGCTGACTTGTCTCTTCTCAAACATTTCTTGCACATCATCGAGTTTCTGTAGTACTCTTTGGGCATTGTTCTGCAGGAGAGAAAAAATAAATAAATTGGGGTTATGGAAGAAACCAATGCAATGCTTCTACTCAAAAGCATCTTTTTGGCAGCTGACGCTTGATCTTGGCATGGACCCAGGGTGTCCAACCTTGGCCACTCTTAAGACCTGTGGACTTCAATACCCAGAATTCTACAATCCTGGGAGTTGAAGTCCAGCAGTCTTAAAGTTGCCAAGGTTGGACACCTCTGGCATTGACTATCGATGGACTTTACTGCCTTCAGATTTGAAGGCAAACAGGCTTTCAAATACCCTTGGATGAACATTCGTCAAACACTGGCTGCCCACTTAGGACCTTACCTTTATTTCTGGGGTTAGAATCATGTCAAACTGGTTGTAGAATTCCTTTGCATTCAGCATTTGGTGGTCTTTGAGAGTTTCCAGGAACTTCTCAATCTCACAGAGTGCAGTTTCAGCTCCCTCTTGTGTCTGGCATTTGTCTACAGCTTGGGAAGCTAAGAGGTAGATTCCAGCTTCACCCCAGTGGTTAGCCTTGAAAAAGAGGAGATGAATATGCTCTTAGAGAACCTTAGACAATACGTTTCCTCAGGTATCAATCAGTGGGTCCTCGGGGTGCGAGCAGGGCCATTTCAGGGGAGCAGAAGAATGAAGAGTTGGCGCCATTAATATATTTAATGTATACGTTACCATCGAGCTGTGAAATTAGGCATTTTATAGAATGCCTAAGAAATCTATAGAATGCCAAAAAATGGAACAGCAAAGTATGAAACACTTAATATTGCATACATTCTATCTATGCAATGCCAAAAGGAAAGCCAGCGAAGTATAAAATATGCCTGCTAAAATGCCATTCTAGCCTTCCTTGTTGTAAGTAACAAGTAAATCAATACTGGACTTTTTTTCTTGGTTTTTTTTTTTCAGTAGGAAAATCCTGTACTTTATTTTGCATTTCTTCTTTCATTTTCATACACGTCTTTTCAATAAAGGGTTAAGGTTAGAGTTAAGATTAGGGTTACGATTAGGGTTAGGGTTAAGATTAGAGTTAAGATTAGGGTTAGGGTTAAATTTAGAGCTAAGATTAAAGTTAGGGTTAAGATTAGGATTAGAGTTAAGATTAGGGTTAGGGTTAGTAGGGTTAAGATTAGGGTTAGAGTTAGGGCTAGGGTTAAGATTAGGGTTAGAGTTAAGATTAGGGTTAGGGTTAGGGTTAGTAGGGTTAAGATTAGGGTTAGAGTTAGGGCTAGGGTTAAGATTAGGGTTAGAGTTAAGGTTAGGGTTAGGGTTAGTAGGGTTAAGATTAGGGTTAGAGTTAGGGCTAGGGTTAAGATTAGGGTTAGGGTTACAATTAGGGTTAGCATTAGAGTAACCCTAACCCTAAACTTTTTCATGACTCTCTATGCATACTTTGCCTAAATAGTTCTTGTCATTCTGCACAATACTTAAGTATTATATACAATGCCTAGGGAAAGTATATAGCAGATTAAACTAACACAAACATTTCATACTTTGCCTAAAAAACGTTAACACATTCTATAGATTTCTTAGGAATTCTACACAATACCAGCTTTTCACACATTGCCAATAACACATACACCAACTCAGACCAAGGTGTCTGAACTTTTATGTAGCACAAGAGGCAGAGGAGTCAACAGAAAACGGATCGCAAAAGTTATAATGGTGGCTATAACCATTTCATCAAAGCCCCATCCTTTTCGCGTGTGCCGTAACTTTGAAAGATCACCATACAAAAAAATGGTCCATCAAATTTACCAGACCTTTCTCAGGCTGTGTTCCCGTCCCTTCCCTTTGCTTTAGGTTTCAGACTAAATTCAGTTCTGATGTTGCGTTCTGTTTGTAGAGTACAGGTAGTCCTTGACTTACAACCATTCATTTGGTGACCCTTTGCAGTTACAACAGCACTGAAGTGGCTTACAACCAGTCCTTGCACTTAAAACCATCATATGAACCGTCTGTCATGGTTCCAACAGATGAAACTCTTCAAAGAACTTCAAGGCATTGTTTACCTTAAAGAATCTTTATTCAAGTAGCATAGCATCCACACGTACATAGACCAAGCCAAAATCTGAATTCCCCTCCCCTGAGCACCTAGTATCAAAGCACAATTCCCTCCTCTAATTAACAGTCATAAATCACATTCTCCAATTAGTTTGAAATGCAGGCTCTCCCTCCAGTTCTTCAACCCGCCATTTCTTATCATCTCTTATTTAAAAAAACCTTGGTTCTCATCCTTATACAGTATTGTTATGTCTAACTAAACTCCCATGCACATTCCTCCTCCCCGCCCCAGTATCATCTAATTCTAACTCTAAGAGTAAAACATAAAGTAAAGGAAAATGGCTGCATCTCCATATGTTGTCAAAGCAAGAAAATCCGATGTTAGCAGCGTTGACACCGTCATTATGAGCAATATTGAGGTGCTTGGCAATTGGCAGGTTTGTATGACAGTTTCAGTGTCCAGGGTCATGTGATCACCATTTGCCACCTTCCCAGTTGTCTTTTGGCAGGAAAGTCAATGGGAAAGCCAGCAGGAAGTCACCAAGGCATGGTCATGTGATGTCTCACTTAATGACTGCGAGTGATTTGCTGGCAAAAAAGGTTGGAAAATCAGGATGTCTTACTTAATGACTGTACCACTTAATGACAAGTCTTCCGGTCACTATTGTAGTCGTAAGCCGAGGACTATCTGTACATCTAAGTAAAGAAGGGTAGTCTTTGCTCTTCAACTCACTTTCTCCTTCCTGGCATTTCTGATTCAATAGCTGGATTCACATAGCGACCGTTATGGTTCACTCAGCAATTGCAGTGATTTGCTTAACAACCATGGCAAAAAATAGGTCATAAAACTGGGTGTGACTGACCTAACAACTGTTTTGCTTCAGAATGGCAATTCTAGTCCCAATTATGGTCGTAAGGTGAGGACTCCCTGTGTAGCAGAATATGACCGTGGCCTTCTATATAGATTTTGGTCTTCTGCTGTGCAAAATATAATATTCCATACCCAAACAAGGCAGTCTATATGTTCAGAGGTCAGAACACTTTCAAAACACTTGAAATGATGGATTAGTCAGAATGATGGAATGTTTGGCACATGCCTCCAAGACTTTGTAGCAGGAAACAGATCCAGTAATATAGAAAAAAATCATCATCCAGGTTTCACTAACTCATGAAATTTAACTGCCACAATGTCCATGTTCTTAACAGACCCTGCTAGCCCTATTTTAACCTACCATCTATACTTTTAACTTAGCTTGTTATGTGAACTCAGCCTGTGGGATTAATTTATGGTTCAATATCTTATGCTTACCCATGAAACTATGTTGAGTAAACCATGGTTTAATTAACTATGGATGCAGTGTTTGGCAAATGTAATTTATGCAGTGCTAAACTGTTTGAACTATCACTATTCACCTGAGAGTAATGCAGTTAACAAGTGGTTCTTTGTGCGTTTGTACAATATGCTTACTAGTTCTATTGAAACTATTTTTGTAGCAAACTCTGAGGAAAAAAAAACATTTAAAGGCTGCAGAAGTTTCTAATCCACTCAGAGAGAAAAAAACTTTCATCAGACACACATTTGCAAAGGTCTGGATAATCTGAAAAAATTGTCAAAGCAAGTAAAATCAGTGTGGTTACAGAATTGAGTTTCTTGATGCCAAGATCTGAAACTTTTGCTGGAGAATTCCATTGTTTAAGTAATTGATAGTTGCAGGTAATCCTTGACTTACAGCCATTCATTTAGTGCCATTCAATAGTGATTTATGATTGTTTTTCATACTTATGACAGTTGAAGTATCCTCATGGTCACATGATCAAAATTCAGTCACTTGGAAACTGGCATGTACTTATGACGGCTGCACTGCCCTGGGGTCATGTGATCACCATTTGCAACCTTCCCAGATGGCTTATGACAAGCAAAGTCAATGGGGGAAGCCAGATTCACCTTAACAACCACGATTCATTTAACAATTGCAATGATTCGCTTAACAACTGTGGCAAAAAGGTCACAAAATGGGTCATGATTCTCTTAACAACTGTCTTGCTTAGCAACAGAAATATTGGGCTCAGTTGTGGTCGTAAGTTGAGGACTACCTATATATTGTTCTGTTAATCGTTAATACTATTGAGCAATTACATGTTTATGACCGTTATTCAGAGTTTCCCAGCCTCTTACCTTATCTAGCTGTCTGTGTAATTCAAGGGATTTCCCCAAGATATTGTATTTTTTCTTGGTTTCATTGGCAAAGTCATCACAGATCCGCCTGAGTTCAACACACTTTGGTCTAATGGAATCAATTGCATAATGGTCATTTTGGATCAGTTGGTCTCCGTGGGCAGCCAAGGACTGGGCTCTTTCCAAAGGTTCCTGTAAAAGAAGGAAGGAACACATAAAACAACAAAAGGGTTAAGAAAATAATCCATAATTTAATTGAAGTTTCAGCCGTCAGGAATGGGCAACTATGGCTGTCAAACTTACAAAACTACTTTGGTTACAGCCATCTTTCTTCGTTTTTCCGCTTGCCACAGCTATGGGGGGAGGGAAAGTACATTCTTCTAGTTCAGTCATAACAATAACTTTCTTGTGGGAACCAAGGTCAAATTGCTCAAGTGTTTGGCGGGCTAGAACTACCGTTAGAGAGCCCGCCAAAGGTGTTAATTGGAGGATGTGATTTATTACATTTTTAATGGGTGGGAAGTTTAACTTTTACTTTGTGACCTTTTGGGGGGGGGGGACTTCCAGTCTTGGTTTCACCTTTGTTCGTGCTGATATTATGTAGCCATTAAAATTGTTCTCTGAGGAAAACAATTGCCTCAGAGTTCTTATTTCTTCTGGTCTCATCTATTGGAACCATGATATTGGTCTCTTTACGACCTGTGGACTTCAACTCCCAGAATTCCTGGGTCAGCCATGTCATAATCATGTGATGTCTTGCTTAATGACAGTGTTGCTGGTCCCAATTATGGTTATTAATCAATAATAAGCTATGTTTCAAATGCCAATGATTTACCTGTCCTCTTTCTTCTAACTGTCCTTGTTCCTTCAGGATATGCTCCACACGAGAGACGCTGTCTCCAATATCTGTGAAAGCTGCTTGCACTTCCATCAAGTTGTCCAGTGTTAATTTGACCTACAAGGAAAACGGGCATAAAAAGATGAAGCAAATATGCTACAGTTTCTTGGTTGTTAAGAGTGCAGTAATCAAGGCAAATCACAGACAATGAAAGGAACAGAATTATTCTTCTACCAAGACAGGCAGACAAGACAGCAGATAGACCAATAATGCACACTTTCTATCCACAAGTAGAATATAATAAAACAGCTCCTCATAATTTGATGTCCTTCAGTTATTGCTGCCTGCTGGATGAAGATGGAATTTGTAATCTAATGCAATTCAGAGATGGCAGTTTGGAAAACGTCACAACAGTCATGGATTATTATACATACAAACAGCACTTACCAACCATTTATTCAATCAGTGACCATTTAAATATATGACAGCACTTATGACAAGGACGTTGAGGTTGCAGCCACTGCAGTGTCCTTGTGGGCACGTGATTGTGATTCAGGTGCTTGGCAACTGGTGCACATTTACAACAATCACATGGTTGCCTGGTCATCATCTGTGACAATCTGTGACAATCACAGCCAGTTTCCAACAAAATCAATGAAGTAAGTTGCAAATCACAGTCCTATGACATAAAACTTAAGCACTTGTAGTGATTGGTTTAAAGTCGACAGACGGAACT
This sequence comes from Azemiops feae, assembly GCA_023970755.1. Classification (NCBI taxonomy): domain Eukaryota; kingdom Metazoa; phylum Chordata; class Lepidosauria; order Squamata; family Viperidae; genus Azemiops; species Azemiops feae. Next base: position 1,588,246 of record JALGBA010000241.1, read on the forward strand.
GACAGCTTAAGTTGGTGTGGACCTGTAACATCATGCTTAAGGACCACACTGATTAGCAACAGTCCCTATTCTGGTTGGTGAGGACTACATGTATTAGGTTACTCAATGGTTGCGGCAGAAGTACCAAATAAATCACTGCTTATTCATCACACTTTCAAGGCATCCATGAATTATTTTTACATATCCACAAAACTATTCCATGAATCTTTAGCAGTTATGTGTTTTGGTTGTGCAACTGAAATAGGTATATATTTTACGGAATGAGTTGGGACTATAACTTGCTACTGATCTCTTAATTTAAGGACCAGAAACACAACTACAGAGAAAGGATAATAGATCAGGAAACTATAATGACCATCTTCAAATATTCAAAGGATTGTCTCATGGAAGATAATCCTAAATTGTCCTTGTTCAGTTCTCATCTCCAAGGGATTAACATCAGCTCTGAGACTGGGCAGCAATTTCTATTTCAAACACAATAGATGGGAATTTATTTATTTATTTAAATTTATTTGCTGCCCACCTTGTTTCAGACAACTGAGTGGCTTACAGTTAAAACATGCATTTAAAAAATCGAATATAAAATGACAGAACACTAGAATAGAATAGAATAGAATAGAATAGAATAGGGAATAGAACATGAATAGAATAGAGCAGAACAGAACAGAATAGAATAGGAATAGAATGTAGAGTAGAGTAGAGTAGAGTAGAGTAGAGTAGAGTAGAATAGAATAGAATAGAATAGAATAGAATAGAATAGAATAGAATAGAATAGAATAGAATAGAATAGAATAATAGAATAGGAATAGAACATAGAATAGAATAGAGCAGAACAGAACAGAATATAATAGAATAGGAATAGAACGTAGAGTAGAACAGAACAGAACAGAGTAGCATATAGAATAGAATAGAATAAAATAGAATAGAATAGGAATAGAACATAGAATAGAGCAGAGCAGAGCAGAGCAGAGCAGAACAGAAAACAGAACAGAACAGAACAGGAGGAATAAATATTTTTTCCCTACAATCGCTGTTCAGATCACAGCTGGATTAGAAGAAAAAAGCACCCAAGAATCACTGGTTGACAGTGACCCAGGTATAAGTTGAATATCTGCTTCTTACAGAAAGAATATCCTTTCTTATAGATTTGGTTTTGGATGGGAATAATACCTATAAGGAACAAAATTGATCTGCCAAACTTCCCAGGAGGGAAACAGAGGAGGGGGGAACAAATTTAACGGTTAAGAGACATGAAAAACAGTACCTCTCGGAAATTCTGTTCAAAATGGCGGAGCTGCAAACACTGCTCTAATTTTAGGTGATGCTTGGACCAAAACTGATCAAAAGCTCTTTCAGTCTCATCCAACTGGGCAAGCAACCTGCCAAAAGAATGACATTTGATTCAGAAACACGATTTCTTCCCTTGAATTTCAAGGTGCTAAAATAAGCCTAGACCAGGGGTAGGCAACCTTGGCTCTTTTATGACTCGTGGACTTCAACTCCCAGAATTCCTGAGCCAGCATGGCTCAGTTTGGAAACCTCTCCCTTTCCCCTCAGCATGGCTGGCTCAGCAATTCTGGGAGTTGAAGTCCACGAGTCATAAAAGCACCAATGTTGCCTACCCCTGGCCTAGATCAACCCATATTTTTCTCCGTGGAGATGGGACAGTTGCAAAAGCAACATTTAAAGCTCTTAGTTCTTCATTAACAACCCCGGTTGGTTCCTGCAACTCTGAGAAATAAAGCAAGCAAGAAAAAAAAAATGGGGAAAAATGCAAAAAGCTACAAAGAAGCTGTACTTTGGCTTAGAAGCACTTTACCAATTTTACTCAGCATAAAAAAATAATGCAGCTTGCCATGTAAGGATTCTGCTAGTTAAGAAGTTCAAAGAGAAGCTTTGAACGAAGAATTGATGTGGTGTACTGGTTAATGTGCTGGATTACAGATGGGTAGAGGGTGTCCAATTTTGGCAACTTTAAAACTTGGGGACTATAACTCCCAAGATTCTGTTAATCCAACTCTACAGTAACGTTAGAAGTAGCATTTCTAGTTATATTTCTTGTCTGGGCTACCTTACATCATCTAGACACATCCAATAGATGATCAATCTTTTGCATTTCATGAAGCATCATTTTTGCCCTGCTCTCAAAAAATAGTAATATACAAAATCCTCCTGGCATTTTGGGGATAGGTATTCTCTTCTCCCATTTTGACATTAGTTACACTTCTTGGCTGTTCTTATCACATGCCTTTTTAAAACTTTGCGAGCACTTTTCTGAGGCTTAGATGCTAACAAAGTCACGGTTATGTGCAGACAAAATGATTATGTGGGAATGAGAGAACACTAAAATTTATCGTAATTAATTTAGGTTGCAATCCCAGGCATGCAAAGCAGAACTGGTGTTCAAATCTACAATCTAACTTTGGTTTATCTTGCTGCTCTTGGGTTGCTATTGAAGAGTTAGGAGAACAGTTCCTCGTTGACCTTCACAGAACTGCTTTACAACCCAACCTAGCATCATGAAACATCAAACCAAGATGTCCTAGATTAGGCTCTTAGATTAGAAGGCTACGTTAGGTTAGTTGATAGTTCAGTGTGTCATGGGAACCCACTGAATTACAGAATAACGAGTTGGAAGGGACCTAGGAGGTCTTCTAGTCCAACCCCATGCTCAAGCAGGAGACTCTATGCCATTCCGGATAAATGGCTGTCCAATCTCTTCTTAAAGTTGCACCCACAACTTCTGGAGGCAAGTCATTCCACTGATTAATTGTTCTTACTATCAGGAAATTTCTGCTTAGTTCTAGGTTGCTTCTCTCCTTGATTAGTTTCCATCTGTTAGTTCTTGTCCTGCCTTCAGGCGCTTTATAAAGAATAGGTGAACCGTCTCTCTAACAGCCCCTCAAATATTGGAAGACTATCCTGCTATCAGCTCACCTCTAGTCCTTCTCTTTGTTAGACAGAAGTTTGTTAGACTGATCTGAGTTTGCACGGTCAAAGCAAAATATTTGAAGGATGATGAATAAAGCTTGGCTGAAAATCTACCTTCTCCCCACTTGATAGGTCTAAAATCTCTTTCTCCTCCCTAATGAACAGTAAGAAAAGGCATAACTTTAAACTCCCATGTTGCAAGGATCAAAATTTGGAAACCCTCATAAAAGGGAAGTAAAGGCAGTCTTTGACTTTACCGCCATTCGTTTATGACCATTTGACGTTATAATGGTGTTGAAAAAAGTGACCTAGCACCATTTTTCATACTTATGACTATTGCAGCGTCCCCATGCTCACATGATCAAAATTTAGGTGCTTGGCAACTGGCATGTATTCATGACAGTTGCAGTGTCCCAGGATCATGTGATCACCATTTGTAACCTTCCCAGCTGGCTTCTGACAAGCAAGTGTCAACGGGGGAAGCCCAATTCACATAACGACTACAGGATTCACTTAACAACAGCAATGATTCCCTTAACAAATATGGCGAAAAAGGTTACAAAAGGGGTTGCAACTACCTTACTTAGCAATGGAAATTTTGGGCTAAGGGAGATACAGGTTTATGCGATTGGCGATGCTGTATCTGTCTATTATTAAAATAGCTCAAAATGGCTCAAACCTTGGCCATCCGCCAAAAGGATAACGCGAAGCAGATTTATATAAATACAATTCATTACTCATTTTGAGATTACAGGCACATTCACACTTTGGCAGAATGGAGACCTGATGTCCCTCCAAATACAGGTAAGTCCTTGACTTACGACCACAATCGAGCTCAAAGTTTCTGTTGCTAAGCGAGACAGTTGTTAAGTAAGTTTTGCCCCATTTTATGACCTTTCTTGACCACAGGGATTAAGTGAATCACTGCAGTTAAGTTAGCAACCCAGTTTTTAAGTGAATCTGGCTTCCTCATTGAATTTGCTGTCGGAAGGTTGCAAAAGGTGATCACATGACCCCAGGATGCTGCAACTGTCATAAACATGAATCAGTTGCCAAGCAACTGAATTTTGATGATGTGACCACGGGGATGCTGCAATGGTCGTAAAGTATGAGAAACGGTCCCCAGTCACTCTTTTCAGTGCCGTTCTCACTTCAAACAGTCATTAAATCAATTGTTGTAAGCTGAGGACTACCTGTATAGTGAACTACAAAACTGGTTAGTTCAATCTTGAGGTCTTTAATAATAACAATAACAATAACAACAACAATAATAAAGTTGGAAGGGATCTTGGAGGTCATCTAGTCCAACCCCCTGCTCAGGCAGGAAACCCTATACCATTCCAGACAAATGGCTGTCCAGTCTCTTCTTAAAAACTTCCAGTGTTGGAGCATTCACCGCTTCTGGAGGCAGGTTGTTCCACTGGTTAATTGTTCTAACTGTCAGGAAGTTTCTCCTTAGTTCTAGGTTGCTTCTCTCCTTGGTTAGTTTCCATCCGTTGCTTCTTGTCCTGCCTTCAGGCGCCTTGGAGAATAGCCTGACTCCCTCTTCTTTGTGGCAGCCCCTGAGATATTGGAACACTGCTATCATGTCCCCCCTCGTCCTTCTCTTCATTAAACTAGACATACCCAATTCCAGCAACCGTTCCTTATATGTTTTAGCCTCCAGTCCCCTAATCACCTTTGTTGCTCTTCTCTGCACTCTTTCTAGAGTCTCAGCATCTTTTTTACATCGTGGTGACCAAAACTGGATTCAGTATTCCAAGTGTGGCCTTTACAAGGCATTGTAAAGTGGTATTAACACTTCACGTGATCTTGATTCTATCCCTCTGTTAATGCAGCCCAGCACTGTGTTGGCTTTTTTGGCAGCTGCAGCACACTGCTGGCTCATATTTAAGTGATTGTCCACTAGGACTCCGAGATCCCTCTCACAGTTGCTACTATTGAGCTATTTACCTTTCCACTGTTGCCACGTTTTCTAGTTCATCAGGACTGAGTCTGCTGGTGGCGCTTCGTGAGACAGGCTCTCGGATACAAGTCAGTAGCATGGCCCCCTGCTTCACAGCTAGCTTCAGCTCATCCTGTAGGACATTGGGACACAAGGAGGGGAAAAAAGGTTCTCATTTAATTCTAAAGTCCTGCAACATCTGCCAGGTATTGCTAAAATTGAACCCCAAGGATCCTAGGTTTTGTCACGTTTGAAGTGAAGACCAGCTGAGTGGTTGAATCTCTGTCCATTTGGATGCATTTATAGGTTCCATGTTACTTCTGCCAGCAAGGTGTCTAATTTTTCTCTCTTATTTTGTCCAATTTCATTTTCAGCTAATTTCATTTTCAGCTCCATGACTAGCCACCTCCGGGACTTGCCAATGACAATAACCAAGATGAATTCAATGCTACCAACACCACTTCTTGGAAGCGCTGGCTGAACACGGGCTGCTCGTTACTCTCTACTGCAGGGGTCTTCAAACTTGGCCCTTTTATGACTTGTGGACTTCAACTCCCAGAATTCCTCAGCCAGGCACGCTGGCTGAGGAATTCTGGGAGTTGAAGTCCACAAGTCATAAAAGGGCCAAGTTTGAAGACTCCTGCTCTAGGAGATGGCCAGACTGAGCCCAAAGGAGGGGTCAATCTCAAGTCCTTTCCCACCCACGAGAGATCTAATTTCAGCCCATTTTGAATTCCACTCTTATCTACCGCCAATTTGCTTTGACTGTTAGTAATTAAGATTCTTGTAGGGAGTGTTAACATGCAATAAAGCCATGTTCATTGGGAGCGCCTTGGCTCCTGTTTTCCTGCACTTGACAGACTCCCCAGTAAGATGATTTTGACAAGAAGTACACACAGCTAGGTGTCAATACTGCTAACATCGAATGTTTTTGCCTGACATTATATGTGAATGCAGACATTAACTATTTAACCTGTGTATTACGTAGAGCCACTATTAGATAGTATGGAAGGGGGGAGTAAAAGAATGTGCTTGGGAACTAGTTAGCCATAACAATAATTCAGAAGAGCATCTTCAAAGCTGGATGAAATACGAGGAGATAAAATATAGTGCCACTTTAAACTAATTGGAGAATGTGATTAATGACTGTCAAATGAGGGAGGGGAATGTGCTCAGATACTGTGGGATGAAGTAGGAGGGTTCAGATTTTGGCTTCGTTCATGTATGTGCCGAAGCTATGTTGCAATGAAAAAGATTCTTAAAGGAAAACAATGCCTCAAGTTTCTTTGAAAAGCCTCTTTCTTGGGAACCATAACACTACGTATAGATTTGTGATTGTATCCCCAATGGTGTTGAAGACCCCTGCTCTACTGCTTTGCTCCAACTTCCTGCCTTCAGACTCGCAAGTTTCTCCTAATGTAGCCTTGCAATAAAGCAGAATTAGTTACCTAGTTGTACTTACCTGTCTGGTTTACCTGGGAAGGCTGACATCAACCTTACAAGTCTGAAAGTACAAACTACCCTCCACCACTTTTTAACTACTTGGTCCATTTGGGTGGTCCGTTCTAAGTTTCTTTCTCTGACTGTGAAGCCACTAAGGGCTCCTGCCTCTCTCTTCCCTGACAGTTTCCTAGGCAGCATCTTTTTCCCTCATCCCCAAATGTCTCCATTATAGGGGACCAGGATGAAGATGCACCCCACCTTGCAATCCCTGGAGGCCAAAGTTCAACATAGGTAGACCTCAACTTACAACCACTCGTTTAGTGACCATTCAAACTTACAACGGCACTGAAAAAGTGACCGATGGCCGTTTTTCACTCTTATGGTCACTGCAGCATCCCCATGGTCACGGGATCACAATTCGGGTGCTTGACAATTTGCGTGCATTTATGACAGTTGTGATGTCCCAGGATCATGTGATTACCATTCGTAACCTTCTCCGCTGGCTTCCGACGAGCAATAGTCAATGAGAGAAGCCAGATTCATTTAACGACTGCATAATTCACTTAATAACTGCAGTGATTTGTCTAACTGGAGCAAAAAAGTTCGTAAAGTGGAGCACAACTCACTTAACAACTGTTCTTGCCCAGCCAATTTTGGGCTCCACTATGGTCTAAATTGAGGACTATCTCTATGCCAGGGGTCTTCAAACTCGGCCCTTTTATGACTCATGGACTTCAACTCCCAGAATTCCTCAGCCAGGCACGCTGGCTGAGGAATTCTGGGAGTTGAAGTCCATGAGTCATAAAAGGGCCGAGTTTGAAGACCCCTGCTCTATACCATATTGAGTTCTTCTAAGAAAGCTGGAACATTAAGCCAAACAGATAAGTAAATGAAATAATTAAAAAGTGACTGTTGACCTCCGTCTCAGGAAACCTTTTGATAGGACAGGGAGACCCTGGCAAAATCCCTTTTTGAGTTGTGAAGTCACACAATGCTCACCTTCAACTTGGTGTGTTGTTCTGTGTGGGAACACAAAAGTTCCTCCGTGCACTGGACATTGTTGGGAAGTTCTGTCTCTGCCAGGTTTGTTCCAAAGGCTTGTAACATCTGTGCAGTGCTTTTCACAGTCATGGCAAAATTCTCAATGGCCTGGGTGGAGGGTGCGATTCAAAACAAAGAAAAGCATAAGCTCCCTTGATTCACAAAGACAAGGAAGTATTGATACAAAGACCAAAGTAATACAAATTATTTCATTTATTTGGAATTAAATCCCTCTGGATTCAAGAAAGCTCACTTTAGGGTCAGTAAAACTATATTCTCAGATACAGGCTGTCCTTGACTTACGACCGTACATTTAGCAATAGTTTGAAGTCATGATGGTGCTAGAATGTGACTTATGACCATTTTTCACACTTAAAACTGTTGCAGCATCCCCATGGTCACGTGATCAAAATTCGGGCACTTGACAACCAGCATGTATTCGTGATGTTTGCAGTGTCCTAGGGCAGGGGTAGGCAACCTTGGCTCTTTTATGACTCGTGGACCAACTCCCAGAATTCCTGAGCCAGCCATGCTGAGGGGAAAGGGAGAGTTTCCAAGCTGAGCCATGCTGGCTCAGGAATTCTGGGAGTTGAAGTCCACAAGTCATAAAAGAGCCAAGGTTGCCTACCCCTGGGCTAGATCAAAGCTGCATTTAGAATTTATTACAGGTAGTTCTCGGCTTACGACCACAACTGAGCCCAAAATATCTGTTGCTAAGTGAGCTATTTGTTAAGTGAGTTTTGCTCCGTTTTATGACCTTGCTTGCCACAGTTGTTAATTAAATCACTGTAGCTGTTAAGTCAGCAACACAGTTGTTCGGTGAATCTGGCTTTGACTTTGCTTGTCAGAAGGTCGCAAAAGGGGGTCACATGACCCTGGGACACTGCAACCGTCATAAATATGAGCCAACTGCCAAGCATCTAAATTTTGATCAGGTGACCATGGGGATACTGCAACGGTTGTGAGAAAAACGGTCATAAGTCACTTTTTTAAAGTTGCCATTGCAACTTTGAATGGTCACTAAACGAACTGTTGTAAGTCAAGGACTACCTGGTTTATAACCATTCAATATGCTTGACTCACATTTATGATGGCTGCAGTGTCCGGGGGTCATGGGATCACCTTGCATGACAAGCAAAGTCCATGGGGAAAGCCCGATTCACTTAACAACCAGGTCAGTAACTTAAAAACCGCAGTGCTTCACTTAACAACTGTGGCGAGAAAGATTGCAAAAGGAAACTCACTTAGGAACTGTCTTGCTTAGCAACATACATTTTGGGCTCAATTGTGGTCATAAGTCGAGGACTGCCTGTATTGATTTCCCTTCCATGTCTTTTAAGTTTGCAGCAAATTGTAAAAGTTGCTTCTAATGTATCTGCTCCATTTGCAAAGAGACACAAAGAGAAAAAAAAGGCTTTCGCAGTCGCTGTCACCATCTTGACACACAAACCACAGGTGTCCCTGAGCAGCCACTCACTGAAGTGGATGTGATCCATATTTTCCAGGGTTTGGTTCTGCACTGAACCCGCTAAAGCAGGGGTATCAAACTGCCGGCCCGCGGGCGGACACGTCACCGGGAAACCACGCCCACCCCATTGCCGGCAATGGGGAAAAAGCTCTGATATGTTGTGCGACGTCACGTGACGTCGCGAGTTTGACATGTCTGCACTAAAGCGTTTGACCATTTCTGTTCAGTCATGTTGTTCACTCATGGCCCAACTAGCGATGGGGAACTCTGAGAGGACAATCATAAATTGAAACCATTGCAATGTTCTTTATTGCAAATCAGAAAACAAATGTGATATTCTGCTTCTCAGATTGCGTATTATTTCTCATTTAACAGAATAACCAGTCTGAGGAGCAGACAGCAATGAAATGCAAAAGGGGTCAGCTAGCCCCCTTTTGTTTTATTCTTTCGGTTTTGTTTTTTTTAATATTTTAATTATTATTTTTTACTTCTTTTAAAATTGTGGGCCATCCAGAATCATGTATCTGAGATGGGAAAACACATAAATTGAACACATAAAAATTAGATTAACTAATCTATTCATAAGTTATAGCAAAATACATGTATCAGCTTCTGCTCTTTTTTTAAACTTCCTATATAAAAATCAGATTATTATTATTATTATTATTATTATTATTATTATTATTATTATTATTATTATTATTATTATTATTATATTATTATTATTATTATTATTATTTAATTTCCCAGTCTAGCGTAATTCACATTTTCCAGTAAATACTGGGGTATACAGACACAGAAACAGCAACTTAGCATTTATCCGTCTTATTCTATTTTTAGAGGTTGGAAAAGAACCTGACAGTTACTACTATTGTACTTACGGTCCGATGGTGTATCCACTGACTGTGTCCATATTCCAAGGTTCCTCCTAACTCCCGAGTAAGCTGACTTGTATCGATGTAACCATGTAAGTCAGACACTGAATTTAACATGATGATCTGCACCAGAAAAAACGTAACAAAAGCGTATAAAGAAAATCTTTCCACCAATAAATCTTGACATATCATTTATATGTCTAGTTTAATGAAAAGAAGGACTAGGGGTGAGATGGTAGCAGTGTTCCAATATCTAAGGGGCTGCCACATAGAAGAGAGGGTCAACCTATTCTCCAAAGCATCTGAAGGCAGGACAAGAAACAATGGATGGAAACTTAACCAAGGAGAGAACCAACCTAGAACTAAGGAGAAATTTCCTGACAGTGAGAACAATTAATCAGTGGAACGACTTGCCTCCAGAAGTTGCGGATGCTCCAACACTGGAGATTTTTAAGAGGAGACTGGACAACCATTTATCTGAAATGGTACAGAGCAGTGGTCTCCAACCCCCAGTCCGTGGACCGGTACCAGGCCGCGTCATGCCAGCAACTGGGCTGTACAAACAAGCATCCCATCTGCGGGATGCAGGCAGCACACAAAACCACGTACCCTCCGGTCCACGGAAAAACCTCTCTCCACATAACTGCCTGGGGAAGTTACAACTGGAGATCACATCACGGTCATAAGTGCGAGAACTAGTTGTAAGTCACTTTTTTCAGCACTATCACAGCTTCAAATGGTCGCTAAACAAATAGCTGTTAAGTCAAGGACTACCTGTAATAATACTGAATATACAACATTAACACATCGGTGAGTCAGGGCTACTAAGAACTTTTCAATGAGGTGCTTGGCTTTATTCTATATATATAGGGTTCATACTATAGACAGGTAGTTCTCAACTTATGACCATCATGGAGCCTGTCCATTATGGCTGTTAAGTCGTAACAGTTGTAAAATAGGTCAGTCATGTGACCCACCAGATTTTACTTTTTTTTTTTTTTTTTTTGCAGTGGTCATTAAGCAAACACATGGTTCATATGGGCACAGAGAAAACCATTGTAAAATGTAGTCACATGATCACAAGATGCTGCAAACAGCCCAAAATGCAGCTGTTCAGTCACATGACCATAGAGGGGAGGTCCGACCATCGTAATTTTTAATCCAAGTCATAAGTAGCCCCAAGGTAGGTCTGTCCTAACTTTGAATGATTGCTAAGCCACCGGTCAAGGTAGGTCAAGGGATTATACAGGGACTATTCAAAAGTGTCACCGATGCTCAACTGCAATTCAACATTTAGTCCTTTGAACTTCTTTTTGTCCACCCAAACTCTCCTCGACTTACAACAGTGCATTTAGTGACCATTTGTAGTTACAGCAGCACTGATAAAAGTGACTTATTTGACCATTTTTCTCACTTATGACCATTGCAGCATTCCCTGTGGTCACATGATCAAAATTTGGAAGCTAGGTAATTCATAATAACAATGACAATAACAACAACAATAATAATAGTTGGAAGGGACCTTGGAGGTCTTCTAGTCCAACCCCCTGCTCAGGCAGGAGACCCTATACCAAGTGTAGGCAACCTTGGCTCTTTTATGACTCGTGGACTTCAACTCCCAGAATTCCTGAGCCAGCCATGCTGAGGGGAAAGGGAGAGGTTTCGAAGCTGAGCCGTGCTGGCTCAGGAATTCTGGGAGTTGAAGTCCACGAGTCATAAAAGAGCCAAGGTTACCACTGCCTTATACCATTTCAGACAAATGACTGTCCAGTCTCTTCTTAAAAACTTCCAATGTTGGAGCATTCGCAAGTTCTGGAGGCAGGTTGGTTCATATTTATGACGGTTGCAGTGTCCCAGGGTCATGTGATCCCCTTTTGCGACCTTCTGATAATGGGGAAGCCAGATTCACTTAACAACTGTGTTACTCATTTAACAGCTACAGTGATTCACTGAACAACTGCTTGTAAAATGGGGCAAAATTCACCTAACAATTGTTTTGCTTAGCGATGGAAAGTTTGGGCTCAGTTGCCGTCGTTAAGTCGAGGACTAACTGTAGTTCTGCTGGATAGGACATGAAGAGGTAAGAGAAGGGGAGAGACATTTGCTGGAGGCCAGAGAGATGCAGAATCAGAAGGAGAAAAGTGCTTACCGGTACCTTCATTTTAAAGTCATCGCGATACAGCTTAATGCCAATGTCAGCGATCGCCCTTTGGATGAAACGGGACGGCCGTAGGACAAACACTAACTGCAAATTCCCGGGAAACGCTCCCTAAAAAGACAGGAAAAGGGAAAGGGATCTGTTCTAAATCCGGAGTGCTCCGAAAATACCCTTCCACCCTTTGAAGAAGAGGGAAAAAAGCCCTGAAGGTCAAATCCACCAACACGCCAAAACCACCAAGCTGGGCACTAGAGCGCCAATTTAACGCTATCCGTGCAATTACTCTTATACTAATACAGCAGTTTTTAATATTGTCTGTTGTGACTCTTGGTTGGCCACCCCTTCCGGCGTGAACTTCTGTCGGATTTTAAAGCTGAACGTTCAGGTGGACCTTCCTCACTCACCATTTGGACATTTCATTGTTTTATTTTATTCAGGTCTCGCCAGCCTTTCCCATCAGTTATTGGGAACAGTTTTCATTAGAACACAAAATCCATAAAACCAACCAAAACTTAAATCAACCACTGTGAGATTAAAAGAATAAGACAAGAGATATGCATAGGCTCAGTGGTGGGATTCAAATATGTGAACAACCGGTTCTCTGTGTGGATGCCTCTTCCGGAAGTCCATTCTGGGCCTGGTCAACGAAAAATTAGCTACCGGTTCTGCCGAAGTGGTGCGAACCGGCTGAATCCCACCACTGCATAGGCTGAAGATCTGTCTCTGGCGTCTCTAAGAGTTGCAACGAAATTCTGATTTTTATAGTAATAAAAGGAGAAGAAGTAATAAAAGGAAAAGACCACAGTCAAGGGGTTAAATCTACAAGGACCTCAGCTCTGGCTAGCCTCCAGGAGAAACTTCTTGACTATGGTATACAAGCTGTCACTCAGTGGAACAGACTGTCACAGGAAGTTTCTAGTGAGGTCTTCCCGCACTGGCACCAGCCAGACGGTCAATTGTCAAGAGTTGTAGTAGAAGATCATGTATTGATGAGAGGATGACCAACAGCGGGAAGGAGGGGAAACAGGGAGATAAGGAAGGGGTGAGAGACCGAGAAAAAGAGGGAAGGAGAAAGGAGAGGCAGGTGGGAAAGGGAGAGAGGGAGAAGGGGAGAAAGAGGGAGGGAAAGGGGAGAGAGGGAGAAGGAAAGGAGAAAGACAGAGGTGAAGAGAGGTGAGAAGGGAAGAAAGGGGAGATGGAGAAAGGGAGAAGGAGGGAGAGAGACAGAGGGAAAGGGGAGATGGAGAAGAGGAAAGGAGAGAGAGAGGGAGGCAAAGAGGGAGGTGGGAAAGGGAGAGAAAGAGAAAGAGGGAGGAGAAGGGGAGAGAGAGGGAGGGAAAGAGGAGGGAGAAGGAAAGGAGAAAGACAGAGGGGGAGGGGTGAGAAGGGAAGAAAGGGGAGATGGAGACAGAGAGAGGGAGAGGAGAGAGGGAGGGAGGGAAAGGGGAGATGGAGACAGAGAGGGAGGGGAGGAGAGAGGGAGGGAGGGAAAGGGGAGATGGAGACAGAGAAAGGAGAGTGGGGAAATGGGAGGAGGGAGAGAGACAGAGGGAAAGGGGATATGGAGAAGAGGAAAGGAGAGAGAGGGGGAGGCAAAGAGAGAGAGGGAGGTGGGGAAGGAGAGAAAGAGGGAGGAGAAGGGGAGAAAGGGAGGGAAAGAGGAGAGGGAGAAGGAGAAAGACAGAGGTGGAGGGGTGAGAAGGGAAGAAAGGGGAGATGGAGACGGAGAGAGGGAGGGGTGGAGAGAGAGGGAAGGAAAGGGGAGATGGAGACAGAAAGGAGAGGAGAGTGGGGAAACAAGGGAGGAGGGAGAGAGACAGAGGGAAAGGGGATATGGAGAAGAGGAAAGGAGAGAGGGAGGCAAAGAGAGAAAAAGGGAGGTGGGAGAGGGAGAGGGGGAGAAGGAGGAACAAAGACAGAGGGAAGGGGAGAGAAGGGATTGGAGACAAAGAAAGGAGACAAACAGGTGAAGAGGTGGGAGAACGGGAGAGGGAGTGGGAGATGGAGGAGAAACGAGGTGAGAGATGGAGAGGGAGGGAGGGAGAAAAGAGAGGAGATGGAGAAGGGAAAAATAAAAAAGGGAGGGAGGAGGAAGAGAGAGGTGGAGAAATAGTGTGTGTGGTTGCAATGTTTTGAACTTATTTAGGTCAGCCTGCATTTTTATTCTTTGTTCTGAGATTCCTAACCATATCTGATGTTGCCTTACAGCTTTACAAAGTTTCCTGCCTGCTTCCCGGAATCCTCCATTCAATGCAGAAGGAAGAGGAAAATATTTCCAACTGCATCCCTTCTTGTGGTTGTGGTTTACAAACACTTTTTTCTCATGATCCTATTTCATCACAAATGCACACTGGCTGCTTCACCCAAAACCTGCTCTTGGCATATTTATCAGTACTATTATTTAATTTACATCTCGCTTTGGTTTGTACCATTGAAGGCAGCTTACGTAATGCTTGTACTCCTTATTCCTGAATGATTCTTGCCCAAGAACAACACATCAGGCAACTTCGGGCCTGAATTTCAACTGACCAGGAACAGGGTTCACACTTCGTTTCAAAAACTACCACGGTTCGTTTACCTTAAGATTTAGCAAGCTGTGTGAAGCTAACCATGATGATTTGCAAACTATGTTACAGCTCAGCATGCTGGGCGATCCATATAACAAAGATGTTTTATTTTAAAAGCCATGGGTGTGTATAGACTTAAGAGTAAAAGCGGCAACCCTATCCACAACCCCTTCACACCCGCCAGCCCTCGTGTGCAGGAATAATTAACGTGTGAAAGTAAATACCACTGAAATGGGGGGCATCGTCCTTTTCAAGAGCGCCCTTCAAAGCATTGCATAAATATCGCCTTTTAGGGCCAGGCTATTTATATTTTCCTGCACTTTCGTTTGCAGAAGAAACGAGAGTTGAACCGTCTTTGCCCGGGCGGCTTTTTCGGGCTCCGGAGAGAAGAGCCCACGGGCCGAATTTCTCTTCCCCTTTGGGGAGACGGGGGAGGGGGAGACACGGCAACTCGTGCACGCGTGGATACGTGGGAATCCGGCCAGCAGCAGAGCGGGAGTGGGTTCGGCACCCTTCCCTCCCTTTCGGCGTGCCCGTGCAATCAATCCACGGCCGTAAAGAAAGACGGCAAGAGAAGCCAGCCCCTCCCCCCCACCCCGAAATCTGTAAAATGCAACCGTACTGCAACCCCCGCCTCCCCCCCCCCATTTCTCCCGAGGACGCTACGGCTCTTCTCAGTAACGGCTGCAGCGGCTCTTTGCAGAAATGCGGGCTTTTTTCTGCAGAAAAGTCAGGCGGGGGCCCGCACGAGCTGCCGCCGTTTCTCCGCATGCAACAGGGGCGCCGTTATCTGGAGGGCGGGCAAAGAGATTTGGAGTTTTTGCAAGAAGCCACGCGGAGCAAATATATATATATATATATAATAATTAAACCCTCGAGCCGTGGAATTTGGCACTTACTGCGATTCGGGTGAGCGATGCCTTGACCGCGCTCCATTTGTCCCGCCGTCTGTCTATGATGATGATGAAGCCGATGCTGGCAGCCTCCAGACTGCAAAATAAGCAGAGCGAGTATTTGGGGAGTGCAAAGAGGCAGCCCCGGTCGTTTCCCAGCCGCGTTACTGCAGCAAAATCCCCGGGCCGCGGCGACCCGCTCCGAGCCGGGGCAGGGGCTCGGGCGGCGAGTGTGGCACGCCACGTTTCCTCCCTGGCACCGGGTCCGCTTTTCCCAAACATGGATAGTTTAAAAAAAACAAAACCCTCCTAGATCGCTTGTGCCGGATTGCAGCCTTTTCCCCCAAACGAGTTGGGGATTCTTTGCAGAACTCAACCTTGCAAAAGCAAATCCCTGGAGCCCGGGGGAGGGGGGGGAAGCCAGGAGGCCTAGTGCGGGCCAGGAGCAAAATCGTGGCAGCCCATTTAGTATCTCTGTGGCTCTTTTTAAAAAGTTACGCGCGCGTTCGGAAATAGGTAATCGAGAAACCTCTGCGCATTCACTTGGGAGTGCATTCTCCTTGTCAATGAATGACTGCAGAATTAATAAGCCGGGCTTGCTTTCTGTGCCAGCAGTTCCGCTGGGATCTAACCCCGGGACCTCTTTTACAAGTCCAAGTCAACACCCCTTCTCCTGCATTTGGAAGAGAGCCCCCCCCTTTAAAAAAAAATAAAGTATCTTACTGCGAACTTGAGAATCTCTCCCATATAGTCCCTGACCACAGGTGAGCCCACAATGTCTGTTGCTATGTGAAACAGTTGTTCAGTGAGTTTTGTCCCATTTTACAACCTTTCTTGCCACAATTGTTGAGTGAATCACTGCAGTTAGTAACTGCAGTTGTTAAGTTACTAAGTTAGTAACCCAATTGTTAAGTGGATCTGGCTTCTCCATTGACTTTTGTCAGAAGCTGGCAAAAGGGGATCACGTGACCCTGGGAGACAGCAACCACTATCATAAATATGAGTCAATTGCCAAGTATCTGAATTTTGACCACATTAAGGCAGGACATAAAACAAGACAGGACATAAAACAGGACATGAGTCTTAAATGCGTGTATTAGAAGAAGTTAGAAGAAACAAAAAAGGAAGTGAAAAATGTCAAACCACAAGTTCATCTGTCGGTCACATATGAGTGTCAAGCTTGAGGCTCTGTTGCAAGTAACCACATATGTCTCGTTTCTATGTCTCGCTCTTGCTGGTAGCTAACCACAAACGAACTGCAGGAAATGCTTTGGCAAGATACCTGTAACCTAGATCCATGAGAGGGGGACAAGATATTTCGCTATTCTAGCATAGCAACAGGGGGCTGTCATTCAAGTAACCAATCAATGCTAACAAGTTACATTTCCGTGTTTTGCTGCTTCTAAAAGAGTATATATGTACTTGTTATTCCATGAGAAGGTGTTCAGAGGTTGTTATGATTTTTGCTCTGAACCTTTGCGCAAATAAACCAACGTCTTTTGATTCCGTGATCTGAGTCCTGTGGTTTTCTGCAACATTTTTCTGGCGACCCAAGATGGGACTTGGAGCGATATTTCGCTGAGGACGGCACAGACCGACCGGTGCCCAAGCGGGGCCGTCACGCTAAACCTTCAGCCGGCACGGATGATTTCTCCAGAAGGAGGCGGACGGCACCGCAGGGGTATTTGGTGGACAACCGACCGATCCAAGAACCTGAACGGAATCAAAACAAGTCACGAAACAAAGCTGGTTGGAAAAGAAGACGCCTGCAGGCAAGTATTGTGGAATTGTAGACCCACTCGTTTTGAGAGTGGAAGAGGGGGCCTGATCACCCCCCTGGGTCCGGGATCGGCGCATCCTAAAGAGACCCAAGAGTTGTTGTGTGGGTGGTTAAGCCATTGCAGTTCCTGTTGGTGACCGTTGGAACGTCCGGCATCACAGGTCAGTGGCAGTGTTTTAGAAAATGGGTGGTGGAGGAAGTGTCCCTTGGACACCTCTTCAGTGTATGTTGAGGAATTTTAAGAAAGGTTTTAGTGGAGATTATGGAGACCCCAAGGCCAATCTAGGAGACTTAAAGAAATTCTGTGAAAATGAATGGCCAACGTTCAATGTAGGATGGAAGGCTGAAGGTAGTTTTAATCTAGACATAATCTCAAAAGTCCACCAAATTGTTACTGACCCAGATCATGGTCACCCAGATCAATACCAATATATTGACCAGTGGCAAGTAGTAGTAAAACAGAATCCTGAATGGCTTCGCAAATGCAGAGTGGAACTCATGCGGGTCTGCGTGGCCAGAATGAATAGAAATCCCAGATCTCAGGTCACGAAGAGTCAGACTGAAGGCAAACCTGTCTTAAAGACTGAACCCTATGAAGAAGATAATCCTCCTCCATACGCCCCTGTGCATCGTCCTATGGCCCAAGGCATGCAACTACCGGTCCCAATTCAACCGGCAAATGTTGATGATGGCAATATTCAAGTTCAGGGGGCAGGAGTGCAAGGAATTCAAAGGAAAGTGCCCCTGATGTTAAAAAGAAACTTCAGAAACAAGAAGGGGCATTGGGCATGACTATGAGTCAATTGATGGAAATTGCACGTAAAGTTTATGTGAATAGAGAGAAGGTGGAAGAGAAGAAGAAAGAAGGTAAAATGCAACGTAAGGCTGAATTGCTGGCAGCTGCATTGTCAGGCAATTCCAGAACCCTAGGAAAGAATCAGTGTGTTTTGTGTAAGGAAGAGGGACATTGGCAACATGAATGTCCTAAAAGGTTTGAACTTGGAAGAATAGAACAGGGACGTGGACATTTAACTCAAGAAGTCAAAATATATGATTTCCAGGGAGAAGGAAGAGGAAAAATGTTTCGTCCATATGGATTCCAAGGAAGAGGTCGAGGCCAATTTCAAGAACAAGTGGAGGCCATAGGTTTGGCCGCAAGTGAACAATGGC
The DNA here is from genome assembly GCA_023970755.1 of Azemiops feae. Classification (NCBI taxonomy): domain Eukaryota; kingdom Metazoa; phylum Chordata; class Lepidosauria; order Squamata; family Viperidae; genus Azemiops; species Azemiops feae. Next base: position 1,606,517 of record JALGBA010000241.1, read on the forward strand.
CTGAGGCATGAAGGGGACCGGGTTTAAGTCAAGCCCCCCCCCGAACCCTTGGTCCGAATGAAGATAGGGGGCAATAATATGACCTTTTTAGTAGATATGGAGGCATCTAGATATGTAGTTACTAAGTTATTGGCTCCCTTCTCTGCTGATGTCATAAATGTACAGGGAGTTGATGGCTCAGTAAATTGTCACCCTTTTCTAAAGCCCCTGAGATGTTCCCTAAATGGAAGGGACATTGAACACCAATTCCTATATATGCCTGAGTGTCCCATTCCCTTATTGGGTCAAGACATGTTATGTAAAATGGGGGCAACTTTGTCATTTGAAAAAGATGAAATGGCACTAGTAATGAAGCATCCTCCAGATGAGATGTGGCGAATAATGGTGGCCCAAGAGGTTCAAGTCCTCGATACTTGGCAGGAGTTTGATGTGCACCAGTTATGGGCAGAAGATAATCCGCCAGGACATGCAGGTCACCATACACCACTAGTCATTCAAGTGAAGCCTCTGGCAGTGCCTATTCGTCTCCGGCAGAGAAATTATCCTCGCCCCATTACACAAGCAATTCAAGATCATATTACCAAATACTTAAAGGCAGGCATTTTAACAACTATTCAATCTCCTTGGAACACCCCAATCTTACCCATCCCAAAGGCTGATGGCTCATTTTGACCAGTCCAAGATTTGCGTATTGTCAATAATGCTACAGTTACTGTACATGCTGTAGTGCCTAACCCATATACCCTCCTGAGCTTGATTCCAGCATCAGCTGTTTGGTTCTCTGTGGTAGATTTGAAAGACGCTTTCTTTATGATCCCAATACATAAGGACAGTCAGAAGCTGTTTGCTTTTGAATAGGAAGACCCAGTAACAGGCCAGAGAAAACAATATGCTTGGACCAGACTTCCTCAGGGATTTAAAAATTCACCTACTCTTTTTGGCAACGCCTTGGCCTCAGACTTAGAAGACTTCCAGCCCTGTGAGAAAGGAGATGTATTACTCCAATATGTTGATGATGTGTTAATAACTGGACAGACAAAAGAAACTTGTTGGGACAACACCAACCAAGTACTTCATCTGTTGATGGACAAAGGATACCGTGCCTCAAGGAAGAAAGCCCAATTAGTGAAACCCCAGGTTAAATACTTAGGTTATACTATAAGTCAAGGCCAGAGAGCAATAGGACATGAGAGAAAGGAAGCTTTGTGTTGAATTGCAGAGCCAACTAATAGGAGAGAATTACGGGTTTTTTTTAGGAGCAGCAGGATATTGTAGAATATGGATACCAAATTTTGCCCTGCTAGCCAAACCACTGTATGAGTCCACAAAGGGGGGAGAAAGAGAGCCCTTTATTTGGACGCGTGAACAAACACAGGCTTTTGAGGCTTTAAAATTGGCATTATCTCAAGCTCTTGTTATGGGACTTCCTAACCTCGAGAAACCTTTCAATTTGTATGTGGACTCAAAGAATAATATGGCTCTTGGAGTCCTGACTCAAGAAAAGGGAAGTTGGCAACAACCCATAGCGTACTTGTCAAAACAACTTGATGGAGTATCAAAGGAATGGCCACATTGTCTTAAAATTCTGGCAGCCACAGCTCTCCTGATAGAGGAAGCTAATAAATTGACTTTTGGAGAACTAGTTACAATCTATACCAGTCATGCAATTCGTGGAGTTTTGGAAACAAAGGGACATTTATGGATAACTAACTCCAGAATTTATAAGTATCAAGCTCTCCTCATTCAAAACCCTCAAGTGACATTAAAGCAGACAAATGGCCTAAACCCAGCCACCCTGTTGCCTATACCAGGTCCTAAAGTTGAACATAACTGTATGCAAGTGTTAGAAAGTCAATTCTCATGTAGACCTGATTTAACTGATGTGCCACTGAAAACAGTGGACTATAATTGGTTTACTGATGGGTCAAGTTTTATTGCAACAGGAGAACGATATGCAGGCTATGCAGTTGTCTCACTTGATAAAGTCATAGAAAGTGGGCCACTCCCAAAAGGCACAAGTGCTCAAGCAGCAGAACTGTGGGCTCTCATACGAGCACTGGAAAGAGCAAGAGATGAAAGTATAAACATTTGGACTGATTCTAAATATGCATTCCTCACATTACATGTACATGCTGCAGTCTATATAGAGAGAGGACTGCAGGAAAAGAAATTAAACATCCTCTTCTGATTGAAAGACTTATAACAGCAGTCTTGGGACCAAAGAGGGTCGCTGTCATGCACTGTAAAGGACATCAAAAGGGACAAGATGAAGTAGCCCAAGGAAATAGAGCAGCTGATAGAGAAGCAAGGTTATCAGCAACCCGAAACAGCCAAGCTTACCCTGACATGATAGCTTATGTAGCATTGGAAATGCCACGAGGACTGAGTCCTAGATATACTAAAGCAGAAGACTTACAGGCAAGTGTAGATTTGCAAGGACACAGGCAGGGAGAGTAGTATGTACTCCCAGACGGAAGGATTTTTGTACCTGAGAATTTAGCCTGGCCAGTGGTAAAGGAAACTCATTCAACTACTCACATGGGAAAGAGTACATTAGCTGAAGCCCTCCACCGTATTGTGTATATCAATCGTCTTCACTCACTATGTGCCCATGCAATTGAGAGATGTAACATTTGTGCCCAGGTTAATCCAAGACAAGGACCTATTCTTCCGCCAGGAAGTCAGCCTAAGGGATATTACCCTATGGATTCATTGGTTGTTGATTTTACAGAAATGCCAAAATGTGGACTATATAAAGCAGTCCTAGTGTGCAATTATTCAGGGTGGCCTGAATGTTTCCCCACCAAGACCAAGCAGGCACGAGAAGTGGCCAGAATCTTGCTCAAGAAGATTATTCCCAGATATGGAGTACCCTCATTCATATCATCAGATAATGGACCTGAGTTTGTACATCAAGTAAATCAGACGCTGGCTAAATCCTTAGGGACCCATTGGAGGTTCTGTTGTTCTTTTCATCTTCAATCCAGGGGAAGGGCAGAGAGAATAAACCAGACAATAAAGGAAAAGGTGACAAAGGTGTGCCTTGAAACTCACCTTAAGTGGGTGGATGCATTGCCACTAGCACTTTGGTCTGTGAGGTGCACCTCTCGAAAAGGAATTAGGCTATCTCCTTTTGAAATGATGTTTGGAAGATCCCCTATCATAAGTAATAACTTGAAAAATCATATAGGGGACTTAAGTCAATTAGGGACTACATGGGTGAGTCAAATGGTGGGAGAGTTAAACAAGCAAATACAAGAAATCCAACAATATTGTGTGTCCCTCAGTCCACCATTTTTGAGTACCCCCAGTCATAATATTCAAGTGGGAGACAAAGTATGGGTAAAACACTGGAAAGGAGAAAACTTGAAACCTAAATGAAAGGGCCCGTATACTGTGGTCATGTGTTCTCCACTTGCAGTAAAAGTGTTAGAATCCAAGTCTTGGATTCACTGGACTCGAGTTAAGCCAGCAGTTGATGAATATTGGGAGGCAGAACAGGACGAGGCCCGCCCTTTAGTGGTATGATTGAAGAAGCACCCCCTATAACTGCCCTACCGGCAACGGGCAGGCAACATACGGGGCAGAAGAGGCCTTACTGGTGTCACTCCGGAAGCTGACCCTCTACGTACGGCTGAAGACAAGAACGAGGAAACAGCTGTTAAAGTGTTAGGAGTGTGTGGTGTAGGTTAGATCTATTTTGAGGAATGGTAGTCCGACAATACATAGCCATAGGTGCAGTGAGTCTGATCACCCTGGTTGTGACCTGTTGTATTGGACACCTTTTCTTCTGGAAACATCCCAATCCCAAAGAAACAGGTGTTGCGCCTAAAAAGCACTGACTGTGACCAAGGACAGTGTGTATCTCTTGGGGACACTTATGTTTGAAGCACCTTGGGAGTGGGTTCTCTGTTGTATAGTAGGAGTCTTGGGAGTGTGGGCATTATATTTAGCAAATAAGACTCGGCTGTGTGGCTCACCCAAGACTGACCTGGTCCTTTCCCAAATCACACCTAATCCCATCCATCTTCCTGATGTGGTAATTTCATAATTGCAATTGTTCCCCTTGGTGTGACTGAGTGTGAAACTGAGTGGGATATTGGGCTTGTAAGATAGAAAAAAGAAAGGAAGTTGACATTGACTCATTTTAGATTGTCAAACATGAGTCTTCTATGGCTTTGGCTAATGTTTGCAAGTGGCATGTTGAGTAATGAGACCCTGAACGATAGTCCCAAATGTTGTGAGAATGGCCAATTAACTCTTCTCACACTTGAAGAAGGCTCCGGGGACATTGAGGAAACAAATGCTGTTTGTGTTGTTATGTGGAATAGCAGGACTAGCCTTCATCCTCTGTGTAATGCCTTTAATCAGACAATTCGTTATGAGATCAGTAAAAGAAATCAGGGTTGAAAAGGAATTAGTTGTGATAGAAGGATCCTTGGAAAATAGGTTCACCTCAGACCCAGGAAGGGAAAGTGAGGATCCAGACAGTGGGGTGTATGTATGGCTTACACCCTGGGGATTGGAGGACGTGCCTGAGGAAGATGATTTTTGAGAATCACTTTATGGATTTTTCACTCTTTCTTATTATTGCTATCTGCCTCTATCTTGAACTGGCAGCAGGAAACAGAAAGATGTGTGCCAGTCTAAAGTGTTAATCATGCCATATATTATGCCTATCCATATATGCGATTTCTGCTCAGCTATCTTCGCTTGCTGGGAAAAAGCTAATGCTCAAGTAGAAACTGTAAAAGTGAGACTCAATTGTTACCTAAAATGGAGTCTCAAAGGGGGGAATAAGGCAGGACATAAAACAAGACAGGACATAAAACAGGACATGAGTCTTAAATGCGTGTATTAGTTAGAAGAAGTTAGAAGAAACAAAAAAGGAAGTGAAAAATGTCAAACCACAAGTTCATCTGTCGGTCACATATGAGTGTCAAGCTTGAGGCTCTGTTGCAAGTAACCACATATGTCTCGTTTCTATGTCTCGCTCTTGCTGGTAGCTAACCACAAACGAACTGCAGGAAATGCTTTGGCAAGATACCTGTATTAATCATTCTATCTTTTTCTATTTTATGATTCTATGATTCTGAGTCCCAGGTCACCTCCCCAGTTTAACTTCTAGAATTCCCAACCAGCATTCTGAGAGTTGAGGATTACATGTTTCACAACCTTGGTAACTTTAGAATATGTGGACTTCAACTCCCAGAATTCTGTAATCCATATACATTAAGTAGGGTGGACTTCAGCTCCCAGAATTCCCCAGGAAGCATGCTTGAAGATATATAGATTTCAACTCCCAGAATTCCCCAGCCATCATGCTTTAAAATGGATGGACCTCAACTCTCAGAATGCTGGTTGGGAATTCTAGAAGTTAAAATTCACACATTTAAAAGTTGCCAAGATTGAGAACCACTAATCTAATCCAAGCTTTGTTTGGTTAGTGTGTGAATCCTGTTTTGTGTAGTTTAGCACGCTGGGTGAATCCATGTCATGTGATTTTCTCAAGATTCCCAATATTGTACAAACAATAGAAAGAGGAAATGGATTATTCAGTAAAGCAGGTTAAACCAGATTAAACACAGCTTTTGCCTCTGTTCCTAATCTATTAACTAGCAGTTTCCATTACCATATTATAGATCAATGGTCAGTTTTTTGCTGAATTTCACAATAGGAAAGATTTTGCTGCTGTTTCAGTTTTAATTTGACATTTGGCCTGCACAGAAAGAACATTATTCTGCATTAGTTTGCAGAAGTGTTGGCCATCTTACAGTTTATTGTTTTGGAATGAAGATTGTTTCAAGCACTTATTTTAGAAATCAGAGGAAAATATTATAAATATTATAAATAACAGATCCAGAGCAATATTTGGCACAACAATTAAAAGAGTGACAGCCCAGGATGTTTTGCTATTTGTACTGAGTGCAGGAAGAATGGGCACAAAGCCCTGGGAACAAAGGGGTATTTTCTTCCCAGTAAACATAAAGACGTGTGCAGAAAACCATAAGAGTTGGAAGGGAACCATTTACATCCAACCTCCAGATTAGAATAGAATAGAGCTGGAAGGGACCTTGGAGGTCTTCTAGTCCAGCCCCCCCCCCTCATTGATGGCTGTCCAGCCTCAACACCTCCAATGAAAGAGAGAGCATCACCTCTCTGAGTAATGGATTCATCCATCACTGTCTAACACTCTCCCTCCCTCCCTCTCTTTATGGCTCCCCTAGCCAGACATTATCCTAATGTGTAATAAAGTAAAGCCATTATTTGACATCCCTAGACCAACACCATCGGCATTGACAAAATCACCATAGGTCAATTGCGAAAGGCAGCTTTGCTCGGAATAGTTGATCCTGCAATCCTGCAATGATTCCTTTAAGATAGGGTTGTGGAACTATGGCCCCTGTATGATTTGTGGACTTCAACTCCCAGAATTTGGAGTTGAAGTCCACAAGTCATATCGGGGGCCATAGTTCCACACCTCTGCTTTAAGACCATCAAACATCCACATCTGCCTATCCCAGGTCCTTGGGAAGGACTCGATAGGTCAGAGATCTTCAAACTTGGCCCTTTTATGACTTGTGGACTGGCTTGTGCCTGGCTGAGGAATTCTGGGAGTTGAAGTCCACAAGTCATAAAAGGGCCAAGTTTGGAGACCCCTGCGACAGGTAGACAAAAATACCAAATCCAGTCTGACTGTGCAACCAACCAGTATAGAATAATTTATTAAACCTATAGTTGGAACAGGACTGGAACATGATTTTAACAGAGAAAACAGCATAGGAAAATAATTAAATGGATACCACACCATTACTGAGGTTCTAATCTGAATAGGGCTAGGAATTGAGTATCTTAGGAAAAAACAAATTAAAAACACGACATGCTTGCACATCCATATCCATATATCTTTATATACATACATATTTTTAAACATTTCCTTTAATTTATGGTAGAAAACACTTAAAAGGAAACATGCTATTTTGCACATAAATGTATGAGTAGTTTATTCATTGATTTAAGATCATGGGAAAAAGTAATAAGCTTCTACGCTAGGTTTCTGAGTATCTAGAGCTATAATGCTGAGGTATTTTGGAGAATTGTGTAATTGTGTAGAGGTGTGATCTGATCTGAGCAATGATCAGTGAGCCAGGCTATGCAATAGGAAAGTTATTTATTTACAGGAAATCCATAAACAAAGAGACAAGCAAACTTTAGCAACTACATCCTACCAGGAGGGCCAGAGAACATGTAATAATAATAATAATAATAATAATAAAGTTGGAAGGGACCTTGGAGGTCATCTAGTCCAACCCTCTATGGGTATGTTGCTGATCAAAATGGGCAAGCATTTAAGATGAGACAAAGCAGGGAAAAGTGTGGGAGCAAACACACAGAATATTCTTAACCACCTACCCTTCCCCTTTGTGGTCAAGACGCTACACAACCACTGGACCACTGATGTCATATGTTCTTAAAGGGATAAAAAAATAATAATAATGTTTTATGTATAACCCAGCCATATTGTTCATTTTTTCTAGTTTGCGCTCTGTACTTTGCTCAGAGATAACTTAAAATTGTGCTGACCAAGGAGAAAGAAAAAACTTAGCTGTAACTTTAAATGTGTTCCCTACAGCTTGCAACTTATTGTTCTTCCGCTTTAACTTGCAAAGGTATCTATGCCCAAGGAGAAAGTCCTGGGCTGCTTGCCAGCAATTGTGTATTTGAAGCTTAAGCTCTGTAACAAGCTGTAACTGACATAACCTGATAAAGAAAACACTGTATTCAGACGAAAAAGAAATCTTTTAGCAGCCTGTTAGCGTGAGAGAGTGCCTTAGCTATAAAAGGGAAAATTTTTATTAGTGTGTGTGTGCGCCTTTTCTCCTCCGTCTCTCTGCATTAGACACAAGAGATTAGGAAACACCCGGCTTTTTTTTTTTTTTTTGGATCAAAAACAAAGCTGTGTTATTTTCAGTAGCTTCGTGTTCAGAGTCTCTTTGGGATTTATTGGGATTCTGAGCTGAAAAACCTTACGTTCTATAAGGGAACATTACATTTTCCAACTTGGCACCTGCAGGGCCTAAGAAGAATTCTGTATTTTTATTTTATTCTGTCTTATATGCTTCATCCTACTTTTCATCATTGTCATTGCCCTGTGTTGGCTTTCCTGCAAAAGCCTTTCGCTAAGCTAAAGGAAGATACTTCCTGAAATTTAAACTCTTCTTGAGTAAAGTGAGCCAGGATTTTGCTGAGTTTTCTCTTAGTAGTGGCGTCAGCATTTAGGATAATAGTGGAACGTGCTAAGGATGGAGACGGGATGCTAATTTCTGTATATTCTATTCTATTCTATTCTATTCTATTCTATTCTATTCTATTCTATTCTATTCTATTCTATTCTATTCTATTCTATTCTATTCTATTCTATTCCTTGACTTACAACCATTGGTTCAACGAATGTTGGAAGTTACAACAGCACTGTGAAAAGTGACTTAGGACCATTTTTCACATTTAATGACCTTGTAGCATCCCCACGGTCACATGCTCAAAGTTCGGATGCTGGCAATCCACCTTTTATGACCTTCCGACAAGCAAAGTCAATGGGGAAGCCAGATTCACTTAACAATAGTGATACTAACTTAACTGCTGTGATTTACTTAATAACGATGGCAAGAAAGTTCACAAAAAGGGGCAAAATTAACTTGAACAACTACCTTGTTTAGCAATGAAAATTTGGGGCTCAGTTGTACAGGCAGTTCTCTTTTAGTGACTGTTTGAAGTTACAGCAGCACTGAAAAAAGTGAATTATGACCGTTTTTCACATTTATCCCCTTTTTCACATGTAGCCACATGATCAAAATTCAGACGCTTGGCAACTGACTCGCATTTATGACCGTTGCTGTGTCCCGGGGTCATGTGATACCCTTTTGTGACCTTCTGACAAAGTCAATGGGGAAGCCAGATTCATTTAACAACCGTGTTCCTAACTTAACAACTTGCAGTGATTCTCTTAACAACTGTGGCACGAAAGGTGATATAATGGGGCAAAATTCACTTAACGAATGTCTCACTTAGCAACAAAAAATTGGGGCTCAATTGTGGTCGTAAGCCCAACCTATACAAACTCCCAGAAAAATGCCTTAGTAGACAACCAGTTTCAATTTTTCTGAAGTCCAAAGGATAACATAAAGGTTTCATTTCCACTGATTTATGTAAGCACAGTATCCTGAAATTGATACAGAACTAAACTGTTCAGATTATTGATTCTGTTGTCATAAATAAGATGGGCGCTCTTTATTCACCAATGTGTATCTATGGTGTATGGATGGTGGACCCAAGAGTTGAATGGCATGCAAAAAATGATAAATAAGATTTAACGCAGGGCCAGGCTTGGACAAACCAGGTTACCTGGCTGCAAGTATTCAAATCTTGAGAGACTATACATTGGGGAGGGATCAAAGCAGGAATGTCCCAAAATTTGGAAGGGATGAAAATAATGCTATTTTATCTTACCCTGTTGAAAAAGAAGGAGTGGAATAATCCAGGTTCAGAACCACATCAAAGCTTGCAGTAGTGGAAGACTTACCTGGGAATGCTAGTTAAGTAGGTGACAACGTTCAGAAAATCTTCATTGGGGATCTCACTGAAACCCGGATATTCGGGGAAGGTAATGATTGGTGCCCCGTCCTTCCCTCTTCCACCTGCAAGAGAAATGGGTTCTCAGTGGGCAAAACAACAACAACAATAACAACAACCGAAGGAGCATTGATAAGAGAAAACCCCCCACTTTGCACAGTGCATCCACCCAAGTCCTATTAGCTACAGTACTGGTGTAGCTAAAGGTAATCCTCGACTTACAAACATACTTTTAGTGACCATTTGAAGTTACAGCGGCACTGAAAAAAATAAATTGCGACCAACAAAGGAGAATATTTGTAGCTCAGGGTTGACATGAGGGGTCCTTGGTGCTCTCTGAGCTTGCTTGTTTTCTTGCAGACGTTTCATTACCCAAACTAGGTAACGTCATCAAACTAGCACTGATGATGTTTACCCGGTTTGGGTAATGAAACGTCTGCAACAAGCAAGCTCAGAGAGCACCAAGGACCCCTGACCTACGACCATTTTTCACACTTACAACTGTTGCAGCGTCCATGTGGTCGCGTGATCAAAATTCAGACGCTTGGCAACTGGCGTGTACTTATGACGGGTTGCAGTGTCCCCGGGGGGGGGGTCACATGATCTCCTTTTGCGACCTTCTGACAAGCAAAGTCAACGGGGAAGCCAGGTTCGCTTAATAACTGCGTTGCTAACTTAACAACTTGCATTGATTCACTTAACAACTGTGGCAAGAAAGGTCGCAAAATGGGGCAAAAATCCTCTTAACTCGCTTAGCAACAGAGATTTTGGGCTCGGGTATGGTCGTAAGCCAAGGACTACCTGGACAGTATTTGATTTCTTGTTCCTGCAATCACAGTTGCTGCTCAGTGGATCCAGCTAAGCAGAACACAGAATATAGGGCTGGAAGGGACCTCGGTGGTCTTCTAGTCCAACCCCCTGCTCAAGGCAGGAGACTTTATACCCACCCAGTGACCCCCATAAACTGCCAGCTTTCTCCCCATCCTGACTTGGTCTTCTGCACCTGAATCATTTAATGCAGGGGTCCCCAAGTGTTGGACCATGGCCCGGTACTGAGCTGCAGTCCATTCAGAACCGGGCTATGCCTACTGCTGGCACAAATGGAGCTGCACTCGTAAATGCTTGGACCTGTCCGCTCGCACCAAACCATTTCTTCCGCCTCTTTGTCAGTCCGCAAAGCCGGGAAAGTTTGGGACCACTGATTTAAAGAATTCTGGCCTTTTGACAACCGTTGTCACAGCAGCATAGCAATTCTCTTCTTTATCCCCATGCGAATCTGTCATCCCAGTGAGGACCCTAAAGGGGAGGGGGATTTATCTTAACCCTTTAGGCCTGCTTCATGTTTCTCCCCCAACTCTTCACACAGTTATAGCGAGAAGCCACAAGCCCAAGCAAGTCAAGTTTTACAAATCTCGGATTGCCAAGGGAGCCAGGACTGTTTGCATTTTTGGGGAAGAAGTTTATTGTTGGCAGAGGAAAGTTAACAGAAGACTGAAATAGGATCAGATTAAAAACTGGGGAGCCAACGAGACACTGTAAAAAGATGTGGTGTGTAAGCCAAAGAATGGACTGGAAGTTGCAAAAGACGTGCGATTCTATGCAGAAAGCAAGTATGAAGTTCCTGTAGGTGCACCAGGCCAACACAGGGACTTCCGACTTGCTGCGACGACCTCTGCAGTCTTAGTGATTGTGGCCCAACACTGATAGGAAACGTGACTAACCCATTTATAAAATGGAATTGTACTAATCTGAGGTTTTAGTTTCAGGCTGTGGTTATGTAACATCCCTCTCTAATGATCCTGCAGTGCAGAGCTGATGCCTCTGGTGTTTATAGGAGAGTCAAGTCGGATAAGCAAAGGTAGCAATAACTGTGCAAAACAGTTTTGTACTAAGCAGTTGTCTGAAACTGCTGATATGTCTGCTTTCCCCAACTGGCAGGATTTAGATGGATTGTCTACGGAGAGCCAGGTCGTGATTGTCCCAAGGTGCTTTTCCAAAAGGTCACTGGATTTTCTTGGAAGATCTGAAGAAGCTTCTTGGATGAGAAGCAAAACGTTTTCAAAGAAAAAAACGAAACAAAACCAGGAACGTCCAGTTGCCTTTTGGGAAAGCACCTTGGATTCGGATGGGTTTTAAGCCACGTGGATGGGGAATTCTGGAAAATGAAGTCTCAGATATTTGCGTAGCGTTAAATTGGGTGGTCAAGAGAAAACAAAAACTCAAGGACCTTCAAAGAAATCAGTTTACAGTTCTCACTTGAGGCACAAATGACCAGACCTCAGTGATTATACTTTGGAGACCTTATGGGACGATCCAACTCTCTGGAGAAGGCTCTGAGGCTGGGACAGGTGAAAGGAAAGCGAAAAGAGCAGCAAATCAGCAGCAAAGTAGAGGGTTATGGTGGTGATGGGTGCACCATTGGAATTGCTGAAGGATCAGATTAACGACAATTAAGGAGCAAATCTATCGGAGGGGTTGCTAGGACTATATGGAAGGGACCTCATCAATTAAGTTGGGATGTGCATAAACAACAGCAGAGCTGTGGTGGTGCAGTGGTTAGAATGCGGTATTGCAGGCAAACTCTGCCCACTGCTAGCAGTTCGATTCTCACCGGTTCCAGGTTGACTCAGCCTTTCATCCTTCTGAGGTCAGTAAAATGAGGGCGCAGATTGTTGGGGGACAATATGCTGACTTTGTAAACCGCTTAGAGACGACTGCAAAGCACTATGGAGCGGTATGTGAGTCTAAGTGCTATTGCTATAAACAAGCTGGTTTAACTGCGGCTTCTTTTCTCCAGGGTTTTCATTCAAATCAAAAATTTCCATGGGACTTTGTAGCTTTCTAGCAGCACTCAGGTGTGACTCACTTAACAACCACCTTGTTTAGCAACGGAAATTCTGATCCCAATTCTGGCTGTAAATCAAGGACTATTTGTATACACAGAGATTAAAGCAATCTGCTTCTGCTGGTAGTATGGAAGCATATCATTAAGGATCAAAGATGGTCTATTAAGATGCCCTCAAGCCAGATTTTTAACCTATAATCACCCTCCTTTGCTCAGGATGAACTTGTTCATACACTTGACAGGTAGTCCTCGGCTTACGACCACAATTGAGTCCAGCATTTCTGTTGCTAACTGAAACATTTAAGTGAATTTTGCCCCATTTTACGATCTTTCTTGCCACAGTTGTTACATGAATCACTGCAGTTGTTTAGTTACACTGTTAAGAGTCGTGCTGGCACAGTGGTTAGAATGCAGTACTGCAGGCTACTCCTGCTGACTATCAGCTGTCAGCAGTTCGATTCTCACTGGCTCAGGGTTGACTCAGCCTCCCATCCTTCCAAGGTCGGTAAAATGAGGATCCAGATGGTTGGGGGGGGGGCAAATATGCTGACTCTGTAAACCGCTTAGAGAGGACTGTAAAGCACTGTGAAGCGGCATATAAGTCTTAAGTGCTATTGCTATCTGCCTTCCCCGTTGACTTTGCTTGTCAGATGGTTGCAAAATGATCCCGGGACATTGCAGCCATCGTAAGTATGAGTCAGTTGCCAAGCATCTGAGTTTTGATCATGTGACCATAGGGATGCTATAATGGTCGTGTGTGAAAATGGCCACAAGCCACTTTTTTCAGTGCCAATGTAACTTCGAACGGTCACTAAATGAACTGTTGTAAGTCGAGGACTGCCTGTAATCCTCTTGTTTCCCCAACATTTTGGCCTTTTCTTTTTTTGTCAAAGAACATCTGTTAGCAGAAGGAAGTTGGAATAAGAACACAACATTTGTACTGAGACCTCCAAAGAGCCCTCAGTCTGGAAGTACCTAATTTGTGTGATCTTCCAGGTGGATAATATGATGATATTCATATAATAGCTCGATGCTTGCAGGGAAGTGTTGTCTATGCAGGAAAACAAAAAAAAGACAAGAAAAAGGGGAAAAAAGAGGGCACTACTGACACCTTGTGGACACGATTGGTACTGAACGAAGGAGGGGAAAAAAAGATTGGGCTGTATTTTGGGAAATGAGCTCAGCAAAAAATAAAAACAGCGGCAGCAGCAGCAGCAGCTGGCATATAGCCCTGCGTTCGTGCACAGAATGAAAGGAGCCAGCAGGGTTGATTGCATCTCTGTGTTGCTTGGGAATGTCATTAAATACAAATGGTGATTTTTATCCCCATATGATGGAACCTCATTCAGAGTACAAAGGGCCAGATCAGGGGTTGCTTAGGGGGAGGGGGAAAGGGGGGGGGGAGAAGGAGGACATTCACCTTTTCCCAATTCTCTGCTTTTCTCTTTTTGTCAACTATCTCTGTTCATCTGCAGTCCAAGAAGACACGGATTACACATTTTGGAAATTAGAAGCAACTGGAAGCTTGCCACAAGGGGAAGGGTGAAGGCATATGATCAGGTGTCCTGCTCCATTCAGCCTCCTGCTACTAATTCCAGAGTTGGGAAGGATGGGTGTCTTTTTTTCCCAGCATGTCTCGTTTTTGAAGCCACCGGACATAAGCATATAAAGAACGGCTGCCGGAATTGGGTATGTCTAGTTTAATGAAGAGAAGGACGAGGGGGGACATGATAGCAGTCTTCCAATATGTCAGAGGCTGCCACAAAGAAGAGGGAGTCAAGCTCTTCTCCAAGGCGCCTGAAGGCAGAACAAGAGGCAACGGATGGAAACTAAGCAAGGAGAGAAGCAACCTAGAACTAAGGAGAAACTTCCTGACAGTTAGAACAATTAACCAGTGGAACAACCTGCCTCCAGAAGCGGTGAATGCTCCAACACTGAAAGTTTTTAAGAAGAAACTGGACAGCCATTTGTCCGAAATGGTATAGGGTTCCCTGCCTGAGCAGGGGGTTGGACTAGATGACCTCCAAGGTCCCTTCCAACTTTATTATTATTATTATTATTATTATTATTATTATTATTATTATTATTATTATTATTATTATTATTATTATTATTATTATTATTATTATTATTATTATTAAGCCAAGGACCTGCTGTATTCTTCTAGTGATTTTGATAGGATATCCCCGCTTGGAAGATTCACTGTCATCCCAATTTTTTTTGCCACTTCAGGATTACTTTTCTGATTAGGGATCCATGAAATCCTAGAGATTTAGCAATGATTAACCTTTTTAGATTGCTTTACAGAACGAACTCTGATTTTAACAGGGCATGCCAGGTCTCCAGAGTCGATGTCAGGGGTCTTCAAACCTGGCCCTTTTATGGCTTGTGGACTTCAACTCCCAGAATTCCTCAGCCAGCTTGCAAGCTGGCTGAGGAATTCTGGGAGTTGAAGTCCACAAGCCATAAAAGGGCCAGGTTTGAAGACCCCCTGGTCTATGTGGCGAGAAGTTCACTGTGATGAGAGAAAGCAACACTTTGTGAAATTTACTCAAAAAGAGCTGGTCCAAATCAGGCACAATTGTTTAATGTGATACTCACAGACGTAGGGCCACAATTGAGCGCAGAGTTTCCATTGTGGCTGTTAAGTGAGCTGCACCCCATTTTATGACCTTTTTTTGGGGGGGGTTGCCACAGTTGTCAAGCAAATCATTGCAGTTGTTGTGACTCGTGCAGTGAAGCAAATCTGGCTTTAACCCCATTGACTTTGCTTGCCAGCAGCCAGCTGGAAAAGTTACAAATGATTATGACAGTGCAACTGTCACAAGTACATGCCAGTTGCTGGGCCCCTGAATTTCGATCATGTGACCATGGAGGAAGCTGCAATGGTTGTAGGTGTTAAAAAAAACAAATCGTAAGTCACTTTTTTCCATGCCTCTGTAACTCTGAACGATCACTAAAGGAAAGGTTGTTAGTTGAGAACTACCTGTGCTTGGAGTAACTGCCTGGGGGATAATTAACTTTTTCACCCTGGCCACATTGCATGTGACGGGTGACTTTGTTTCTGACATGCAGGAAACAAGACCAAAGGCTGGTATAACTTGTTCCCTCAGATGCCATTTGTTCGGCAGGAGCTTCATGAAGCCCTGATAACATCCACTGTGAAAGAGATCAATAATTCAGGAAAATCCAAAAGAGAGGCTAAGGCTTTTTCAGGGAACTATAGCTGCTGATAGTACCCAAATGGCACAGCAGGTGGCAGTATTTAGTCAGCCTTGATTGATCTCCAAGAAAATAAGCAGGGTTGAACATGGTTAGGATACAGATAAGTAACACCTGGGAAATTCTAAATCAGTAGGCTAGCCGAAGAAACTCTTGAAGGAGGAAAGGCAAGCTCATTTCAAATTAGAATAGAATAGAAGACATTGGGGGTCTTCCAGTCCAACCCCCTGCTCAGGCAGAAAACCCTATACACAAAGTGTTGTCCAATCTCTTCTTACAAACGTCTAGTGTTGGAGCATTCACAACTTCTGGAGGCAGGTTGTTCCACTGATTAATCGTTCTCACTATCAGGAAATTTCTCCTCAGTTCTAGGTTGCTTCTCTCCTTGATTAGTTTCCCTCCATTGCTTCTTGTCCTGCCCTCAGGTGCTTCAGAGAATAGCTTGACTCTCTTCTTTCTGGCAACCCCTGAGATATTGAACACTGCTATCATGTCCCCCCTCATCCTTCTCTTCATTAAACTAGACATACCCAATTCCTGCAACTGTTCTTTATTATGTTTTAGTCTCCAGTCCCCTAATCATATTTGGTGCTCTTCTCTGTATTCTTTCTAGAGTCTCAACATCGTTTTTATATCGTGGTGACCAAAACTGAGGTATCTAAGCATATATTTTATTCATCAAATAAACAGGTTCTCCAGATACTCGGTATCTATTTCAGTTAACAAGAGGAAGAGGTATCCAGTACAGGTAGTTCTCAACTTACAACCATAACGGAGCCTGGAATTTCTGTCGTTAAGTCATGATGGACATAAATCAAGGCACTCATGTGACTGGACTCAATTTTACAACTTTTCTTGCAGTAGTTATTTAAGCAAACGCCACGGTTGTTCCGATCGTTAAGCGAATCCATGGTCATTAAGAGAATCCATGGATTCCTATGGGTGGTTTGTTTTGCTGGAAACTGGCCAAAAAAACATTACAAGCCATGAATCACAGTTGTGTGACTAATGAATACTGCAACTGGGGGTAAAGGCAAGGTGGTAGCCAAGCACCTAAAAAGCAGGAGGGGTGGGGGAAAGGGGAGTATTGCAGCCATCACAACTCAAGTATTTTGGGTGGTGGTGGTGGCTCCTTCATAACTTCAAACTATCACTAATTCACTGTTCAATAAATGAGGACTGTGTATAATGATTCCAAGAAAATTAATACAGTGAGATTGGCTGCAGGGCTTAAGGGGTTGGGCTTATGCAAATCCCAGCAGAATTCTCCATTATCGGAAAACTGCAACGATGTACATCTGTTTAATGGATGCCATAAAAGCTTCAATTTCACTTTCTTTTAAAAAGGACTCATTTCCATTAACAAAAGATGGTTAGCAGACTGTGTGACATGCTAATTCCCATGGATTTATTAAAGTGGATTTGCAAAATCGGCGCCATTTTTGGAAAAATAGCCTTGAGTTTGGGGAGAAAAACCTTTGAATCCACTGCATTTTTATTAGCAGTAGCGTGTCCTTAAATTGGTGGTTCTATCTGCTAGACCCCCCAAAGAGAGAGATTATCAAACAAAATGAGTAACAGACATAAGACTCAGAAGTCTCCAGAAATATATATATTAAAATAACCAAGGTTTCCCTCCATTCTTGTTAGTTAGCCCTCTAAGGAGTTAGTAACAGTGGTGGGATTCAGCCGGTTCGCACCACTTTGGCAGAACCGGTAGCTAATTTTTTGTTGCCCAGGCCCAGAATGGACTTCCGGAAGCGGCATCCACACAGAGAACCGGTTGTTCACATATTTGAATCCCACCACTAGTTAGTAACCAATCTCTGTTGCAGAAAATAGCTTAGATTCTTCAATTTTGACTCTCACGTGTTTGAGGAAAAAAAACTGCCAGCTAAATGTCTACATCAGGGGTCTTCAAACTTGGCCCTTTTATGACTTGTGGACTTCAACTCCCAGAATTCCTCAGCCAGCGTGCCTGGCTGAGGAATTCTGGGAGTTGAAGTCCACAAATCATAAAAGGGTCAAGTTTGAAGACCCCTGGTCTACATGATACGTTTGCTGTTAAAGCCAAACATCCTCCACCCCCCCCTTCAAAAAAAAAATCTGGCAACAATCTTTATTGGTAAAGAGGAATTAACTCTCACATGAGAACTACTTTCTAGATTTTGACTATTGTGATATTTAATTGCATATATAGAGCCAGTTTGGTGCAGTGGTTACGTTACTGGCCTAGAAACCAAGGGAATATGAGTTCCATTTCCATCTTAGGCATGAAAGCTGACTGGGTGACTTTGGGCCAAATTACTAGGAGACTGTGAGTTCAAGTCCTGCTTTAGGCATGAAAATCAGCTGGTTGACTTTGGACCAATCACCAGGAGACTGTGAGTTCTAGTCCTGCCTTTGACATGAAAGCTGACTGGTTGACTTTCGGCCAGTCACTCACTCTCAGCTCGAAGGGTTGTTGTGGTGGGGAAAATAGGAGGATGAAGGAGTATGTATATTTGCTGCCTTGAGTTACTTATAAAGTAATATAGAAAAAAAATCAAATATGTATGTATGATGTATGTATAAGAGGGCTGATGAGAGCTTTTGGGAGAAGTGTTAATGCTTTTCCTATTTAGATGGGAACTAAAAGGAACTATCTTGCATTTCAGGAAGGAAGGAAGGAAGGAAGGAAGGAAGGAAGGAAGGAAGGAAGGAAGGAAGGAAGGAAGGAAGGAAGGAAGGAAGGAGGGAAGAAAGGAAGGAGCACTTGGCTTCTGAAAGTTGATAAGAAAGGACTGCAGTGATATAGCTGGTTTTGGAAGCCAGAATGCAGCTTTTGGTCAAATACTGTCTGTCTGTATTCTGTCTTGCTTTGTGCTTGCTCAGCCTACATACTTAGATATTTTAAAATTGCAAACTCTGTCCCATGTCACAATGCACGTACAAAAGAGGCAGAGTTTTTGTCACAACAGCATGATGCTGCTTTTGTCATTCTGCTCCCCTGCAGATGCTACTGGTTAGGCAAACTGAATTTCTTACCCTTCTTATTTCTCACCCTTCTCCTTAAAACAATACAAAGACATCCTCCTACACACTACACAAATCATTTATCTAGATGAGGATACAACACGATGCTGCTTTTCTGAAAGGGGATCATGCAGTTACACTTCTAGTGATATTGAAATCTAAAAAAGTTTGCGCACAAATGCAAAGGCTGCCAATGCACATGAGCTGTGTTCACACCACACAGACCTAGAGGATGCGATATGTTCACACAACATACTCAACTAAGTTGCATGAACCCCACCTAGAATCATAGGTCTGGAAAGAACCTTGGAGGTCATCTATTCCAGGGCTTTTCAATCTTTTTACCGATTGTACCACTTTTAGGATATGGCAATATTCGAGTACCACCTAGCAAGGTGTCAAAAACTTGGTGACAAAAAAAAAACCTGTTCAAAGTTGCAATTGCACTGAAATGACTTCACACTTATGACCATTGCAGCATGCCCAGGGCCATGTGATTTATATTTGGATGCTTGGCAACTGATTCATATTTATGATGGTCACAGTGTCCCAAGGTCATGTGATCCCCTTTTGCAACCTTTTGACAAGTAAAGTCAATGGCAGGGCTGCTGGTGGCCAAGTGCTAAGGCGGGACTTCCCTCCCTCCCTCCTTCCCTGCCTCCCTCTTTCTCATGCCCACCTTCTGAAGGAAGAATTTGAACCCCCCCCCCATATTTTTTCTCTTCCATATATTCATCAAACAAGGAAAAGCCTCCAGAAACAGAAAAGACAAACTGCTGAGTGAACTAGCTTAAAAAGGCACATTCCCCTTTAAGAATTAGCTATTGGCTAGAAAGGAAAGTAAGGAAGAAAAAAAATGTAAGTATTGGCTGCCGGCTAAGGCAGCCTCCCCAAATGGCTCCATTCATAAGTAAAGGAATCTACAGGCAAAATCCATTCAGGAGAAAAATACTTCAAAATCCCTTGCAGCAAAACTTACAGCTAACAATAGCAGAGCAATAGAAGCTAACACCAGCCATCAGCCATCAGCCAAATAGAAATTGCCAAACACTCCTTAAGAACACAAAGCCCACATTGCACAAATCCCAGAACTTCAAAGTCACAAAAGCACATAAGAATCCTTCCACTCTCCATCTCCCTCCCTCGTGCCTCTGCAGCTCCAGAGGACTCTCTCACTGTAAGTCCTTGCCTGCGCTGGCTCTTTCCCTCCCCCACTACACTTGGCTAGGCAGGGCTGCGTACCACCTGCCACTCATTAATGTACCACAAGTGGTACGCGTACCACAGGTTGAAAAGCCCTGATCTAGTCCAACCCCTTAGTCCTTATACCATGGACAAATGGTTGCCCAAACCTTTTTTTTGGAAAACCTCCAATTTATGAAGGCAAGCCGTTCCACTGGTTAATTGTTCTCACGGTCAGGAAAGTCTTCCTTATTTCCTTATTTCCAGGCTGGATCTCACTTTGACCTGTTTTAATGCTTTGAGCAAATCCGAACAGCTAAATAATGAAGCAAGTTGTGCGAATTAAATGGGCTGTGTGAATGCACACCCTGTGCATTCTGTGGTCCTGCATGACGAGTCAGACGTCAGATTGTCTCAAAGTGACAATGGTCCACACTGTCCAAGCTCCATTTGGACAGCTTTCAAAGAGATGCCTCCACACTTAGAGGCGGAAGAATCTCTTCAAACGTTTTACTGGGAAATCTGGATTTGTTTATCTGTCAAAAGCACACAGCAATTACTGTTCATGGGATTTGTTCAGGATGGAGAGGGAAATCTGGAGAGGCACCCCATCGCTTGAAAAAGGGCACAACAGAAGTTGTAACAGAATAACAGAGTTGGAAGGGACCTTGGAGGTCTTCTAGTCCAACCCCCTGCTCAAAAGCAGAAAACCCTATATACAGTTTCAGACAAATGGTTGTCCGGTCTCTTCTTAAAAACTCCCGGTGTTGGATGTCTATGGAGATTCTCAGTCCATAGACATTTAGCTATGCAGTTTGGGATGAACCCCTTTCGAACGGTGCGGGAGCATGAACGGATTTCCAGAAAACATTGCAGACTACAGGAACCATTTGCGCTTCAGTTTGAGATTCAGACAACACAGACTCATCCCCAACAGCCTGCGCCTGTCTTCAACAGTGAAGGGACACAGGGCAGAAAACATCCTGCAGCCAAGAAGGCTCCATGCACATTTGCACTACTCAGGTGACCCTGAGGACACAGATAAACCTCCAGGTGGCCTCAACGACTCTCTAAAAGAATGCAAATGGCCAACTGTCTGCAAGGAGTATAAATCCTTCCATTCCCCACCACCCAGTCAGAGCTGAAGAAGCTTCTTGGATGAGAAGCGAAACGTCTTCAGAGAAAAAACAAGAAAGTCCAGTTGCCTCTTGAAAAAGCACCTTTGGGACAACCAGTGTTGGAGCACCCACAACTTCTGGAGGCAAGTCGTTCCACTGATTAATTGTTTTCACTGTCAAGAAAAAGATGGGAAATATCAAGGCCACTGAAGCCTTGATCTTACCTGACAAAATAGCAAACTGTCGGTGCAGTTGTTCGATGATCTCCACCGCCGTGACAGGCCTGATGTCCTGTTGCATTATTTCATCTGCACAAGAAGGGAAGACAGACAGAAGGAGGAATTACGCCATAACCCAGCCATACAAGGCAGATACTCAGATGTGAATTCCTGGTTTGTTGACAGTTTTGGCCATGTTTTCACCTCTGGCTTTGTCACATGAGTCCCAGCCCCCTCCATCCCCACCCCACCC
Organism: Azemiops feae; assembly: GCA_023970755.1. NCBI lineage: Eukaryota > Metazoa > Chordata > Lepidosauria > Squamata > Viperidae > Azemiops > Azemiops feae. Next base: position 1,628,000 of record JALGBA010000241.1, read on the forward strand.
TTGCATGCAAAATCTTGTTGACAAAGAAGCAGCATCTTTGCTTTCATTTCTCCCTGTGTCGCCTTTGCAGTTGTGCAGAACAAATCATAAATCAAACCTCAGGGTGCTGGCCGGGTAGCCTTCCGGCACAAAACAACTTGTGGCTCGTTCTTATAAGATAAAGCCAGTGTTATCCCAGTTCTGCGAAACAGCCCTGCCTGTGTTGAGCAATCGCCTGCTGGACCCCATCCAGGCAGCAGACACGCTATTTTTCAGACAGGTATGAAAATATTGTGATTATGCTTTTATTGGGCATTTAATGCATTCATCCTTAATTCCTGCTCCAAAGGATGTAAGATTTCAGGGCATGACAAAATTCAACCCTCTCCACCCATAGAGGTTCTGCAGTGAAAATGTGCAAAAATGGATACAGGTAGTCCTTGACTTATAACTTTTCGTTTAGTGACCATTTGAAGTTACAACACCCTGAAAAAAGTGACCATTATGACCATTTATCACACTTATGACCGTTGCAGCAGCCTGGGTTACCCTGCTGCCCCCACCACACATACACACATACAGCAAGAGTTCTACAGGTGTTTATTCAACCCCCCCCCCGGAAGGTCATCAGAAAGCACCTCTGTTGCACAGGTCTGGATTCTGAGCTCAGTACAGCAAGAGTCACTGGGTAACAGAGTCCAATGGGCACACACAAAGTCCAGGAAAGCAATCCACAAGTCAAACAGGTCAGGATACACAACACAAGCACACAAGGCACAGAACTGGGTACGTTGTTCCAGCAAAACTCAAGTCCTCAGGAATTAAGAAAGCAATGCTGATGCAGCCCTCCATGAGAGGCGAGGTTGCCTCCTTACGAGTAATCTCGCTGACCGGCATTGTGCCCGTCTCCTCTTTGCTCTATGTGTCCTTGGATCAGGAGGAGGTGTGGACTCCACCTCCTCATTGCTAATGGGCGGCAGCTGCTCCCAGTCCTGCCTGGAGCCTCCTGGCCAACTTGCTGCAGCCGAGGCTGCTCCATCAGTCTAGCACTCTCCGAGCCCCGATCCTGACCAAGACTATGCTCCGTGCTTTCCTCTGCTGACTCAAACTCATCCTCCTCCTCTGAACTCGCGGCCAAGGAGGGGTCCACGGGTGGATCCATGACATAGCCTCACAGCGGAACGGGACAACTCACCGTGGCCATGTCGCCACGGCTATCTCACCATGGCCAACTCTCCACAGGACAAACTCTCCATGGCCAACTCACCATGGGGTAATTCCACGCGGGATAACTCAGTGCAATAAATGTTATTTGCCACTGTTTCTTCAACATTATTTCCATTGACACAAATGGAAATAATGTATAAAAAAACAATGGCGGATAACATTTATCGTGTTGAGTTATCCCACACGGATTGTCTGGCAGCGAGTTGCCCCTTGGCAATTTGGCTGTGGCGAGATGGCCATGGAGAGTTGACTGTGGCAAGATGGCTGCGGTTAGATGGCTATGGCAGGTTGTCCAGAACCCCCCCCCCAATACGGTCACATGATCAAAATTCAGGTGCTTGGCAACTGACACATATTTATGACGGTGGCAGTGTCCTGGGGTCACATGGTCACCTTTTGCGACCTTCTGACGAGCAAAGTCAATATGGATGTCAGATTCACTTAACAACCATGTTACTACAGTGATTCACTGAACAACTGTGGGAAGACGTAAGATGGGGCAAAACTCATTTAACAGCTGTCTCGCTTAGCAACAGAAATGTTGGGCTCAATTGTCGTAAGTCAAGGACCACCTGTATATGCATATGTGTACAGGGAAGCCCAGGGGGGCTGCCTACACTCCATTTTGACTCTTAGCATGATGAGCGAGAGAAAAAGTAACTACACACGTTTCTCTCTCTCTCTCTCTCTGCTTCCTTGCCAATTTTTTCTTTGTATGAATACCACATCAGGAACCCTGAACTTTATCCTTAGACAGGGATAGGATAATTTTGTCTTTCCTGCCTCCTGGTGGTTTCTTCCTAGTCAGCACATTCCCTCAAGTCACTATTGTCTGGTGACAAACCCACCAACCTCACAAAATCTCTTGATGTCTGTTCTGAATTGTACACTACATGATGTAAAGAATCCCTGCTTGTTTTAAAGCAGAGGTGGGCTGCTTTCTTTGAGTCACCCTAGGCCCGCAGGGGTAGACAATCTCAGCTATGCTGACTCAGGAATTCTGGGAGTTGAAGTCCATGAGTCATAAAAGAGCCGAGGTTGCCTACCCCTGTCCTAGGGCAACTGGAACTTACAATGCTTTTTCTCATTATTTGGAAAAGCATGTATCAGCCCTTCAAAGGAGGTCTGGTCAGAAAATGGACACCACAAGCAAAACCAGAACTCTACTTAATAAACAGAGGCTATAACAACAACCTAATGGCAATTTCCCTTCGCTCCGTTTTATACCAAAGTCAGTCAAGGCGGGTAAATCTTGAATTTCTTTCTCACAATGTCTTGTTTTCCCAGACTGAGTTCATGTTTTGCTGAGGGCCTCTGCATATCTTCTCCAAGATTATCTCCATGTTCCTCTCCAGCAGTGAGAATTCTGGGAGTTGAAGTCCTCCCATCCTAAATTTGCTGAAATTGAGAAATTCTGCTCTACAGCATGATAAAGCTCATTGCAAAGAGGCAGAGAGGAGACAGGTCTGCTGCAATAACAATGCCTCACGGTTAACAACCTCCCTCAAAGGATAGGTTCTCAATCCTTTGGGGTATAGAGGAAAACAACCCATACAGGTAGCAATAGCACTTAGACTTATATACCACTTCACAGAGCTTTACAGCCTTCAGCGGTTTACAATCTGGGTGCTCATTTTACCGATCTCGAAAGGATGGAAGGCTGAGTCAACCTTGAGCCAGTGAGGATTGAACTCCTGGCAGTTAGCAGTGAGTTAGCCTGCAATACTGCATTCTAACCACTGCGCCAGCATCGCTCAGGGCTCAAGGGCTTCTTGACGTACAACTGTAGTCCTTGATTTATTGCTCATTTAATAACCTCATTTGAGGTTACAATAGACCTCTTCCCAAAGGTACTTATGATCAAGTTCCGATGGCCGTGCCCGCCCCCCCCCGAGTCACATGACCACATCTCAGGCACTCAGCAGCTGACCCAGAATTGCGGCCATTTGCAGAGTCCTACAGTCTCACGGCCGTGTTTTATGATGTTTTTGCTAGCATTTACTTTCCGTTTACAGCAAAAATGGCCCATGGCAAACAAGAGGTTTCAATTCACAACCATGACAATGACTGCCACAAAAAAGGTTGTAAAAAGAAGTCCGAGGACTTACATCATCATCATCATCATCATCATAATAATAATAATAATAAAGTTGGAAGGTACCTTGGAGGTCATCTAGTCCAACCCCCTGCTCAGGCAGGAAACCCTATACCATTTCAGACAAATGGCTGTCCAGTCTCTTCTTAAAAACTTCCAGTGTTGGAGCATTCACAGCTTCTGGAGGCAGGTTGTTCCACTGATTAATTATTCTAACTGTCAGAAAATTTCTGCTTAGTTCTAGGTTGCTTCTCTCTTTGGTTAGTTTCCATCTGTTGCTTCTTGTCCTGCCTTCAGGCGCTTTGGAGAATAGCTTGACTCCCTCTTCTCTGTGGCAGCCCCTGAGATATTGGAACACTGCTGTCATGTACCCTGTCCTTCTCTTCATTAAACTAGACATACCCAATTCCTGCAACCGTTCTTCATATGTTTTAGCCTCCAGTCCCCTAATCATCTTTGTTGCTCTTCTCTGCACTCTTTCTAGAGCAGGGGTCTTCAAACTTGGCCCTTTTAAGACTTGTGGACTTCAACTCCCAGAATTCTTCAGCCAGTATGCCTGGCTGAGGAATTGTGGGAGTTGAAGACCACAAGTCATAAAAGGGCCAAGTTTGAAGACCCCTGTTCTAGAGTCTCAACATTTTTATGGGGACCTGCATTATGGGGACCTACTTTACAACCTTCATGACATATAATCATAATGGGCAGCCTCCATTATGCTCATAAGCCAAGGACTACCTATATTTGGTTCTAGGAACACTATACATCTAGCTTGATTGCCAGAGATGTTGGGAGGGGTGGGGACAAATGACAGAAGCCCTGTCTTGTTTATGGGCATGCCGTCACATTGCATGCACCATCAAAAGGAACCGAGCTACACTGTGATATCTTGATGCTGTTTTTTATTATTTTGACAAAAGTCTCCGAGCCTGCTGATGCCTCTGCTTGAAGTTTGTTTCCTCAGCAGTTTTCTGCACCCTTCCAGATTATCTAGCTCAGAGGTCTTTAAACTTGGCCCTTTTATGATTTGTGGACTTCAACTCCCATAATTCCTCAGCCAGGCACGCTGGCTGAGGAATTCTGGGAGTTGAAGTCCACAAGTCATAAAAGGGCCAAGTTTGAAGACCCCTGATCTAGCTGATCAAAGAACAGTAATCTTGTCTGCTAGCCTTCAAGTCTTCAAGAAAATGTACAGAGAAGAGCAACAAAGATGATTAGGAGACTGGAGGCAAAAAACTATGAAAAAGGGTTGCAGGAACTAGATATGTCTGGTTTAAGGAAAAGAAGGACTAGAGATGACATGATAGCAGTGTTGCAATATAAAGAAGGGGGGTGTCAATCTATTGTCCAAAGCACCTGAAGCAGGAGAAGAAGCAATAGATGGAAACTAATCAAGGAGAGAAGCAACCTAGAATTAGGAGGAATTTCCTGACAGAACAATTAATCAGTAGAACAACTTTCCTCCAGAAGTAATGGTTGCTCCAGCACTGGAAATTTTCAAGAACAGATTGGACAACCATTTGTCTGAAATAATATAGGGTTTCCTGCTTGAGCAAGAGGTTGAACTAGAAGACCTCTAAGGTCCCTTCTAGTTCTGTTATTCTGCTAAGGTTGAATCTGGAGAAAGTGTGACAGTAAATATAGTTTAAAAAAAACAAACACTGTTCCTCCCCAAAATTCAAGGGAAGAAAAAAAATACATAATGAAATTTCTAGATTTTGCTGCTCATTCAAAATGTGTTAATTTTTTCCCACCTTTGCTTAAAAAAATGTCAGAGCAAGCATCGTCTACTCTACGCAATGCTCACTTGCTTAATAGTTAAAGGAACTGTTTGTAAGCTTCACTGCATATTTAAAGCAATAATTTTCCCTTCCGATGTGTAATAATTTTACACTTTTTCTCCTAACTGTCCTACTATCCCACTCACCCTATGACTCCAGCAAAAAAAATCTGGGTCATTTAACATAGCTGCTGTCTTCCACCAGCTGGATTATCATAATATATTCTGAAATTAATGGAAACCTCCAGGAAGCTAGAGAAAAGAACCGTGTAAGATGGCCCAATTTTTACGCTTCAGTGCATTCCTTTAAAAATAGCACATCCACGCCTGCATTTATAATATCTTCTTTTATTAGTAAGGAAGTTATGTCCTTATCCCTGGGTTTCAGAAAAATCTGCAGTAAAATCGGACAGAGCTGTAAACCAGGGTCAGTTTTCTGCCGATGCAACTATATCCACTGAAAGAATTTATAAAAAGAAAAATCTTTAAAAATAATAATAAAATATCACAATGAGTAATCAGCAGTATCAGCAAAAAAGCTTAGAATTAGGAAAGGTCTTGCATTATGATAAATAAATCAAAATAGAAAAAATGTAATTATTTTGGCAGAAAGAGAGCAAGGTCCAGACCCTGGCTCCAATGGATTGTCTCAGTAAAAACCAAGACAATTTATATTTTAAATCAGTTTTCTCAATCTCAGCAACTATAAAATGCATGGATTTCAACTCCCAGAATTCCCAAGCCACCATGCTGGATGGTGATTTCTGAGAGTTGATGTCCGCACATCTTAATATTGCTGAGATTGAAAAACACTGATTTAAATTTATATTTTAGTGCTACAAGAACTCTGCACCCACCCTGCAATCGGAATAAATTTATCCTATGGGTATTATAAGCTGCATATTATAAAGAGCCATGATGATGCAGTGGTTAGAATGCAGTATTGCAGGTTAACTCTGCCCACTGCCAGGAGTTCGATCCTGGCCAGCTCAAGGTTGACTCAGCCTTCCATCCTTCCGAGGGCGGTAAAATGAGGACCCAGATTATTGGGGGCAAATATGCTGACTCTGTAAACTGCCCAGAGAGTGCTGTAAAGCCCTGTGGAATAATATATAAGTTTAAGTGCTGTTGCTATTGCTATTACAATATTCAATTCGCCCAGCCCCGGTTCTTTAGATCAGTGTTTCTCAACCATAGCAACTTTAAGGTATCTGGACTTCAGCTTCCAGAATTCCCCAGCCAGCATTACAAGATTGACAAATACTCCTTTAGATCAGGGCTTTTCAACCTGTGGTAGTGTACCACTTGTGGTACATTAATGAGTGGCAGCCCTGCCTAGCCAAGTGTAGTGGGGAAGGGAAAGAGCCAGCACAAACAAAGACTTACAGTGAGAGAGTCCTCTGGAGCTGCAGATTTTACTTATGAATGGAGCCATTTGGGGAGGCTGCCTTAGCCGGCAGCCAGTACTTACATTTTTTTTTCTTCCTTAAGTGCCAGCTGGGCTCCTTACTTTCCTTTCTAGCCAGTAGCTAATTCTTAAAGGGGAAGTGCCTTTTTAAGCTAGTTCACTCAGCAGCTTGTCTTTTCTGTCTCTGGAGGCCTTTCCTTGTTTGATCAATATATGGAAGAGGGAAAATATGGGGGGGTTCAAATTCTTCCTTCAGAAGGAGATGGGAATGAGAAAAAGGGAGGCAGGGAAGGGAGGGAAGGGAGGGAGGGAAGTCCCGCCTTAGCAGTTGGCCACCAGCAGCTCTGCCATTGACTTTGCTTGTCAAAAGGTTGCAAAAGGGGATCACATGACCCTGGGACACTGTGACCATCATAAATATGAATCAGTTGCCAAGCATCCAAATATAAATCACATGACCCTGTTGCTGCAATGGTCATAAGTGTGAAAAATGGTCATAAGTCATTTCAGTGCAATTGCAACTTTGAACAGGTTTTTTTTTTGTCACCAAGTTTTTGACACCTTGCTAGGTGGTACTCGAATATTGCCATATCCTAAAAGTGGTACAATCAGTAAAAAGGTTGAAAAGCCCTGCTTTAGATGATTCTGAGCAGAGTCAGGCAATACTTGGCATTGTGCTAAAATATGCCTGGATAATTTATGACTGATAACAGCCATCCTAAGATTTATTTCCTTGGTGGAAAGCGTGCTATATAAACCCAGCAACTGTCTTCCTGTAAATCCAGATTTACAGTTTTCTCTATTGTGTGTATCTGGCCAATGTTGGTTTTTCATTTAAAGATGGCAAAGCTGCCCTGAATTTACAACTCTTATGTCTAATCTCTCAGCTAGAGTGAAGCTTTCAGTGTCTGCTTGGGAACCTGAGAAAGTGCCAATTGTTTAACCTGACCTCTAAACCTCTCCCTTGCTCCACCATTGACCAAATCTGTCCATCAATCGTGAATTGACTCAAGCTGAATTTATGCATCTGCCCTGTAACCTGAAACATAAATTCAGGCCATTTCCTCAGAGCTGGGTTGTAAATTTAATCCAGCAATTCCGGCACTTCGAGGTACTGCAGTTGCAATACAAGTTGTGGAAGCTGCTCCTGAAGCCTGAATCATAAAATACAGGTAGTCCTCGTCTTACAGCCACAATGAAGCCCAACATTTATGTTGTTAAGTGAGAAATTTGTCAAGTGACTTTGGCTCCATTTTATGACTTTTCTTGCCACATTTGTTAAGTGAATCACTGCAGTTGTTAAGTTAGTAACACGCTTGTTAACTAAATCTGCCTTCCCTGTTGACTTGGCTTGTCAGAAGATTGCAAAAGGGGATCTCATGACCCCAGGCCACCGCGACCGTCATAAATATGAACCAATTGTCAAGCATCCGAAGATATATCACATGACTATGGGGATGCTGCAACGGTCATAAGGGTGAAAAATGCTAAGTCACTTTTTTCAGTGCCGTTGTAACTTTGAATAGTCACTAAATGAACTGTTGTAAGTCGAGGACTACCTGTATAGAATCACAGGGCTGGAAGGGACCTCGGAGGTCTTCTAGTCCAACCCCCTGCTCAAGGCAGGAGACTTTATACCCACCCAGTGACCCCATAAACTGCCAGCTTTCTCCCCATCCTGACTTGGTCTTCTGCACCTGAATCATTTAATGATCCTGGTCTTTTGACAACTGTTGTGTCACAGCAGCACAGAAATTCTCATGTGAATCTGTCATCCCATTCAGGACCCTCTAGGCCTGCTTCATGCTTCTCCCCCAACTCTTCACAGTTATAGAAAGAAGCCACAAACCAAAGCATGTCACCGACAGTTTTACAAGTTACAGATTGCCAAGGACTATTTGCATTCCTGGGAAGAGGAAAATAACAGATGATTTAAATCAGGGGTACCCAACCTTGGCAACTTTAAGCCCTGTGGACTTCAACTCCCAGAATTCCCCAGTCAGCTATCGAGTCATTGTTGATTCTTAGGAACTACCTACTTGTAGATAGACTTTTTCCATGAAGATCAGCTTATACCTAGCCTAATTAAGGCAGAATCACTCCGGATCTCCTTTACATTTTTCCCTCTGTCCTAGACTCAAGCATTGTTCTAGTAATGATCCTACTCCCTACTCCCTCTTCCAGGTTGGTGGTGCACACCATTTTGCACTCAGCGATGCACTGCAGAAGAGTTAAACCAAAGACACTAACCATTTGAGGTCCACTGGAGGTTTGAGAGCACCAGAATAACAGAATAACAGAGTTGGAAGGGACCTTTGAGGTTTTTAGTCCAACTCCCTGATCAAGCAGAAAAACCTTACACCATTTCAGACAAATGGTTGTCCAATCTCTTCTTAAAAACTAGAGTGTTGGAGCACCCACAACTTCTGGAGGCAAGTCGTTCCACTGATTAATTGTTCTCACTGTTATGAAATTTCTCCTTATTTCTAGGTTGCTTCTCTCCTGGATTAGTTTCCATCCGTTGCTTCTTGTCCTGCCTTCAGGTGCTTTGGAGAATAGCTTGACTCCTTCTTCTTTGTGGCAACCCCTGAGATATTGGAACATGTCATCCCCAGTCCTTCTTTTCATACCCATATTCCTGCAACTGTTCTTCATATGACCTCCAGTCCCCTGATCATCTTTGTTGCTCTTCTCTGAACTCTTTCTAGAGTCTTAACATCTTTTTTATATTGTGGTGACCAAAACTGGATGTAATACGGTCTTACCAGGGCATTATAAAGTGGTACTAACTGTTCATGTGTTCTTGATTCTATCCCTCTTGTGTTTATCTAGTGAGTGTTTTTACAAATGGCCGCTCTGGATTGCATTTTCCCAGAATAGAGGCCTTAATGGGCATAGCTAATCACCAAACATCCATTTGACCTAAAAAAAAAATAAGTGATGAGCTTGCTTTCTACTCTTCCTCCTCCAAGCAAGCCCCAGGGCTGCTGACATAGAATTCTCAAGTTTCAAAAAAAATGCATAAAGCATTTGTAAAAATAGAAACCACTATAGAGACTCCAAATTTGCTTTCAGCCAGATGGCTTTTCATTTAAATGTATTTTTTTCCCTACTGGAAGAAAATAAAATTATATCGAACTCAGGTGGCTGAAGGATTCTAGCAACCCAGGGACTGGCTAATTCACAGATTTTATATGTGCGTGTGTGTATCAAAAAAAGGAAGCTGATTGAAGCCCCACCTCTGTTTTACATTATGTAATGTATAATGTATTTTGACTTTTTGATCCATCCTGCATATTTCTCAAAACCAAAGGAACCTAAAGCATCCTATAAGCCACGGCTTTTCAACCTTTTTACCGATTGTACCACTTGTGGGATATGGCAATATTCGAGTACCACCTAGCAAGGTGTCAAAAACTTGGTGACAAAAAAAAAACCTGTTCAAAGCTGCAATTGCACTGAAATGACTTATGACCATTTTTCACACTTATGACCATTGCAGCAACAGGGTCATGTGGTTTATATTTGGATGCTTGGCAACTGATTCATATTTCTGATGGTCACAGTGTCCCAGGGTCATGTGATCCCCTTCTGCAACCTTTTGACAAGCAAAGTCAATGGCAGAGCTGCTGGTGGCCAACTGCTAAGGAGGGACTTCCTTCCCTCCCTCCCTCCCCTGCCTCCCTCCCCTGCCTCCCTTTTTCTCATTCCCATCTCCTTCTGAAGGAAGAATTTGAACCCCCCCCCATATTTTCCCTCTTCCATATATTGATCAAACAAGGAAAGGCCTCCAGAGACAGAAAAGACAAGCTGCTGAGTGAACTAGCTTAAAAAGGCACTTCCCCTTTAAGAATTAGCTACTGGCTAGAAAGGAAAGTAAGGAGCCCAGCGGGCACTTAAGGAAGAAAAAAAAATGTAAGTACTGGCTGCCGGCTAAGGCAGCCTCCCCAAATGGCTCCATTCGTAAGTAAAATCTGCAGCTCCAGAGGACTCTCACTGTAAGTCTTTGCCTGTGCTGGCTCTTTCCTTTCCCCACTACACTTGGCTAGGCAGGACTGCGTACCACCTGCCACTCATTAATGTACCACAAGTGGTACGCGTACCACAGGTTGAAAAGCCCTGCTATAAGCTACAATATTCACACATCTTCCACCTAGGTTAACAAAACACCATTTCTCCCATTGTATAACATGCTATATCCAAAGAAATAAATCTCAGTTTGGCTTAACATGCTGGTTTGACTCCCACAGCAAATGGAAGCCTACCGATAGTCCTCGACTTATAATTGCTCCAGGGGTACTTACAACCCAATTCCAAAGTTTTGACAGCCGCCCCCCATAGTCACATGACCACATTTCAGGAGCTCAGCAACCAGCCTACAATTACAACCATTTGCAGCCTTCTGCATCATGTGACCACATTTTGCGACATTTTTGCTGAAAACTGGCATTTACTTCCAGTTTTCAGCAAAACTGGCCCATGGTGAACCTTTCACTTACTTAACAACTGCTGCAAAATAGGTTGTAAAATTGAGTTGATCACATGGGTGACCCATTTTACAACCATCACAACTTAGGACCGTGATGGACAGGTTCCATTATGGTCATTAGTGAAAGACCTTTTTTTCTTTTTATGACCCTCTAGTCCTTTTAATTTGGGGTGAGGGTGAGTGGGTGGAGCTCAGCATTTGGGTGACTGGCCGTACTCAGCGTGTGGTCCTCAATGGAACCGCATCTACATGGAGGGAAGTGTGTAGTGGGGTGCCCCAGGGCTCTGTTCTGGGCCCAGTGCTCTTCAACATCTTCATCAACTATTTGGACAAGGGGATAGATGGGGAACTCATCAAATTTGCAGATGACACCAAGCTGGCAGGAATAGCCAACACTCCAGAAGACAGACTTAAGATACAGGAGGATCTGGACAGACTTGAACACTGGGCGCTATCTAACAAAATGAAATTCAATGGTGAAAAAAGTAAGGTTCTACATTTAGGCAAGAAAAACCAAATGTATAGGTATAGTATAGGGGGGTACCTTGCTCAATAGCAGTAACTGTGAGAGGGACTTGGAGTCCTAGTGGACAATCATTTAAATATGAGCCAGCAGTGTGCTGCAGCTGCCAAAAAAGCCAACACAGTGTAGCGATGCATTAACAGAGGGATAGAATCAAGATCACGCGAAGTATTACTACCACTCTACAATCATAACTTTACAACTTTATAACCAGGGGGAGGGGAATTTAGTCTTGGGTTCACCTTTGTACGTGCTGATATTTTGTAGCCAAATAAAAATGTTCTTTGAGGAAACATTCTCTCCCTTGAAGTTCTTTTAACTGGGTCTCATCTATCGGAACTATGACAGACACCTTCTCCGCAGAGCTTGGAGTGGAAAAAAGTGATAAGGAAACATGACCTACTTTGCATACAGGGACATCAGCTAATCCAGTGATGGGATTTTGCTTAAATCATAAAGCAAATCCTCTGCATGTAATGTTTAATCTGGATCTGGGTCTCATGCACTCAGCCACCCAGGACAGAGCCTAATTCCTCTATCCACAGAGAGAGAAAAGAGAAAAGTCCTTCCAACTGAAATTTTGGAATAGTTTAAAGTAGGGCTAGACTGGGAAGTTAAAAAAAAAAAAATCCCAGAAGGAAACAGTGAAAAATAGTTTTCATTTTGATGCCAAGAAAAGTTTGGGTATTTCGCTGATCGTGAATCGCTGGGATTTGAGCACGACTTGAAGGAATTTTATGGAGGGGTGTGTAATTGCCTTTTCTGATTTGTTCCCCTTAGTTGTTATTGTGGTTGTTTTCACTTCCTGAACTACCTTATATTCTCTAGGATCCTCCTTCTCCTCCTCCGTCTTGATCAAACTTTAAATTGCCAGCAAATGGACTGGTATGTCACACTAGATCAAACCTGGGAAAATCAAGGAATCCATGTTCTAATCTGCTTAGATTTCCAAGATTAGCTAGATGCCATCAACATTAGTTGGCTACAACTCTAAAACTGTAGAGAGTAAAGAAGATAATCTTGATGGAGATAATGCAAGGAACCATGACCTAGACCAGAGGTCCCCAACTATGGGCTGTGGCCCACTACCGGGCTGTGGCCTCTTGGCCACCGGGCCGCGTGAGTGGCTGGCCAGCACACGTGTGTGTGCGCGCACACACTCATCCCCCTTGTGCTGGCAGTAGCTGAGCCGCGCACTGACGCTAGCAGCCCCATTTGCACAGCATGCATGCTTGTGGCCCCGTTCACGCGCACACGCAGCCACATTAGCGTGTGTGCATATGCGCTCATAAAGGTGCCTGTCCCTGCCTTTCCCACTGGGCCGCCAACCCCTGACCTAGACAAAAGAGGCTTAAGCATTTTTTTAAGTCCAGGACTACAAGGTAATATTTGGAAGTGGATCAGCAGACATCTCCCTAATTCAATGGCACATAAGAAGGAGAAAGAGGTATAGCGTGATCAGTCTTTAAAAATTGTGCTTTGATAGCCGATCCCAATAAAAGTACTTTTAGCCTTTCTGTGGGGCTCTGGGGGAGTTTTCCTGATCTGTTTTACCTAGTGGGACTGACAAAACCTCAGTTGGCCTATGATGTCAAAGGTGGCTGAAGGTGATAGATATTGTAATCCAGGGGTGTCAAACTGCTGGCCGGACGCGTCATCTGGAAGCCACGCCCACCCCCATTGCCGGCAATGGCAAAACCGTCCCGATACGTTATGCGACGTCACATGACGTCGCGAGTTTGACATGTCTGTTGTAATCTAAAGAAAACTATGGTGTTTAATACATCAGGCTAGAAATCAGGAGATGGTGAGTTCTAATCCTGTTTTGGACATAAAAGCCAGCTGGATGACTTTGGGCCAATCACAAAGGGACTGTGAATTCTAGTTGCACCTTAAGCATGAAAGCAGGCTGGGTGACTTCGGGTCAATCACCAGGGGACTGTGAGTTCTAGTTCCGCCTTAGGCATGAAAGCCAGCTGGGTGACTTTGGGCCAGGTACTCTCTCTCAGCCCAACCCATCTTACACAATTATTACCGTGGGAAAAACAAGAAGCAGGAGTATTAGGTATGTTCACTACCTTGAGTTATCTATAAAAATAACGAGGGTGGGATTAAAAAAAAACCCTAAAGTAAACAAATCAATCAAATATGCAGAAACTGTTGACGAAAGCAGTATTTTGTGAGATAGATTTGCATCTCTGTGATAATAGTATCCCCAGTATGATTTGTAACACCACTGTGTGGTGAGATCCCTCATCAGTTTGTGATGGTCTCCATTCACCTATAGGCAGCCATTTTACATTTCACATCATGATGATGATATGATGATCGGAGGGGAAAATTTGTGGACTTTGGGTCTAAAATCCTGTGGCCGTCCCAAGGCAATTGCATAACGGCTGCCTCTTCTGGAATCATTTAAAGGGAAGGATTTTAAGATTTTGTGCTAAAGTTGGAGAAAATTAGAAGCAATTAGTTGCCCATATCTAACTTGGGATGTCACCCAGTTGCTTTGGAATTTAACTTCCTTTATTGAATTTCCAAGGATTCATGACAGCCTACCACATCCTTCACAACCTTGGATATCTGCAAGACCTGATCCTCATGAAGATCCAGATGTTCACCAAAAAAAGTAGAAGGATGTCCAAGAATTGGTAGAAAGTTAGGGGTCCATAATTATGAAGAAACAGCGAAATTTCATTGAACATCAGGCCAAACCCATGTTCCCCCCTCAGAGTTTGGATATCAGCAGGCACACATAAAATCAACAATGTCTGCTTCTCCAGTTATAAAGAAGGAGACCATCAACTTTCCTAGTAGGAAGGGCATCCTTTGCCCATCTTTGGTCCCTCAAAAATGCCCCAGCCTAGCTGAATTACAGTACAAAACTCAGGGGTCTAACTTTTCAGGGTTTCTGGTTTTGTCCTTCTGCTCAGCAAAAGATCGGTTTTAACTTATCTGTGCCAGCGGTTGAATTGGTTTCAGCTTAGCTCATGCATTTGTGGGAAGAAAGTGGCTTCACTTTTTCCAAACCTTTCCACTTTATAATCCTCCAGCGTCTGGGTCAATTCTCGTGTGTGTCTGTCTGGGTGAGAATTTTTTTCCTTCTTTCAAACAGAAAAATCAAGAAGGAACTGCTTACCAGCAAATGCAATCATAAGCAACTTTTATTCATATTTCTCCAGTGGAGTTTAATCCCTAATAAACGTTAGAACATGGCTTGTATGCATGCATTGATTCTGTGATTTTCTTCTTTTAAACAGAAATGCTTTGAAAATAGCAGTCTTGTTCAAAATACAACATTCTAATAACTGCTCAAAATCTATATTAAACTTCTGATTAATTTAAAATGCTGAAACCGGTACTCTGACTTAAATGGAATTTATTTGCTTTTCAATTGTGCTATCGTCTGTGAATTAAAACAAAACAAAAAACAAAACTAATACGCTTTTTTTTAGTTATGTAAATACTGGATATATTTGAACTTTATAAGGGACAAACCAGTCCCTTACAGTTTAATTGTTTTAAGAGTTATGGGGGATTTAGTTTTACAACCAGTTAAGTCACAAAATAACTATCTATAGTTACGCATTTTGGCTTTCAAAGCCATACTGGCAAGAGAAGAATTTATAAACGGCATACAATTTTTCTGGACATTTTGATGTTTCCAAAAGAGTATGTAACTTGTTTTGATGTACTTGCAATAATATTGATTAGTGGTATATTCATATGATATGCAGTTGTATATAAAAGCAGAGCAAGCAAGGCAATAAAAATCAGCACCCTCTATAAGCTAATATCAATACATATAGTCTTCGATTTACGACCACAACTGAACCCCAAATTTCTGTTGCTAAGCAAGACATTTGTTAAGTGAGTTTTGCCCCATTTTACGACCTTTCTTGCCACAGTTGTTAAGTGAGTCACTGCACTTAAGTTAGTCACATGTTGTTATGTGAATCTGGCTTCCTCATTGACTTTGCTTGTCAGAAAGTTACAAATGTGATCATATGACCGTGGGACACTGCGACTGTCACAAATACGAGTCAGTTGCCAAGAATCTGAATCTTGATCACATGACCATGCAACGGTCGTAAATGTGAAAAATGGCCTTAAGTCACTTTTTTTCAGTGTCATTGTAACTTTGAACAGTCGCTAAACGAATGGTTGTAAGTCAAGGTCTACCTGTAGCGTGAGTGCAAAATGATCCGTTTTAAAACATTACCTAATCCCAACACAGCTGCAGTGTAACTGGCATCAAGTGCTGAAAAGTAGCTTGGTAAAAGTTCTGAAAAAAGAAGTATTTTAAGGGCCTTTTTCCATCTTAGGAGATCAGATTCCAAATAACAGTTTGAAGGAGAAGCAATAGAGTCTGTGGGGAAGATCAAAACAGTCAAGATGGCAATTGCAGCCCATGACTGGAACCCTGCCACTTTGTATGTGTGTGCAACATTGCCATGCGCATGATCCTGTAGGGAGCTGATTTCATTGAGCCCCACATACATAGGAACTGGAATCAAGTAATTCAAATAATGGGCGTCCATCAGGTCTACACGTGAAGGATCTGATTAAACTGACGTATTGCTACTTATGCCTATGGACAAGAATATTCTCAACTAACAGCTAGCACCTGCTTGGAGTTAGATAAGGGTCAAAGGAATTCAAGGGATTGGATTTAGTCCATTTGTGGCTATGTAGCGACTCTAAGCTGATCCCTCTTTTGACTCTGCCCCCACGTTCCACCTTCTCCTATAGCAGTGTTTCTCAGCCTTGGCAACTTTAAGGCATGTGGACTTCAACTCCCAGAATTCCCCAGTCAGCAGTTGCTTGCTGGGGAATTCTGGGAGTCGAAATCCACACATCTTCAAGTTGCCAAGGCTGAGAAATACTGTCCTACAGTATTTCTCTATATCCCGCTAGGAAGACCCAGGTTGAGTGAAGACAAACATAGCTCCAACTATTCTGTGGTCTGCATAACTGATCAATGTAGATTAGCTATGGATGACTGTACCAAATCAGGGCTTCCATTTTTGTGTGTGTGTGTGTGTGTATGTGTGTGTGTGTGTTAATGCAGTTTCTCCGCTTACAACCACAATGGAGCCCAGAATTTTAGTCATAAGTCATTGAGGTCATAAGTTGAGGCACCACATGACTAGGCTTGACTTTATGGCTGTTTTTATGACATCATCATGGTCATAAAGCAAATCATACAGCCATTAAGCAAATCCATTCTTGCAAATGGGTGGTTTTTTGCCAGAAACCGACAAAAAACTCTGCAAATCATGGTGGGATGCTGCAATTGGTTGTAAATTTGAAAACCATTTGAACCACCTTTTAAATAGGTTTTCCCTCAGCTGGGCTAAGCTGCCACTTGTGAGATAAGCTACCAAATGAATCATCCTCTTTCTCCTGATTCTGCCTTCCATTCTTCTCCCAAGCTTTCTGGAAGTTTTGTTTAGAGCAGGGGTGTCAAACTCAATTTCATTGAGGGCCGCATCAGCATTGCGGTTGCCCTCAGGGGGCCGGGTAGGTGTGGCCAGGGTGGGCACGGCCTATTGGGTGGGCGTGGCTGGAGTAGGTGTGGCCTACTGTGCGGGCATGGCCAGCTCTACATCGTTCGCATCAAGGGTGCCTGTGGCGGCCTGAGCAGGAGTGGGACAGATCTGGGGGTCGCTGGCAGAAGGGGGTGGGACCAGGGCAAGCGCCAAGGCATGGGCCACTGGAAGAGCCTGCTGAAACCCCTCCCCCGGAGCCCATCAAGCCGGATATGTGAAGTAGGCGAGGGCCATTTACTGGCCACTTCCAGGCGATGGTGCATTTCTTCATTCCTCACAAAGTCTGACACCTCCCCAGCGCATGCCCAGGGGGCGGGGGGCGGTCCCTTGCTGTTTCCAGACGGCCTTGTGGAGCTAAAACTGAATGCGTTTCAGCATAGATGGCCACCACAAAATTGTACATTGGCTCCCGGGTGGCCTGGGCCGGGGCCAAGGCAGCGGGGGCCGTTCCCTCACTGTTTCCAGGATGGCTTCGCGGGCCACATGAAACCACGCCCCGGGCCGCATCTGGCCCCCGGGCCTTGTGTTTTGACATGTCTGGTTTAGAGTCAAGCAATCATAGAGCCCTCAAAGCTTGTTCCCCAAGTACGTTGGCTTGGTATTCAAGGAGTTGTAAAACCAACATCTCAGTACCAGGCTGGGAAGTTTGCACTAACAATTGTCTCCACTCTGTGGTGGATCCTCAAACTCATGATAGACTTCTTGGTTCTGCTAATGCCTGGGTCTGGGGGGTGGGGCGTAAGCAAGAGAGTGACAAGCCCAAATTTTCTAGGATGGTTAAATACCAATAAGCCTAGATAGTCTTCCGAAAGATAGCCAGCCCAATTACAGGTAGTTCTCGACTTACAACAGTTCATTTAGTGATCGGCACTGACAAAAAGTGACTTATGACCATTTTTCACCTTTATGACCCTTATAGCGTGCCCATGGTCACATGATCAAAATTCAGATGCTTGGCATCTGACTCATATTTATGACGGTTGTAGTGTCCCTGGGTCATGTGACCCCCTTTTGTGACCTTCTGACAAGCAAAATCAATGGGGAAGCCAGATTTACTTAACAGTGGTGTTTGTAACTGAACAGCTGCAGTGATTTACTTAACAGCTGTGGCAAGAAAGGTCATAAAATGGGTCAAAAGTCACTTAACAACTATCTCATCAACAGGAATTTTGGGCACAATTGTGGTTGTAAGTTGAGAACTACCTGTATTAAATACAAATAAAGGGCTAGATAAGCGTGCTAAAAAAGCTTATCGTACACCTTTCTCGGGACTGGAGTTTCAAAATACAGGTGGAGAATGACATAACAACATGTTTTTCCTCTTAAATTTCCAACTGTGGAAATGTAATGTACCAAGGAAAAGGGCCGGATTATTTCCCCTTTTGTTAAATAATTTACTAATTTTACATTTTTACCTTATTTAAGGAAGATTTTTTTTCTTTTTGTTGTATTGCAACATGACCTCCTTCAACAGCATTTAAACAGAAGTTTTTAATGACAAGATATATATTTACACATTACCGTCCAACATATCTGTCCACAAGGACATTTAAAATATGCCCGCCCCTTTGTTTTTTAAAATGCTGACTGATCTGTGACATGCCACAGTTATTTATAATTTAGATTATGTGATTATGATAGATATTTTTGTTGGTGTGGGATTTAGCCTTCTAAACCTTTTCAAAAGGGAGGAAGTTTCAGACAAAGGCATTCAGACTTAGGAAAGGACCGGAGGGAGACTGAATTTTTCGAACATAAAATTCTTCCTGTTTTTTGGTCCAGCATAAAAAGATATGAATAAAGCTCCTTTTATCACTGATTACATTACAGTATTTATTTGTCTTAAATACAAAAGAAATGCTCGTCTCAGTTCTTTAACAACAATCTCTAACTATTACTTTGTTCAACCTCGGAATATTCACTTTCAATATTTCTCTGCCATTAAGACACTCGATTAAATCTCCATAGACTGATCTGTAGTTAAACTATACTGCAAGAAATCATCTAGTTCACCATGAAATAGTCTGGCAGAAATACACAATTTACAGTGTCCATTTAAATCAGTTCTCTCTGACTTGATGCCCTCCACACAGGTGTGTCTACAACAGCAGGACCAAAAAAGTCAAAATGTTAACCATGCAATTGAATCCCCATCCATATGCAGGATCTTCTATCTTCTCCCCCCCCCCACCTCACCCCAAACTTAAATCCTATATGAATTAAAGCACTTCGTGGAGCTGATGAAGTGAGCTGTAACTCATGAAATCTTATGCCTGTTAATGAAATTTGTTAGTTGAAAAAGTTGCTACCAGACTCCTGATTTTTTTACGCCACCACAGATTAGCAAAGTTGTTTTCTCACAATCCCTTAAAGAGAATTCCTAACCACAGGGTGAGAAATTTGTAGATCAGTGTTCCTCCATTTTGGCAAAATTAAGATGTATGGACTTCAAGTCCCAGAATTCCTCAGCCAGCTTGGCTAGGTAGAGGATTCTGGGAATTGAAGTCTGCACATCTTAAAATTGTCAAGGTTGAAAAACACTATTGTAGACCAAAGCAGCTGGGGTTATTAGAATTTAATCCATAGCTTAACTAGTGATTTGGAGAACAATTCCTTTTTTACTTGAAATAAAAGATATGTTCTCTGCCTTCAGAAGGACCCATCCAATGCCTTCTTGATTGCTTTTGACACTTATGCTATGCTACAATTTTCTTACAACCACAGTGATCAATTCTGTAACTGGCTAAGTTCACAATACCCACAAAATTATGATTTAGCAACCTCATTTACATTTGCCCCACACGCTACTCATAAACCAGGGGTCTCCAACCTTGGCCACTTTACAACTTGTGGACTTCATGGCTGGCTGAGGAATTCTGGGAGTCGAAGTCCACAAGTCGTAAAGTGGCCAAGGTTGGAGACCCCTGTCATAAACCCTGGTTTATAAAGCTTAAATCTGAGTTCTCACAACAAATGGCAGCACATTGTTGACCTTTGCGATTTACAAAAGCTAAGCAGAGTTACCCTTGGTTAATACTTGGATGGAGAACACATAGGAATTCCAAAGCTGCTGAGCAAACTGGGAAATTGTAAAAACATCCAGGAGGAAAGCAATGGTAAGCCACTTCTGTAACTTGGCCAAGAAAAATAGGTGGATCCAGTCACAAGGGAACTGAATTCAACTCAAAAGCATCTTTGCTTTTACCTTAAGCCAAAGACACACACACACACACACACAGAGCCATTTTTGCTAAAGCAAGTTGAGTGAAAGCAGCCACATCACATTTCAAGTTGAGTGAAAGCAGCCCAGGGACAGCTCAAAAACCTCATTATCTTATTCTAGGCTGCTCACATTTTGTGGTATTGTAACTTTCTAAAACAATTAATTTCTCCAATTAAAATTAATGAATTCACCGGACATGAGATAGGGTGGAAATAAATTAACAGTTACTAGAAGATATATAACTGAGGTGTCCTTGCTGCTCTCTGAGCTTGGTTATTCTCTTGCAGACGTTACCGAAACTAGGTAACATCATCAATGGAAGTGGGGTTTGTTCTTAGTTTATAGTCTAGTGCAGGAGTCTTCAAACTTGGCCCTTTTATGACTTGTGGACTTCAACTCCCAGAATTCCTCAGCCAGCGCGCAGTTGAAGTCCACAAGTCATAAAAAGGCCAAGTTTGAAGACCCCTGGTCTAGTGGCTTGCCCTGTCAGTTCTGGTGGGGGTGGTCCAATACTGACAGGGCAAGCCACTAGAGTTATAAACTGAGAGCAAACCCCCCTAGCACTGATGACATTACCTAATTAGGGTAATGAAATGTCTGCAAGAAAACAAGCAAGCTCAGAGAGCACCAAAGACCCCTCATTTCAACCCTGAGCTACAAATATTCTCCTTTAATGGATATATAACTTCCATCCTACTTTCTCAATTTAGGTTTACTTTTATTAGTATTACCCCTTGGCATGCCATACGCTAAATAAAATAAAACCACTTGGCTAGTCAACCTTGATTTTGCTTTTCTACCTAGCAAAAGATTTTCCATTTTGAAAGTCTAGACATTTAGAATAATGAATAAAAGTCCTGAAGTGGTTTGGCATACATGCTTCTACATACTACAAAGAATACAGACATACTCATACTTAGTCTGAAGTTACTCGCAGATGGAAGGCCATCTGCTAACCCACAGCGCTGCTAAGATTGGTCAATGGTTTTGATTAGATGGACACACCACAAGTTTAGCCCTCATTTACAACTTGCTCTGGGGCAGGGGTATCAAACAGCCAGCCCGCGGGCCGGACGCGTCATCGGGAAACCACGCCCACCCCATTGCTGGCAATAGCGAAAAAGCTCCGATACATTGCGCAACGTCACGTGACGTCGCGAGTTTGACATGTCTGCTCTGGGGCATTGCTCCCTGCTTACCTGTGCAAATTTAATCGTTTTTTTTAACCCTCTCCCCCCTCTAAGTGGCTCTTGTGGAGCTGCAACTCACACACCCCCAGTTTGGAAAAACTGTTCATCAGATCAGAAGTAAGCACTGCTGCATTCAGTCAGGAGCAAACCTGGAGTACTGGTGTTGGGCTCTATAATGTCTGTGGGAATGACCTTGGGAGATAGGGGGAATAGCCACAGCCTAGGCAACAGTCAAATAAGAGGCAGCTGAGTCTGCAAAGCAATGCAGGCATGGCAAGCATCTCAGAAAGGACCCTCCCTAGTTTCTTAAGCTGTAAAGGTTGGGGGAGAAGAGATGTAGTTTTAGACTTGCAAGAGTCTGTTAATGCAACCTTATAATAAAGATAGAGTGTGCTTCTTAACCAGACTACCTCAAAGGGCTGACAGGCTCTTTTCCTCCTTGTAAACCAAAAATAATTCATTTTTCCAAGTACCATTCTTAAAGTATCTCTTTAATGAGATTTATTTTTTTTAAAAAGGGATCCATCGTAGGAATCCCAGTTACTGAACTGTTTTATCATCTGCAACCAACACATTAGAGTGCAGTCTCTATTATTTCCCATTTTACTGCTTTTCTATAAATCAGCAGGTCTCTCCGCTGATAATAAAACAGTTTGGCTGTTTACAAAATCCTTATCAGACTAGAAACTGGGGGCAGACCACTGGAATAGCACCTCCCTAGATATAATGTTGGCATTGTGGGAAGTTTTATATCAAAATATATTTTATTCTTTATACTGTTTCCCATCTTCCTTTAAAACATTAACAGAATCCACAATAGACTGAGAAGCAGCGTCTCCACTAAGATAATTGACAGTCAAGCTGAAACTGTTAACCAAGTTAAAATGGCAAAGGGGGGGAATCTTTTACTCAACTTCCTCAAATCCCCAAATAAGTTACCCAGACCTACCCACATATCAAAGGAGAAGGTCAGTAAACATAGAATTGATTAAATTGGTCTCCCAGCAGAACTGCATGTTCACAAGAATAAACATCATAGATGACATGTACCTACACACATGACCCTCAAGTGTCACCCTAGAATCAGCACACACAAACTTCCACACCCAGGACAAGCCCCCCCATAAAACTATGTCGCTGTACCCAATTTCTCTGCAGCTGCCCCCAAAGCAAACACCTTTCCTTTGGGGAATAAATATTGCTCCTTTCCTCACAGCTGTCTGGATTTCATTTTTATTTATTCTTGCACAACCCTGGCTCAAGTTGGAACCCAAAATTATTCTTCTGATGGTATCCTCTCACTTGGGCTTTTGAAAGGCCTTTAAAACCTGGTTTATTTTGGGGGGGGGGGGCTGAGGTTAAATGTTTTGTTTGGGGAAATTCTGTGCCATTATGTTTTAGTGGCTGTTTTTAGTCTGGTCTGTTTTATTTTGTCTCTGTTTTTTAATCACTTTAACTTTGTATGAGATTTTGTAAGCCACCCACAGTCTGTTGGAATGGGCATCTATAATAAATGTAACTCATTAAATTGCACTGGGTAACTTCAGATGAAAACAGAAGGGCTAATGTACACCCTATCAGCATGAGGAATTCCAAGCAAAACAATTCTTTATCAAACTGTGTAGAGTGCACACTGTGTATCCCCCTCCCCATTTTCAATTCCTATCACCTGTGATCAGCGGGTATTATTTGATATAATTCTATTTGTTCTCCTTCCCCTTCTCCTTCTCCTCAGTAGATTAGCATTAATGGAAGATAGTTTAAGTGCTAACCTGTGTATTGTGAGACTGTATTGTAACAATGATGATATTTAAGGAGAGCTTTGTTTGAATGCAGAGATGCTGCTTCCTGAAGTTTTCTCACTAAAAAAAAATGTAGGATCCCAGATAATTAAATATAAGCCACCACTCAGTTTAGGAATTCAAATCCAATAATCCAGCTTCTGTATGAACACATCCATCATACCGAACTCCTGTTTTGAGTCATTTGTTCCATTGTTAAATTGTTCTTATTGTGAGGAAGTTTTTCTTAAATCAATTGGAACATGCTTTCCTGTTAATTTAAGTCCATTATTCTGTGTCCTGCAGCCTGGAACAAGAGAAGACATCTTGGTTGTCAGCCTTTGAAAGTAGGCCAAATCAAGACAGACATCTCAGGGAATCCATGAAGTTACTTCATTGTGATAGCTTATAATAACCGAATTCTGAAAGTTTATTCAAGTTCTTCTCTGTCTCATCCCGTATTATTTTGAGTTTCTGTCTCATGCTTCCTTTGATCTCCGGCCTGTGTTATCTCTTCTCCAAATCTGTTCTTAATGCTTCTTTCATATCTTCCTCAAGGTCAGTTCTAAAACCCTCAACATTGATCTTTTCAAATTTTCAGTCACGGCATCTTCACTTTTATCAGTCATTTTTCCCCAAGGCTGACAGAATAACAGAGTCGGTAGAGACCTTATAGGTCTTCTAATCCAACCCCCTGCTCACGCAGGAGACCTTATAATATTTCTGACAAGTGGTTGTCCAGTCTCTTCTTTAAAGCCTCCAGTGCTGGAGTACCCACAACTTCTGAAGGCAAGCTATTCCACTGATTAATTGTTCTAACTGTCAGGAAATTTCTTTTTAGTTCCAGGTTGCTTCTCTCCTTGATTAGTTTCCATCTGTTGCTTCTTGTCCTGCCTTCAGGTGCTTTGGAGAATAGCTTGATCTCCACCACCACCCCCATTCGTAGATATGGAAACACTGCTATCATGTCACCTCTAGTCCTCTTCATTAAACTACTAGACATACCCAATTCCAGCAACTGTTCTTCATATGTTTTAGCTTCCAGTCCCCTAATCATCTTTGTTGCTCTTCTCTGCACCCTTTCTAGAGTCTCAACATATTTTTATATCCTGGCAACCAAAGCTGGATGCAATATTCCAAGTGTGGTCTTATCAAGGTATTATAAAGTATTAACCCTTCATATGATCTTGATTCTATCCCTCTCTGTCCCATTCTATATTATTTTGAGTTTATTTAGAATAATAAGAGTTGGAAGGGACCTTGTAAGTCATATAGTCCAACCCTCCCCCCAAGCAGGAGTCCCTACACCATTTCTGACAGATTCCAATCCAGTCTCTTCTTGAAAGCTTCCAGTGATGAAACTCCCACAACATCTGGAGGCAAACTGTTCCATTGATTGATTGTTCTCACTGTCAGAAAATTTCTCCTTATTTCTAGGTTGAATCTCTCCTTGATCAATTTCCAATGCTTTCCCATGCTTCCTTTGATCTCTGCCCTGTGTTCTCTCTTTTCCAAATCTTTCCTTAATGGCTCTTTCATATCTTCCTCAAGGTCAGTTCTAAATCCCTCAACATTGGTCTTTTCAAATTCTTCAGCTATGGCATCTTCTCTTCCATCAGTCATTTTTTTCCTCAAGGTTAACCCAACCCAACCCTTTCAATCTCTCTCCATAGGGATTCGTCCCCAGTCCCCAAAGATGTGCAGAACTTCTCATGTTTCTCTGAATCCTCTTCAAAAATCATCCTCAGAACCAAATATGGGACTTGAGGCAAAGCTTGACCAAAACAGAATAAATCTTGCAATTTGGAAAGGATGCTTCTGCTGATACAGCCAAAAAAATACATTTGCTCTTTTTGAAGCACAATATCCTTCCAGCTCGTACCGACCTTGTTATCGACCAGTATTCCATTTTTTTTTCTTCATTAATATTAGTATTCCCAAGCCAGGTTCCACCTCTCCACTTGCAACTCAGCTACTTCTCTTCATCCTTCTCAGCTTGTCCCCTATTTACATGCAAATGTTTTTCACATGAGCAGCTGCTGCAGAGCTAAAAGGATTTTAAATTGTATTTACAACGCACTGCTGAGCATTAAAAGGAGCCAATATTTTCAGTTAATGGGCCTGCATTGACTTCGTTTAATACCAATACAGATCTTGAAATAGAGATCTCCACAGTTGATATGTTGAGACCAATATTACATCCTCAGATATTCTCCTTAATTTTGTTTCTTTCGGGATGGAAGGCTGGGGAATTTTGGGGAGTTGAAGTCTACATGTCTTAAAATTGTCAAGTTTGAGAAACTCTGTAGACCAGGGGTGTCAAATTGCCGGCCCATGGGCCGGACGCGTCACGTGTAAGCCACGCCCACCCCATTGTCGGCAATGGCAAAACAGTCCTGATACGTTGTGCGACATCACATGACGTCGCAAGTTTGACATGTCTGCTGTAGACCCTCTGCATTTTTATCATTTTCCAATTAGGAGGCTGGGAAGATATTGATAAATAGCCCACTGTTTGTGCTTTAAAGAGTGCAGGTAGTCCTCAACTGATGACCACAATTGACCCCAAATTTTCTGTTGCTAAGCGAGACAGTTGTTGTGAATTTTGCCCTACTTTATGACCTTTCTTGCTACAGTTGTTAAGTGAATCACTGCAGTTCTTAAGTTAGTAACATGTTTGTTGAGAGAATCTGGATTCTTCCCCATTGACTTGCTTGTCAGAAGCTCACAAAAGGTGATCCCATGACCCGGGGACAGGGCCACCGTCATAATTATGAGTCAATTGCCAAGCATCTGAATTTTGATCATGTGACCATGGAGATGACGCAACAGTCATAGGTATGGAAAAATGGTCATAAGTCACTCTATTCAGTGCCGTTGTAACTTTGAATGGCCACTAAACAAACCAATGTGGTTGAGGACCACCTGTATACTGAATGGCTCCAGTCGCAGAGTCTGATGCTATAAGGTGGGAAAAAAGATACTCGCCTTTTGAGACGAGCGCAAATCCTGATGTTTTCATGAACAGGAGAATAATAATACAAAAGTGATTTGCTTTCTTTCATTACATTTTTTTTCAACTTTGCACTCTTCTCTATAATCCTGAGTTTCCCTGACCATCTGCAAGATATTAATCAGGTTCAACTGTACTCAGTCTTATTCATTTGTTCAAAGTTACAATGGCACTGAAAAAAGTGACTAATGGCTGTTTTTCGTACTTACGACTACTTCAGTATCCCCAGGGTCAGGGGTCTGCAGCCTTGACGACTTTAAGACTTGTGGACTTCAGCTCCCAGAATTCCTCAGCCAGCCATGCTGGCTGAGGAATTCTGGGAGCTGAAGTCCACAAGTCTTAAAGTCGTCAAGGTTGCAGACCCCTGACCATGGTTAAGTGATCAAAATTGGGACATTTGGCAATGGGCATGTATTTATGATGGTTGCAGTGTCCCGGGATCATGTGATCACCTTTTGTGGCTTTTCTAACAAACAACACCAATGGGGAAGTCAGACTCACTTAACAACCGTGTTAATAATTTAACAGCTGCAGTGATTCACTTAACAACTGTCGTAAAATGAGGTAAAATTCACGTAACAACTTATTTCACTTAGCAATGAAATTTTGGGGAAACTTCTGGCCGTAAGTCAAGGGCTACTTGTATTTCTTTCACCTCTTGTACTATCAGCCCTTCAAGGTAAGCCAGAGTGGAAATCCTACCATTAGTACTAACCTTCATTGTAAGGTTATAGTAGCCAGAGTCTTGCAAGTCTGAAAGTGTATCTCTCTCCACTTGCTTCCACAATTTCTGTTGCTAAGTGAGACATTTGTTAAATGAATTTTGCCCCATTTTACGACCTCTCTTGCCTCGGTTGTTAATTGAATGGTTGCAGTTGTTAAGTTAGTAACACAGGTGGTTAAGCTTCCCCATTGACTTAAGCTTAACAATCCGTGTTACTAACTTAACTGCAATGATTCAATTAACAACCGAGGCAAGAAAGGTTGTAAAATGGGGCAAAATTCATTTAACAAATGTCTCATCAACAGAAATTGTGGGCTCAGTTGTGGTTGTGAGTCTAGGACGACCTGTATATGGCAGTAGGCGTGAGTCACCCAGCTTCTTAGTCCAACTATAGTCACAAGATGGTAACAAAGCTTCCTGCCTATTCTTCCCTACTCTTATACATACACAGAGCTTAAGTAGCTTTTTAAAGGGATCTCGGAGTCCTAGTGGACAGTCACTTAAATATGAGCCAGGGGTGTGTTGCAGCCACCAAAAAAGCCAACATAGTCCTAGGTTGCATTAACAGAATGATAGAATCAAGATCACGTGAAGTGTTAATACCACTTTATAATGCCTTGGTAAGGCCACACTTGGAATACCGCATCCAGTTTTGGCTGCCACGATATAAAAAAAGATGTTGAGACTCTAGAAAGGGTGCAGAGAAGAGCATCTCCAAGATCCCTTCCAGCTCTGTTATTCTGTTATTCTGATTAGGGGGCTGGAGGCTCAAACCTATAAGAACAGTTGCATAGATTGGGTATGCCTAGTTTAATGAAAAGAAGCACTAGGAGACACATGGTAGCAGTGTTCCAATATCTAAGGATAGGGGGGTGGGGGTCAAGCTATTCTCTAGTCCAAAGCATCTGAAGGCAGGACAAGAAGCAATGGATGGAAACTAATCAAGGAGAGAAACAACTAGAACTAAGGAGATAGTGAGAACAATAGAGCAGTGGAACGGCTTGCCTTCAGAAGTTGTGGGTGCTCCATCCCTGGAGGTTTTTAAGAAGAGACAGGACAACCATTTGTCTGAAATGATATGGGGTGTTCTGCTTGAGCAAGGGGTTGGACTGGAAGACCTCCAAGGTCCCTTCCAACTCTGTTATTCTGATACCAATTTTGTAAGAGAGGAATTGAGCTCGGGAGAGAGCAACTAGCACTGGGTTGTACCAAAAGAAAATATACTGTAAAGTCTATTTCTCATAGTATCCCTACATTTGCAGTCTTTAGTCAGTTATCCATCCTCCCTAGCCTTCGTTTTGGTTTGAGATTTCTAATTTGTTCCCTCCAAGTTTTCAGGGTCAACGGCAGTGCAAAATCCCCAAACCCACTAATAGAATAATTCAGGTGCAATAGGGCTACTCCTGACACAATTATTCCCTTTCTTTGCATTTTAATAATGCCTTATTCCCCACCCCACCCCCTTATCCACATAAAGAGAAAACTCCCACCATTGATTGCTTTAAGATTTTGTTCCCCAAGAATTTTGATCTCAGAGAAGACATTCGTGATTGTAAGAGAGATTTCAACGTACCTGTCTGGGCTCCCTTCTCCAGTTCTGCACACTTTCTTAAGAAAGTGTAATAGGACTTCATTTCTCCTTCTGTTATTCGGACGAGGGAAAAAGGAGGGCTCTGGCAAACGTATTTTCTGCACTGCTCGCACCGGGAATCCATTGATGAACCCAAGACAGTGTCAATCCTAGAGGTTTTATTATGCTGCTTCTCCCACCGCTAGCTTTTACTCATGTCAAGCTCCCAGTTCTTGCAGGTGATTTATCTGGCTTAAGTTCACTGAAGGTCATTGTACTTTGAAGAGATCTCCCAAAGCCATTGGTCCAGATCATTATAGGTTTATTGACTGCATTTCCTCCCTCCCATCTGCTTTTAATCGTAATATGTTTTCTTTTTTCTCCTTTACTTCACTGAGTTTGCGGTTCAGTACAGAATGTACCTTTTTTTTAAAAAGAAAAAGAAAAAAAAGAAAAAGGCTAATCGCAACCAAAGGGACGACAAATTATTATAGCATGTTTCTTTTTCCTGCACAAAACATGCCTTTCTCTCCCTTTCTGTAATACCTGTTCCGGCTGTGATTATCTTTTGCCAAGGAAGGACATTCACAAATTTCTTCATTTTCTTGTGAGCAGTATCAGCTTTTGAAATAACCAGAATACCTGATGGATTTTGCATGCAGATTTGAATATTGCATTATGCCCCAGCTGCAGAGCAAGAACTATGCAAAATAAAGAGGCGGGGTTATTCAAATCCAAGCAAGTGCTTTGATTGGTTGGTGTCACCAGAGGAGGAAGCAAGTTTAACTCTTACCCCACCCTTTATTTAATGCAAATAAAGGATTGTTATTAGCACTAAAAAAGAGGTGGTCTTCTCAAGTGTAGCTGTAATGGTTTGTGGGAATGACCTTGGGAGACAGCTGCAAATTGAACAACCAAAACTCAGCTCACAGAAGGAGAGGAGGAGTGGAAAGGGTTTTTGAAGGGATGCTCTATAGTTTTCTGGAGAGTAAAAGGAAAGGAGGAGAATAATAGAATAACAGAGTTGGAAGGGACCTTGGAGGTCCTCTAGTCCAGACATGTCAAACACCAGGCCCGGGGGCCGGATGCGGCCCGCGAAGTGGTTTCATGTGGCCCGCGAAGCCATCCTGGAAACAGTGAGGGAACGGCCCCCGCTGCCTTGGCCCTGGCCCAGGCCGGCCGGGAGCCAATGTACAATTTTGTGGTGGCCATCTATGCTGAAACGCATTCAGTCTTAGCTCCACAAGGCCGTCTGGAAACAGCGAGGAACCAGCCCCTGCCGTGCATGCTGGGGAGGCTCCTCCAGTGGACCATGCCTTGGCACTTGCCCTGGTCCCACCCCCTTCTGCCAGAGACCCTCAGATCTGTCCCACTCCTGCCCAGGCCCCCTTGACACGAACGATGTAGAGCTGGCCATGCCCACCCAGTAGGACACACCCATCCATCCGCGCCCACCCAGTAGGCCACACCACCCTGGCCACACCCATCCGGCCCCCCAAGGGCAACCGCAATGCTGAAATTGAAATGAAATTGAGTTTGACACCCCTGCTCTAGTCCAACCCCTGCTCAGGCAGGAAACCCTATACCATTTCAGACAAATGTTTGTCCAATCTCTTCTTAAAAACCTCCAGTGTTGGAGCATCCACAACTTCTGGAGGCAAGGATTAAATATTCTGTCAGGAAATTTCTCCTTAGTTGTATCTCTCCTTGATTAGTGTTGTATCTCTCCTTGATTAGGTTGTATCTCTCCTTGATTAGTGTCCATCTATTGCTTCTTGTCCTGCCTTCAGGTGCTTTGGAGAATAGGTTGACCCCCTCTTTTTTGTGGCAGTCCCTTAGATCTTGGAACACTGCTATCATGTCATCCCTAGTCTTTCTTTTTATTAAAATAGACATACCAAATTCCAGCAACTGTTCTTCATATGTTTCAGCCTCCAGTTCCCTGATCATCCTTGTTGCTCTTCTCTGTATTCTTTCTAGAGTCTCAACATCTTTTTTATATTGTGGCAGCCAAAACTGGATGAGAGCCTTGGGGTACCCCACTGCATGTTTCCCTCCATGTAGATGCAGTTCCATTGAGAACTACACTTTCAGTCTTGTGAGATTCATGTTACCCTTCAAGGTAATCCAGACAAGAAGAACCACCGTGAGTTCTAAACCCTAGCTTTATTGTCCAACTACACTAACTAAGATTTCCTATCTCCTAAGATTCTTACATATTATTCCAATAGCTAATTGACCCTAATCCTCTTGCTCTAAGCCAGTTTAATCAGCCATGATGTATTAAAGTAGCCATGAGTGAGTTCACATTAGATGCTAGAACTATGTAAACCACATTATGGCAATGACTGCATGTAGTTCTCGACTTACAACCATTCATTTAGTTACAACCATACATTTAGTTACAACCATTTGAAGTTACAACGGCACTGAAAGAAGTGATTTATGACTGTTTTTCACACTTATGACTATTGCAGCATCCCCATGGTTATGTGATCAAAATTCGGATGCTTGGCAATTGGTTCCTATTTATGATGGTTGCAGTGTCCAGGGGTCATGTGATCATCTTTTGCGAAAATAAAAATGGAGAGAGATATATAACCATGTTCCGATATATAAAGGGAAGCTACAGGGAAGACGAGGAGGAGGATGGATTTTCAACAGAAACTAGGACCATAAATAATGAGTATTTGTTTTAGCTACTTCTGTAGATTTCCTCTAAATATAGGGAAAACCTTCCTGATTGTAAAATGTGTACAACAATGGAGCTCTCTACCTACAGAGATAGTTGGATCTTCATCTCTGGAGATTTTTAAGAAGAAAACAGACAGCTCGGAAGAATAGAATAGAATAGAATAGAATAGAATAGAATAGAATAGAATAGAATAGAATAGAATAGAATAGAATAGAATAGAATAGAATAAGAACATAGAATAGAATAGAATATAGACTAGAATAGATTATAGACTAGACTAGACTAGACTAGACTAGACTAGACTAGACTAGACTAGAATAGAGCTGGAAGGGACCTTGGAGGTCTTCTAGTCCAGCTCCCTGCTCAAGCAGGAGAGCCTATACCATCTCAGACAAGTGACTGTCTAGTCTCTTCTTAAAAACCTCCAGTGATGGAGCGCCCACAATTTCTGAAGGCAAGCGATTCCACTGAGTTGAACACTCTTGCAGGGTTCCTTGAGATTTTTTTCCAACCCTACAATTCCATAACTCTATGACTCAAAACTTCACCAGCTTTTAAAGATTTGTGGAATGCAGAGCAATTAAGGATTAGTGTCCATTGTGATGATGTGTGATTGAAGGCCTCTTTCTGACTCAGTATAATTTCTTCTCCCTGTCTTCTGAAACATCAGGAAGATCCTTTTAAACAAAAGTCCAGGACTTTCTTGTCAGCTTCGGCATAAAAATATGAATATTGATCCACCTTAGACAGGAGGTCAGTGGCATCAGAAATGTTAACAGGTCTCCACATCAAGATTCCAGGGAGAAGACGTTTATAGCTCTGCTTTGTTCTTGAAGGGGTTTTTTTTAGATCAGCAAAAAAAGCAATTATGGTTGAAGTCAATACAGCCAGAGTGATTCCAGAGAAGTAGATTGCAGACCCAACACATTTTTTTCAATATGTATTTTAAACAACACAATGAAACTTCTGCAGTAGGTTGGCATCGTATTTAAATACCTGGACACTGAGTGTCCAGGTATTTAAATATGTAGAAATGAAACCTACAATTGGGAGCTGCAATACAAGTAGCCCTCAACTTCTGGTAATTGAGCCCAAAGGTTCTGTTGCTAAGTGAGACATTTGTTGAGTTTTCTCCCATTTTATGACCTTTCTTGACCTAGTTGTTAAGTGAATCACTGCAATTGTTAAGCTAGTAATTCAGCTGGTAAGTGAACCTGACTTCCCCATTGACTTTGATTGTGAGAAGGTCACAAAAGGCGATCACCTGACCCTGGGATACTACAACCGTCATAAATATGAGTCAGTTGCCAGGCATCTGAATTTTGATCATGTGAACATGAGGCTGCTGCAATGGTCGTAAGTGTGAATAATGGTCATAAGTCACTTTTTCCAGTGCCATTTTAACTTTGAATAGTCACTAAATAAACTGTTGTAAGTTGAAGAACACCTATAAGATGTCAGAAAACTGAGTCTTCTTATTCCAGGTGCCAGCCAGCCCTTCTTTCAAATGACTCCATTCCATCTCACCCCTACCAACAGGCAGCATCCCATGTTCCTTGTCCACTGACCATGCTCAGTCCTCACTAACCATCATATTTTTGTGCACTTCTGCAAGTACTGAGTTTTCCCTGAGAATGCCGAGGTCTTCTCGGTGCCTATGGCTTAAGAGCAGAAGTGGGAACTATGGCCCCTTTATGATTTGTGGACTTCAAATCCCAGAATTCCTGAGCCAGCATGGAATTTTGGGAGTTGACATCCATAAGCCATAAAATGGCCATAGTTAACCACTCCTGGCCTAGAGTGTGATCCACTCGTCCTTGAGCTAGTAGAAAAAGGATGCTGGCCTAAAGTCTGCCATTCCTAATTTTTTTTTTCTGTCACAAAAATGAGATTGGCAAATGGCGTTGTCTTTAAATACTTATGGTGGGTCAACTTAAGAATGGGGATTAATGGATTGTCCTGGCTTCATTTCCAGTTCCATCAGCAATACTTGCCGAAGTGGGGGTAGGCAACCTTGGCTCTTTTATGACTCGTGGACTTCAACTCCCAGAATTTCTGAGCCAGCCATGCTGAGGGGAAAGGGAAAGATTTCCAAGCTGAGCCATGCTGGCTGAGGAATTCTGGGAGTTGAAGTCCACGAGTCATAAAAGAGCCGAGGTTGCCTACCCCTGGCAGGGTGAGGGAAACTGGGCTGAGTTTCAAGGGATGCTTAGAGCAGTGAGTTTAGACTTCTGTCCTGTTGCAACTAACAGGTGGCAGTTCCTAAGGGAGGTATGGGATGAAGGGGGAAGAGATCTCTTCTCATGCTTCTGCTCAGTCTAATTCCTCCTTTGTGCCTGTTACCTATTCTTGCGCTATTTCCGGATTCAAATGTAATGCTTTTCTGAAAGAGCACTAAATCCACATTCAGAAAACTAAAAGGTAATAGCTGTGGTTGGATCTTGTAAATGGAACCTACACTGGATGATAATGGAGAGCCTCTGTGCTAAAGTGGAGTTCTGGATCGGTGGAAATCATCCAGATGGTCCATAATAGCAACCGTTGTCATCACAGCACTGCGAAAACTGGAATGGGGTGGGCAATCAGACAGGTGTCCCATTCTGACCGAGGGGAACATAGCCACTTGTAACTAATAAAGGAGAATATTTGTAACTCAGGTTTGAAATGAGGGGTCCTTGATGCTCTCTGAGCTTGATTTGTTTTCTTGCAGACGTTTCACTACCCAACTAGGTAACGTCACCAGTGCTAGTCTTGTAAGGAGCTGTGGAAACGTCAGTTGCAGACAGCTAGTTCTGGGAATAGGGTCAGTGGTGGGATTCAGCTGGTTCGCACCACTTCGGCAGAACCGGTAGCTAATTTTTTGTTGCCCAGGCCCAGAATGGACTTCCGGAAGCGGCATCCACACAGAGCACCGGTTGTTCACATATTTGAATCCCACCACTGAATAGGGTCCAGTCAGGTTAATAGTTGTAATACTAATGCACAAATCTTCAGAGATAATAAATATATTAAGACAGTGAAAAAGAATGGCCAAAGCAGCAGGCTTCACTCATCCTGGGCAGAAACCTCCAGATTGTCCACTGGGAGATATAAAGGTTATAAAAGAGATATAAAGATATAAAGATATAATACCACTTTACAATGCCTTGGTAAGGCCACACTTGGAATACTGCATCCAGTTTTGGTCACCACGATGTAAAAAGGATGTTGAGACTCTAGAAAGAGTGCAGAGAAGGGCAACAAAGATGATTAGGGGACTGGAGGCTAAAGCATATCAGGAACGTTTGCTGGAATTGGGTATGTCTAGTTTAATGAAAAGAAGGACTATGGGTGACATGATAGCAGTGTTTCCAATATCTCAGGGTGCCACAAGAAGAGGGATCCAACTATTCTCCAAAGCACCTGAAGGCAGGACAAGAAGCAAGTTTCTAAATAAACTTCAAACAATCCTATCAAATATCAATCACATTTCAATTATAGAAATCCAAGTCCTGTTTTTAGGCTTTACTAATTTACAGTTACCATATTCCAATTAGCCTTAAATAGACATATTATTAACACTTCGGGTGTCCCTTTTTAACATAATGATTATATCTAAAATAAGTATATTATTCCCGCAGTAACATTCTTATGTTTTCCTCATTGATACCATTTCTTCTCTTGTCACCAATCCCTCTTATTCTTCTTCTATTACCAAATAATTATCTTATTTAAAATAAAAATATCAATCCACCAAATACATTTCTATCTGATTTAAATATATATTCTATCAATTCATCTATGTCTATAAAAAATCTTTTTAACCCAGTAGATAAAGTTTACCTCTCCAGTAATTATCATATCTAAGACAAAGTATTATTACAAAGGATATCCTCTTACAGAATTCACGTACTCTCCACGGACTCATATTTATGACGATCGCAGTATCCTAGGGTCATGTGATCGCCTTTTGTGACCTTCTGAGAAGCAAAGTCAATGGGGAACCCAGATTCATTTAACAGCTGCGTGACGGACTTGACAACTGCAGTGATTCACTTAACAACTGTGGCAAAAAGGTCGTAAAATGGGGCAAAACTCACTTAACAACTGTCTCACTTAGAAACAGAAATTTGGGGCACAATTGTGGTTGTAAGTTGTATGTAGAAAGTATAGGCTG
Organism: Azemiops feae; assembly: GCA_023970755.1. NCBI lineage: Eukaryota > Metazoa > Chordata > Lepidosauria > Squamata > Viperidae > Azemiops > Azemiops feae. The sequence continues at coordinate 1,663,402 of JALGBA010000241.1, forward strand.
GGAACCTCAGGAAATTGTAGGAAGTTATTACAGAGATTCAGATGATTTCAAAGGAAGGGTTAAGAATCGCCATCAACCCTTGTTTTTCCTCTACCACAATTCAGCCTTATTAAGAGTGATTTGCAACGGAGAAATTGTCATCTGGTTCCTATTCACTTGCCTGGCTTAGAATATTTAGTCCTTCGGCTTTTTAAAGAGTAAAAAAAACCCTCCAGATTCTTAAACTCATCGAAATAACAAGTTTAGGCATACTTGAGGAAGATCGATGTGCTGATACAGTAATGTTCCTGCTCCTGTTTATGGTTTTCATTTCGTGTTATTTGGGGGGGGGGGAGATTTAAGTCTTGGATTTGCATTTCATTAAGTGGTTTTATCTTAGCTTAGAGGCATTTAGGAGTTTGATTGTTGAACCTTACCGCAAATTTTGTAATGTTTGCGCCTTTAAAGAAAACCCCATCCTTTAAAAATCTCACAGAATGCTAGAATTCCTGTACTGAAATGGATACATCATTCTACTTGTTCATTGGAAGAAAAGAGGGGGAAATGTGTGTGAGCTTTCCCAAATATGGTGCTCTCTAAATGAAACTGGCACAACATTTATTTTCTCCACTGCTCGATGCCTGTCCTGCCTCAAGTGTTCTCAGATACTGCCAGTCTCCTGACTCCTTCATCCATGGGTCTTTAAATGGGTGACAAACTCTAGCAGATTTTATGCATTTTGCAAGCTATCCTTGGATGACGCCGAAATAAGGTGGGAATCTGGTACACCAGTTGCATTGTTTTGCAGATCAGAGGGCCCTTCATGCCCTAGTCCAGGAGTCTCCAAACTTTTTGGGATCAGTGGCGGCGGCAGCGGCTTTTGGTGGTTTTGGTGGCGGCGGGGGGAATGGTTTTGCATGTGCAACCTAAATCCCACCTATGTGCAAATGAAGCTTCGTGCGCTTGCCTGCCGCTTCGGCAGCCTGGTTGAGGCCCACAGCCTGGGGTTGGGGACCCCTGCCCTAGTCACTTTGCAGCTTGATTACAGTAATGTTCTGTACATGGGTCTGCCCTTGAAGACCACCCAGATGCTTCAGCAGGCCCAGTGAACAGCACACACAGTATTGGGCAGAGAGAGATGTGACCCCCTTACTTTATCACCTTTGCTATCCTCAATTTCAATGTTATTAGATTGATTGCAATTCCCTTGTTTGGCTGTCATGAGTCTCCCAGAGTTGGCTCATATAAGTTTAATATATTATTATTTACTATTCTTAAAAGTAACTTTAATCTCCAGCCAGCTAAAGACCACCTATGACTGTCTCATTCTTGACCTGGGGGTGAAATGAGGCTTAGTTGTAGTATTGGGAAAAGACCCATAATCCTGATTCAAATGGATGGAGATTCAAAAACCGAAGGCACAATGGGTCATCAAGCTGGAATAACTGACTGAATAGTGATTGTGTTTCATTTTTCCCATCAACCCCAGTTTTAATTTGGTATGGTGCCTAAAATACTGAGTAGAGAAAACTGCATAAAACGATATCCAAGCTGACCTAGGCATATCCGGCTGTGTACAATGCGGCACCATTAATAAAGCGGTTCAGCTTACATTCCTAATGCAAAGTATGGCTGCTAATCATGACAGATGCCCGTAATTCTCATGTAAAAGCATAAGAGGAAGGAAACAAAATATTAAGCACCAGAGGAAGTCTTTCGGCACAACCCACGCCAGCTTTCCAGTACAGGAAAACTCAAAATTGATATATTTTAAGATTTACTGCTCTGCAGATATGGGCATAATGTTTTCTAGCCTGTACTGAACAGACTTGAGAGAGAAAATATTTCTGTTTAGATTTTCAGAACAATGTGGTTCAATTGGGGAAATTAAACCTTTTAGGCTTATTGGCTAGTTTCTGTGCCACCAGTGATAGAGAGATCAAAATCATTTTATTGTAATCTGTTAAAAAAAAAAAGCAATAACATGTAAATATAAGTAGCCCTTGACTTGCAACCATTCTTTAGTGACCATTTCAAAGTTACTGAAAAAAGTGACTCACAAGTCTTTTTCACACTTAAAGATTGTTGCAGCATTCCCATAATCAAGCTCCACATCTGGAGACTTTATTAAAAAAAATTCTTGGTAACTGTTTCTGGGATTTTATTTTTACATTATTTTCAGGCTATAGTCCTGGAATTTCATGGCGATCTACCAACTAAACATTTATCAGATTAGCCCGCAAGATGAGCCAGGTGCTAAGAGATCAATATAAAGCAAAATTCTGCAGTCAACCAATAGCCATCCCATCCCCATGGAATAAAAAGCTATTATGCAATAGCCAGAGCAATAGTGGACTTCGACAGCCTTTAAAATATATGTGCTTGTAAAAGACTTTTGAAAGGAACCACTTCCGTCACCATAAAAAGTGTCCTTTTCCTGGCCTCTATTAAGCTGATACAGCTAAATCATGATTCATGGCTAAATCTGTCACTGAGCAAATGTGGGAACTCAGAAGAGATGTTATATGACTCTTGAGGATTAGTTAAAATGCAGGTGAGTGGTCCAGACAAAGGACAGGAACATGTATTAAATAAATTCTGAATACAGTTTTCATATGAATACATTTTCATCCCGTCTTTGACAGAGAATAGCATATACAGTATAGAGTCCTATTCTTTTTCCTGCAAAAATATTAATCAAAACTATGACTAAGATTGATAATAGTGGTGAAACATACCCTCCCCACACACAAAGTCCTCAATTTACAACCGTTCATTTAGTGACTGTTCGAAGTTACAAAAAGACACTGGAAAAAGTGACATGACCATATTTCACACTTACGACAGTTGCAGCATCCCGATGGTCAAATGATCAAAATTCAGACGTTTGGCAACTGGCTCATATTTATGACGGTTGCAGTCATGAATATGCAGCCAGTCCCAGGGTCAGGTGATCACCGTTTGCGACCTTCTGACAAGCAAAGTCAATGGAGAAATCAGATTCATTTAACAGTCTTGTGGCTAACTTAACACTTGCAATGATTCAGTTAACAATAGTGGCAAGAAATGTCATAAAATGAGGCAAAACTCTTTTTAACAACTGTCTCGCTTAGCAACAGAAATTTTGGGCTCAGTTTTGGTCATAAGTCAAGGATTACCTTTATGAGGTACATTCACTGCCAAATTTGTAAGGTACCCCCATAATGTGAACTATTTACAGTACTCTTATAATAAAACATATATGTATATATACATATATACATATATACATACATACATACATATACACACACACACATATATATATATACAAACACACATATATGCATATACATATACATATACATACATACACACACATATATATATATATACACACATACATATATGCATGTGCCTATACATATACATATATATACACACATATATAAAGGTAGTCCTCGACTTACAACAGTTTGTTTAGTGATCGTTCAAAGTTACAACGAACGGCGCTGAAAAAAGTGACTTATGACCATTTTTCGCAGTTATGATCTTTGCAGCATCCCCATGTTTACATAATCAAAATTGAGATGCTTGGCCACTGGTTCATATTTATGACGGCTGCAGTGTCCCGGGGTCATGTGATCCCCTTTTGCAACCTTCTGACAAGCCAAGTCAATGGGGAAGCCAGATTCACTTAACAACTGAAGCAAGAAAGGTCATAAAATGGGGCAAAACTCACTTAACAAATGTCTCACTTAGCAACAGAAATTTTGGGCTCAATTATGGCCGTACATCGAGGTCTGGATGGATGGATGGATGGATGGATGGATGGATGGATGGATGGATGGATGGATGGATGGATGGATGGATGGATGGATGGATGGATGGATGGATGGATGGATAGATAGATAGATAGATAGATAGATAGATAGATAGATAGATAGATAGATAGATAGATAGATAGATAGATAGATAGATAGATAGATAGATGCTATTTAAACTATTCCATAGTTGCAGATCATTGGACTGATGAAAGTCTACTCTTTGTCTACTTCAGTTACACATCAGCTACTACCTCGGATATCCTCCAGTACAGAGGTCCCCAACCTTTTGGGCGCCAGGGACCGGTTCCGTGGAGAGAGGTTTTGCCATGGACCAGAGGGGGCGTGGTTTTGTGTGCTGCCTGCATCTCGTTGATGGGGCTTTGCTTGTTTGTGCGGCCCGGTTGCTGGCATACCGTGGCCCGGTACTGGTCCACAGACCGGGGGTTGGGGACCCTTGCTGCAGTCTATTCCACATGTTCTCTATCAATCACAAATTGCAAATGCTATTGACTGCAACTCCAAGCCAGAAAGTAGAAAGGTAGAAATCAAAACAGAAGTTCCAAATAGCACTTAACATCATAGAGTCTGAAGTGCAGCAACCAAACAATAGATAGAGCTAATCCTTGATTTAAAATCATTCATTTAGCTGCTATTCAAAGTTACAGTGGAACCGAAAAAAGTGACTGACAACCAATCCTCGCACTTACGACCGTCACAGCATCCCCATGGGCATGGGTTCAAAATTTGGGGACTTGGCAACCAGCAGTATTTATTACAGTTGCAGCATCCCGGGGTCATGTGATCAGTATTTGCGACCTTTCCAGCTGACAAGCAAAGCCAATGAGGGAAGCCAAATTCACTTAATGACCGTGACTGCAATAATTCGCTTAACAACTGTAGCAATAATGGTTGTAAAATCAGGAGCAACTCGCTTAGCAACCGCTTTGCTTAGCAATAGAAATTCTGGTTCCAGTTGTGGTCGTAAGTGGAGGTCCTACCTTTATTCTTGAATGGCAATATTCTATTTTGCCTAGCAGCTAATAAAAACCCTTCGTAAACCTCACTTCACCCATTTCAGACCTTTTGGACAACACTATTGGGGATACAATCACAAATCTATACCTAGCTGTGTGTACTTCTTGTCAAAATCATCTTACTGGGGAGTCTGTCAAGTGCAGGAAAACAGGAGCCAAGGCGCTTCCAATGAATATGGGTTTATTGCATGTTAACACTCCCTACAAGAATCTGAATTACTAACAGTCAAAGCAAATTGGCGGTAGATAAGAGTGGAATTAAAAATGGGCTGAACTTAGATCTCTCGTGGGTGGGAAAGGACTTGAGATTGACCCCTCCTTTGGGCTCAGTCTGGCCATCTCCTAGAGCAGGAGTCTTCAAACTTGGCCCTTTTATGACTTGTGGACTTCAACTCCCAGAATTCCTCAGCCAGTATATATTCACCATAAAACAAAGGAACATTTACTGCTTTGAAAACCTACCTTAGATAATGTATCGAAAGAAGGAAGCTTTTAATGAAAGTTGCAATGGAACTTTGTTGAATGAAGTTTTCAAGAAGGTTTTTGTTTGGGGTGTGGGAGGGTTGGATAAAACTGAACAATATTAAGTATCTAAAGAACCACTGTTTAAATTCTACTTGCAACTAATTGCTGAAAACCCCAACAGCGCAAAATAATCTAGTGAGGAAGCTGTGCCAGTATAATTTCTCCAGCCCTTTCAATGCTTGTGCGGTGATAATAATCCCCTTTATGGCTGACAAATAATGTAACCAAATAGTGTGGGAAGAGACTGAATGCAAATGTTTTTTGCACCTGGCTCATGGCCTGAAGCTAGGAGAAAGATTGATGGTGGTTAGTGGGAGATTTATTTTTATTTCCTTTAAATCTATTCTGCCCAAATATTCAGAAGTAGTTAGAACAACAGGAGAAAGCAAGAAAAATTTGCCTTTCCAAACAAATTTTGTCCAATCTTTTTTCTCAAAAATGTGCTCAACATTCCTGGTTTTTAAAAAACCATATTTGTTATTTTTATTGAATGTTGCTTGTTTGACTTACGCTATGGGCCATTCTGGTACCATTTATTTGAATTTTTAGTGATTTAACATTTTCATTAAAGAAGATTCCATTCCGTTTTGATAAGTTGACACATGTTGGTTTGCAATCAGATAGCTTCCCCCTTCAAATTGTGCTTCAGAACAAAGAATTTTTGCTGAAGAATTATTCTGTTTTGTTCCCCCTCTTGTGAGTGGAGTACAAGTAATCCTCAACTTTGTTGTTGTTGTTAGTTGCGAAGTCGTGTCCGACCCATCGCGACCCCATGGACAACGTTCCTCCAGGCCTTCCTGTCCTCTACCATCTTCTGGAGTCCATTTAAGCTCACGCCTACTGCTTCAGTGACTCCATCCAGCCACCTCATTCTCTGTCGTCCCCTTCTTCTATTACCCTCAATCTTTCCCAGCATTAGACTCTTCTCCAATGAGTCCTTCCTTCTCATTAGGTGGCCAAAGTAATTGAGTTTCAACTTCAGGATCTGGCCTTCTAAGGAGCAGTCAGGGTTGATCTCCTCTAGGACTGACCGGTTTGATCGCCTTGCAGTCCAAGGAACTCGCAGGAGTCTTCTCCAGCACCATAGTTCAAAGGCCTCAAATTCTTTGCGTTCAGCCTTTCTTATGGTCCAACTTTCACAGCCATACATTGCAACTGGGAAACCATGGCCTTGACTATACGTAGTTTTGTTGGCAGGGTGATGTCTCTGCTTTTTAGTATGCTGTCTAAATTTGCCATAGCTTTCCTCCCCAGGAGCAAGCGTCTTTAAATTTCTTGGCTGCAGTCCCATCTGTGGTGATCTTAGAGCCCAGGAAGATAAAATCTGTCACTACCTCCATTTCTTCCCCATCTATTTGCCAGGAATTGAGAGGGCTGGATGCCATGATTTTTGTTTTCTTAATGTTGAGTTTCAAGCCAACTTTTGCACTCTCCTTCTTCACCCGCATCAAGAGGCTCTTTAGTTCCTCTTCACTTTCTGCCATTAGAGTGGTATCATCTGCATATCTTAGGTTGTTGATATTTCTCCCGGCAATCTTAATTCCAACTTTTGATTCATCTAGCCCTGCCTTTCTCATAATGTGCTCTGCATATAAGTTAAATAGGCAGGGCGACAGAATACAGCCTTGCCGGACTCCTTTCCCAATTTTGAACCAATCAGTGGTTCCATGTCCAGTCCTCACTTACGACCACAATTGAGTCCCAAATTTCTGTTACTAAGTGAAACATTTGTTCACTGAATTTTGCTCCAGCTGTTAAGTGAATCACTGCTTTTGTTAAGTTAGTAACATGATTGTTAAGTGAATCTGGCTTCCCCATTGTCTTTGCTTGTCAGAAAATTGCAAAAGGGGATCACATGACCCTGGGATACTGCAACCGTCATAAATATGAGTCAGTTGCCAAGCGTCCGAATTTTGATCATGTGACCACGAGGACCCTGCAATGGTCATAAGGGTGAAAAGCCATCATAAGTCACTTTTTTCAGTGCCGTTGTAACAACTTTGAACAGTCACTAAATGAACTGTTGTAAGTTGAGGACTACCTGTATTGGCATCCATGCATTTATTTACGTCAGTGTTTCCCAACATTAGAAACTATAAGATGTGTAGACTTCAACTCCCAGAATTCCTCAGCCAGCCACGTCCAGACATCTTGCAGTTGTTAAGGTTGAGAAACACTGATTTACGTACTTATAAAATAAATGTGAAATGTCTTTTCTTCTACCATCAATATCAACCTCCCTGCCTTTCCATGCTCAATTAAATCCTAAAACAATATATTTCCACTGGATTTTTTCCCCCCTCCAGATTGAGTGCTGGGGCAGATAGAAAAATAAGAGTGATAGTAAGACATGCAGCAGAAGGAAATAAAACCCAACCTCAGCCATTGCATCTTGGTCAAAGAAAAAAAAACAACAGCTGGAAATCTTGTGTGGAAATCAAATTGATGACTTGGGAATTTGGGGATTAACAACTGCAGTGCTCCACTTAACAACTGTGGGCAAGAAATGTAAAATGGGGCAAAATTCACTTAACTGTCTTGCTTAGCCACAGAAAACTTGAGCTCACTTGTGATGGTAAGGACCAGATGGATTACACCCCAGGGTTCTCAAGGAACTGGCAGATGTGATCTCAGAACCATTGAACTATATTTTTCAAAGATCCTGGAGCACTGGGGAATTACCGGAGGACTGGAAAAGAGCTGATGTAGTTCCCATCTTCAAAAAAGGGAAAAAAATGGACCCAGGAAATTACAGACCTATCAGCCTGACCTCAATACCTGGGAAGATTCTGAAAAGATAATCAAACACGAATCAGAACACCTAGAGGCAAACAAAATCACTACTAAAAGCCAACATGGGTTTGTCAAAAAACAGATCATGCCAGACAAACCTTATTGCATTCTTTGACCAAGTGACAAAATTAGTGGATCAGAGGAAGCTGTGGATATAATTTACTTGGACTTCAGTAAGGCATTTGATAAAGTAGATCACAACCTACTACTGCTAATAGAAAAATGTGGGTTAGACAGCATCACCACCAGATGGATTCGTTAGCTGGCTGACCGGCCGTACTCAGCGTGTGGTCCTCAATGGAACCGCATCTACATGGAGGGAAGGTGCAGTGGGTGCCCCAGGGCTCTGTCCTGGGGCCAGTGCTCTTCAACATCTTCATCAACGATTTGGACGAGGGGATAGATGGGGAACTCATCAAATTTGCGGATGACACCAGCTGGCAGGAATAGCCAACACTCCAGAAGACAGGCTTAAGATACAGGAGGACCTGGACAGACTTGAAGATTGGGAGCTATCTAACAAAATGAAATTCAATGGTGAAAAAAGTAAGGTTCTACATTTAGGCAAGAAAAACCAAATGTACAGGTATAGTATAGGGGGTACCTTGCTCAATAGTAGTAACTGGAGAGGGATCTCGGAGTCCTAGTGGACAATCACTTAAATATGAGCCAGCAGTGTGCTGCAGCTGCAAAAAAGCCAACACAGTGCTGGCTGCATTAACAGAGGGATAGAATCAGAGATCACGTGAAGTATTAATACCACTTTACAATGCCTTGGTAAGGCCACACTTGGAATACTGCATCCAGTTTTGGTCACCACGAGTAAAAAAGATGTTGAGACTCTAGAAAGAGTGCAGAGAAGGGCAACAAGATGATTAGGGGACTGGAGGCTAAAGCATATCAAGAACGTTTGCTGAATTGGGTATGTCTAGTTTAATGAAAAGAAGGACTAGGGTGACATGATAGCAGTATTCCAATATCTCAGGGGCTGCCAAAGAAGAGGAGTCAAGCTATTCTCCCAAGGCGCCTGAGGGCAGGACAAGAAGTAATGGATGGAAACTAGTCAAGGAAGAAGCAACCTGGAACTGAGGAGAAACTTCCTGACAGTTAGAACAATTAACCAGTGGAACAACCTGCCTCAGAAGTGGTGAATGCTCCAACACTGGAAGTTTTTAAGAGACTGGACAGCCATTTGTCTGAAATGGTATAGGGTTTTCCTGCCTGAGCAGGGGGTTGGACTCGATGACCTCCAAGGTCCCTTCCAACTTTATTATTATTATTATTATTATTATTATTATTATTATTATTATTATTATTATTATTATTATTATTATTATAATATGTGTAGCTTAATAATAATGATGTGAAGTAAGTCGAGAACTCCGTCATGAGGGAGAAGAAACAGCCTTTACAGAGATACATCAGTGACCCTCCTTTGCTCGCCACACAGTTTTTTATTTACTTATTATTTATATTTATTACTTATGAATCACATTTAGATGGAGGCCTACCTCACACAAAGGAACTCTTTTGAGTGAAATGGATGGCCTCGTCAACTTTTTAGAGAAACATAAGACGAAAATGGCTCTCATAGGAATTGCACAACCAGGTTTTTCCAACAAATCTCCAAGCTAAATTAACCTAATTAGGCTGAAACTGCAGCAGTCGGCAGTGGCTAGAATCCAGGTGTGTGATATTCCAGAAGGGGAAGGAAATTGAATGTTCTCCCATTTGGAGGAAAGACAGAATTGAGCACCCAAGGAAATATCCAGGAATTTCAGACATGTATTCCCTTTTTTCAAATGGAATTGGTTGAACTCACCACAAGGGTGCTTATGTGTTCGTGTGGTATTTCATATCACTGGAAACCCCCCTACACACACTCCGGAAGTGGAAAAAAAACTTCTCACTTGAATTTATAACCATGCAGATTTCCATAGATTTGATTTTGGAGGATTACCTCTATTAGATGATCTGCTTTAGAGTGCCATCCAATATTTCAATAATATTGGGGGGGGGGAATCAGAAGACCACCAAGCAACTCTGTACAAAGCCAGCTGAAAGCTCTTTATTATTCCTTTAATAATCTTCCCTTTTATTTCTGGAGCAAGTTTTACAAATAGGGCTGTTGTCATGAGAGAAACGTATTAGTAGAAATTATTACTTTTCACACTTAGTGGAAAGAGGGATTTGAGCCTTAAATTATCAGGAAGGGCAGTTTTTTTTTTAAAAAAAGAATATGTTATGGGGATTAAGCCAATTGACAGAAGGAAATCTGATGCGAGCAGAGTCAAAATAGTTCAGCATCTACGCTGTATAGAATAGCAATAGCATTTACACTTATATACTGACAGTCCTTGTCTTACAACAGCTCATTTAGTGACAGTTCAAAGTTACGACATTGAATAAAGTGACTTATGACTGTTTTTCACACTTATGACCATTGCAGCATCCCCATAGTCACGTGATCAAAATTCAGACACTTGGTAACCGATTCATACTTATGACGGTTGCAGTGTCCCAGGGTCACATGATCACCTTTTGCGACCTTCTGACAATGGAGGAAGACAGCTTTCATTTAACCACCGTGTTAATAACTTAATCGCTGCAGTGATTCACTTAACTGTAGCAAGAAAGGTCGTAAAATGTGGCAAAATTCACTTAACAAATATTTCACTTAGCAACAGAAATTTTGGGCTCAATTGTGGTCGTAAGTCGAGGATTACTTGTACCTCCCCATAGTGCATTACAGCACTCTCTGAGCAGTCTATCATGTCAGCATATTTGCTCCCTTGCAATCTGGGTCCTCATTTTACCGACCTCAAAAAGATGGAAGGTTGAGTCAATCTTGAACTCCATCAGGATCCAACTCCAGGCTGTAGGCAGAGTTTACCTACAATACTGTATTCTAACCACTGCGTCACCAGGACAGTCTAGATTACTTTAAAAATTGTGCTTTGCCACTGGCTCCAAGCAAGGTAGAAGGTCATAGCTTAGCTGGCCACAGGGTGTTCACCAAGCAAGGGTCAAAAAAAAAAAATCAAGATAGCGACTACCATAGAACAATCAAAGCCTCGCCTTTTTTTTTTTAATGTGCGTACAGGCTTTCATCGTGTGACCACCTTTGACATTTTTATCTCCTTTTTATTTTCTCCTATTTTCTTCCTTATTATCGCATAAGCTTTGAGGCATTATATTGTTTTGATATAACGATATCAATACAGTATGAATGAAACATTATTGACAAACTATTGTTCAGATAACTTAAAGAGTATTGGAAATAAAGAGAAAGAAATATCCCATCAATATTAATAATCATTTAGAAAGTCTTGACTTTTTTCATTCCCCCATGAATATCCAGGATAGGACTTTGATCATTACAAATTTCCTGCCGCATTGGGATCTCCTGACTGAATCTCAATTCCCAGAGTTCCTCAACCAGCATTGTGGCCAAGGAATTCTGGGAGTTGAAGTTACTGAAGTTGAAAACCACCAATCCAAAAAAACACGTGGATGGGACACCACCAGGAAATCCATGAGCGGTAAGCCAGACTAGAAATCAAACCAATGTTCTAAAAGAAGGTAGTAACCACCCACTTCCTTACTTCAGTTAAGAAAATAGATGGCTAAATCCATGAAGTCATCACAACCAAGCGTGCCCCCCAAAAAAGCTTTACCTTAAGTAACGTTTCTCAATCTTGGCAACTTTAAGATGCAACCTTGGCAAGTTTTAAGATTCTTCAGCTGCCAGAATTCCCCAGGTGGAAAAATCTGGAAGTTCATGCATCTTAAAGTTGCCAAGGTTGAGAAACACTGCCTTAAGAGGAAAATAAATGAGAATAGTCATTCTGTTTACCTGCCTATTTAGAGAGATTAATAAACAACAACTTAGGACGTTTCAAGCTTCCAATGACACAGGCCTGCAAGCAGAAGTGTCTGCAGGATATGGTCAAAAAAAAAACCAAGTTGATGACTCTGATGGTGCAGGAGAAGTTCCACCTGGGGCTGACTTTTTGGGAGTCTGCCTGCAAGAAATGCCTTCTGTCTCATTAAAGCCTGATCTTCCAGTCCTTGCTTCCATCATCCCCGGCTCTATAACAATTTGCCACAGACCCAGAGAGAGAGAAGTTAAGCAATCTACAGCAGCAACAAGGAAAAGGAACATTCTCTACAGCAGTGTTTCTCAACCTGGGGCGACTTTAAGACCCGTGGACTTCAGCTCCCAGAATTCCCCAGTCAGCATGCTGCCTGGAGAATTCTGGGAGTTGAAGTCCACAAGTCTTAAAAGTTGCTGAGGTTGGGAAACTCCCATTGCAGGAACATTTGAACCAAATCATGGAATTAGCAAAGAATGTTAATTTCTGCCCCCCCTCCTTTTATGCACTTAGTGGAGACACAACACACACACACACATATGTTAACAAAACCTCTTCTGGCTGGGATTGGAGCATTTTCCAACTCAGCAGTGCTTTCCTTGCAAGATGCCACTCGTGACACAGCTGTCTTTACTAAGGAGCTTCGCCAGAGAAAGTGTCCCCCATTCAGTGCTCCGAGTTGGATTAAAGACCAATTGGGACCAAGCCAAGCCTGGCCTGATGATTTCCTGCTTCCCGTTGCAGAGACGACATCGATGGCGGAAAGGCTCACCTGTGGGAGGTGGGAGCCACAGAGTGGCTTCCCCCCCCCCTCCCTTCCCCTCCGCAGCTGTTTTTGCCTCCCAGAATTTATCCGTTAAAGGGCAACAGGGAGGCAATTTCCATTCAAAACCAAAGAAAACGGCAATTCCTCTTGGATCATTAATAATAAAAAAAATATATGAAAAGCCAACAGCATCCTAAGCTTGCTGAGAACCCAGGGAGGGAGATTCATGAATCCATTCCAACTTGGAAAATAATAATAATAATAATTAAAAAACGGTCATGAAGGAGCCAGCTTGGGCCAACATGCAGTGCAAAACATAATAATAATAAAATAATGTTATTCGTCCCCCCTTCCTTCCTTCCTCCCCCAGCTGCCCCCCCCCCCCAATCCATCCGTAACACTGACATACAAAAGCTTCCCAACCTTCCGGGCATCACCAAGAGGGCGGCGATTACCCTCCACCCCCACCCCCACCCCCACCCCCAAACGGGCAGAAGGCACCTCGGCTGGGGGGGAAGCGATGCCATCCTTACCCACATGGGTGATGACCGTTGCCAGGCGCTGGCTGAGTTCCCGATGCGACATTTCTTCTTCTTTCAGCCAAACCAGCATTTCACACCCGGAACGACGGCGCAGCCTCCAGACCGCGAGCCCGCACCTTCTCCAAGACGCCTGCCGGAGCGGGAGGCAGCTCCGCCGCCGCCGCCGTCGCGGGGACAATGCTGGGTGCCACTCCCACCGCGACAAAGCCTGCCGGATCGCACCTGCTTTTAGCGCGGGCGGCTCTCGCAACATCCCCCGCGGCGAGGCTCGCCCGCGCACCCGCCCTGCCTGACGGCAAGGTCGTTTCCAGAGCCGCGATGCATTTTGGACGACCCCACCCCACCCCAAATCTCGGCCCGCTAACCGGCCAGTGGCGGCTGCTGCTGCTGCGGCGGCTGTTTGCGCGGCGCCCGCATTTCTCCTCCGCTCCGCTCTTTGGCTCGCTCTGGCTGAAATGAGCGGAATCTACCAAGGGGTCTCCCGTCGCCTAACCCAGGAGAAACCATTCCCGGCTGCGGGGAAGCAGGGCTCGCCCCCGCCCCCCGCTTCTTTCGAAACAGAAATGGGTCTCCCTGAGGGTGCTTTCTGGGCACCTTTTTTTTGTTGTTGTTCTTTTTGGTCAGTCCCGGGTCCCTCCAATTTCTTCTCCCTCCCGCCCGCCCCTCCCGTTTGGATTTCAAGGAATGGAGGCGGTTTTGGCCAGGCTAGGCGACTGTGGGAAGACACCGCAAACGTGTTTCCTGAGAGAGGGAGAGGGAGAGAGAGAGAGGGAGAGAGATGGCGTGTGTGGAAAATAGGCAGTCGTTCTCTACCTGGCGTAATTCATATGGACCTGGGTGTTTGGAGATGGTGGGAGTTGAAGGCATCCAAAACAATGGAAGGACTTTTATTGGCTGTCCTGTCTGTCTGTCTATCCATTTGTCATTGTAACTAGCATTCAATCATTCGATCTATTGTTCAGTCACTATGTCTTATCATTCAGTCATTCTTTATCAACAGGAGGGAGAAGAAATTGGATAGACCCAGGTTTGACCAAAAGGTGCCCAGAAAGCACCCTTAGGTTTTTATCTATCTATCTATCTATCTATCTATCTATCTATCTATCTATCTATCTATCTATCTATCTATCTATCTATCTATCTATCTATCTATCTATCTATCTATCTATCTATCTTTATCTTTATCTTTATCTTTATCTTTATCTTTATCTTTATCTTTATCTATCTTTATCTATCTTTATCTTTATCTATCTATCATCTATCTATATCTATCTATCTATCTATCTATCTATCTATCTATCTATCTATCTATCTATCTATCTATCTATCTATCTATCTATCTATCTATCTATTTGTCTGAAATGGTATAAGGCAGTGATGGCGAACCTTTTAGAGACTGAGTGCCCAAACTGCAACCCAAAACCCACTTATGCATCGTTGAGTGCCGGATGGATGTGGCCCATTGGGTGGGTGTGGCCAATTGGGTGGGCGTGGCCAATTGGGTGGGCGTGGCTGTGGTGGTAACGGCGGACTGGGTGGGACTAAAAAGTTCAATCAATCAATTCCAACTTTGCAAGATCTTTTTTTTTCCCGCGAGAAGTTGAAATTGACTGATTTGAACCTTTTTTTTTTTTTTTGCACATGGCGGTGGAGGCCTAAAGCGAAAAGGTTTTATAAAACCCAGCTGAAGGCCTAGGACTGGGGCGACGGTGCGTGCCCACAGAGAGGGCTCTGAGTGCCGCCTCTGGCACCCGTGCCATAGGTTCGCCACCACTGGTATAAGGTTTCCTGTGTGAGCAGAGAGTTGGACTAGAAGATCTCCAAAGTCCCTTCCAACTCTGTAATCCTGTTGTCCGTCCGTCCGTCCATCCATCCATCCATCCAATCATTTATTCAGTCATTCCTTCTAACTGTAATTCTATTCAATTATTTTAATAATAATAATAATAATAATAATAATAATAATAATAATAATAATAATAATAATAATAATAATAATAATAATAATAATAATAATAATAATAATAATAATAATAATAAAAAATTTGGAAGGGACCTTGGAGGTCATCTAGTCCAACCTCCCGCTCAAGCAGGAAACCCTATACCATTTCAGACAAATGGCTGTCCAGTCTCTTCTTAAAAACTTCCAGTGTTGGAGCATTCACCGCTTCTGGAGGCAGGTTGTTCCACTGGTTAATTGTTCTAACTGTCAGGAAGTTTCTCCTTAGTTCTAGGTTGCTTCTCTCCGTGATTAGTTTACATCCGTTGCTTCTTGTCCTGCCTTCAGGTGCTTTGGAGAATTTTTATTAGTCATTCAATTAGTCATTCAATCATTCTGTCTATTGTTCTATCTCTATGATTCTATCATTCAGTCATTCTATCTTTGTCATTCTATCATTAGCTATCAATCATTCTATAATTCATTCTGTTTCTGATTATAATTCAGTTTGTCTGTCTGTCTATCTGTCTATCTCTTCTATTTCTATACTGCTCAATTCTAAACAACTCTGAGCATTTATTTTCTTGATAAAAGCTACAGTATGTGGTAGGCCTCATATTAAATTTAAGCTACTTCGGAGACACAGAACAGAAACACATCTTATCAGTATAGACTTACTACTGCACTGCTTCATAAGAGAGAAAACATCAAGTAAAATATGAGTTTACATAGGCAGAAGAATTCTCTCTCTCTCTTTTGCCCAATAAACTGTGTTCCTTCCCTTCTTGTTATTTTGAGGGATATTTGGGGATGTGGGCTAGGATTGTTAAAAAAAAAAAAATTCAGGATGGTGGCCCTGACTGCACCATCAAATATCCATGAAGATGTTAAAAAGGGGCAGGTTTTTATCCCATAGTCCTGACCACTATTTTGATTAATTTGCGTCCTCTCTGCATTTCCCCTTTTTCTTGAAGACTTATGATCCCCCCCAAATTGCAGCAATTAATCTGTGGGATACAAAAAAGCCTGTCTCTGCTTTCAGTTTATAATTATTCTTGCAAATGAAAACAAAATCATTATATAGAATACATAATCATGATACAGGAAGCACATCCTGGTAGGAAATGCACCATCAGCAATAACAAAGCCTTAATCCTGTACTGTTTTTCTAGGGCTGGAGAAATTCAAAACAATTCACATACCTGTTTTGGATGGATGACTGCAGCCTAATGCAGGGTCCTTTTTATTCTACACGCCCAGCCTGAGAACTTTGTGGCTAAAAAGACTGCATTCCTGTTTCAGACTGACCATCCTATTGAGGAACATAGTGACCACCTTGTTATAGTATTGTTTTTAATGCAGAGACAGATCTTTCTGACAATGAATCCATCCCCTCCAGCTAAAGGTTGGAGCTGAAATGTTGGAATGACTTTGTACAACAAGAAAGGCAATAGCTCTACATACGGGGGTGTCTATGAGGCGTAACCAAGAAAGTCAAGATGGCGGCTGCATGATGTGTTTAGAGCACTGCCTGGTTTAGAGCACACACACAATGCTTTTTAAGAAGAGGCTGGAATCATTTGATTCCTTTATCCAAAGAAGAGAATATATTTAATTTTGTTTCTATTTGGAAATGATGGGGAAAAAACCCTGAAACTTTGATTTTGTTTTTGCTGATTAGACAGGTTTGTTGTCATAGAAATTGTTAGCATATACTATTTATAAAAGTAAAAAAGTTGAGATTCTAATGTTATTATCTTTTACTGTGCTGAAAAGAGTTGGAGGTCAACGCCTTTTTTTCTTTTTTTCTTTTTCTCTTCTTCCCTTTTTCCTTCCCTTAGTTTTCCATTACGGTTAATTTTCCTTCGTATTTTATATTGTATTTTATAAACTAATAAAATTTGTAAAGTGAAAAAGAAGAGGCTGGACAGTCAGCTCTCATTTATCATTTTTTTCGTGCATGTAACAGAGGGTTAGCGTTTGTGGTCGCTTCTAATAGTTGGTCTTTCTTAGACGGCCATTTTTAGATGGCCTTAGTCAGTGATGGCAAACCTTTTAGAGACTGAGTGCCCAAACTGCAACCCAAAACCCACTTATGCATCGTCGAGTGCCAGGTGGGTGTGGCCCATTGACTGGGTGTGGCCAATTGGGTGGGCATGGCTGCAGTGGTAACGGCAGACTGGGTGGGACTAAAAAGTTCAATCAATCAATTCCAACTTTGCAAGATCTTTTTTTTCCCCGCGAGAAGTTGAAATTGACTGATTGAACCTTTTTTTTTTTTTTGCACATGGCGGCGGAGGCCTAAACCGAAAAGGTTTTATAAAACCCAGCTGAAGGCCTAGGACTGGGGCGATGGCGCGCGTGCCCACAGAGAGGGCTCTGAGTGCCGCCTCTGGCACCCGTGCCACAGGTTCGCCACCACTGCCTTAGATAATCTTTTCTTAAGATTGCCTCTTAGATGGCCTTTGTGGTCCCTTCTAAGTTTACGATTCTGTAACTCTGGGTGACAAATGCAACGGGTGACCTTCCTATTTTCATCTTCTAGACCAGGGGCCTTCAAACGTGGCCCTTTTATGACTTGTGGACTTCAACTGCCAAAATTCCTCAGCCAGTCACGCCTGGCTGAGGAATTCTGGGAGTTGAAGTCCACAAGTCATAAAAGGGCCATGTTTGAAGGCCCCTGGTCTAGACAGAAGGGAAATCCACAATCTTCTAAATGTTGCTGAATGACAACCTCCAATAGGGCTTTGCTGAGCTTCTGATTTCTGGTAATGTGTGCATTCCAGTATTCCTCCCACCTGACAGCTGTTTTCTCATTTTTTGGGAAAGCAGGGGAGCAACAGTCTGTTTTATTAAGATCATAGGATGAAAGGGTTCAAGGTTCCCACCCTGATCAGCAATTCTTATTCAGGTAAAATCATTGCTTCCTTCTGGATTTACAGCAAAGAAATAATGTGATACAGAAAAGTTTCTGGTTGTGATAGGGATTCCTTGGCACTTCTGTAACGTGCAGAAAAAAATCTTCCAAAAAAAGAGGTCCCCTGTTGTTTTTCATCTTCAGTTTTAAGTCAAAACAAACAGGAAGAGTTTGGAAACTGGACTGTGCTTAACTGAGTAGTACACAAACTATCGCCTGTTCCTGAATATGCAATCCACCAGTTTCTGCAATCTGGTGTCTAGCAGTCATCTTGGACCACAGCTCCCAGAATTCCACTGCAGCGTTAGCAAAGAATTTTGGAAGTTGTAGTTTCAATAATCAGGAGGCCATGATGAACCACAGCACACTGAAAGCATGAATTATATAAAAGTAACCCTTACAACAGCCCTTACAACCACAGTTGGAATCAGAATTCCCATTGCTTATCAAGGCAGTTGTTAAGTGAGTCGTGCCTGATTTTATGAACTTTTTTGCCATCATTGCTAAGTGAATCACTGCAGTTGCTAATTATGTGGTCATTAAGCATCCCTCTGTTCAAAGAAAAAAATCAAGTCCATTTCTAAGCCTGGAATAAAATGGAGGCTGCTTAAGAAAGAAGGTCTGTTTATTGATGAGGAGAACCAGCAACAGCATGGTAGTTCTGGGACAGCTGACAAGTTGATTTGATGCGTACAAGGATTTTTATACAGTTTTACAGCATTTTCTAATTTGGAGGTTTGCTTTGTGTTCTTTTGTTATTAGATTTCTTTAGCTTGTTTTGCAAAAGCTAGCAATGGGTCTAAAATACTGACTTCCTTGGGTTTTAATCCTGTCAAACCAATGTAATTAATTTTACCCCCTTATGTTTAGTCTGTCTATTACCTCCATTGAGCTCTCTTTGTGAATCAACAGGCCTGATTCAATGTTTCCACTTTTCGCAATAGCCAGGGGTTTCATGAGTGAAACATTGTTTCTGTATTTCTTTTCCTGAGTTTCATTCTTGTGATTTGGGGGGCATAGTAAAAAGGATTGGGTGTGTATGTTGTGTTCTTACTACCCGCCATTGACTTTGCTTGTTGGAAGCTGATTGAGAAGATATCAAACGACGATCACATGACCCCAGCACTCTGCAACCATCGTAAATTCATGTCGGTGGTCAAGCATCCAAATTCTAATCACATGACCACGAGGAAGCTGCAATGGTCATAAATGTGAGGACTAATTGTAAATCATTTTTTCAGTGCCATTGTCACTTCCAGCAATCGCTAAATGGTTGTAAGTCGAGGACTATATGTAAACAGAACATGGTGTTACAACAAAGCATCATATTTTGTGAGACTGATTCATTGGACAAACATACTGTGTTTCCCTGAAAATAAGACCCAACTGGAAAATAAGCCCTAGCATTATTTTTCAGGACGCTTGTAATATAAGCCCCACCCCAAAAATAAGCCCCAGTTAAGATTGTCAGCCAGACGGACACATTTACTATCATATTTTCCTGAAAATAAGACCTAACCAGAAAATAAACCCTAATGCATCTTTTGGAGCATAAATTAGTATAAGACCTGGTCTTATTTTGGGGGGAAAACGGGGTAGTAACTTTATACATACTGGTGCTCCCTGTGATACAAGGGAAATCCTGATTTAAGAATAAAGCCAACTGTTAATAATAATAATAAAGTTGGAAGGGACCTTGGAGGTCATTGAGTCCAACCCCCTGCTCAGGCAGGAAACCCTATACCATTTCAGACAAATGGCTGTCCAGTCTCTTCTTAAAAACTTCCAGTGTTGGAGCATTCACCGCTTCTGGAGGCAGGTTGTTCCACTGGTTAATTGTTCTAACTGTCAGGAAGTTTCTCCTCAGTTCCAGGTTGCTTCTCTCCTTGATTAGTTTCCATCCGTTGCTTCTTGTCCTGCCTTCAGGCGCCTTGGAGAATAGCCTGACTCCCTCTTCTTTGTGGCAGCCCCTGAGATATTGGAAGGCTGCTATCATGTCACCCCTAGTTGAATGGCTGGTTGCCATTTTTAGAAATGGAGAAAAAGAGGAAAAAGCACAATTTTTTAAAATGGGAGAATAACACCCAAAGGAGAAACTAAATTAGAGAAGATACTGCAGATGTCCAGAAGAAAGTTCGCACTGGATATAGGCCTAGCTGCCCATTAATGGATCTCTTGCGGGTCTACAGATATCTTTACTAGGTAATCAAATGGACATTATTGTTCTGATATCAGATTGGAGTCCAGCTGGTATATTAGTTTAACAGAATTACAAAGAGAAATAAATCAATAATGCAATAACAAAACCTCCATTATATGCTGCATGAGGGAAGCAGACATAATTACTACGAAAATCTTAATGAGAAAGCAAGATTTATTGCTTTTGACCTCAACCTTTCCAACCCAAGGAAAAAATGCATTACTTATATAAAATTATGGTACAAGGGTTGAAATGGGGTTAAGGAGATGCACTCAATATTTACTTAATTTACATTTTAAAATCCACACACACCCCATCCCAACCCCAGTTCCAAGAAAAAAATATTTCCAAGAAAAAAAATCCTTCTGATATTAAGGATATCAGACAGGAAAACAAATCCTTTTATTTATATTTATTGACTTTTTATATGGTAAAAGATAAACTAAAAAGAAAAGAAAAGAAGAAAGGGCAAGAAAAAAAGAAAAAGGAAACTAAATTTAAGAAATATATAAGTGATTTCCGGTCTTCTTTTCAACAAAATAACAGAGTTGGAAGGGACCTTGGAGGTCTTCTAGTCCAACCCTCTGCTCAAACAGGAAATCCTATACTATTTCAGACAAATGGTTGTCCAATCACTTCTTAAAAATCTCCAATGTTGGAGTCTCTACAACTTCTGGAGGCTAGTTGTTTCACCGATTAATTGAAATTTCTCCTTAGTTCTAGATAATTACATTCCTATTGTTTCTCTCTCATCTATTTTACAAATACCTCACATCAAATCCAAAAATCCTCAATTCAATTTTTTTCTTCTTTCAGAAAAAAAACCCTATAAGATTTCTAGTCTATCCAAAAAGTTTATGTTGCTTGCATGCACCTGGAAAACAAATCCTGAGCACTCTTTGTAATATATATATATATATATTCAATGACACAGTCCTCGATCCCCGGGAGAAATATAAACCAGCTGTTTATTGTTTAAAAGTTTAAAACAATAAAAACAACTATTTACAATATTAAAACAACTTAGCTTTTGCTGGTCCCCTGCCAGCGTCCTCAGAGTAAAATTTTGGGGTGGAGATTACTTTTATAAACTTTTATAAATACTCTGAGGACGCTGGCAGGGGACCAGCGAAAGCTAAGTTGTTTTAATATTGTAAATAGTTGTTTTTATTGTTTTAAACTTTTTAACAATAAACAGCTGGTTTATATTTCTCCCGGAGATCGAGGACTGTGTCATTGAACAGATATGCCCGGGATTCGTATTTTTGCAGTCATCAAAGATATATATATATATATAATATATATATATATATAATATATATAATTATATATATATAATAAAGCAAATAAATAAAAACGATCACCGGGATAAAAATCTTAAAACAAAGATTGTTTAGTTTACAAAGCTGAGCTTTCGTCGGCCACACTGCCGACATCATCAGAGCATATAACGCATATATATATCACCTGTCTCAGTTATAAAGTGAATATTGTAATGAAAACATATGTCGGATCATCTGCTGCAGTTGAACTACGTACATAAATGCACTTGAAGTTATGGCCCTATTACAATATCCACTTTCTAAAACCACCAATGCCAACAGAATCAACCAAGCTTTAATAAAAACCCTTCTATTTCTGTAATAATGGAATTGCTTAAAATGCCTTGTGGAATGAAAGGGGCTAAATATGTTTTTTAATAAAAGAGGGCTATTTTTGGATAGCTATAGTGCTCTATTTGAAAGAAAACATAATAAATATTGCCTGTATACCTTTGGGGAATTCTGTATGCCACATAAACTTAATTTATATTTCTGAAGCATTTAAAACAACTCTCAGCCAAGAACAGAACATTGTTGGATTCCTCCTCCTCCTCCTCCTCCTCCTCCTCCTCCCCCCCCAGACATTAGCTAGGTATAGCAGTATTTATACAATGTAAACTAGTCACCATCAACACTAATAATAAGATAGTCAACTTAAACCATTACAGATAAAGAAAAGTTAATATCAAGGTTAACTATAATTCTGAGAAGTTAATGAACATAAAATTGCTTGAATTGTACAGTTGAAGCTAAGTAAGCCATAAAATATTGGGAAGACTGCCTATTTTGACTCCTAGTACAGCTGCCACTGGGAGAGCATGTAAGAATAAAGAGGTTGCCAGGCCACGTACATGATGTGGCTAGAATCAAGGAAGGGAGACCTTCCTGATGCGAACTCAGCATTTAAAACCTGACCAAAGCAAAATAAAATCGGATCGTATCACGCAGGAAGTGACTTTTAACAGATGAATTTTCCCCTCTCCTCTGAAGCTGTATCATTCTTACTTAGGATTTATTTATTTAATGTAATTTAACTGTTTTAATTTTATCACTCGTCAACAAAAAAGTATAATGTCAGAAGAACTGGAAAATCAAAAACTCCTAGATTAAGTTGTAATGATGAAAAGGGTCCACCCTGACTTGATAATCTAAAAACCCAAATTTTAGGGATCTTAGTTTTCAAAATCTAGAAAGATATAAATAAAACTGACCCTTTGTTGCCCTTTACGCACGATGGCCTAATTTAATACAGAACACTGCCCTTTTGTCCAATAATAGGAACAAAATCATTTCAAATTGCCCCAAACTGAATTACAGCTTTTCTTTTTCAGAAATGATGCTATTTGAGTTTGCAGGCTGTTTCTGATAAACTATTGTTGCTATAGACACTCAGTCTGGGGTCAACTTTGTGCAATCATAGAGTTCCTTTTCCAACAATTCTTCTATTGTCTGGCTGAATTATTGGATTGCACTTTCACTTTCGCTCAGTAATACAGGTGCAAAACATTTCATTTACAGAACCTATTCAGTCTACCGTGCCAGCAAGCAGAGTAGTTTAAAAATCTTTTGATTGAGTCCTTCTTGAGTGCCTCTAAACCTGACACCTTAGATATATAAGTGTTGGGGCTATACAAATTCTTCGCTAAAATATTAAGAATTTTGGGGCCTGTGGTTCCAACAGCATTGGGGAGATGCCAAGGAAAACCTATTGCTAACATTATTCATTTCTAAGGACAAACATCTTGTTTCATCATTTTCCTGCTAGACTACTGCAATGCATTCTCCATGAGTCTGCCTTTGAAGATTACTCAAAAACTGCAATTGGTCTAAAAGGCTGCAGTCCATTTTCTTTTCTCCAGGGGGGGCTCTATGTCAGTTTTTCTCAATTTCAACAGCTTTACGATGTGTGGGAGTAAGATTTCTGGAGATTTAAGTCCACATCTTAAAGCTGCTCTACTGTTCTGGTCAACTTCCCTTGGAATGATGGCTTGTATCATCCCTCTTAATGTCCCAGAAGGTGGATCTTCTCTATACATCATTTGACCAATTATTGCTGTTTTTAATTTCAATTTAACTGTTCTGTTATTGCTTTTATTATTTCAATATTACTTTATATTTTATATATTGTATATTGCTTTGAGGATTAATCCATTTTCTGGGTTCGCCCAATATGCCCAATCATAAACTAACAAAGGTTTCTACATGGTTTGTAAATATGTATGTAGTTTTTATATACATTAGGGCATGTATATAAATTAGGGCATGTCAAGCTACAAAAGCTAAGGTTAACTGTAATCAAGTTCATTATACTGGGTGTGTAATAGCCACAGGGTCTTTATCTAACCTTTAGTATAAGATATACAAAACCAGTGTAACTTAAGAGGAATGGTTTCTGGGTAAAGGTCATTTTGCATCCATTGGTCTTGTTAAATAAATTGAGACTCTTTATTTACTAATAAATTAAATCAAGTGCTGCCTAAATGAATATAATTTATAATGTATGATTTCGTGCAAAGCTATAGCAGAGAAGCTTCCAGTGATATTGGGTTTGCTTTAAGACATAGGTGGATGTCACTGTGTGGGTGTATATAGTTCTTGCATATATGTGTGCTAAAGTTCCTTGAGAAACTGCACATTTGAGTTCTGACAGATATGCAAGCCAACATCACGCTTCTCGGGAATGGTAGAAGCCACAACCCGAAAGTACGCTTGCTCAATTCCGGTTTTGCTCTTTTTTTTTTTAGCGGGAAACCTGACATCACTAATACAAGACGGCGGAGACGAAGGTGCGCTTGCGCATCTCTCGCATATGACCTTTGGTGACCCGCACCTGTGTCCTAACGGGGGGAGGGAGGAGCTGCAGTTCCACACATGCGCACCTCTAGATTGTAAACCGGGTTTTTTTTCTAGGTGACGTCAGTGCAGTAGATGACATAATTTATGGCGTGATACGTCAGGACGCTAGCTTCTGGTTTCAGTTCGGCCCACGGGGCG
The DNA here is from genome assembly GCA_023970755.1 of Azemiops feae. Classification (NCBI taxonomy): domain Eukaryota; kingdom Metazoa; phylum Chordata; class Lepidosauria; order Squamata; family Viperidae; genus Azemiops; species Azemiops feae. The sequence goes on from JALGBA010000241.1 coordinate 1,688,094, forward strand.
TTCTCTATGGTGCGCTAGCTCCCCTAGAGTGCCTCGTATCCTTCCGGAGGTGGCCCCGCCTTTGGGGCGAGGATAAAGACTGGTTTTGGCGGGAATTGTAAGGTAAGGCGCGCTGAGGGAGAATGCGCGAAAGATTCGCAAGTGGTTCTCGGGAAGCGGCTGGGGACGATGGCCTCCGGTATTTTGTCTTCCCCGCATGCATTTTAAATTAGAAACGGGCCCAGCGCTGTGGACTCGACCACTCTCTGTTTCTGGGCCTGTTCTTTGGGGTGGCTCCGCCCCCGCCCCGCCCCTTCTGTCCTTCCAGGGAAGTTGGGAGTCTGGAGAAGGACTCGTTCACACAACACGATACATGGGTTCACGGTGCAACGGGGGGGGGGGGTCTGCGAAGCCTTAATGGTAGCTGGTTCACACAAGTGGTTAGGAAGAAGGCCACGAGGTACTCAACCCCACTGGCCTGTTGTGTGAACAGGCCTTTTGATTAAATAGAGACAGGTGGGAAAGCATAAGACGCGTTTGTTCTGTTAGGAGACCGAGTGAGAGACCAGGATGAAACCGGTAGCACCTTTTCTGACTGACTTTGTGAGCTTGCACGGGTTTACAGGTAGAGGTAATTGCCCAAAGTGACTTCATTTGCCCTGCTTTTACCCCCTTGAAGTCCCTCCTGGTGCAGATCTCAAGCGACCATTTTGGAAAAAAGACACTTCGACTGCATCAATGAGTGAGATGTTGCTGAACTCGCATAACCGTCCTAGAAGAATTCAGCCAGTTTCAAAAGGTTTCAACAAACATAATGGATGTTTCAATGTGTTGCCATTGTTCATGGATAAATTACTCCAGATCTGTCTCACATGTAATCTGCATCTGCCTAAACTATCTGTCTTTTCTCACTTCTTCCCCATTTAAACCCTACATGAGTTTACCCACTCCATTCATCTGATGAAGTGAGCTGCAAACCCCCCCCCCCATGTCTGTTAATAACATTTGTTATTAGTCAGGAAAAGTGCTACCATATTTTGGATTTTTGGCTACTATACACTAACGGTTTGCCTCCTCCTAGTGAAAGCAAGCTGGTTGAATTACATATGTCTTTGGGTTCATATTTTGGGGTTCCGTGTATTTTTCTTTAAATATTCTCAGGTTATTGTGTGATGGTAATTGCCTGTCAAATGCATGGCCTCCTATTGTTCTCTAAATGTGTATTAGAATATAAAGTAGTAGACTGATCTCTCTTGCTGGATAATGAATGTGATTCCCCAAAGGTCTTGGACAGTTGTTGAGTACACTGAGTAAAATGGAACCGTTGTGTTATAGGAGCAGTTGCAATGCAGGTAGTCCTCGACTTAAAACCATTAGTTTAGTAACCATTCAAAGTTACAATAGCCCTGAAAAAAATGATTTATGAACAGTCCTCACACAACTGTTACGGCATCTCCATGAACAAAATTTGGGGGCTGGGCAACCAGCATACATTTATGATGGTTGCAGCATCCCATGATCAGATAATCTCCATTTGCAACTTTCCCAGCAACTTCCGACAAGCAAGGTCAATGATGGAAGCTGGACTTGCTTAATGACTCTGTGATTCACTTAACAACTACAGTGATTCTCATAACTATAGCAAAAGTTGTAAAATCAGCTGTGACTCACTTAAACAAGGCTTTGCTTAGCAATGGAAATTCTGGTCCCAATTGCGATTGTAAGTTGAAGACTATAATCTATACTATAATTTTTCAAGGCAGACCAGTAATACATGTCTAATCCTTTTCCATTCCTCCCATTACAGGTTGCTAGGGTGAAAAAAAGCAACAATGCAGACATTTTTGAAAGGTCCAGTCAGTGCTAAACCTCTCTCTACTAAAGAACGGGGAGCCGCTGCAACTGCAGGAAGCAGTGGGGAGAGCAAGAAACTCAGACCCATTCCTTGGGTCGAAAAATAGTAAGAATTTTGCTCTGGTTTGGAATCTGAGTAATGTAATCACTGAGGATGAATCTGTAGACTAGAACTCCTGGGGAATGAGGATGTCTTGTCCAGGAGGTGTTTCAAATTAGCTTTTTGATTGTAACCACCAGATCTGTCTGCTTTTTCCTGTGTCTGTCTTTCATTGGATCTTCTGCATTTAATTGGACTGCATACTTATTGACAAGGATATTCATGCTAGTCCAAAGTAATTTTGGCCCATGTTTTTATTGTTAGGGGAGTTTATTTATTAAATTTGTATGCTATTCATTTCACCATCAAGTGACTCTAGGAAGCTTACCACAAGATAAAAATGATAATATAATATCATTAAACCAGCATTACCATTAAAATTAAGATAGCTAAGGAAGGGAGCAATATACAGTGGGGTGCAGGTAGAGTTGCTTGCAGAAGACTATAAGGGACTTTGTGAAAAAATGAGCCTGCAATGATCTGCTATGATCTGCTATGGTGCTTTGTGTTCATTTATTTCTAATGTTACTGTTCAACAGAAAATATAAGCCCTGAAACAGAGCCGGTACAGTACAATGTTCTGTTTCACTTCATCACCTTGTCTCATAAGAATACATTTTTAAAATGTATTTAGACTCTTGCATTATTTCAGTCATTACCTGAAATGACACTACCATATGTGCTCACTGGACCACCTAAGGAGATTGGAAAAGATTATATGGACGCTCAGTCAGTATTGAAGTCAATCCTTTATCTGATGATATGGAGACACCTAGTCTCTCCATCATGTGGTATTTTGCTGATGCCTGCTTTTTTTTCATAGTGTGAAGGATAAATGATACCCTTATGTGTAATGACTGTTATTATAACACAATAGTTATATATTTGTACAATTTTGATTTTTTTTTCTTTGAATAATGTATCATTGATTGCCTTCATCTTATTAAGACCATTAATGGTTGGAATTTAGATTCTGTTATTGTGGCAGCTACATGTTCAGACTTCTAAACAATAAAAGAGGTGCAAAGCTCTTTGATCTAAAGAATAAGAGTTGGAAGGGACCTTGGAGGTCTTCTAGTCTAACCCCCTGCTTAAGCAAGAGACCCTATACCATTTCAGACAAATGGCTATCTAATCTTTTCTTGAAAATCTCCAGTGATAGAGCACTGAAGATACTGTAATCATAATATTCCTTTTGATTTCTAAAGAGTAATTACTACAGCATTTAATGCTGTGTTCATTTTTAACCATCTAGCCGTCCAAAATGCATGGATGATGTTGCGTTTCAAGAGGAAGTTGTGGCAGTACTGAAGAAATCATTACAGGGAGTTGATGTGAGTGCTGCAGTCATTAAAATAATTATTTCATGTGGAAATTAAATGAAAATGGGAAAAAATTGTACTATTGCTCGCTCTTCATTGGTTTACAACTAATATCAAAATTCAAGTATACCCTTAACTGTTGAAAGACGCTTATTGTGAATAAAGGAGCCAGCTTCCTGAATATTTAAAGTAGCAATATCTCGTTTTTATCATACCGTCGTTACACTGCCATTGATATTGCATGTGCCATTTGATAATACAAGTAGTCCTCGACTTAGGACCACAATTGAGCCCAAAATTTATGTTGCTAAGCAAGACAGTTAAGTAAGTTTTGCTCCATTTTATGACCTTTCTTGCCACCATTATTAAGTGAATCACTGCAGTTGTTAAGTTAGTAACATGGTTGTTAAGTGACTCTGGCTTCCCCATTAACTTTGCTTGTCAGAAGGTCGCAAAAGGGGATCACATGACCCAGGACACTGCAACTGTCATAAATATGAACCAATTGCCAAGTGTCTGAATTTTGTTCATGTGACCACAGGGATGCTGCAACAGTTGTAAGTGTGAAAAAATGGCCTTAACTCACTTTTTTCAGTGGCGTTGTAACTTTGAACACTAAATAAACACTTGTAAGTCGAGGATTACCTGTACTTCTTAAAAGCTTGGTTTACATATTGCAAGGTATTAAAATTTGCAGCAGTTAAACTTCTAAATATACTTTGTAATCTACTTTATGGGAGTGGCTTATAGCTTCTGCTGTTAATGATGTCTTATGTCCCTCTTTATGTTTCTTACGACTTTTCTTTACAAAGCAACTTAGAGTAATTGTAAATTATATATATATATCAATACTTTTTAAAAATGCTGTTGCTTCTCCCTAAGCAACTAATATTTAAGAATATTAATTATTTCAAAACCTCTTATTGGCTCAGATTGAAAAAAGAACTAAGCAACTTGCTGTGCATGTTGAAAGGTTTCTGGTTCTAGTATCTTCTACAAAATACGAAGGGTTTTTTGTTTTTGTCTTTTTTGTTAACGTGGTGGGGTTTTGAAAGCTCCCTTTGGTACTGTATAGGTCAATGGTGGCGAACCTTTTAGAGACCGAGTGCCCAAATTGCAACCCAAAACCCACTTATGTATCGCTGGGTGCCAGGTGGGCATGGCCCACTGGGTGGGCGTGGCCTCTGCTGCCCGGATCTATGCCATCAGATCTATGCCCCACGGCTGAGAGAGCGAGAGCGCAGGCGCATGTGGAGAGGCGGAGGGGAGCAGCCTGGCCCCGCCTCCCTCTGGGGCAGTGATGGTGAACCTTTTAGAGACCCAAAAACTGCCCCCCCCCGTCCCCGCTCCGCCCTGCCCACTGGGCCACCCACCACCTCCACGGCCTGCCACAGATCACCCAGGTAGCCCAGCAGCGCCATGGCGGCCACGCCCTCTGCCTGTGCCCCGCAGCATCATCTGTGCATGACGGGCCGCAAGGGCGGAGTCTTGTCCCCGCTGCCCGGCTACCATGTCCTTTGCTGCGCTGCTTCATGTGGGCCGCGCCCGGGGGCGGCTCTCCTCTGGGGAGGCTGCTGGTGAGGAGGGGGCCGTGGGAGGAGACGGGGCTGGGGCGATGGTACGTGTGCCCACAGAGAGGGGTCCGAGTGCCGCCTCTGGCACGCGTGCCATAGGTTCGCCACCACTGATATAGGTATCTGCTCAAAGAAAAGACCATTAAACACAAACCTACAATATCTATTTGAGTCTTCACCATTGTCTTAAATGCCTTGCTTTCAATATTCAGACATGTTTGAATAACTGCATCTCTGTTTTGTTGGAATGTACTTTCTATGTAGATTTCATAGTTCTCTAACATAGTTTTACCGTGTGAATTGTAATTTATAAATTTCCATGTATTTCTAATCTTTTCTGAATCGGAATAAGCTGCCTGCAGGTACATTCATTCCATTGTTGGAAAGAATACAATACCATAAGTGGGTCATATTACAGCCCTGTTTAAATATGGCCATTAATTCTGCAATTCTTTTATACATTTCCCTGGAATTAAGTTCTGTTAAACCCACTGGTCTTTCTTTTCAGAAAGTTTAGAACAGGGGTCTTCAAACTTGGCCCTTTTATGACTTGTGGACTTCAACTCCCAGAATTCCTCAGCCAGGCATGCTGGCTGAGGAATTCTGGGAGTTGGTCCACAAGTCATAAAAGGGCCAAGTTTGAAGACCCCTGAAATAGAACATAGCTTGTTGGGTTAAGAATGTGTGAGGCAAATGAGGAGTAGATATAGCAACAGCGTTATAGAGAAAATATGCATACAAATTTTAGAATTTTTTCCCTCTCTAATAATGTTTTTTTCTTATACTTGTGGTTGTTTGAAAAATAGGAAAGTATGTATTTGCTAAATATCATATTTTTAAATTTTTCTTTCTGTTGCAGCTTCCCAACCTCTTGTTCTATGGCCCTCCTGGAACTGGGAAAACATCTACTATTTTGGCAGCAGCTAGAGAACTCTTTGGGTAATACGGAGTTCAGTGAAATTGAATTTGACTCTTATACATGTGTTGTTCTACTCATTAGTGTTTCTGGCATGAACATCTTGAAATTTTATTACACAGTAAGAATGGGTCCTGTTCAGAATAAAGAATAAAATAGATAACTGTATATTTGTAATGCTGATTGTTGGCCAGCTGAAGAATGAAGAATTCCTAAATGTGGACATGGATGCAAATGCAATATCTAGGACAGTGATAGGAAAGTTACCACACATTGTTTTGGATTCCAGTATCATCAACCCCAACCTGTGTGTCAAATCTCCAGGGAAAATGGGATATGTTGTCCAAAACATGTTTCTCTGTCCTGTTTTAGAAACACACAAGGGAGTGTGAATTTAACAGGCAGGACTAAATGCTGCAAGTTATTGTAGTAGGTAGATTTGGAATTTTGAGACCCTATTTTAGCAGCCTTGTGAAATAACTGCCTTGCTGAGCATAGGAGATTCTGCTTTATCAAAAGGCAGGTTGATCAGTTTGCTTCTCACCAGCTTCTCTAGTCCACCTCCATCTTTTTTCCTAGGGCACGTTTCCAAAGAACCATCCCTATTTCATTTTTTAAATCCCATGAAGACTGTATGGATCCCCAAAGCATTGTTGGAAATTTAGATTAGGCTTGAATTTGATTATTTATTTGGGGAATGATGGCTCCCCATGTATTATTTTCATTAAAGTTTCCAAATAACTAATAAAATCAGGGGAGCATTAAGGGTGGTGTCTACAGAGCCCTTGATATATTTCTAGGCATTAAGTTGACCCAGAAGTAACCCAAAACTAGATTTGATTTGAAATGAGCAGAAAGGTATTTTGATGCTAACTGTTGTCAACTAAAATTTACATTCTTGCAATTGAGCTTTCCACAACTTGAGCTTCTACATGTAGTAGGACTGCAAGTTCCAGAATTTCAGTCAGAAGCCATGCCACCTGGGAAAACCTGGGCATATGAATCCCAACGCATCTGGAAGGCACTATAATGGGGAAGTGTCGGCTCTTCAAGATAGACCAGCTTGCGAAACAGACACTGCTTGAACATTGGAACTCTATTGTTGTTATGGTTCATCTCAGATAGATGTTCGGACTAGATTTGGCATTTTTATCCATCTATCAAATCCTTCCCAAGGACCTAGGATAGGCAGATGTGGATGTTTCATGGTGTTAATGGTATCATCGCAGGATGTAAGCTGTTCCAAGTAAAATTGCCTTTTGCAATTGATTGATGGTGATTTTGTCAATGCCACTGGTGTTCAGGTTGTGCTCCAGATGTTTTGGGATTGCACCCAAAATGTCTTATTACTATTGCTACTACCTTTGTTTTCTTTTGCCACAGTCATTCTGTTTCTATTTGCAGGTCTTTGTATTTTGGTATCTTCTCTAATTCTTTCTCTTCTCTTCTGCTGTCTCCCAAGTACTGCCATGCCCACTATCTAGTCTTTTTTTCTTTCTTATCGACAATTGTTGGAGTGTTATGTGGCAGGTACTTGTCTTTCTGAATTCTAAAGTCCCAGAGCAATTTAGCTTCTTCATTTTCTATTGCTTCTTCTATTATTATTATAGAATGCAGTAACAGAATCTTGAAAGTTGGACAGATTCTCTCTCTTCCCCCTAAAGAGAATAAAAATGGGACAATCTTCAGTTTTTTTCTTCACTCCCTCCCCTCTATCCTGGCTAAACTAATGTTTGCATAAAAGTTGTGTCCCTGTACTCCTCTACGGAAAGGGTGATATAGCGGTTGACTATTGGAATTCAAAATGTGAACCTGGATTAGGAGTTCTTCTTAAGAAATTTATTAAACGATGTTTACATTTCTTTTGTTTTAAATAGTCCTGAATTGTTCCGGCAGAGAGTCCTTGAATTAAATGCATCTGATGAACGTGGAATACAAGTCATTCGAGAGAAAGTCAAGACTTTTGCTCAATTAACAGTTTCGGGAAATCGTTCAGAGTAAGCTCTCTCGGATAATATTTCACTCTATTCCAGGTTAAGATGAGTTGCTTTGTAATGCTAAAATAAACTACGAGTCAGCACTGCACTATGAGGCTCTCAAATGATGTCTTAGTGAGTCATCTGAACTTTACTACGTATAATCTTGGGGAATTTATCATTCACTAACTACATATCTTTGCTAATGTCTCCGATAGACCATGTGTAGGCACTGTGAAATGTAATGTAATTTATTAAAATACTTAAACTGAATCCTCCAGTTAATTGAAATAGCTTCAACTATCCCTTTGGGTAATCTCTCTTGCTCTCTTGATCAGATTATGATAAGAAATAGATTAATTTCTTGATTCTCTTTTGAATACTCTATAAGCAGAAAGCCATATGGAAAATTTAAAGCAGGAAAAGTATGAGTGTATTTGGCTTGTTTTTTTCTGCCTGTTTTTTTTCTTTTTTTCTGGGATTTAGGGACAAATAACTACTTTAGCTAAAATCACATTCCTTTGGATTCTTAAATCCCCTTTTGAAAAGTGAAATTGACGCCTTAAGCTTCTGTAAAACTCAAGGATCAGATGTTGCCCTTAAACTTACCTCCTAAAAGGCCAGAAACTTTGGCCTTGTTAAGTATGGACAAATTTGGGGAAGTCACAAAAATACCTTCAGTGTGTGAATGCCAACACTTTCCATAAAGCAGTGGTGGCGAACCTATGGCACGGGTGCCAGAGGCGGCACTCAGAGCCCTCTCTGTGGGCACGTGTGCTGTCACCCCAGTCCTAGGCCTTCAGCTGGGTTTTATAAAACCTTTTCGCTTTAGGCCTCCGCCGCCGTGTGCAAAAAAAAAAAAAGGTTCAATCAGTCAATTTCAACTTCTTGCGGGGAAAAAAAAGATCTTGCAAAGTTGGAATTGATTGATTGATTTTTAGTCCCACCCTGTCTGCCGTTACCACCGCAGCTACGCCCACCCAATTGGCCATGCCCACCCAATTGGCCACACCCAGCCAATGGGCCACACCCATCCGGCACTCGGCGATGCATAAGTGGGTTTTGGGTTGCATTTTGGGCACTCAGTCTCTAAAAGGTTCGCCATCACTGCCATAAAGGAATCCATGGGAAATAAAAGCTCTAGCAGAAAATAATGTGGCCTCTTTCGAATAACAGTGAGACAGTTCCACAGTGCAACAATATTTAGTTTAAGTTGGGGAGCAGAATGGGGAAAGCTCCAATTTAGAATTTTTCCCACTGTAAGCTCTGAACGGTGAGCAATGTTTACGTCAGAATGTGTTTGCCAGTAGACTTGTTGACAGCAATGCTTGTGCTAGCACCATAAATGGCTCACACGTGCTTTTGTGATTGTTTGTGTTTAGCGGCAGACCATGCCCGCCTTTTAAGATCATAATCCTGGATGAGGCAGATTCTATGACCTCGGCAGCTCAAGCAGCTTTAAGGCGCACCATGGAGAAGGAATCTAAGACCACACGATTCTGCCTTATCTGTAATTACATCAGCCGGTGTGTATAAATTACAGCGTGTGTTTGTATTTATTTACTCTTATGAAAAATACATTAGATAAATACACCTTTGAGTCCACTCACCTCTTGGTAGCATCATGGGTATATTGCTGAGATTTTCTGGGGAATGTTATAGATGTTTTTATAACTCAGCCTTTTTTTGGCTGATTTTTCAGCTTCCCACTCTAGCCTTCAACCCTGGGATTTCCTGGTGTTTTCCCATCCAGATAATAACCAGATCTGACCATTCATAAATTCTGAGTCTATACTTGGTTATCTCTTGTTTGTTAAAATATCATTTGAAGAAATCAAAGAATGTATTTTAATTTTAAAGACAATTATGTTCTACTGTCGGAAAAAAATGAGTATGATAACAATGCTAATACGTGAAAATGTATATCCTGCCAACCTAACAGTTTGAGAGCAAGCAAATGTAAACAGTTACCACTTTGGTGGGAAGGTAACAGTTCCGTGCGCCTTTGCTGTATAATCATGCTGGTCATATGACCACAAAAAATGTCTTTGGACAATGCTGGCTCCCTTGACTAAGAAACAGATGATCATTGTGCCCTAGAGTCGGACACGACTGGACAGGGAAACCTTTACCTTCATAGGCTGTGGAAAGACACTACGTTGCATGAAAATAAGAACAGAGTCCTCCAGTTACTGAGTTTCTCTTCCTGTCTTGGATAGAATCATTGAACCAATTACATCTCGATGCTCCAAATTTCGTTTCAAGCCACTTTCTGACAAAATCCAACGCCAGAGACTTCTAGACATTGCTAAAAAGGAAAATGTGATAATCAGCAATGAGGTAACATGCCAATTAATTACAAAAGTCTTTGTCGTAGTAATGTGAACAAAAGGTTTTATTCATTAATGGGTTTTTTGCCAGTAGAATAGATAACACCTGTGAATGGAAGACCCTGTCTTCCCGAAGGTTCCTGCACACAGCTTAGAGGTGCAGCACATAATTGGAGGATCCCCTTGGACAGGGGAAAAGAAACCTCTGCTGTATTAAATACAGCTTATAAAGTTTAATTGTATGTTCCTTCATCTGAGAAGCAGACTTAGAATAGTCTTTCCAAAACGGGATCTCTAATTTCATTGATACTAACTCCAAATTGCCAGGGTTGGGAAGATGAACTTAAATGTAATACTTGGAGATTGTACATAAACATTTGGACTTCACACTCCAATCACCGAAGTTCAATAGAAGTTTAACATGCCCTCCCCACCCATACTTCCAAAAGAAATGCATTACCTGCATTAATGAGGATTGAACTATCTGTGGCTAACCATAAATGAAACCCTTCCTTCCTTCCTTCCTTCCTTCCTTCCTTCCTTCCTTCCTTCCTTCCTTCCTTCCTTCCTTCCTTCCTTCCTTCCTTCCTTCCTTCCTTCCTTCTTTCCTTCCTTCCTTCCTTCCTTCCTTCCTTCCTTCCTTCCTTCCTTCCTTCCTTCCTTCCTTCCTTCCTTCCTTCCTTCCTTCCTTCCTGCCTGCCTGCCTGCCTGCCTGCCTGCCTGCCTGCCTGCCTGCCTGCCTGCCTGCCTGCCTAAAAACAACAACATATACAATCCAGATTAAAAACAACAATAAACTGAAGGAAGATCCAGTCAAACAAACATATCACACACCCAATAAGGGACTCAGAACCTTAGCCCAAAGCCTGGGACATCAGTCAAGTCTTTTAAGACCCACCAGAATGCCATCAGGGTGGTAAACACCTGGATCTCAAGGGGAACCAGTGGGCAAACACTGAATCAAAGAAGGCACACTTCCAGGGTCCTGATAGATGAATTGTGTCTCAAAGGAATTTGGAGCATGCCAACTGTTGGAATCAACCAGACACCACAGGAAATAGGCAATTCATAAAGTAACCAGTCCCTATTCTATGTAGGACTTTATAGGTAATATCTAGTACTTAGAATTGCACATGGAAGCCAACCTGGAAACCAGTGCAGCTCGTGAAGCAGAAGTATCACATGGACATAGTGAAATACCTCCATCACTGCCTATGTGGCTTCATTCTGGGCTAGTTGAAGCTTCCAGGTGATCTTGAAGCACAGCCCCCTGCAGCGTGCATTGCAATAGTCAAGCCGTGAGATGACCAGGGCATGAGTGACTGCCTGAAGTGCCTCTTGATTTAGGAAAGGACAATACAGGTGTACCTGATGAAGCTGTGCAAAGGCCTTCCTTGGTGCAGCTTCCACCTGCTGATTGAGCAGGAGCTGATAGTATAGGACAGTGATGGTGAACCTTTTAGAGACCGAGTGCCCAAATATCGGCCCCGGCCCTCGCTCCGCTCCCCTCCCTGCCCGCTCCACCCCACCCGCCCGCAGGGCCACCCACCGCCTCCACGACCTGCTGCAGATTGCCCAGGTGGCCCAGCAGTGCCATGGCAGCCACGCCTTCCGCCCGCGCCCCGCAGCATCAACTGCGCGTTACAGGCCGCAAGGGTGGAGTCTTGTCCCCACTGCCCGACTGCCATGTCCTTGGCTGTGCTGCTCCGCGTGGGCCGCGCTCGGGGGCGACTCTCCTCCAGGCGGGGCTGCTGGTGAGGGGGCCGCGGGGGGAGGTGGGGCTGGGGCAACGGCGCATGTGCCCACAGAGAAGGCTCTGAGTGCCGCCTCTGGCACGCGTGCCATAGGTTCACCACCACTGGTATAGGAAGACTCCTGAAGTGTGCATCACTTTCAAATGTGGATTTATTCTGCCATCCAAGGTTAAAAATAGAATATCCCCAAATGTAGGTGGCCCAAACATCCACAGTCACTCAATCTTGGTAGAATTGAGTTGATGGTTCCTCCCCCACCAAACCTGCACAGCCTCCAGACAACTTCAGTAGTCCCACCTGACTAACTGAAACTGACTCCAAAGGAAGGAAAACCTCCATAAAACTGTGGTTTATTCCTAACCCCTGGTCTTATGAGCTAGCCCAAAAGGATACCATGATTGGCGATTTCAAAAGTTGTTAGACATCAGGGAGAATAACCATGGAAGCTTCACTCCCATCCTGGTTCCACCACAGATTATTAACAAGCTACAAATTTAGTATAATATGATTAAAAAAAAGTGTGCTTTGCAAAATGGTATTCATTGTTTTCCTTTTCTCCATATGATTTCTTTTCTGTTTCTTTTATTTTAAATATTTATTGTGTTATATAGGCAATCGATTACCTTGTTCATGTGGCAGAAGGGGATTTGAGAAAAGCAATCACACTTCTTCAGAGTGCGACGCGACTGACGGGCGGAAAAGAAGTGACAGAGAAAACTGTTATTGAAATTGCAGGGGTAAGCCTTGTTTCGAGATGATGTATTTGCTGTCGTAAAAGTGATGATTCAAAATTACGATTTTTCATTAAAAAAGACATGGCTTCAGAAGCTGCACACATACTTTTAAAGACTTGCCTAGAATAATGCTCTGAGAGTTTCGTGTGGGAGAGGGACATTTTGTCTTACTATTATTTGTATTAAGAATTTTAATCGTAGTGGTAAAATCTAATGCGAACTAAACTTAGAGAAAAAAAAGAGAATAGGGGAAAAAAATGCAAGAAAGAAGAATACCGAATAAAGAAAAAGGAAAGAATTATATAAAGAAGTGGCTTCCTACCCTCGTCAGAAGTATAAACAAATTCTTAAGTATAAACAAAGGCTTAATCCTTAATCAAATATTGTCATAGAATTGAATTTCTCTTCAATTCTCCTTTATTCTTTCATACCAATTTCTTCAAGGTTTAAAAAAAAATCTCTTGTAGATCTATCAAAAAATCATTTGTAGGTCATTCTTTGGATTTATGACTTGTATTTCCTGTTTAATGCTTCAGCCAGGTTCTTTTCTACATATCCCAATAACGTGGATATATAGAAGATTGGGAGTGTATGGGTGATGGGTATGGCATGGATGTGGTGGGGCTTCGGGTGGCTGCTTCAGGGCCCAGGAGGGTGTGTGCAGGGCAGGTGCAGTGGGGTGGGGCTTGGGTGGCTGCTCCTGGAGGGGGTGCGAAGGGCTGCATAAGCGTGGCAGGTGCAGAAGACTTAACCGGAGTGATTTGGAGTCTTCCCTGCTAGCTTCCCCATTGATTTTGCTTGTGGAATCTGGCAGGAAAGATTGCAAATGGTAATCACTTACCATGTGACACTTCATCATAATTGTGAGGCAGTTGCCCGGTCACAATCAAATGACCGCAAGGGTGCTGGGATAGCCAGAAATTCAAGGACCAGTTGTAAGTACCACTTATTCAGCACTGTTGTAACAGAATAGCAATAGCACTTAGACTTATATGCCGCCTCACAGTGCTTTACAGCCCTCTCTAAGCGGTCTACAGAGTCAGCGTATTTGCCCCCAACAATCTGGGTCCTCATTTTACCAACCTCGGAAGGATGGAAGGCTGAGTCAACCTTGAGCCGGTCAGGATCGAACTGCTGAACTGCTGGCAGCCGGCAGGCAGCAGAAGCAGCCTGCAGGTCTGCATTCTAACCACTGTGCCACCGTGGCTCGAATGGTGCTGGTCACGTGGTTGTCAACGGTATAGGAATGATCGTGGTAGGTTGAAGATGAAATTGAGATAAATGTTACAAATATCGGTGTAGCATAAGCTAGAAGATGCAGCGTCAAGTATGGCTAGGTGACGAATGTATGTGAATTGAATACAAATGTGAGTGACCAAGTAGAGAAGGCAGGGTATGGTACAGTGGTCTGTGGATATGCTGGAAGCAAGGATGAAGAAGAATGGAAAAAATATGGATAGATCACGTGAATGGTTTGGTATAAAGTAGATTTAACCAGGATTCCCTTTTCTTTTTCTCTTAAGCTCATGCCTTTGTCTTACTGTTATTTTTCCCCCTCTTCTGCCTAACATGGCTTGGAAAAACCTGGGGAGAAAAGACTACACTGCTTGTGACCTTAGGGTTTTTGCCTGCATAGCTGCATTTTCTTATTGTCATGGCGATTAACATAAAAAGAAAAAGTTTTGTGTGATGTCAGATGGACAATGTATCTTATGTTTATTACTACGACTTTATATTCTAGGTTGTCCCCAAAGAAATATTGGATGGACTGCTAAGTGCCTGTCAGAGTGGCTCTTTTGAAAAGCTGGAAGCTGTAACAAAGGTGTGCTCCTTAAGATTGGAAAGAGATAGCAAGTAGGATTTTGTATTATAGGAGGCTCTTTTCGATGCTGGTAGGTGGTACATAGTACAATTACGTAAACACACTGAAAGTAAAAAATGCCTGCCTTTAAGCTACTCTTGTGTCAATGCAACATGAACTGCCTGACACTTATTTGGCTCGTGACCTTAGGTAGAAAAGCACTCCTAAGAGAAGTGTAACTCCCTAGAGTTAATTTACTGCCTAGCTCACTTTGTACAGTAAGGATATGTTATTTTCAGCTTGATTAATGTTCGGCAAAACTCACTTAACAACTGCCTCTTAGCAATTAAGCTTAGCAACATATATTTTGGGCTGAATTGTCGTAAGACGAGGACTGCCTGTTTTCTGTAATCGTCATTAGTTTGTGTTCTGTAGAGTGAGTGTGCTTTTAGGAACCAATGTGGTTGGTTGAAATCAGTCAGTCAGTCAGTCATATATTTAGTTTCTTGGACAAATCTGTTTTGTGTTCATTTACTTTTTTGTGAAATGGGATTTTGGAGTAGAAAACTTGGTTCAAAGGGGTAACATTGTGTTTTGGAGATTCATCTCTGCCTTGGACACATATTTGGGGAATATATATTTTATTAAGCCTTCAGGAATTTGTTTTCTGAGAAATGGGTAGTTGTGACAGGTGGTATGTTTTACAACACACATTTTATGAATGAGCAAACATACCCTCCCCCATGCAGTGCCTCTGTTAACTTTATCATGTATTCAAAGTTTGATATAAAATCCACTGGCTCAAAATAGCTGAGTAGCTCATGTAGGTCGAAGGGAGGAGGAATAGAAGTGATTTTCCTAAGCAGGTATTTTCTGAGACATTGCAGATAAGATTCCTGCTTTAACAAGAATTTGTGAATGTTTTCCCCCCAAAGCAAATTCTATATTCTTGTGGGAGCAATTTAGTTTCCATATATAGTTGGAAGCCTTGACACCCCCCCCCCCTTCTTTGTATCACTGTTGTCTCAGATTCTGTAATTATATTGGCAATGGTAGCAATTTTTCACACTGTGTTAGAATAAGCAGTGATCTGCCTTGGAGCTAAGCAAATTCAACACTGGAATAGATTGTTTCTCTGTTTGCAAGAGCAATCCCTCAGTCTCTGCAGGAACATTGAGGAAGATTTAAATTCCACTTTAAAAATAGAGCAAGTATCTATATCCTGGTTGTCTGCAGATTGTTAACAGTTAAGGTTACAAGATTGCTACCTTCTTAGTACTTTGTTCACAGGGCAGTGCCAGAAACACCTTCACGTCTATTCCTGCCAAGTAAAGCTTCTGGTTAACTCAGATGTTACTAATCCAATGATCTGATTTATTCTTAAATATTCTTATTAAAGAGTAGAGTAGAGTAGAGTAGAGTAGAGTAGAGTAGAGTAGAGTAGAGCTGGAAGGAACGGAGGTCTTCTAGTCTAGCCCCCTGCTCAAGCAGCAGAACCTATACCAGGGGTAGGCAACCTTGGCTCTTTTATGACTCGTGGACTTCAACTCCCAGAATTCCTGAGCCAGCATGGCTCAGCATGGAAACCTCTCCCTTTTCCCTCAGCATGGATGGCTCAGGAATTCTGGGAGTTGAAGTCCACAAGTCATAAAAGAGCCAAGGTTGCCTACCCCTGACCTATACCATCTCAGACAAGTGACTGTCTAACCTCTTCTTAATGCTGCAGTAGTGTTGAACAATATAAATCATCTCCCATTGTTGGGACCATCAAATAGCCTGATGGAATGTGTCCTGCTCTATTTTAAAAGCAAACTTTCAAAAACTGGCATTACCATTTCATTGGTTATTTCTGGGTGCCCCAGGCGTGTGGTTTGTTGCTTCTGATTTGGGTGGATGCTAGAAGAGGCGGCCACACACTGGCTATCAAGCTTTGCTTTTCCCAAAAGAGATGGCTTCTGTGGGATGCCTGCCTTGACCTCTCGGGGGTGGGGGGAGGATGCAGAAGAATGACCACTAACTGGGTCTTCTTGTGGGAGAGTACAACTTTGCTATCCTGGATTTTGGGGATGCTGCAAGGATGGCATAGCTTGGCTCCTCCTGGAATGCAGACGGGTAAGCAGGACCTTGCTGAGTTGAGCTCTCAGTTGACTTGGTGAAACCAGCATGGAGGTGCAACATTCCATTAGCACAAGAAGGAATCAAGTTGGCTGTCTAGGAACTTGAGGGCTGAGTAAATGAATGAAATCCCAAGTATTGACAGCCTTGCCACTTTGAATGATCTCTGGGCGGCAGAGAGTTTAATGAAATGATCTGTTTCACTGACTGTTGCTCAAGTCTGTGTAAGTTTTGATTTCTGTATAGTGCTCATTTGTAATATTTCAAGCAAGTCCACGGGCAGCTTATATATCCTAGTAAGGAATTAATAATTGAACTTAGTATCTCCAGGGGTCCCCAATCCCTGGTTGGTGGACCAGCACCGATCCGCAGCATGCCAGCAACCGGGCCGTGCAAACAAATGAAGCCCCATCCGCAGCATGCACGCAGCATGCAAAACCATGCCCCCCCCCCCCCGGTCCATGGAAAAACCTTTCCACATGGAACCGGTCCCTGGTACCGAAAAGGTTGGGGGGGGGGAGCGCTGCTATATAGGATCAGCAATCAGCACCCAGATGAACATAGATTAAATCCAAGATTAACATCAGACCAACAATCAAGTAAACAATACCCCAGTCGAAGAACTACCAAACAAGCCAACAGTAAATAGCCTAACCCAGAGGCCCCCAACCTTTTGGGCACCAGGGACCGGTGCTATGGAGAAAGATTTTTCCGCAGACCGGAGGGGGCGTGGTTTCGTGTGCTGCCTGCATCCAGCAGATGGGGCGTTGCTTGTTTGCACGGCCTGGTTGCTGGTATGCCGCGGCCCGGTGCCGGTCCACAGACCGGGGGTTGGGGACCCCTGGCCTAGCCAAAGAACCACCAAGACCACTCCTACCAACACTGACAGGCAAGCCACTAGAATATAAGCTGAGAGCAAACCCCACTCTTTACTGGCACTGATGATGTTATTTAGTTTGGCTAATGAAAAGTCTGCAAGAAAACCAAGCTCAGAGACCACCAAGGACCCCTCACTATACAGGACCGGAAGTACTTTCACTAGGTTTTAAGCCAATAATAACATTAAACTATTTAGTCTTAAGTCAATAATAACATCCAGCTGTTAATACTAGTCTTTTATTTGTTCTTCTCTGTCTTGCTTATAGAATGTGATCAGTGAAGGCTATGCAGCTACTCAACTGATAAACCAGCTTCACGATATCGTTGTTGACAAAGAAGACCTCAGTGACAAGCAAAAATCTGTAATTATAGAGAAATTTGCTGTAAGTCTTTAGTACTTGCATTCGAGCTCTATCAGAGGCTAATGAAATATGTGGTTAAAAATGAATATGAAACATTAAGGACTTGTGGGAAGTTGTACTTTAGAAGTCATAACGCAGTAAGACAAGATATGGGTGGTTTCTAAATATATAAATAAAAGTAAATAAAGAGAATCATAAGGTATCAGTATGATAGTTTGGTATATGTGATGCTGTTTGCTTTTATGACAATAGACAATAGTTGGGATATGCTAGGGGGACGCAAGGAAAGCAGTTTCACAAATTGTTTTGTGGTGGTGGTTGCAACTTCAACTTTCCTGTGCTACTTCATAGTAACAAGAACAAAAAATATTGAGAAGTCTACAATGTAGCTATGCATTTATGTGTTTGCTTGTTTCCTCTAATTTAGACAAGTGTTTAATATAAGCTAATATTCTTGCCATAGAGACTCAGGAAAGATGAAATGAAAACAACGGTAGGTAGTTCAGCCATCTTCAGGTGGGTGTCTCCAGGTGGGTTGGACCATTTCCATGACGGAATGGAACAACTCACCTCAGCCAGCTCACCGTGGCCAACTCACTGTGGGACAACTTGCCAAGGGACAATTTGCTGCCGGACAATTCAACAGTTCAATTTAATTATTTAAAATAATTCATTTTGTTCCATACCTTTTGCAATCTTTTCTTTAATGATTCTATTCGACTATTTCTTCTATATTAGTGTAACTCTTGTCCTGCAGCGAGTTGTCCATGGTGAGTTGGCCGCAGCAAGTTGGCTGCGGCGAGTTGTCGTACACCCTTCCATGCTAGCTGGAAATTTTAGTAGGCATAACCTAACTAAATCTGGAGGGTACAGGTTGGCAAAGGCTGGCCCAGCAGATTTTTCTGTACTGGCAACTAGAAGAACAATTGCCTGAAAAATGGCTAAAAAAAGTTTCAGTAGTTTTAAAATTTGGTATGCAATTTTAGTAAACTGTTCTGCTGATATGTTCATTGTTTTGGTTCTATTTTACATATTGTAATAAAATATGTCTCTGTATGTGCACAGGTAGTCCTTGATTAACAGTTATAAATGGGACCAAACTCTGTAGTTAAGCAATGTGGTTGTAAATCGAAAAACCACGTGAGCACTCCTCAATGATATTTTCAATGCCATAGTTAAGGATTGATGAATCATTAAGCAAGGACCTCAGATAACCACGACTTGACTCTTGACTTCCTGCCAGGTTCCCCATTGACTGTGCTTGTGGGAAACAGGCAGGCAAAGTTGCATATCATGAACACATGACTACAGGACACTGCAACGTTGTAAGCAGGAGGTCCAGTCATAACTACATGCTGAGTGCTGTTATAAGGTTGCTGAATAAGTAGTTGTTAAACAAGGACCACCTGTATATTAATGAATACTAGACAGGCAGTTTAATGTCATTCTCTAGAATAAAAAAAGTTTGATGCATATTTTACAAGGGGAACATTATCTGCTAAACATTTTGCTTTATGCCCACCAAGTATGGTTAAGTATGGTTGTTACCAAACTTGGCAAATGTTAAGTATTTTGTTTTGTTTTGCAGGAAACAGACAAGTGCTTGGCAGATGGTTCTGATGAGTTCTTGCAGTTGATCAGCATCTGTGCAGTCATGATGCAGCAGCTAATTCAGAATAGCTAACTAGGGGACAAGTAGCCTTTTGATGGCTATAGTAGACCTTTTCTCTGTAGTTTTGGCACACAGTTTGCAAACTGTTCTGTAAATATAGACATTGCTATGAACTTTCATCTTGTCACTTTCATAACTTTTTTTGTTCATGTCTACTCTATAGACCAGGGCTTTTCAACCCGTGGTACGCGAGCACATGGCTGGTGGTACGCATAGGACGGGTTGAAAAAAAATGTAAAAAAAATAAATAAATAAAAAAATTGAAAAAAAAAGTAAAAAAAAAAGTGTAAAACTGGATGAGGTGAAGCGGCAGCGCCGCAGAGGCTTGTGGCCAAGTCAGCTGGAACTGCATGTTGCCTGGGTCCTACTGAGAGCCCAGGATCAAAGCGCGCAGCTCCAGCTGATTGGCGGCAGCCTTGGGGGTGGCAGGCAGCCTCACGCAGTCTTCAGGGGAGATTCTGCCGGAGCTGCATGACGCATTGCCTGCCCCCCCCGCCCAGATGCCCTTACCTCCCCCAAGTGTTTTTTTTACTCACCTGCTTTCAGCAGCATTCCCTTTCTCCTGTCCTTCATGTGTTTGTGAGACAAAAAAAAAAAGTTCCATGAGACTTTCTAACTTCTCGCAAAGCAGGCACAGGGGAGGCCGGGCAGATTGTGGGTGCCGGCAAGTGAGCGAGCTGGGCAGGGGCACGGAATCGGCGTTCCTGAGCACACGCCGATTCACGCCCCTGCCCATCTGTGAAGGGGAAGCTTCTGCACGGCGGGCGGCTGCCTGGCGCGCTGAGCGCCAGGCGCGCCGAGTGGCCTCCGAGGGGCGGGCACGCGCCAGGCGGCTGCTGAGCCCTGAGCGCGGGTGGCTCAGGTGTAGGTGCACACACCGAGCCTGGCGCATTCTCACACGGAGCGGCTGGCAAGGTGAACCAGCGACATCCTGGCCCTGCCTGCGCAGAGGCGCGTGCGCTCTCCTCTGCCTCTGCGCACGCACAGGCAGGGCCGTGATGTCGCCGGTTCACCTCACCGGCCGCTCCGTGTGGTGAGAATGCACCGCTGCCTGCCAAAACCAGGCTGGGATCTGGACGGTGTAGCGCAGGACAATGGAAGGAAGGAAGGGAAGAAAGGAAGGGACAAGGAAGGAAGGACAATGAGAGGGAGGAAGGGAAGGAAGGGACAAAGGGAAGGAGGGGAAGGACAATGAGGGAGGGAAGAAAGGAAGGGACAAAGGGAAGGAAGGAAGGGGAAGGACAGGGAGGGAGGGAAGGAAGGGACAAAGAGGGAGGGAAGGGACAATGGGAGGGAAGGAAGCCAGGCACCCACCCCAGTCCCATCACCCTCCACCAGACCCATGGATTCCCCCCCACAGGCACCCTGCAACCTGGGTGATCAGCTGCCCCCCCCCCGGCCATTGATCACGACCCTGGGACACTGAACGTCATCATAAGTATGAATCAGTTGCCAAGCATCCGAATGTAAATCACATGGGGGATGCTGCAAGTCATAAGTGTGAAAAATGGTCATAATTCGCTTTTTTCAGTGCCGTTACTTCAGTCACTAAGCAAATTGTTGTAAGTCGAGGACTACCTGTACTTTCTCATTTTTTCCCTTTTGGGGGGGGGGTCAAGTTTTTGATACCTTGCTGGGCGAGTGGTGGTACTCGGATATTGCCTTATCCGAAAAGTGGTACAATGGGTGAAAAGGTTGAAAAGCCCTGCTATAGACAACCTACTGAGGGAAGCAAGAATCAAGGCTACCTTTATTTCTGCTATACATATAGTATACAAGCCATCTAGTGATCAGATTGTTAGCATAGTATGTTAAAACAGGGCTCCCCAATCTATTTGCAACCGAGCTGTGTGAGTGGTGGGCACCGGCACTCACAGCCCTCCCACACCAGGCCACCAACCCAGAAAGATTGGGGAATGCTGTATTAAAATAGAAGCTATGGTTAAGAGATATTATTACAAAGAACCAGTTTGATATACTATTAGCCTAGAAACTGGGAGATCGTTTTAGTCCCACCTTAGGCACAAAGCCAGCTGAGTGACCTTGGGCCAGTCACACAAACTCAGCCCTAGGAAATAGGAAATGGCACAACACTTCTGATTTCCTCCCAGGAAAATTGTAAGGACTTGTCGAGGTATTTACCAGGAGTCAATACTGACTGAAAAGCGCACACACAAACATGTAATTGGACACAACAGGTTCTCAAACATTTTTGCCACAGGTCTCCTTTACATTATTAAAATTATGTGGATTATAAGCACCAGCTGGGTGCTACTCATCCTCAACACATCTCTTCAGATTTTATTTCTGCAAAAACTCAAACCACATGGGGCTAAACACATCTGGTCTTTGCACACATAATTGCTTGTTGCTACAGTGTTAAAATGTCATTTTCAATACTTCTCCTGAACTGTTGTATTTCATCTTCCAAGTTTTGTTTATTTACATTTGTAGTAGTTGCCCATTTTAAAACTCAAATCAATACATACTGGGCTAAACCAAAGAAAAAAATAGAACAAAAAAAAACCCTACTGGGACCACTTATCCCTAATGTAACCCATCACACACTCCTCCCACTATGACCTCAACCTATTCCAGGACAAAAGGGTGGGGCCTGTTGGAACTTCAAAATATATTCCAAAGGTGGGCCTTGTAATTGGAAAGGCATGCTTCTCATCATTTGAAATTTAGGTTAACAATTTTTAAATTTTTAGTCAGCTTTAACTTTCAAATAAACTACTCCATGTTAAGCATCAAATGCAATTTTATAGCCAATAGCATTTCAGCAGCTTTTAAATATCCATTAGAATGTAGTGATAAAATACAAAGGAACAGCAAGAAAATAGAAACAAGATTCGCACTAACCTGAACTTACAGCTCAAAGTGCTTCTGGGTTTATGAAGATTGGAGATGCATTCCATGCAAGGCAAACTTTTTGCATTAGCACAAGAGAGTAACAGTAGCCTTGGTCTTTTAAGCTTTCTCCAACTCTAATCAAAGTAACTTAATTATTTTTAAGTGGAAAAAGCAGTCTCAGGTCTCCTGAGCATTCTTGAGTAGACAGAAACAGAATAAATTTGTAGTTAAAGTGGTAAACAACCAGGGCACAATACCCAGAGACTGGTTTGTCTAATCACTCTACAGTACTGTTCAAAGAGCAGTTTGGTGTCAATCTGAACAAGATCTGTTAGTATCTTATCTAGATCAGGCATGTCAAATTTCCCCCATTGCCGGCAATGGGGTGGGGTGCAGTTTTGGTGCGACACATCCGGCCCATGGGCTGGCAGTTTGACATGCCTGATCTAGATGACCCTATGTGCTAATACAACTGAAGCATGGTGAATTCACTCAACGTTAGGTATACAGGGTAGTCCTTGACTGATGACGCCTGATCACTTATTACCTGGTTTTGATGTCATGATGGCTACCCTCCCCCATGCCTGCATTTACAACTATTTGTATACATTAAAATCAAGTCAGCTGATGACCGCTTAACCACTGATAACCTTTGTCATTTTTTTACTGTGGGCACAACGGCACACATCAAAAATGAAATTTAGTTGCCCGCTCAGTGAAACACATGACACACACCTAAACATACTATGTACAACATATGTATAGACCCACACCCCTACATATACATAGCAAATAAATATTAAATACTGTCCGTCTTGAATATATAAAGGAGGAAGCTTGAGAGTTCGCAAGGTTAATGCTGTATGGAATGAAACTATGGCTGAATCTGGATGTTCTGCTACGGATACCACGAAGCCTCCTCCTCCCAGAAGGTAACAAGGAAAACAGGTTGCGAAGAGGGTGTGTAGCGTCCCAGCTAATCTTACGGACCCTGTTCAAGCAGCGCTTCTGTGCTATGTCCTGGATGGGAGGGAGGGAACTGGCATGACTTATGAATGTAATTCTGGGCTCAGTAACAGTCATACATCAAGGACTACCTGTACCACTAGCTCCACTAATCAGACAGAACACAAAATCAATAATTTGCTACTGTTACATTTGAATGTTGCACACTTGCAGATACATACCAGGTGGTCTGTATGAAGATTGAAACAGAAACCCAGAACTGCATTGCCAATTTCCAAAAAGCATCCAATTCATCCAATGAAGTGAATATATAGTATTTTATTGAACATTCAAACTTCATTAAGACATGTGCAATATGGCAATTTAATGGGTTCTTAAACCCTAACTAAGACAATAGTAATGATTGCTTGCAGGGTTTAGCAACAGGGTCCAGATCACACTTAACACTAATTAAATACTTTATTCAATAAATACATACCAAACAAAAATGCATTTTTATGTTCTTATAAAAGTTTAGACATTTTGAAAGGCCTTTCCAATGTAGTCTAATATAAATTATAACATACAATAAAGGTAGGTACGCTAGTTTAACATAATTGGCTGATTTTATACAGCACTTATATCTTTTAGTCCATAAGTAAACTATTAAATGATAAAGAACATCTAGCACTACCACTTCTACAGAACTAGGAAACAAATTTCTAATAAAGAAAAAATTTACAGACCCCATGACTTTCCAGCCAACCCCAACAGTCTAAACCCTAAAGAGGAGAAAGCCAAAGGCTCTCCCCCACAAAAGTGCACGACAAAATGTCGCTTTGCTTATCAAAAATCTGTATTTCTGATCCGTAATGAGCATTGAGACAAGATTCAATGTATCCCCCAAGAAAGAAGCACAATGCACGCCGTGGATCGCCTGGTCAGCAACAGCGAGCACTGCATTCCAAAAACATCTCGTCCCCGGGATTAAATGAGGTCAGCCACATTCATAGGCATTTCGTCCACTGTAGTATTGTAGAAAGTCTCAATATCCCGAAGGATCCGCTTGTCCTCCTCAGTGACAAAGTTTATAGCCACACCTTTTCTGCCAAAGCGACCACCTCGACCAATCCTGCAAACAAAGCAAATACATCGAACATTACTCTAGTCTTTTTTTGATAAACAACAAAACCTGTTTTGGGGCGAGGGAGCCAGAAACTAGTATTGACACTCATTGCCAGATGAATGTTATTACAATCTCTTAATGCTATTTTGTAGGGCCGAGCATTTTAAAAGTAGCATAGCAAATATTGACTAATACTTTTGATTATAGAAAAGCTTCTCAGTCTTGGTGTAGAGTAGACAAGATATTATATTCAACGTGACTTCCAAATAAATGTTGCTGATCTCATTTCCCACCCCACCCCACCCATTCTGGAGAACTTTGGCAAAATGTTCTCCCACACCATTTCTTCTGAACACGGACAGAGCTTGATGTCAGCCTCCAAATTACCAAGCTTTGTTTTAAATCGTAGAGACTATAGTTCCAATTGTAGTTCTTAAAAGCCAAAAGTTAATATTCTATTTTCAAAGAGACAAACGTATTCATCAGTGGGAAAACTTATCAGCATCTTGTCAAACAAACAACTTAAAAATTACAGTACTGGGCACACAGTAGATCTACAGGTTGACAAACCCACAACTTCTGCTTCTAACCTGGTCAAACCATTAAGAGCTTTTTAAGACAAACATAGCTCACAACAGTCATTACAAAAGAAAAGTATATAAATACCAACTCGCTCTTTATGCAAACAGTGTGCCGCTTACGAATCCACGTCCTAAATTACGTCGTCGTTTCTGAGCATCATCTCGTCATCAACTGGGCTAGCGACTCCTGTATTTTTTTGTATCAAGTAATAAGGTACAATTTACTTCATTTACGGACAAAGCCACTAAGATAGACAACAGCTTAGGGAGGGAAATTTAAAGTTCTACTAGAAGACACCAGAGAAAGAATCCCACTGTAAGAGGAACCAAAGGAAGCAGTGGAGGCATTGGCACAAAGAAAGGTCCAATAAAGCAATATTAAACTAACAACAACTTTATGAAAAGCGCAGACCTCTGAACATGTTTTTCCTAATCACAATACGCAATAGCAACTTCTTTAAAACATGTTTGCAAACTTCCAAGCATCTAAGAACATTAATTTAGCAGTCTTTGATATCTTTGATAATTATCAAAAATTGAATAAACTTAAGTTTTCCCACTGTTTTGTTTCATTGGCTAATCAAGAAGCTCTGCCCCTCCCATCCTCATCACACTATGCGCGCACATACACACACGTTATATAATGCAAGAAAGCGAGGAAGGTTTGAAGATGTGAAGATTTTGAAGGGACTTCAGAACTGAAATTCAAAAATTCAACTCACCTGTGAATGTAGTTTTCACGATTGGTTGGCAGATCGTAATTTATAACCAACGATACTTGCTGCACATCAATGCCACGAGCCTGCAAACAAAGGCAAAGCACTGAACAACATACTTCAAGTCTGGAGGTCAAGGTATCTCAATTTTGCTGATGATAATATAGTAAGATGCTGCAGTTACACAAGGTCCATAGCATGGCATGGACTTGGCTCTTCCCATAGCTTGGGAAACTCAGGTTATTACAATGACCCGCATCAAACAAATCAGTTAAGGTCAATGACTATTGAAACTCACCAGCAAATCAGTAGTAATCAGGACACGGCTTGATCCTGACCTAAACTCTCTCATGATAACATCTCGCTCCTTCTGATCCATGTCACCATGCTGTAGAGATTTTTATAATACAAAGGGAGTTAATGTTAACCAGCTCTTATTGCTTCACGTTTTGCTAGTCAATTAAAAAAATGCAGGCATTTCAAATAGGCTAGTATCTTTTACTGTATTACATTGTGGACTAGACAAAAGGAACTGAGGAGGTAGGACAGTCAGTAGACACAAGCATAATCCAGTGTTTTTTATTTCTATGAGAAGCAGGTGTTCACTAACTGGAGGAAGACCAATTCCTAAAACAAATTAAGGATCTACTGATGAAACAGCAACATGACTTCTGTTGTGTAACGCTTAAATTCATGAAGTATGTTTGGAGTAGACTGAAGTACTTTCTCAGGCCTTTCAATACCACCCTTGATACAACTCAGGGAACTGGAATAAGGAGCATTTCCCCATATTTTGCATTTGAACGTATCATAGAACCTATCTTCAGATAAATTCTTACCAGAGCAGAAACAGTGAAGTCTCTTGTGTGCATTTTATCTGTAAGCCAATCTACTTTCCTTCTTGTGTTGAGGAAAATAACAGCCTGGGTAATAGTCAAGGTTTCATATAAATCACACAGGGTATCCAGCTTCCATTCCTGTGAAATTAAGGAAGTGATCCTAAGCACATAAAAGGACAGTGCAAAATAAAACTCTGAAGCACTACCTAGTGTTGCACCAAGTCTCCAGACTAGGACACTGGACATTAAGAAAGAGGTCCACCCAAGTCATATTTGATTCAGTGCATTTCTCTTCTTCCTGTGTGTACCGTGCTAGCATTACCACAAAAGCCAAGGGAATACCTCAACTTGTGCAGTTTTAGCATAGTGCTTGTAACAAGAAGTCCAATTAGCTTCAAAGTAGTCCATCATCTTCCTTACCTCTCTTTCCACATTAATGTAGAATTGCTTGATACCCTCAAGGGTCAATTCTTCTTTCTTCACTAGAATACGAATAGGGTCTCTCATGAACTTTTTGGTCACTTCTAATACATCCATTGGCATAGTTGCAGAAAGCAACACAACCTGGTTCAAGAAAATTAACGGATTAGTCTGCTCAAAGTGAGGCGAATGTATGAAACCAAGCGTCTTTGTCTGCTATAGAATCAAAACAGACAAAGATAGAATAGAGACAATTTTGTTTTATGCAGGGGGAACGACAACACAGCACTTCACAGCTACATTGTAACTTTACCTGCATTTATTACAGCAGCCAATTTTGTGACTGCATCAAGTTTGACTTTACCTGAATGTTTGTGCTTAACTTCTGAAAAATTTCATAGATCTGATCCTTAAACCCCCGGCTTAACATTTCATCTGCTTCATCTAAGACAAACATTTTGATCCATTTAGGTGCTACAAAGAAAAAAAAACCAAACCCCCATTAAGTATTCTTATAATACTTGGTGTTACTGAGATTTTACCTATACTTAAAAGTAACAAGAAATCATCAATGTTTAAACCAATGCCTACTTTGATATAACCTATAGAGATTTTAAATCAGCATTGAATTACTTACACAGATAGCGCCTATTTAACATATCAAATACACGTCCAGGAGTTCCCACCACAATGTGGGGAGCCTCTGCTTGGAGCTTCTGCATCTCATTGCGAACATTTGTACCACCAATGCAAGCATGGCAAGTGGCGCCCATATAATCTCCAAGTGCCAAAATAACTTTCTGGATCTGAAACGACATAAATCTCAATTAGAATTTTAGTACTCCGGGTGGATGGGTTCTCTACTGTTTCCATTGGTCAGTTTCCCAATGGGTTCATAATAAAAAAAACTTGACAGGCACACGTCTCATATTTGATGAGCAATCTCAAGTTTGAAAACCTTTCTCTACCCACAAATACCATATTTGTAGAAAATGAATCACAACTAAAACTGCATGAAAAGGAAATTTTGGCTCTCTAAAATACAGCTTAACAGCTAGCCAAGAACCATAGGCTGATTATGACACCATGCCAGAAAGAGTTATCAGGCACTATAGTCAAGCAGAATCAATGTAATCTTTCAGAATTATCAGTTGTTAAATAAGCAAGATAAAACTGACCCTTCTTATTAGATGATAAAACACTAGCAGAGGTCTGCAAAATATTTAAATCTGAAATATTTCAAGTTCAAAAACAGACCCCTCAAATATCACTAGAAATGTTCTCAACTTAAGAGCTCTCCCAAAAATGTTCTGGACATTATTGCTGAACACCTCCAATAAGTTCAGGATAGCTGTTCTGAACTTGGAAAAGCATGTGGAAACTTGAAATGTTCTGTACTCCTAATTCTAAAATCAGAGATATATAACAACATGCAGCTTATATGATCAAAAAAGCCATTTACTGCTAAAAATAACTTTGAGCTTATAAGGTGAGTAGATGTCTAACTGCATCTTAGCTGTATGCTCAGATGCACCAAGAGCTGTTTTTCTACGCTACTTTTGGTTATTCTCTGCATGAACATTTTTTACATTTTCCCCTCACCAACAAATACATAGCACAAGATTGCTGTAAAATTGGTTTTCAATTTCATCAAAATCATCCAACTTATGTGCACCAGAATATAGCATGTAGAGCGCCAGTTTGGCCTAATGGTTAAGGCACTAGGCTAGAAAAAGACCGTGATTTCAAATCCTGGCTCAGCCACAAATCCAGCTGGGTGACCTTGGGCAAGTCACTCTCTCAGTCCAGCTCACCTCACAGGGTTGTTGTTGTGGGGAAAATAGGAAAAGGAAGGTGTGGTTATGTTCACTGCTGAGTTATTTGTAAAAATGATAAAAGGATGAAAAATAAATTTAATAACATTTTAAGTATAGCTCTGCAAAAATGCAGTTCAAAATCGATAGAGGTCAAGAGACTGGCACACAGTACAATTTGCATTCATATGGAGAAAAACTGATTACATGCACACAGGCATTTTCATGTTGCAGAACTACATGCATTCTAAGAGTACTTTTCCTCAGAGAACTTGTTTGCATTTTGTATCATTTTAACAATTTTCACTTAAGCTCCTGCAGTTATTACTGCACTTCATTCTATTAATTGCCTCAGTCACATCTGATCTCTTTGACTTTTTCCATATTTATTAACCCAAAGGCAATGAGTGGTCATTGTAAACTTGCAAGAAATTCTGCCTCAGTTATGACACCTGAAACCTATGCAACATGTAAGCAGCTTTTTAAACTACATTATCAATACCTGTTGAGCCAATTCTCTGGTGGGGGCCAATACTAGTGCTTGGGTCTCCTTGAGATCAATCTCCAACTGTTGCAGGATTGAAATAGCAAATGTGGCTGTCTTGCCAGTACCTGACTGAGCTTGAGCAATCACATCATACCCTAAAAAAAGGATAGATATTTACTGCTCTCACACAACATATAATAAGGATGCAATTTAACTGTACAGTTCCTTTTCAAGTGATCAGAGTTACGATTTAAGTCTCCATTTTAGGTCAGTCCCGAAAGATGGTATGCCATCATCTCACTTCGCAAGGAAACAGGAATTGTATTTCACTTCAGACCAAAACTTTGTGTCTGCTATTAAACAAATTCTTCACTGTGGCTTACCTTTAATACATGGAATAATAGCACGCTGCTGGATAGCTGAAGGCTTCTCAAAACCATAGGCATAAATTCCTCTCAGAAGGGATTCTTTTAAATTCATGTCATCGAAATTGTCAACAATTTCATTCCAATTGCTCTGCAAGAAGAAAAAGTAAAATTTAATATGCTTCATGATGTTTCTGCACATGCTTGTAAAAAAAACTTATCAGTAACATACTAACCTCAATGACACCATCAGGATCCATTCCTTCTGGGCCATGGTCTCTATCAGATAAAAGAAGCATATACTGTTAACCAAATTTAAGGGTTTTTTAATTATCGAAATAACATACCTGAAGGGTATCAAATATGCAGTAATTATTGCAAAGACCATATCTAATCAACAGTGTACTGCTTTAGTATTCTGCTAATGTTACTACTGTCACTCAGCAATCATATATCAAATATACCTCATGGTAAATACCATTAAAAAATCCTGAAAAATAAGTAGTCCAAAGCCAAGAACTTTTACTGCATTTCTCCCTAATCTACTTGTAGTGCTAGTACATTACAGGTAGTCCTTGACTTACAACCATTCATTTAGCGATCACTCAAAGTTACAACAGCACTGAAGAAAATGACTTACGAGCCTTTTTCATACTTGCACTGTTTCTGTGGTCACATGGACAAAATTCAAACA
Source organism: Azemiops feae (assembly GCA_023970755.1). Classification (NCBI taxonomy): domain Eukaryota; kingdom Metazoa; phylum Chordata; class Lepidosauria; order Squamata; family Viperidae; genus Azemiops; species Azemiops feae. Next base: position 1,718,305 of record JALGBA010000241.1, read on the forward strand.
CATGGCAACTGGCTCCTAGATAAGACACTTGCAGTGTCTTGGGATCACATGATCATCTTGTGTGACCTTCTGACAGGTGAAGTCAATGGGGAAACCTGATTCACTTAACAACTGCGTTACTAACTGCAGTGATTCACTTAACCACCATGGCAAGAAAGGTCATAGAGAGGGGCAAAACTCACAACTGATTTGCATAGCAATGGAAATTTTAGGCTCAATTGTTGAGGACCATCTGAAATATTTTGCTTGCAATGTGCACAATTGGGAAAAATAAGGGGGCAGCAGGAATGCATAGACTTCTCAAAATGTGGTCCTCAACTTCAGATGGTTCGTTTAGTGACCATCTAAAATTACAATTGCATCAAAAAGTGACTTGACCGTTTTTCACACCATTGCAGCATCCTCATGGCCACATGATCAAAATTCAGACACTTAGCAACTGATTTGACTGCAGTGTTCCTGGATCATGTGATCACTTTTTGCAACCTTCTGAACAAGCAAAATGAATGGAGAAGCCAGATTCACTTAAAATATGTTACGAACTTAACTGCCAGGATTCACTTAACTGTGGCAAGAAAGGTTGTAAAATGGGGCAAAACTCACTGAGCAACAAAAATTTCGGGCTCAGTTGTGGTCGTAAGTCAAGGCCTAGCTGTATATGTATCTCCTCTAAAGCCTTCAGACTGTATTTAATTTATGGACTACCTATCCACGTGCCCTCTAGTCTAGAGTATCTTTCCTACCTTATTTACCCTCAAAACTGTTGTCTGTAGAGTAGGCCAGGATGAAAGACAGAACTGGCTCAGCAGGAACTTCATCTGGACTTCTCCATCCCAATTCAACTGTTTATTAACTCTCTCATTGATGTTATGAAAATCAGTCTGCATTTAAATATTTAAGCTTCAACCACACCAAAGTGTGCACTTTGGAAGTCATCACTCATTTTTCTCTCATTTGAGAAAAGAAGCTTTCAAATGTTCTGCATTGATCTCAGATGCCAATAGTAATACCCTGGGGAAGTCCAAGTTCTAAATACAGCAGGCCGCCAGAATATGTTGCTCTGCTCCCGCCATAATACTTTGCAGCGATCTATAAAATATTTGGCTGAATCTCGTTTTGCTCCCAAAAAACTTTAGAAGTGTTAAATCCATTTCCAATGCCTTTAAAATCTAGTCCTAGAAAAGAATGCAACTTTTCCCTATTTTACTGATTTTTTTTTTTTTTGTAAAAAGCACCTCACGTAAGAAATGGCATGCCAATTTGCCTGCCTGCGACACACTTATCCTTCAGCGTTTTCTTCGATTAACTCGGGAGGCAGCACGGCAGATCCTGCCCATTTAGGATTCCACGTGCAAGTCTTAATTTGTTTCCACGTGGAACCCCAAAACGACTTAAGGCCGTTACATTGGGTCCTCTCTGCGCCTCTTAGCGAGTTCGTGGAATAAAGAAACCAGGCAACTCCAACGTGGGAAGACCAAGAAGTAGAGAATGACAATATGCGATATGGGCGTCTTCTTCAGTTTATGCAGGAAATTATGGGGCAGGCGAGGAAAACGTGTACAGGGAACGTATCAGCGCGGCATGCCGGGCCTTCTCTTCTCCGCCACCCTCGCCCCTCAAAAAGCCCGCCGAACTCTCGCGAGAGCTCCACCCACGAACTCGCTTGCGCGAGCCCAGCACACGCCGGTGATGGACGAGGCTGCCGGCAAACCAACGGCCTTACCAGCCGCGCCCCTCCCTGTTCTCTCTTCCCCCACCTGTGGGCGAAAATGGACTCTTCCGAGCCGCCCGCCGAGCCACTCCGCGCTAGCCGCTTGGGCGAGTCCATGTGGTCGCTCGAAGGGAGGGCAACAGGCGAGCTACTGCACGCTCGAGACCAACGGTCTTTTTTTCCGTCACCCCCTCCCCCCAGTTCCCGGCCAGGCCGCTTGAGGCACTGGTGAGGGAGGAGACTCTCCGTATCCCAAGGGCAACGCAACGCGATCTCGCCGCGAGAAGGGGACCCTCCCCGCGGCGGCCTTGTTTAAGGGAGTGCGGCGGCCGTCTCCAGGCACCCCCCTTGTTGTCATCACACTACAGCCCTGAACAAGCTTCCCCTCAAAAACCTCCCGCCGTCTTCTCTTCGTCCGCGCCAGAATACCTGCTGTAATCCACGGAGCCGCCTGACATGTTCCGATTGCTGCCACTCTCCTCAACTGAAAAGGCAGCGTCTCCGCGGCGCCCGCTTTATATATCCCTCCCCCCTGGCCGGATCTACTTTTACTCCCCTTCCTCCTCCTCCCTCCTCGCGGAGGAGTATAAGAAATTAATTGCAGGGGATCCCGCGCAGGTTTCCCTCCCCCCACACACACACCCTTCCTGTTAAGCGACACATCTCAGATCCAGGGAGGTGGTCGGGAGAGAAAAAAGAATGGATGGTTCCAGGCGGACCGCAAATGGCTGGCTCGGGGCCGTAAAGGAACGGAGCCTGATGGGAGGACTACTTTACGCCACGAGACGCGGAAGGATATTGCAGCAGTACAGTGATGACGGGCTGCGCTCCGCTTCCTCCCCCCACACACCTCTGAACTCCCCCCTCCCGCCTCGTAAACGGGGCTTACTCGGCTGCCCCTGCCTCGGCGAGGAAGCGGGGGGAGGGAAAGGGAATGAAAGATGGCGGCGGCTCCCCCTGCCTGAGGGGGATTCTGGGCGGCAGGGCGGAGGAGAGGGGCCGGCGGGGGGGGGGGAGAAACAGGATCTTTGAGTCTGGAAAGTGAGACAGCCCCTCCCTTCCCAAGGAAGGACAGCGGGGGGGAGGAGAATTAGAGGTTCTGCCTTCTCGGAACCCGCCGAGACCTTAAATGAGTGAATCTTGGTGGTTACCGGGGGGGGGCTCGTTGGAGGGACTTATTTGAGAGATGAGGGTCAACCTGTGGGGCAGAAATGGAAGAAGGAGAGGGGCAGCAAGAAGAGGAAGAGATAGGGCTCTTTCCCCCCCCCAGTTCCTTTCATATCTGTGGGATTATGCCATGGGAGAGGGGGCGTCCGGCCTAGCACGGGAGCCGTGGGGGGGTTGCGGTTTGTCCTTACATTCCCCTGCATTTCTGCTCCAATTTAGGATGTGCTTGGAGGGCGCGAGGTTGGGGAAGACTGAGTTCTTCCCTAAAATTGAATTCGGCCCAGGCTGAGGGGCGAAATGGCTGTTGTTGAATGGGAAAGCACCTGGCTGGTGTGCAGCGAGCCTTCGGGAATAATTCGATGGGTTGATTATTTGGTTGTCGGACGAGGCCACCAGAAGTTGGGGGTGAGAGGAACGAGGAAGGCCCAGAGAAACAGGGACCCGGGGGTCGCTTGGGAGGAGAAAGGAGGAAGAAGAGGCAAGAAGCTGGCAAAAGGATGGAAAGAAATAGGGGGAAAGGGGTGCAGGGGAAAGGAGAGGAATCTAAGGCAAAGGGAACGTGAGTTAGCAAAGACTGTGGTGATTGCTTCAACTTAACATCCTTTTTTTAAAAAAAAAAAAAGAATCAGAGAAGATTATTGTACCTGCTTCATGTCTAGGCGGTGAAAACTGGAAAGGAGGGAGTTAGTTCATACAGAAAAAACTAAATAGGTATAGCAATCAGGTGCCTGGTTGGAATGCAGAAGTTATAGGTGGGGAAGGGCTTTATCAGTTAAATTCTCTGGGATCAGGCCAGATGGTTGGAATCGTGCTGCCTGCTTCCAGAATAGTATGAATAAAGACATTTTTTTGCTATCGTTAAAGCAAGCATCACTAAAGCTGCAATGATAACATTTCATATTTGTAACTGTATCGTGGATTTTGAGTGTTAGCTTTTAACATGCTTCATATTCTTGTTATAAGTAGGTAAAATAGAGTGTTTTGTTGAAAGCCACCTGATGAATTCAGAATGGAGCTAATAGTTGACTCAAAGATGCTTTTCAAGTGGCTTCAATGGTTTTCGAGTGCTAACCTCTCAGAAAGAGTGCTAACAACCAGATGATTGCAAATGATCCTTCCATTTCTCCCCCATCCCACCCCTTCCTGTCAGAACTAATCCTTCTGTCCCCTCCACTATCCTGCCCAAACCGATAAAGCTTGGATGAGAAGGGAAACATCTTCAAGGGGAAAAAAAAGTCCAGTTGCCTTTTGAAAAAGCACCTTTGGCCTGGATGACTGAGAACCTCCAGAGTCAGCAGCAGCATTCTTCCTTTCACTGCCTTTTTATTTAGTGAGTTTAGATTTAGTCACATTGTCTTCAAGTAAAGTTTACCAAGTTATAGAAGGATATACGGGGTGAGAACTAGTCTATTTGTAGAAGCTTTTGAAAAAGGATAGATTAAAATTGTAATAAAAAATCAACTGTGAACAAATTATTGCTATGCATATTTAATCTATTTTTATTTATTTTCATACATTCCTGACATTCAAAATTTATTTTAGAGTGAGGCCTGGTGAGTAGAAGCTTGTCAACTTTTGGAAGAATTGAATACAAGTGAGAATAATTAGTGTTTTTAGCTTGATCCTTTTTTCACCCTAAATAATTGCTCATTATATATATTCTTTAGGGTAGTTCCCTGAAGCCTTTTTCTGTTCACAGATATTCTTTTAACAGCTGCATTTATTTGGTGCCAAAAAAATAATGACTTAATAGCAAGGAACTGCACCCTTTGGGATGCATAGTTTACAGGTGAGGAAATTGGTTCTGTATTGGTTCATTGCCAGACTATTCTTCATTGAGTTTAATCTTGCATGTAAATTAATGGTTTTCCTCCAGAAAAGGTTTAAGAGATTTGCATTAGTTACACATGTTCCTTGCTTTAGGAAAATTGTTAAGAATTCTGGTTACTGCTCAGTTTCCATTTTATGCTGGTTGGTCTTTTCTCAGTATGTTTTGTTTAAAATGACAAAGCACCATTATACCATATCTGAGCCTGTTTCTCATTTTCCTTTATTATAGAAGAATGCAACATTTTAGGGATTGGGGGGCCATAATTTAGTTTCCCAGCCTTCTGGAGAACTCCAGACTCATCAAATAAAAGTGCAATTGAATTCTGACCTTTTTCATACTATATAGAGGGTTTTAAGGTTTGCAGCTGATTCTTGGGCCCTGTTTCAGTAGTGCATTTTTAGTCTTGGGTGGTTGGCGGCTTTGGAGAAATATAAGGATGGAATGGAAAGGAAATAGACTTACCTTTCAGAGGCTATGACTTTGATTAAAAAGTCCCCTAAAATTGTTTTAAAATCCATCTTCTACCATATTTCATCAGTGCAATTTTAGATACTAGGATCTAGGATACTAGATTTAGATACTAGGATCACGCGAAGTATTAATACCACTCTACAATGCCTTGGTAAGGCCACACTTGGAATACTGCATCCAGTTTTGGTCACCACGATGTAAAAAAGATGTTGAGACTCTAGAAAGGGTGCAGAGAAGAGCAACAAAAATGATTAGGGGACTGGAGGTTAAAACATATAAGGAACGGTTGATGGAATTGGGTATGTCTAGTTTAATGAAGAGAAGGACGCGGGGTGACATGACAGCAGTGTTCCAATATCTCAGGGGCTGCCACAAAGAAGAGGGAGTCAAGCTGTTCTCCAAAGCGCCTGAAGGCAGGACAAGAAGCAATGGATGGAAACTAACCAAGGAGAGAAGCAACCTGGAACTAAGGAGAAACTTCCTGACAGTTAGAACAATTAACCAGTGGAACAACCTGCCTCCAGAAGCGGTGAATGCTCCAACACTGGAAGTTTTTTAAGAAGAAACTGGACAGCCATTTGTCCGAAATGGTATAGGGTTACCTGCCTGAGCAGGGGGTTGGACTTGATGACCTCCAAGGTCCCTTCCAACTTTATTATTATTATTATTATTATTATTATTATTATTATTATTATTATTATTATTCCTGCTTTAGTGGATCATTTGTTTTAGGATGCTCAGACATCAGTAGGCCCAGTATATCTCTACTGCTAAACTTCTCAGAACTGAGATTACTGTTTGCATATAATAGTCTATCATGGCTAAGTGCAGAGGAAAGGCAATAGAATTTTATAAACCATTGCTCTAAACAAAGGTAAAATTGTGGAAATTAGCATACTAGAATCAAGTTGTAAATACAGAAGCTGATCCAACTGAGGGACAAACTTCAGGTAGCAACATGTGCAAGAGGTTAAAACTCTGGTTTTAACTTCCCTCTTGGCCAGGTTTTACCGAAGATTTCAAATCCAAAGCACCATTTTCCCTCTATTTAGCTCAGATCTCTTCTTGTAGGAAATTAAATTTTAATTAGATTTGCAGCCAATTACATTTTATAAATTGTTCCAGCTCTGTTGTTGTTAGTTGCGAAGTCGTGTCTGACCCATCGCGACCCCATGGACAACGTTCCTCCAGCTCTGTACTGCTCGTAAATAAATTACTTTAACAGTGATGCTATGCAAGTGATGATACAAACTAGCATCACCTATTTTGACTAGTGGGAATTCCCCAGAGATGAGGGTGGGCATTTTCTTGTGTCCTGCAATATTTAAGTAGAGATGCTGCCACTGAACTTAGTTAGCTAAGACTGTTTGAAATTGGCATATTCCATTAGTGAGCTTTATTTGATCAGTCTGGGGCTCTCCAGAAGGTTGGGAAACTAAATTATGGCTCCTAATCCCTAAAATGTTGCATTCTTCTACATTAAAGGAATAAAAATGATAAACAGACTCAAATATGGTAGAATTGTGCTCCTGATTTTAAAAAAAAATTTACATCCAGGTTTCATTGGCAAGTTCCCTTTACATGCACACACTGCACCCCATTTAGGCCTGAGTTTACACTTTTATTTTTGAACTGATATATATTCATTGTGTGGAGTTCTTGCTATCTCCAAAGTAAGGCGTGAAATGAACCTGAAGTATGCTTTGGTCAGTTAGAAGAGTCAAGTGTTAATGAATTAAATTAATAAGATATATCATAGATACTTAAACAACGTATTCTACAGCAGTAGAGCTTGAAAAAAGCTGTCTAGTCCAATTGTTTAGGACTATCCTTTTTCATCTTAGAGTCTTGTAACATGAAGGAGCAGTGTTGCATTGCAGAATTTCCACCCCAACAATTCTGTAGAATGTCCAGTGGAGCTGGCTGGTGTAGCTAACAATGAACAACTCTTGTGATATGATCACTCAAGAGAATGACCTTTTAATTTTTTTAGAATTTTTATTAATGGAATATAAAAAATAAGAGCAACTAAATATACTAATTGTACAGTTTTAAAAGCTGTATTTATCCTGTTTCCACGGCCGTGCGCTCTCTTACTTCCGTGTAGACAGGTAGCATTTACTCGAATGAACAGATCAAAGAAGAATACTTTATTCACAGAGATATTCAACAACTCACAATTAAGATGAAATACGTCTGGAATGCGATATTAATCTGGATCCATATCATTAGGTTGAAAGACAGTGATGTCCTCCTGTCCTGTATATAAATCACATCTTGAATAATAGCTGTGTCCGAGCCATGAGGCTGGATCCCAATGTGAAGAGAATCAAACAATAGCACAGAGCCAGGAAGTACAGTCATAAACCTTTGAACTCCCACTGACTAGATAAACTGACTGCTGAAACTACATTGCCCATAAGCCATCTCTTAAGGAAACAGCGTTTAACCCTATAAATGCTAAACATCCTAACATACAGTTCTTAGCTACTGGTTGGTCCAGAACAGTATTCATTATAGGGATTTTTTAAAAATTTTTTAAAAAATTAAAAATAAGCTCCACGTAGAATCCATCAAAAATTAATTCAGTATTTAATTGATTACATGTCTGATGATGTGCCATCCACTCAGTGCCAACTGCTAGTGAGCACTAGGATGATCTGGCCCCAACTTAGCCCTTTGACCATCACCAAACTGAGTCCGTCCACCATGCTGCTGACTGTGTTCATTCCTTTTACCTTTCCCAGCATTGTAGGTTTCTACAGAAAGCCAGGTCTTCGCATAACAGGTCAAAATGCAATATTTGGAGCTTGGTTCTTTGTGCACCAAGTGAGAACTCCGGGTTGATACTTTCATGATCCACTTGATTCCTAAGTGCATTCCTCAATTTCATATGGTCATAGGAATCAACCTTCCTTTTGATATTATTTGACCTTCTCAGTTATCAAATATGTATCAGCAATAGTACATATTGTTTGTTGGTCTTTTCTGAGGCTAGCTTGAAGATCTAGCATCTCCCTTTCTCTACTCTGGCTGCTGCTGCTGATCCGATCAGTCTTGTCTGGCTCATGGTAATTCTATGGGCCAGGTCTTTCCATATCTTCTGATGTTGTACTACTTGTTTTTCTGTGCTCTGGCTGGTAGCTTTGGTCAGCTTTGATGGTGTCCAGTCACTGTGTTCTTTGATGTCTTGGTTTCCTTTTACTGCTTACTCTAAACATAACTGTTTTCTCCAGTGAATTCCCCCGTAGGATAAGTAACATAACATTACGTTTCTTAGTATTATTTCTAGACTGATCTGTTGGCCACTGATTCTCCAGATTTGCTGGCATAGTTTGACTAGGACCTCTACTGATTTTATTCCTGCTGCTTGCCATTTCAGTAGATATTTCATTAATTCCTGTATTCTTCTGACTTAGTAATGACTGGAATGCCTATTTAACTTCAACTGATACCATTAGAGAGCAGAGTGAAAAAAATGGAACTAAAATGTAAAGAAGACCAAACAAATGATGACAGCTAGAACAATTAGCCTTAAAATTGGCAGTGAGGCTATCCAAGTTGGGGATAGCTTCGATCTTTTAGGATCAACCATCAACCATCAAGGAACCTTTTTATTGTAAACTACACAGTCATGTAGGTGAGATGGGAAGCATAGAAATAGGATAAACGAAACACCAGTCAAGAAATACAGACTGGACTTGGTAGAGCATCCACGAAAGCCTTGGAAAATAATGTCATAATATACTTTATAAAGATCAGAATCACGCAAGCCATGGTGTTCCCTGTGATACTCTATGAAAGTACAAGTTGGACTTTGTAGAAGACAGTGACTTGATGGCACATAATCTACTTGTATCAATAATCTAGTCAGTTTTATTTCTGTGTATAGGTATATCTCTATGTGGTTAATGAATCCCACAAAATAGTCACATTATTCACGCTATTCAAAATGATATGTATGAAACAATGACTTTGTCACTCAAGTGTTCCTCCTCTTCCAGCATCCTTCCAATATTGTTGTTGCTTGACACAGATGCCTGCTTGCTTTACCTATAGGCAACTGGAATAGCCTTCATGTTATGGATGACCTTGCTGGGAATCTATATACTAACATTCTTGTTATTGTAACCTTTAATTGGGTGAAACAATGCATCATAACGCAACAATTTTTAAATCAAGATACCTGAAATGGGCTAACTTACAGAATGTAACCAAAATCTGGGATCCATGATTCCTGTGGAATCGAAATTTGGCAAATTTTATAAAACAATTTATGACATAAAATTACCATTAAACGGTTTATGACATAATACAAAATTTCATAAAGCATTTCCTGTGCTGATGTTTGGCTGCTATACAGTTCAAGATAGACTATTTCGAAGACAGATACATCTCTGAATGTATCCCAAATTTTCAACTAACGGCAGTACATTAGAACTTCAACATTATTGAAACATTGAAGAGTCTGGAAAGGAAATATATCTGAAGGGATGACCCAAATGGTCACCAGTTGTCTAACATATATATTGGTGTACAGTCCTGGCAACCGTCCTTCATTCTAACTAGGAACACTTTGACCACCAGAATGAGGCAATAGAGCAGGATTTGATAAAAGTCTATCCAGAAATTTACCAGTAGATACACATAATATAGAAAGGCATGATGCCTCTTCTCATTTTTAAAACATAAAGACATTTCAAAAATTAATATCAAACATATGCCTCCAATGCATTCCTTAACATCGTGAAGATAAGTTTCTATTTAGGAAAAATTATGTAAATCTCAGTAAAGCCAAAGCTCTTTGTAAAATGGCAACCTCCATTTCAGGAATGTAATTTAGCATTCCATTTACATATTTAACTGTTAGATTTTTTAAACCAGAATTGTGTTCACATATGCTGTAATGTGAAACCAAAATAGAACTATGGCAGGGCAAGATCAATTCCCGAATTAAAGAATCTTCAAATTTCTCAGTCTTGCTACCAGCAGGATGTTAACTTGCCATGGCACTTACAGGAAGTTCCCTACTTTTTAATTTTTGAAATATCAAAAAGTTCCTTATGTATGTCCAGTGAGACATCCTTTTCCATTCTTGTAGCCTGTTATTTCAGATCCACTTTTGATGCCATTTCGGTATTTTCAGATAAAACTCATTCCTCATCTGCCATTTCTTACATAACATTTTTTGTCACACTCTATCCATAGAAGCAAACATCCTTATTGTCATTGTGCATGCTAACTTCCAATTCCATTTTTTACAACGCATCATTTTAGAAGTCCAAATTAATTACTTGTCAATCAGGCTGGTGTATTTTTCTCCTTTAGCTGAAATCTTTAGTTCCCTCTAGTGTCCAGTTTTAAAATTATTTATCTTTATTGTGCCTTGCAAATAGTCCAAACATATCTATTTCCTACAGGAAGGATTTTTTATAACTAGTTCAAAAATCTTATTCCAAACTTATTTGGACTCTTAATCTATTTAAAGCTTTCTAGGATCAAAGTCATATTTAATTTTTTCCATGATTTTTATTTTTATTTTTTATGGTTAAAATTTTCTTTCATTAAGGATCGAAGGCAAACTCACTTGGCATTTTCAGACTTGTCGATCCTAAGGTCTCTAATAGCTTAAAAGTAGATACCTGTATCTTATCTTTGGTGTTGGAGTTCTCATCTTGCCTCTTGGCATTTAGGAAAGTTACTAAAATCTGGCTGATTTGCAAAATCATTTGGACCGATGGTATGGTGGGCCCGTTCTTGGCCACCTATTCCTCAGAAGCTGCTCAACAGTCAATAGGAACAACAACATACGTATTAATTGTTGGATTCTTGTCTGTAATGTGATTGTTCTTATTTTGACCCTTTGCATTTGTAAACTGCTGAGAGCTTTTGTTGAAGAGTGAGTAGTATATAAAATTCAATACTTTTTTTTTATTTGCAGGTAGTCTTTTATTTGCACCATTTGTTTAGCAACCATTCAAAGTTAAAATAGTACTGAAAAAGTGACTTATGACCGGTCTTCACATTGATGACCATCATGGCATCACTACGGCCTCATTATCAAAATTTGGATGTTTGGCAGTTGGCATGTATTTATAAAGATTGCAGTATCCCAGGGTCATGTGATCACCATTTGCAACATTCTCAGGGATTTTCCATCAAGCAGAGTCACTGGAGGAAGCCCGGTTCCGTTAATGACCACGTGATTCATTCAACTGCAGTGATTTGCTTGATGAGTCTGGCAAAAAAAGGTTGTAACATTTGGTGTGACTCACTTAACAACTGCCTTACTTAGCAACAGAAATGTTGGTTCTAGTTGTGCTCATAAGTTAAGGGCGACCTGTATATTGCACTATTGTTTACCTTGAGGGACATGTTTCATTACAGACGCACGATATGGAGTACTTCTTTTTAAAATTTAGTCCCAAGGTTATATACGTATTAGGTTTACACTCACTTTACTTGCTGGGTTTTCACCTGATTTTTTTTAATGTAAATAGTCAGCTTTAGCCTCATCCCAGTATGACTGAAGCCTGTCATTCAGCAGAATGGGAAATAACCAGCTGCTCTTAGTGATTCTGATGATATTACTGGTCAATTAATCATTGTTATAGCAGAATTCCAGGACTGAGTACATCATGACAAACACTAAGAATTACTGGAGGGATACAGTCATCCATCAGTTTTTAATTGCTAAGTTCATCAAGGCGGATGAAAATAATGCCAGTGACTCACGTGCTGAATTAGGCTGTTCATTGCTACTGTTTGTAATCCTGAATATTTAGAACAGGGATGTCAAACTGCCAGCCCGCGGGCCGGATGCGTCATGGCGAAACTGCGCCCACCCCATGGCCGGCAATGGAAAAAAAGGCGCGATACGTCATGACACGTCACGTGACGTTGCGAGTTTGACACCCTTGATTTAGAAGGAACACAGCCTTTCGACTTCAGCCATCTGAAAGAAGCCTGCTGCAGCTACCTTAATTAGGGAAATTTCAAATGTGTATATAATGAGAGGTTACGTAAGTCCACCATCCATTGAAGGAAGGTGTTGCTTATTGGCCTAAAGGAGAACATTTTTCCTGAACCTTTTTGAAAAGTTTTACTTGTTCAACATGTAAAAATCTTCAGTGGGGAACATTGTAAAAAGGTTCTTCAGGCGGCACCAAGATAAAATGGAACCAAAGCAGGTGTTTGCTGCTGATAAATTCAGAAGTATGGTTGCATTAACGTTTCACTTAGAAAGCTAAACGTTTAATGCCATGCCATGTATTTCATTTCATGCAATGCTAAATTGTGGGAGAAATAAAGATGTGCTTAGGTAAAATTCAGATGTCCCTTTACTTAGAACAGCTTTATCTTATATTTTAATACTTAGTCTTCTTATACATAGCTGTGAGCAATTGATTCACCATGCAGAGTTTGCTGAATTTCTACAAATTCTGAATGAATATGCTTATTTTCAGCAGCAATGATGGACAAGTGGCCGGATTTGCCTGCAGGTAGATCTCTACTTACAACCATTTGTGCAAAATTACAATGGCACTGGAAAAAGTGACTTAGGACCGTTTTCCATACCTTATGACCATTGCAGCATCCCCATAGTCATATGATCAAAATTCAAATCTTGGCAACTGACTCATGTTTATGACGGTTGCAGCATCCTGGGGTCATGTGATCACCTTTTGCTACCTTCTGACAAGCAAAGTCAATGGGGAAGCCAGATTCACTTAATAACCATATTACTATCTTAACTGCAGTGATTCACTTAACAACAGTGGCAAGAAAGATTGTAAAATAGGGCAAAATTAACTGTCTTGCTTAGCAAACAGAAATCTTGGGCTCCGTTGTGGTTGTAAGTCGAGGACTACCTGTATTGCGCTAAAATGGTTTATGGGTGTGAAGCATCTTAGTGTTCTCCCTCAAACAGAGTTACTGTGTCTTGTTTACAAAGTCTAATAAAATTCTACAGGGAGAGTCTACAAACAGAATTCCCCATATTCATTTGGGAAGGACTGTATTTCTAGATTACGTTCTTTAATAAAAAAGAAAGATAACTCAGCAGTTATTTAAAAAATTATGAGGAAAAGGAAAATCAAACGATTATAGATTATACTGAACTCACAGTGTCTATATATTGGGTGTTGGAGTGCACCTTTTTATGTCTTGGAAAATGGACAGTAGCAGTACATAAAAAAGCTAAAAATAAGTTTTCAGAATTTTCAGAAATTTTCTGTTAACCGGCTATTTTTCTCTATTGGCAGAAATATCCTCTTTCCTTTCTTCGGAGATGTAATAAAAGTTTGGCAAAAAAAAATACAAAAGACGGGAACGGCCATCATAGGTGATGTATGAAGGATTGCTTTTGTCTATGGAGAGAATACACTGGAACTCAAATATTTCACCTTTTTCTCAACTTTAAAACTACATACAATTATAGTTGATCTTGTGTCTTCATTTTTTTTGTTAACATCTTTGTCTTTTGTTTATTAATCTTAAAAGTCAACTACCATACCAAGTTCTTTTAATTTTCTCATTAACAATTTTATCCCTTTCAATCAATCTTCCAAAATTGACACATGTTCTGCAAATGCTCTCAATTTATATGTCTCTTTTTTATTTTTACCCTGGTTATCCCCTCATCTTGCCTTACGTTTCCATTCAAAACTTCAAAATCAGTATAAACAGTAATGGGCTATTTAGGATCTGATTCTGAGGTTATGATGTTGCACACACATGCACTCTTGCGGTCACGTGATTGCATTTTATGCACATGACAAACAGCCATTTGCAGCATCTTGCAGTCACATGACTGAAATTTTTGATGTATTTTGCCAGCTTCTGGCATTTTCTTCCCAACAAAAAAAGCACCCATTGGGTAAAATGTATTTTCTTAATGACCATGGTATTCGCATAACAACAAAGATGTTAGCTTAACGACCACCACAAAAATAGGGTCCTGTTATATGATGCCCCCAACTTATGACCACCACAACTTAGAATCACAATTCTGGGCTCAATTACAATCAAAGTCAAGAGTACCTGTATTTAGAAACCACCTGGCCATATTCAGAATATAAGTTCTGTATTAATGGACAGATCTCATCTCCAAAGCACATCCAGTTCTAGGAGTAGGTTGTATTCGTCACAATCAAGTTCCCCACACTGCAGGTCTACACTGTTTATAAAGCATGCGTATTCAGTGTCTCTTCTTCAGAGTGATGATTGCCATTGGTAACTGAGCAGTAGCACAAACCCGTCTCTTTTTCAGCTGTGTCTCTTTTCCAAGGAAGATGGAGACAGATGTCTTTCACCATCCTGTTGTTCTCCAATTTCTGATAGATTTTGGTCCTCGAGAGGATTGCTCTTGGCACAGTCAGAAATACCTTTGCTTTCGTAATCGGTTATCCACTGCAGCCTTGTCATTTGAGCCTTCCCAGAAAGCAGCACGTGCGACAGCCAGGAGAGGATGTTCTTTGCACAGCAAGGATTGTTACTGAGAATTTGTGCTAGATTGCAAAACATTCTAAGACCCCTTGGTTTTTTGTTGGGTGCATCCCTTTCTGTTCTGATTTTTTTAAAAAACAGCCATTTTAAAAAAAGCAGTTTCAGCATCTCTTCCCTGCTTCCCTGAGCAATTCATTGGTAAGAATGTGACAAAATGGTAGCCAAAACCAAAGAGAAGGAAAGGGGGCATATGTGTATATGTAACATTAACGATGTCAAAATGAAGATACACACGTGATGTTATCTTGCAAAGGCCACCCTGAATGCACTCAACATGGCATGTGTCATTTGCCCCCTTCCCCTCGCTGACACCCATGTCTTCTACCGTTTTGCCACATTCTTACCAATCAGCTTCTCTGGCTGAGAAAGAACCTGGGTGTCCCCAGCCCTGTTCTTCAACCAGTAGAATCCACAGCAAACCATATATTTTATTTATATATATATATATAATTGTTATTGAAGATTTTAATTACAATTACAATTAATTACAATAATGAATACTAATACAACTCAGAGAAAAGAAGGAAAAGAGTGTAAAATGTACAAAAAAAGAAATATATAAAGAAGTAATGTACAATCTTCATCATAACAAGTGTAAACACGTTTGATAGCTCTTTACTCCTGTAACCCTCCCTTTCATCAGATGCCTTTGGGTTGGGTCTGAGTTCCTGTGATTTCTAACCAATAACCCCATAGAGCAGCGTTTCTCATGGATGGTTGGGGAATTCTGGGGGTTGGAAGTTCACAGATCTTAAAAGTTGCCAAGGTTGATAAACTGCCATAGAAAGCACCAACTTGCAGAAAGCTGTGCGGAATCCCATCCTGTCACTTAAAGCTGAGATAGATATTATAGTATCCTTAAATTAACCTACCTTTTAAAAGAGGAAAACTCCAGCTGATGGACAATGAAAATGGCTAGTAAGAGAGACAGAGGAAGTCATTAACTCTTTCCCCACTTGATGTTTCCCATTTGAAGTCAGTAGAGTAGAAATATTTATGCAGTAATTTGGATCTTAACTGGAGGAAGAGCTCAGTTTGGAAAATAGCAAATAGCATTTAAACTTATATACCACTTCATTGTTCTTTACAGCCCCCTCTAAGCAGTTTACAGAGTCAGTATATTGCCCCCGACAATCTGGATCCTCATTTTACCGCCCTCGGAAGGATGGAAGGCTGACTCAACCTTAAGCCAGTCAGGATCGAACTCCTGGCAGTGAGCAGAGTCAGCCTGCAATACTGCATTCTAAGCACTGCGGGTAGTGGTAGATATGGAAAGGATCAACCACTTGCCTTTCTAATCCAGGGGTCTTCAAACCTGTCCCTTTACGCTGGCTGAGGAATTCTAGGAGTTGAAGTCCCCAAGTCATAAAAGGGACAAGTTTGAAGACCCCTGTTCTAATTGTTGATGCTGTGCAATTTGCAACCAGGTTTTCAGAAGCTTTTCTATTGTGCAAGTATGGGCTTTTCCCCTGATAGCTTCCTTAATAGTCCACTGATTTTATCCGTGGCTTGGCTGCAGCTATGGCTCCAGCTGCTGGAACTTTCTTTTTTTTTTTTTTTTTAATTATTATTATTTTTTTTTAAAACAACAAAACATAACACACATAAACACACAGTGTATACTCCTTTTTTTTTAAACAGCAATTTCGTAACTGTAATCTTCTATTATTTACATTTCCCCCCTTATTCTTCTTTTAAAAAATATTTGTCCTTGTTGTCCCATTGTTTCTTATTTCCATTTTCTTCGTTCATACTATATTTCATACTAAGAATAATACATATTATTACTATACATTATTATACATTATTATACACATATTTTCCCTTTCTTGACCTTTCTACATTTATGCTGGAACTTTCAATACCATGTTTTAACCATATATAGCGGCTTTCTTGTTCTGAAACAAGATTGTCACATAGACTAAAATATAAACTAGCAAGAAATGTCTTAAGAAAGATTCCTCCCTGGTTTTTAAAGGCTGTTTTTTAATTGTTTTATCACTCCGAATGAACACCACTCCCTCTGTAAGGGAGATGGGCAGTTTTAAAATTTGATTAATAACTGAATAAATTTAGCGCGTTCCCTTGATAAAGCTAGAGGAGCATTGTGGAGAAAAAAAGGGTCCTTTTCCTGTCCTATGGAAGATAATTTTTTTTACTGGAACATCTCTTGGATCTGGATTTATTTAAGTACTGGCAGTGTGCAAACAAGCCTTTTTTCAAAATAAATGTTAAAGGCAACGTGTGAACGTGAGGCAATTGAGAGGAACTGCTGCCCCAGAAGAACTGTTGCCATAGTGCTGTTCTGGAAAGCCTGTGTGTTTGGGGTGGGCTGGGGAATCAGACAAGTTGGAGAAGCTCTAGATAAGACAAAAGACATAATGAAAACTCTAAAGCTGCACTGAGGCGTTCAGACAGACTTGCCACTGTCTAAAAAAGGAAAAGGTGCGTGCAGAGAAAAAGGGGAGCGGATTTTCAGCTGGGTTGAAGAGCAGCAGAAGATTGTCGTCTCTCTTCCCCTCCCGCCAGCCAACCCTCCTGCTCCTGCTCGGTAGAGAAAACATTGCAGTGAAGCAAAAGGCCACTTTTATGGTCCTCTCCAGACGTTCCCTTTGCTCCGGCTGCAGAAACTGTTGAAGTCTGGTTGTTGGGCGGGCGACTGAAAGGGGAAGGTATTCAGCGCAGGGTGCCTGGCCAGCACTGAGGAAAATGAGAAAGTAATGCTAAATATACATGGACTAACTTCATCCTGCAATGAACCGGAGCACTTGGGAGAGAATTTGTCTGCAATTGCCAGCTGGTGTCCTTTGTGCTGCCAGAAATGTTTAATGAAAAGAAGGACGAGGGGGGACATGATAGCAGTCTTCCAATATCTCAGGGGCTGCCACAAAGAAGAGGGAGTCAAGCTATTCTCCAAGGCGCCTGAGGGCAGGACAAGAAGTAATGGATGGAAACTAGTCAAGGAGAGAAGCAACCTGGAACTGAGGAGAAACTTCCTGACAGTTAGAACAATTAACCAGTGGAACAACCTGCCTCCAGAAGTGGTGAATGCTCCCACACTGGAAGTTTTTAAGAAGAGACTGGATAGCCATTTGTCCGAAATGGTATAGGGTTTCCTGCCTGAGCAGGGGGTTGGACTCGATGACCTCCAAGGTCCCTTCCAACTTTATTATTATTATTATTAAATGGATTGATGCGGTTAGGAACACTGGAGGGAAAAGGTCAAACTTTTAGATGCTGGCTGGGGAATTCTGGGAGTTGAAGTCCACAAGTCTTAAAAGTTGCCAAGGTTGGACACCTTTGTTCTAGCTTACCCTGGCTGCTTGGTTTCACACACGGGATGGTTTTATCTACCTGGAGCCAGTATGAGCCAGCAGTATGCAGCAGCTGCCAAAAAAGCCAAGGCAGTCCTGGGCTGCATTAACAGAGGGGTAGAATCAAGATCACTTGAAGTGTTAATACAACTCTATAGTGCCTTGGTAAGACCACACTTGGAATACTGCATCCAGTTTTGGTCGACATGATGTAAAAAAGAGGTTGAAACTCTAGAAAGAGTGCAGAGAAGAGCAACAAAGATGATTAGGGGACTGGAGGCTAAAACATGAAGAAGGATTGCTGGAATTGGGTATATCTAGTTTAATGAAAAGGACTAGAGGTGACATGATAGCAGTGTTCCAATATCTCAGGGGTTGCCATAAAGAAGAGGGGGGTCAAGCTATTCTCCAAAGCGCCTGAAGGCAGGACAAGAAGCAATGGATGGAAACTAATAAAGGAGAGAACCAACCTAGAACTAAGGAGAATTTTTCTGACAGAACAATTAATCAGTGGAAATTGTGGATGCTCCCAACACTGGAGTTTTTAAGAGATTGCACAACCAGTTGTGTGAAATGCTACAGGGTTTCCTGCCTGAGCAGGGGGTTGAACTAGAAGACTTCCAAGGTCCCTCCCAATTCTGTTATTTTGGAGTTGCAAAGTGGCAGATTCTGTGAGCCACAGCTCGCTTTTGTAACCACAATTCAGTGTTTTTGGCATGAAACATTTTGAACACCTGCCTCCAAAATTCTTTCCAGTGTGACAGAACGCTGGAATGAAATCCCGCAGAAGGAAACTAGAATCCTTTTTTTATAATTTGGGGCAGGGAGAGGAGGGAGGAAAGGATGAAATATCGCCAATATTGTGCCATTTATGTCCTCTGCTGTAAGGAGGCTAGGATCTTGCAGACCAGGCTGATCTGACCATCTTCCCAAGTACTGCAGGGGCTTCTGTCTCTGCTGAAGTCTCTGGGTCCTCCTGTGCCTTTTAAAACTTTGGCTGCTGCACAGTCAGTTGTCCGGTCTGACCCTTTTCTTGGCAGACCTTTAGCAAGAACACGGTTTTGGCATTGGTGCACCCTGGCAGGCATGAGCCTGGAACAAAGCAGAGGGTTTTTTTTTCCCCTTTCCCTAAACTCTGGGAAATATTAGAGAAGAGACTTCTAGATAATCTGAAGGCTATAAGCTAGATTCAAAGGCTGGGAGGTGGGAATAGAGAAATCCCAAGAAGAAATCAAATGACTTTATTGCACCTGCCAATAAAAGTACTGGGCTATGTCCGTTTAGTCACCAAGGCTCATGTTTGACTTTCCCATTTTTTTATTGCGAATCCTGGCCATGGATGGCCTGCAGACCCAATTTCACTAGCTTTGCATACTCAAATGCATTCAGAATTAGGATTTTCACCATACCTTAATTCCAAGAATGCCAAGTATAAGGCATTGTGTGCCAGAGAGACGGGTCTTTTCAATTAGTGTCATTGGTAGAACTGCAAAACCCACAGAACCTCTACATTTCTGCATGCTCTAGTAGTCCCAGTTCCTTTTCCCTTCCTTCCTCACTCCCCTATAAGAAGAACCATGCTTTTGATTCTCCATTCCCAAGGAGCAGGAATAGGTCTTCGCCGTTTTCTTCATTTTTCCAAAGGTGCTGCAAGGAAGGGAAGGAATATTTTTTTAATTATTTCGTTTATGGGGATGTTACAATTAGCCAGGAGACTACAATGTTAGTACATAGTAGTTATTTGGCTGCCGAAGAGTGCTAGTCCATTTAGTTTGCACTGATATGCTTATCCATGGTGTACCACAAGGAGCAAACTCGCTCCACGCTGGAAAGATGAGCAGCATTCTGTGGCGTCGTCTGGGACTTTCTCTCATTAGCAATGTTGCCTCGCAGTCGGGCGTCGCATCCAGGCAGGTCTGTCACTGGCAGGAGTCCAACTATCCACACAAAACACCACCATACTTCCCACCGAAGTGGTACCTATTTACTCCCATGTAGTATGCTTTTGAGCTGCTTAGGTGGGCAGAAGCTCAGGCAAGTGACGGGAGCTCACTCCCACCATATGGTGCTAGGACTTGAACCGTCGGAGCAGAAACTATTTCCAGCATCTTTAAGCCGCTGAGCCAATGCACCTGTAAGGGGAGGAAAATGAATGTACAGAAAAGGATCTCTACTGAATTTGTTGTTGTTATTTTGGTAAGATAAGAGTTTGAGGTTCCTCTGGGCTGCTAGGCCCTGGATCTATGGCTGATGCTCTAGTCTCTGTGGCTCCACTGCTTCTGATTGAGGAACTGGAATGAACTTTGCAAGTTCTCTGCATACAGTTCAAAAAACGGCTGCAGTGCAGAAGATGACAGGGTTTAATCCATGTTCTCGCCTGCAGATGCCAAGAGGCTGCCTTCCCCGCTCAGAGAAGCCATAAAATGGATGTATGATTCCCACAGCTCATCTGCAAGCTGCATCATAAGCAGTTGGATTAGAAAACTTACAGGGTTTTTGCAAAATCTGCAAGTTGAGAGCAGGGACTCTCGAATAGATTAGTTTGTCACCTTAAGATTTGGGCGCTTTTATTTCTGGGTGACAAATTTCCAGTGCTTGGCTGATGCAAAGAAACACGAAGTTAGGATAAAGCATTTTCACGAGAACCATCTGGCTATTTTAGGATCATATGCTGAGGTTTCAGGCTGAGCAAAGAATGATTCGCACAATGTTTCTAATTCAACTGTACTATAGGAAGGAGAATCTCTACTTCTTACAGATTTACCTGTGGTATTTTTTTCTTCTACATTGCATTACAACAGAAAGTCAGCAGGTTTCAGTTTCTGCTATAAGTAGTTTATAGCAGAAAGGGCGGTGGAGGAGAAGGGAGACTTTTGTAACTATTCCAAATGAAAAGTGTAGTGAGAATTATACAGTATTTTAGGCAGACTTTCCCAACACAACCTATTTGTGTGCGACTTGATAGGCTGGAAGTCTTTTTCAACTGACTTTTTTCATCTCCAGAAGACCATGTGCATTGGCCTGAGGGTGATATGGAACAGTGGATCACTAAAAAAAAAGGCAGTTTCACCTTTAGGATGAGGGATATTTGTTAATGAGAGTTTATTATAGTGCAGATTGTGGGATATTTTGCAATCAGTGGAATGGGCTATTCAAACTTGGCAATTCATTGTCCATTATACGGAGGATAGGGGAATATTTTATTATGGACCACATCTTGCTAGCAGAGCATGTGCGTTGCATGCCAAAGTTGTTGGTTGACCTCAACAAGGCAGAATGGTGGTGGATCTGGAAACCTTTTGAATCCAGAGATGGTCCATCTTTAGATCAGGACAGGATTGTGTTCCCCTCTTCAGAGCTGGTTTGCAAGCTGCACTTTCAGCTTCTATTGGAATAGAGATGGAATTGTGTCGAGAAAAATCTTTATACAATTACCCCTAGTGCGTTAATAATAATAATAATAAAGTTGGAAGGGACCTTGGAGGTCATCTAGTCCAACCCCCTGCTCAGGCAGGAAACCCTATACCATTTCAGACAAATGGCTGTCCAGTCTCTTCTTAAAAACTTCCAGTGTTGGAGCATTCACCGCTTCTGGAGGCAGGTTGTTCCACTGGTTAATTGTTCTAACTGTCAGGAAGTTTCTCCTCAGTTCCAGGTTGCTTCTCTCTTTGGTTAGTTTCCATCCGTTGCTTCTTGTCCTGCCTTCAGGCGCTTCGGAGAGTAGCTTGACTCCCTCTTCTTTGTGGCAGCCCCTGAGATATTGGAACACTGCTATCATGTCCCCCCTCGTCCTTCTCTTCATTAAACTAGACATACCCAATTCCAGCAACCGTTCCTTATATGCTTTAGCCTCCAGTCCCCTAATCATCTTTGTTGCTCTTCTCTGTACTCTTTCTAGAGTCTCGACGTCTTTTTTACATCGTGGTGACCAAAACTGGATGCAGTATTCCAAGTGTGGCCTTACCAAGGCATTGTAAAGTGGTATTAATACTTCACGTGATCTTGATTCTATTCCTCTGTTAATGCAGCCTAGCACTGTGTTGGCCTTTTTGGCAGCTGCAGCACACTGCTGGCTCATATTTAAGTGATTGTCCACTAGGACTCCGAGGTCCCTCTCACAGTTACTGCTATTGAGCAAGGTACCCCCTATACTATACCTGTACATTTGGTTTTTGCATCTTTTCCTGGATCAGGCAGCATTGCATATTGAATAGTTGTTCATGCTGTTGTTAACTCATGGCTGGACTACTGCCACTCAAACTACATGGGGATGCCCTTGAAGACCAGAATCTAAAAATACTACAACTTGCAGCTGCCCAATGTAGTGGAATCACTGGCTAAAAGAGAGGGGGGAATAAAAAGACATTCTAGTGTAGAGTTGCTCTGGGGGAGGAAACGGCAGAGGCCAGATCATTGAAGCCTTTATCTCCCAGTTCCAAAGGAAATGCAGTCAGTCTGGCGAGATTCCTGTAAAATAGGTGATCAACAATAAACTGTTTTGGCCTATTCACAGAGTTGTTCTGTTTCCTTGCACCTGACACCCAGCTACTTGTGGGAGCATCTACATTCAGCAATATAATCTCTTTATTCTGGTTGTCGCATTGGTTAGAGGGAAACTCTGTTTACAGTTCAAAGTCCTGGTTATCACCTTTAAAGCCCTTCATGACTGCAGACCTGGATGTCTTCAAGAATTTTGGCTCCGAAATGAATCTGCCCATCTAGGGAGACCAGAGAGAGAAGACATGTTGAAGATTTTGTCACTGAGGGAGCTTCGTCTTCAGGATCCCACAACATCCAGGCTGCTTCCTCTTGTGCTGGATTTTCACAGAGCTGTAGAAAACCTGGTTTTATTTCATAATGCCTTGGGGATGCCAATTTGGCCTGACCTCAAGGGAAGGCATCCTTATGTATTGTTTTTTTTAGTTTCCTTTTTTTTAAATGGTGTTATGGCTTTTTCCTTATACATTGCTCTTAGCCAGTTGGGAATGGTATAGACCAGGGGTAGGCAACCTTGGCTCTTTTATGACTCGTGGACTTCAACTCCCAGAATTCCTGAGCCAGCATGGCTCAGCTTGGAAACCTCTCCCTTTCCCCTCAGCATGGCTGGCTCAGGAATTCTGGGAAGTCCACGAGTCATAAAAGAGCCAAGGTTGCCTACCCCTGGTATAAACAGAACTCTCAGAACTAAATAATGCCAATAAATAAGGGCCAGGATCCAAACCAGCACTTCAAAAGGGATCCAAACCAGCACTTCAAAAGGGACACAAAAGCCTTCTTTTCTTGAGCACCTGGAGAACATTTTTAGCCAGATGAAACAATGCAAGGTTATGTGCATAACATTTCACAAAGCCTCACATGCAAACAATACAATTCTGGGTGCAACGGAATTATAATTTCCTTGTGAGGCTTGGGATTTGTGTTTTCCATAATACAGTGCTAATGAATCTATTCTTTCTCCCTCAAAAAGATTGACTTGATAAAGTAACACCCTGGAGACCTGGGTCCTATTATTTTCATAATATACCACAGTTTTTTTAAACGGGTCCTTGGCACAGGCAAGAAAAAAAAGTACGATTAAAATACGATGTTTGGAAAAAAGGTCCGCTGGTTTTGCCTAAACTTTTTTTCGAATAGTGACTTGGGATTTGTGTTTCAGAACATCCGTATGAGGCAGATCAGAGCATATCGTTTGTTTCCGATTCTATTTGGGAAAGTGTACTATTCAGAAAACAATGCCTTTATTTGGGTGATGTTAGGTAAAATGATTTTAAAAAATACACATTATAACCAAACCGTCTACTTTGTGTAAAAATCTCTCACGTTAGCACCTATTAAATGTGACAGATTTGCTGGTGCTGGATTTCTGTTAAGATTTCCCTGTCATAAACTTGCCGGGAGGCTTGGAAATATGAGCCTTGCTCAATCACTGACAGTGCCAGCAAGTGCTATGAAGAATGATCAGCGGGGGAGGGGGAGGGCTGATCTCCGGTCTCAAATTCAGGTAACACCTGAAACAAAGAACGGTGTCCTCAAATGGAGCCTTTGGAGGTGGACCCTGATAATCACACCAACCAGCTAGAAGGACAAATCCGTTGGCCAGTTTGTGAGGTGACACTTTCAGTCATTTCCCTCCATAAACCTTTTCTGAGAGCTGGCAAAAGCAGGTAGGCTGAGTGATAGCAAGGAAGGAGGACTACTGTATGAAGCACAGGGAGCTCAACTGCCACCTAATGGTCTAAACCAGGGCTCCTCAAACGTGGCCACTTTAAGACTTGTGGACTTCAACTCCCAGAATTCCCCAGCCAGCATGGCTGGCTGGGGAATTCTGGGAGTTGAAGTCCACAAGTCTTAAAGTGGCCACGTTTGAGGAGCCCTGGTCTAAACCAGTGGTAGGCAACCTTGGCTCTTTTATGACTCGTGGACTTCAACTCCCAGAATTCCTGAGCCAGCATGGCTCAGCTTGGAAACCTCTCCCTTTCCCCTCAGCATGGTGGCTCAGGAATTCTGGGAGTTGAAGTCCACGAGTCATAAAAGAGCCAAGGTTGCCTAGCCCTGGTCTAAACGGAAGAAACCAGAAGCCCAGACGTAAAGTGACCGCCACCACGTGGCCGTGACTGGTTTCTTCAGGCTATATATAACACTCCTAGCTCTCAATCAGCAGGACAGCTCAAAAGAGAAAGCGGAACCTGCTGCATAAAATAGGATCTTGCAAACAAGCTTACGGAAGTCTTTTATAAACAGCGATGAGAAAATAGATTACTGGGGGAGGGGAGGGAGAAGGGGAATATGATCGTGGGAGAAGACTAATTGCCAGACTGTCTGTGTTGGTAATGGAGGAGTGGAAACCTTTTTGATAGCAGCAGTCATAAAAATGTAATTCATCTTTTTTGGAGTAATAATTTCCTTTTCCCCCAAAAAAGGAATGCAAGCAAGGAATGCAACCTAGGGAGCCATAAGGTCCTGGTCCTGCTGTTGGGAGGAATGAGGCAATGGACCAGGAAGGATAGGAAATTATTCCTTTGCAGCTTTGCCAAGCCCCAGGCCCGAAAGAGGAACCATCCTGTTTCCACAGTCGTGTGCTTACTTCCGTGTAGACAGGTAGCTTTACTTGAATGAACAGATCAAAGAAGAATACTTTATTCACAGAGATAATCAACAACTCACGATTAAGATGAAATACGTCTGAAATGCAATATTAATCTGGATCCATATCATTAGGTTGAAAGACAGTGATGTCCTCCTGTCCTGTATATAAATTACATGTTGAATAATAGCTGTGTTCGAGCCATGAGGTTGGGTCCCAATGTGAAGAGAATCAAACAATGGCACAGAGCCAGGAAGTACAGTCATAAACCTTTGAACTCCTCCCACTGACTAGATAAACTGACTGCTGAAACTACATTACCCATAAGCCATTTCTTAAGGAAACAGCGCTTAACCCTATAAATGCTAAACATCCTAACATACTGTTCTTAGCTACTGGTTGGTCCAGAACAACCTCCATGCCTCACTTTAACATTTCAGAGGGACTTTAGAAGCTGTTTTGGCTCTTCTCAAGATTCCAAGGTAGGAGGGGGTCCTTGTTGCTCTCTGAGCTTGCTTGTTTTCTTGCAGACGTTTCGCTACCTAAACTAGGTAACATCATCAGTGCTCCGAGGTAGCTTTTCAATGTTCAAGAAAGAAAAGGGCCATGTCCTCTGTGTAATCTGATGGATTTTGCAAAGCATGATGGGAATTTTTACATGGGCTGAGAATTTGGGGGCGTGTAATCCCAAACTATTTAGGGGCACCAGACAGGAAGCATTATCTTTTTTTAAAAAAAAATTTGTTACTCTGTAAGCCGCCTAGAGTCATTACAACAATTAGATGAGTAGCGTATAAATTTAATAAATAAATAAAATTAACTTTATGGGAGAGATGGCCACTGGCTTTGGGCACTGATGGCCAAGAACAACGACAAAACCAGCAGCTCTGCCTTTTGCCGCTGTGTTTTGCCCTTACAATTAATTGGTTGCCCTTTCCCAGACTTTCCCAGAGTTCTGGTGGCCAATTCTGGCTTTTATCTGTAGCATCTGTAGCTGATTTGTGCAAACTGCTTGCATAAGCCAGATAATCTCATATGGAGCCCTTGGAGAGCCTTAGGTCATTAGTCGCCTATTGCCTTTGAGATGAATCCTGGACAGCCATCTGAAAACAAAATTGGGCCCCTTAAGTGCAAAATCATCAGAAAAGAGAAAAAAAACTGCCTAGATAAATGATGGAAAGCATCCTAAATGGCCAGAGTTGCTGGGTGTCATGACACATATAAATGTTAAGAGGCAAAGGTAATACGATAGTAATAGGTGCCTTGGGTGCAATCCCAAAACATCTGGAGCACCCCTTAAACGTCATTGGCATTGACAAAATCATCCGCTAATGGTTAAAGGCAGATTTACTCATATAACAGTTTACACCCTGTGACAATATCTTTAACACCATCAAACATCAACATCTGCCTACCCCAAGTCCTTGGAAAGGACTTGATAGGTCAGTGGTGGCGAACCTATGGCACGGGTGCCAGAGGCGGCACTCAGAACCCTCTCTGTGGGCACACGCGTCGTCACCCCAGTCCTAGGCCTTCAGCTGGGTTTTATAAAACCTTTTCACTTTAGGCCTCCGCCGCCGTGTGCAAAAAAAAAAAAGGTTCAATCAGTCAATTTCAACTTCTCACGGAAAAAAAAAGATCTTGCAAAGTTGGAATTGATTGAACTTTTTAGTCCCACCCAGTCTGCTGTTACAACCACAGCCATGCCCACCCAACTGGCCACACCCAGCCAATGGGCCACACCCACCCGGCACTTGACGATGCATAAGTGGGTTTGGGGTTGCAGTTTGGGCACTCGGTCTCTAAAAGGTTCGCCACCACTGTGATAGGTGGACAAAGATGCCAAACCCAGTCTAAACATGTGGCTTGCTGTGCAATGAATCATCATCATGATAATAATGTGCCACATGTCTGCAAGACAAACCTTCTAAGAAGACCACCCAGTTTGGTTTTTGAACGAAGGTACGCATGAGTATGTCTAAGCTGGAGGGGTTCAAGATGTGAAGGAGGGGGACTTCATTCTGAGAAGTTGTTCATTGCTCATGAATTTGGGCTCTGAGGACATAAATTTGGCTAAGCCTTCAGTGACTTTTCTGATGTTTCAAATAAAGCAAGTCGAGCCCTCCAGTGCTTTGGTACATGTCTTTTATTTGTGATAGCCAAGGAAAGGTGTGTGATCAAATGTATCACAAAACCAGTAGTAGAAAGAGTGCACTAATTAATATAGTTGTACGGAATTCAATGCACTTACTACAAATTTGTCATAAAATAATCATTGTATAGGAAAGTAACTCATATCTGAAATTCCATCCTGACTAACTGACTGCAGAGAAACTTAACGCAATTCACCCACTGAGCTGCTCTAGACATGCAAAGGCCTCTTTCTCTTCCAGGGAATTTTTTTTTCCCCTCCAGGGTTGAATGCAGGCAATTCTGGCCCTGCAGAAGGCAGTTGTGCATATTGCTGGCTGGCTGAGCTGACTGAATTACAGTTCTTGTTTGACTGTTTGCCAACTAGTATATCTTGCAAAACATTAAGAAGCTAGGCAGGCTGATGCTGCAGGCCAACCTTTGCTGCAACTGTATTTAAGTGTTAATGCTTTTGTGCAGTCAGAAATCCCAAGAACGTCATCATTTCTAAGAGTAGAACATTTCTGGAGAAATAACTCACTGCCTTTTTTTTATTTCTGGAGAGCATCCAAAAGGTCAAAATCATTAAAGGAGGTATCCAGAGGCTCTGGATCTCTTTTAGGCTTCCAGGGTGTTCCAGGACACTTTGGTGGTTCTGGTAGATCTGGCAGGTGATCTAAGAAAGTGGGGGAATCTATAGAGGTGCTGTGTGTTGGGGAGACATCAGGAAACCCAACCCTTTCTTCATGGAGACCTCTGCCGTTAACGTCCTGTTCCACAAAAGGTCTTGAAGTAGGCAGCTGATTTGGAGTTTGAACTGTAACTTCTTCAGAAGAACTCTCTGTTGGCTTTTTATGGCCATGTTTGCGGCCCTTTTTGTGTCTACGGGCATGGCCAAAGACCCGCCTGTTTTTGTGAATGTGGTGTCCCCTCGGATCAGGATGGAGTTCCTCCGCAACACTTGGTCCTTCGATTGGAATAGCGGCTTGGGCTCTACTTCGGAAAGGGGTGAAACCTGGAGGTACCCTGAAGATGATCTGAAATGTCGTTTAGTTATTGGGAATTTTCCAAACAATGTATTCATTTAAATGCACTTAGCACATTTTATTCCACATTCCTACTTTAACGAAGCACTAATAAATATACTGTCATTCTATATCGGCCAATTCTCCCCATTGTACAGGAGGCAGAAAACTAAAACCATCCCAAAGAAAGAGAAATAGAAGGAAGCGAAGTGGTTGTCCGGTGAGGCTTGACAAATATAGCCGAGGAAAGAAGGAAAGTGAGGGAGAAAGGGAAAGACATACCCAACTGAATGCAGATTTCCAGAGAATAGCAAAGAGAGAGAAGCAGGCCTTCTTAAATGAACAATGCAAAGAAACGGAGCAAAACAATAGAATAGGAAAGGCTAGAGATCTTTTCAAGGAAATTGAATATATCAAAGGAATGTTTCATGCAGACGGGGATGACAAAGGACAAAAATGTTAAGAGACCTAACAGAAGCAGAAGAGGTTAAGAAGAAGTGGCAAGACTATACAGAAGAAAAATACAAGGAAGATCTTTAATGCCCCTGATAATTATGAAGGTGTAATTGCTGACCTCAAGCCAGACATCCTGGAGTGTGAAGTCCAGAGGGCCTGAGGAAACATTACCAACAGCAAAGATGGCAGAGGTGACAGTATTCCAGCCGAGCTATTTTACAATCCTAAAAGATGATGCGGTTAAAGTGCTGCGCTCAATGTGCCAGCAAATTTGGAAAACTCAACAATGGCTTCAGGATTGGAAAAGGTCAGTTTACGTTCCAATCCGAAAGAAGGGAAGGCCAAAGAATGTTCAAACTACTGTACAATTGTGCTTATTTCGCATGTTAGTGAGGTTATGCTCAAAATCTTACACGCTAGGCTTCAACGGTATGTGAACCGAGAACTACCAGGGATACAAGCTGGTTTTCGAAGAGGTAGAGGAAGTAGAAATCAAATTGCCAACATTTGCTGGATTGTGGAGAAAATAAGGGGGTTCCAGAAAAACATCTACTTCTGCTTCATTAACTACGCTAAAGCCTTTGATTGTGTGGATCACAACAAACTGTGGCAAGTTTTTAAAGAGATGGCAGTACCAGACCACCTTACCTGTCTCCTGAGAAAACTGTATGCGGGGCAAGCAACAACCGAATCGTACATGGAACAACGGATTGCTTCAAAATAAATTAATACAGGTAGTCCTTGACTTACAACAGTTCATTTAGTGACCGTTCAAAATTACAATGGCACTGAAAAAAGTGACTTATGACTGTTTTCCAGTTATGACCTTTGCAGCATCCCCATGGTCACGTGATCAAAATTCAGATGCTTGGCAACTGGTTCATATTTATGATGGTTGCAGTGTCCCAAGGTCAAGCAAAGTTCAGTGGGGAAGCCAGATTCACTTAACAACCAGGTTACTAACTTATCAACTGCAGTGATTTACTTATCAACTGCAATGACTCACTTAACCACTGAGGCAAGAAAGGTCATAAAATGGGGCAAAACTCACCTAACAAATATCTCACTTATCTACATAGATTTTGGCCCAATTGTCATAAGCTGAGGACTGCCTACAGATTTGAATACCTCTGGAACTCCGTGCTCTTTGCAGTTCACTTGAGATGAGATGAACGACTCCCAGGATCTCACAATAGCTGAGCCACGGCAGAACCACCGCTCCTGTCACCCCAAAAAACCAGAAGAGAAAACACTCAACTCTTGTCGAACATTGGCATAAAAACAATCTACGATGTAGAATAATTATATTTTGAGTGTTGTTTTGGGAAAATGTTCACTTTTCCAAAAGGTGACAACATTTTTTATTTGTTTTCTGAATATTTTTTGACTTTCATCTATGATTCGGGGAAGAGCGATTCATTCAAAAAGTTAAGTCAGGGAATATAAATTAATGCAATAAAATCATGACTTATTATTCCTACATCACTTTGTATCTGGATCCCTGTGTATCTATATGTGAGTGTGCACTTAGAAAACCATTCTCAATGAGGGGATGTGCAACTGGGTTGGGATCTTAGTTTGCAGCTGACACAGCAGCCATTTGGGGAAAACTGATTGGTGGAAGTCTACTTCATCTAATTATATCCCAATGCTCATTTCTTACTACGTTTCCTAGTAACAAATTATAGTATTTTAATAAACTAAAAAAATGGTTAGTAAACCAAAAATTTGGACTTGTTGGGTGAATGAGACCATCCTATTAATCATATGGTTTGTTTGGGCAGAGGAGTGTTACTAACTTGTGTTTAAGGTTTAGAGTTAGAGTAAACATGCATAGGATTGTTCTATCAGAAAGATTACTGCAAGGCTTAATATGCATCTATGAGGAATTGCATCATTTCTCACCAGCTTTATGTTTCAAGAACCAGCTTTAAAATTAACTCTTGTTCCCTTAAGTAAAATATTCCTCTTGCACTAATCCGAGGTTCTTTCCAAAGGTGTTTTTTCAAAAGGCAACTGGACTTTCAGTTCTCGACAACTGAAGGAGCTTCTTTGATGAGAAGCGAAATGTCTTCAAGGAAAACCAAGAAAGTCCAAGGTGAAAAAGCACCTTTGGGACAACCATGACCTGGATGACTGAGAATCTCCATAGACCTAATCCCGGTGTCTTACATCAGCTTCAGCAGCAGTACACTCTTCATTTAGCTTCTCAACTTCAGCCTTGGAGCAATTTGTTTTCTGAATTATCAAGTCAAATCGATATTTTGTCCCAGCCACAATCTGAAATGCAAGGAGAAAAATGATTAGCAACTGTATTTAGACTGGTTGCTGAATAGCATAAACCCACGAAGAACAAAAAAACGTGGCTTGCTCTCTGGTTAGCTCATGTTGGATTCAGTGGCCCCAAGGACCCGTTCCTCCTCTTCTTCTTCTTCTTGTGCCATATCCGTTATCGGACGTTGGCGATCATGTTGGCGATCCTGTTTTTATCAGCAGCCGCACGGAAAAGTGCTGCTGAGTTTTGTCCAAACCAGTCCCTTAGATTTTGAAGCCATGATGTTCTTCTTCTGCCTGGACCTCGTTTGCCTTCAATCTTTCCTTGGAGGATTAAATGGAGTATGCCGTATTTTTCTGGGTGTCGCATCACATGTCCGAAATATTCTAACTTTCGTTTTTTAATTGTTTTGATGATTTCCCTTGGCTTTCCCAGGCGGCTTAAAACCTCCTCATTTCTGATCTTGTCCACCCAACGTAGACGTAACAGCCGCCTGTAAATCCACATTTCAAATGCTTCTAGTCTCTTCAGGTGGCCTTCTGTCAGAGACCAACTCTCTACTCCATAGAGCAGGATAGAAAAAATATAGCATCTGACAAGCCTGATTTTCAGTCTTAGGCTTATGTCGTGACTGCAGAAGACCTTTTTCATTTTGAAGAATGCTGTTCGAGCTTTCCTCCTCTAGGATTCTAATAAAAACAAGCAAGTGAAAAGGGCAAGGAAAGATGGTACTCCCTTAGAGGCATATAAGAAGCTGCCATGGATCAAGTCAAACCACTGACCTATGATGCCCAGAATACTTGATGTTGCCTGGCAGGACACTCCAAGGTTTGTGTCGGGAATTTCCCAGCCCTTAACTGGAAGTGTCAAGGACTCAAGCTGAGATTTTCTGCCCACAAATATGTGTGTTGTTAGAATCATGTTCCTGAGGCATAGAGTTTCTGCTGCCTAATGGCCTTTCCTAGCTTGCAGTCTCCAAACCCTTTGACATCACAGGTAGTCCTTGACTTACAACAGTTCATTTAGTGATCGTTCAAAGTTAACGACGACACTGAAAAAAGTGACTTATGACTCTTTTCATACTTACGACCATTGCAGCATCCCCACGGTCACATGATCAAAACTCAGATGCTTTGGCAACTGACTCATATTTATGAAGGTTGCGGTGTCCCAGGGTCAGCTCTTGTGACCTTCTGACAAGCAAAGTCAACGGAGAAGCTAGATTCACTTTGCAACAAGTTACTAATTTAACAACTGCAGTGATTCACTTAAACGACTGTGGTAAGAAAGGTTGTAAAAATGGGGCAAAACTCACTTCACAATTGTCTTGTTGACTGAAATTTGGGGCTCAATTGTGTTCGTAGGTCAAGGACTATCTGTATCTGCAAGACATCTAGTTAGGAAAGTTTAAGATGTAAAAATCCTGGTCTTTCACTATAAAATTTGTTCAAGGCCAGCAGAGCTGGGAAATCTCAGAGGTGACTGTCTTAGTCCAAACCAGACTTTTTAAAAAAATCCAAATTACAATAGAGTACTACGTACAGGCAAAGTTCACAGCTGTTTGTAATTTTGATTACTTCTACATCTTTAGAACAGTTTAAGTATTTCAGAATAGCCTCCAAAGGCTCCTTCTGTTTTGGGTTTTCAGTTGCAATGGGCACAGGGCAACCTCTGCACTTATGAGCAGGAGGCTTAGCTTTCTCCTGTTAAATTTATAAGTGCAGTGGTGACACTTATATATACACCTATATATATTCGATTATTTCAAAATCTACAACCTGTATTTATGTTGGTTTTTGTAATGGAAATAATGAACAAACTTTATGTATTTATTTGTCATCTATCAATAGAAAAGGATTCAGGTTCAAACTATGTTTTCTTAGCGAAGTTGCTATATAGTAGTAGCAGTGATAAAATCCAAACCTGTTTTGTGACTTCTCCTATTGCTACAATTCTGAAATGAAAGTCACTGTTGTTCTTTGCGTTAAATGATTCTATAGCAGCTTCTAGAGGCTCCTTCAGTTCTTGGCTGTTCGTTGCAATCGGGACTACGCAACCCAAACACGCATCAACGGGAGGCTTCACGTTTTCTTCAACTGTTGAAAATATATAGATAAAAATACAAGTTTATATCAGATTATTGTGAAAAGGAAAGATTACAAGAATATCAGCCTGCATCTGTTATTTTTTGTAAGATAATATTGAACACATTTTCCCTTTGCAAAAAATGCATGAGTGCAAATTGCTCTGTAGCAGTTTGGAATTTACCATGAGTAAATGGTTATTATCTATGGTTTCATCATGGCCACCAATTTGTGCATAGAAAAGGAATGTTTTATTCCACTCCACTATACTATACAACCTGTTTTCCTTGTTCCCTTCTGGGAGGAGGGGGCTTTGTGGTATCCGAAGTAGAACATCCAGATTCAGTCACAGTTTTGTTCCATACAGTATTAACCTTGTGAACTCTCAAGTTTCCTCCTTCCATTATGTATTCAAGACGGACAGTGATTAATATACATATATGTAGGTCTATACATATTTTGTATATAGTATGTTTAAATGTGTGTTATGTATGTGTACACTTTGAGAGCAAGCAACTAAATTTCATTTTTAATGTGTGCCATTGTACCCAAAGTAAAAAATGACAATAAAGGCTATCTTATCTATCTATCTATCTATCTATCTATCTATCTATCTATCTATCTATCTATCTATCTATCTATCTATCTATCTATCTATCTATCTATCTGTCTGTCTGTCTGTCTGTCTGTCTGTCTGTCTGTCTGTCCGTCCGTCCGTCCGTCCGTCCGTCTGTCGTCCGTCCTATCTATCTATCTGTCTGTCTATCGTCTGTCTGTCTGTCTGTCTGTCTGTCCTATCTATCTATCTATCTATCTATCTATCTATCTATCTATCTGTCTGTCTGTCTGTCTGTCTGTCTGTCTGTCTGTCTGTCTGTCTGTCTGTCTGTCTCTATCTATCTATCTATCTATCTACCTACCTACCTACCTAACCTAACCTACCGATCTATCTATCTATCTATCTATCTACCTATCTATCTATCTATCTATCTATCTATCTATCTATCTATCTATCTATCTATCTATCTATCTATCCTATCTATCTATCTATCTATCTATCTCTATCATCTATCTATCTATCTATCTATCTATCTATCTATCTATCTATCTATCTATCTATCTATCTATCTATCTATCTATCTATCTATCTATCTATCTATCTATCTATCTATCTATCTATCTATCTATCTATCTATCTATCTATCTATCTATCTATCTATCTATCTATCTATCTATCTATCTATCTATCTATCTATCTATCTATCTATCTAATGCCCATTACTAAAAATGGCGCACAGCATTGCCCTTCCTTGAGCCAACAAAGTGCTGAAGCCACGCAGTTCTTTCAGGAACCACTGAAAACTGGTGAAAACAGGTTGTATGTCAAAAACAGGCGGCATCAGCACGTCATTGGCTTGAGCAAGGAGAACACTGTCCGCCATTTTTAGTAAGAGACAGCTCGTTCATTTCTACGAGTCATCCTTAAGTCAAACGTTGTTAACCCGGGGACAGGCTGTAAGAAAGTAATTCTGGAAGCCATCTTAACCTGATGCTTTTGTTTTTAGATGGCCAATCATTGTTTGCGATGGTGGCGAATATCTGTAGCTGGGTGGAGGATGAGGGTGGAGGTTCATTCTCTGAACTTGTGGGTTGATTTCCGAATGTTTCATTGCCAGGCTAGGTAACATCTTCAGCCGAGTTTAGGAGACCTGGTAGTGAAATATTCGGAAATCAACCCACAAGCTCAGAGAGCGAACCTCCACCCTCAATCTTTGTTTCTCTAAATCCAGAACTGCAAGTCGCATCAACCCCTCTACTTTGTCTGGTTAGCTGTGCCTGATGGGCTCTGCCCATTCCCTGCATCTTTTGGAACTATGGCCAGAGGAGGAGGATTATAGGAACTGTTGTTCAGCAACTTTATCGGGGCTTTCACATATATAGTAGAGGACCCTACAGAACTGAATGCGTGCAATATGAATTTGTCACCATCGGGATGTACCAAGCAATACTGAATCAAGGAAGCTGCGGTTACAGAACAACAGTTACAAACCTTGCACTTTGCAGTCCTGTTCTGCATAGACCAGTGTGTTTGTATTGTCAACGTGGGCATTAACTGTACAGGAACCTTTTCGCTGGAAGGAGACAAAAACGAGAAGACTAAACCATGTTTTTATCAGGCAGCTCCTTTGTCTCACTCAGGGTGATTTTTCCAGGTGGCATCCCCGCGAGTATGACTGGCACAAAGTACGAGCTCACACAAAGAATACACATTCCCTATTCCAGATAACATGCATCCACAGAAAAGAGCCTTTTTGCCACATGCACACGCTGTCAGATTATCTTGGCCTCTCCCTCTGCAGGATATGGGGAAAAGCTTTTGTCCCTTCAAATCTTGAGGTAGAGCTCAGACAGAAGCCGAAAACCGATGCTGGGAAAACCAGAGATCAAGAGGGTCCTTCCAAGGGTCTGATGAACCTTTAGAATTTCCAGGAATATCCCCCTCCCTCCCAAATCCCTGCAATTTTGCCCCCTGCGCTCTGTGGCCCTGCCCATCTCTTGCTGCCTCCAGCTGACCTTCGCGGTCTCCTTGCTTGTCCATCCTGGCTCCTTGCGAGGCAGATGTTAGCTGTGCAAAGTCGTCTTCTTGAGATTATGTGTGATGGTTTCATCATGAGACCTCAAGAAGAAAGCCATGCATAGCCAGCAGCTGCCTCGTGAAGGGCCAGGCTGGGAGGTCTTGTCAGCAGCGAGAAGAAGAAGATGGCAGAGTGCACAGTGGCAATGGCTGCAGAGTGCAGAATGGCTGCAGCTGGGGTCTAACGCTGAGTTAGTGGGCTGGCATGGTTTGGTCTTCGTGCTCCACTGCTGGGCTTGGAGCAGCTGGGTCTTCGTGCTTCACTGGGGCAACTGGGACTTTGTGCTTGCTGCTGGGTTGGGGTGCTTAGGGCTTTGAGCTGTGCTGCACTGCTGGGCTGGGCTGGATGAGGCTTTGTGCTGTACTGCTGGGGCTTGTGCGCCCTCCTGTGTCCAGCAGCAGCCACCGCAATCCAGGTTCTCTTTTGACTTCCTGTTGGCTTCCCCATTGCCTTTGTTGCAAGATGAAAGGAAGTTGTAAGAAACTCATAGCTTAATCATCTGCGATTCTTGCTTAACAACAGCAATGAGGACTGTTGGTTACTGTTGTTAACCAAGGACTACCTTTGTGTACATGTAACAATTAAAATTAAGCAAGGATGATTGTACTGTATTTCTTTTTTTTTTTAACAAACTGATTTTTTTTTAATCTTACTAATCCTGACAAGGCCCATATTGCTGACGCTGATCTATCTCAAAGGAAGTGCTGGGCACTCCAGCCACATCCTTTACACTATCTAGTTAGGAGAAGGTATCATTGAAAGAGTTTTCTTTGTTTGTTTGTTTGTTTATTTGTGT
This sequence comes from Azemiops feae, assembly GCA_023970755.1. Lineage (NCBI taxonomy): Eukaryota > Metazoa > Chordata > Lepidosauria > Squamata > Viperidae > Azemiops > Azemiops feae. The sequence goes on from JALGBA010000241.1 coordinate 1,754,792, forward strand.
GTATACACATACACACCCATATACATATACGCATGGACACATGGCTATATTTGCTTCTTTCAATTGCCAGTAGAAGGATGCCAGGTGAGGTACCTTTACAAATGAGATAGAGCAGTTACTGGTAAGTTCCAAATGAGTCTGGCAGGAATATGTGTGTGCAAGTAGATTACACTATTGCTATTGCTCCTAGGAGCATGATAAAAACGAAGTTCACTTACACCTTCAGGAAGGTGTCTACATGCTGGACTCAGATCTGGAAATTCATTCTTGGAACAATTGGTTTCCTTCACTGAATATTCCAAACGGTAATTCCATCCATTAACCACCTGCAAGAAATTTAAGAGAAGTTGCACGGAACAAGTATCTTGTTAAGAGAAAAGGAATTACAGTGGTACCTTGGTGCTCAATTGCTTTGAAACTCATCAAATTTGGAACTCAACACATTTTGATGAGAAAATTTGGTCCTGGTACTTGTCATTTATTTGGTACTCAACATGGAAGCTACAGGTAGTCAGTGTCGGTTGCCTCATGACTCACTACCCTTTCCACCCAAAACAAAAGGTGACATGTTAGTCACACAGTAGCTCTTGCCCTGTACACGTCCACTTGCGATATAATAATAATAATAATAATAATAATAATAATAATAATAATAATAATAATAATAATAATAATAATAATAATAATAATAATAATAATAATAATAATAATAATAATAATAAAGTTGGAAGGGACCTTGGAGGTCATCTAGTCCAACCCCCTGCTCAGGCAGGAAACCCTATACCATTTCGGACAAATGGCTGTCCAGTCTCTTCTTAAGAACTTCCAGTGTTGGAGCATTCACCGCTTCTGGAGGCAGGTTGTTCCACTGGTTAATTCTTCTAACTGTCAGGAAGTTTCTCCTTATTTCTAGGTTGCTTCTCTCCTGGCTTAGTTTCCATCCGTTGCTTCTTGTCCTGCCTTCAGGTGCTTTGGAGAATAGCTTGACTCCCTCTTCTTTGTGGCAGCCCCTGAGATATTGGAAGGCTGCTATCATGTCCCCCCTCATCCTTCTCTTCATTAAACTAGACATACCCAATTCCAGCAACCGTTCCTTATATGCTTTAGCCTCCAATCCCCTAATCATCTTTGTTGCTCTTCTCTGTACTCTTTCTAGAGTCTCAACATCTTTTTTACATCGTGGTGACCAAAACTGGATGCAGTATTATCTAAGCTTTTGTTGTTATTTTGGATATTTTTGTGCTTTCCCACCCCTCATCAGTACAAGTAAAGTGTTTATTTTATTTAATCTAAGTATTTATTCACCTTTAGATTTATTTCTCATGTAATGATATACAACCCTATCTTTTTACATATTGCCTTAAAAATGTGCATTGTTTTTGGAAACGCATTAAAGCTATTTACCTTATTCCTTATGGGAAAAATTGCTTGATATTCCTTGTTTTTGGCATTCATTGCACCTCCCGGAACCAATTAATGTCAAGTACTGTGGTATCACTGTAGTTTAAATAAAACTGCACAGACACTGTGCGTTTTATCAACATTTGACAGGGCTGTGTTGTTTAGTTTAACAAATGAAGGTTTCAAAAACACACAAGGGAAGGATATTCCACATTCCACATTTTCAGATTTAACTATAAATCTATCCAAATCACCTAATTCTGTAAAGTTGAGATAGGGAATTATAGGAACATATACAAACCTGACGTGTAACTTTGTTTATTTCTCCAATTTCGTATAAGGCAAAGTGTTGACTCTGATTATTAAATTGCCGTATGGTGAATCTCACAATAGGAAGCACTTCCAAGCTCTTAGGGTCTATGGGATGCCAGCAACCCAGACATTTAGCAAGGGATCGCTCTACATTCTCCTGTCCTGAAAGCAAGCCAACGATAAATTAGAAAAAAGCAAAACAAAAGTAAAGAAATTAAAAGTGGAAATTACTGCAGCGCTCAGTACGCAAACAGATAAAGGTTAGGGATTAAAAGGAATGAAAGGAATAAAAGAGTAGTTTAGGAAAGGACAAATGACGTGGGGCAATTCATCTTAGAGAAATTAATGGTAGAGAAAAAATTATACTGTACCTTGCCTTTTAAACACTGGAGTTTATTACATCTAAACTTTGCACACATGGTTGTTTCCACATACATTTAAATAAAAGTGAGATCTAGACTCAGCCTTCCAAGCAATATATATATTTGGTTGTTATAGTCTTGCTGGACAAAGTGACACACCCCACTCTACTCCCTCCCAGGGACCACCACGTCTATTAGGACTATAACTCCCGCAATTCCTTTCCAGAATTTTTCTGGCTATGAATTCTGGGAGTTGTGATTGCAACATACTGTATTAGGAAGGAATGAGTTGGAAGAAGACTAACAGAGAGTATAAACTACAGACTAGATTAGAAACGCATAGTAGGCCTCCCAAAGCTGTTTATGGGCTAGAGCTGGAGTCCCCAAATACCGGCCCATGGCCTATTTGGAACCGGGCCGCATGAGAGGCGGGCTAGTGGGAGCATGTGCATGCATGCATGCAGCTCCATGTGAGCAGCGCACCAAAGGCTTCTCTCTCTCATGAGTGGAGTTGCAGACTGGTCTGCCACTTGCGTGGCCTGGTTCCCCTCCCCCCCAGCCAAGCCGCCAAGCCACCTGAGTCTGAAGGAGCACAAGACTGCACCCCTCTTCTCCATGCCAAAAGCTTTTGCAAATGGATGAAAGGCTTCATGGCAGCGATCTTGCGCTGCTTCAGGCCTTCTGTCCTTTTGCAAAAGCTTTTGGTGCAAAAAAGACTGAAGGACTGGGAAAGGTGGCCCGGCTCGGGGGTGTGTGTGTGTGAGATGGGAACTCACGCGGCCCACTTCCCCTCTCCCTCCCCCAGCCAGGCTGCCAAGCCGCAAAGGTTGGGGGCCGCTGGGCTACAGAAGGAAACTCCAGAAACCAGATAACTGTGTACGTTGTGAGGATCTAAGTGACAGTGAGGTGGGAGATTTATGACCTGCTATGCTTCAAATGTTGCTGCAAAATTTACCTTTTCCCATATTTTAGTATCTGGTTCAACTTGTTCAAATTCAGGACAACCATGTATCAACTATGCTGTAGAATTAATAGCGATTAAATCTCTAATAAAGTTGGAAAGGGGGGATGGAGAAATTGTCCTGGTTGTCCCCGTTTTTGTCCAAGTGCAAAGAGGAATTTTTCCATAGGCAGAGGAACTAGAGGTGCATTTCTTGTCATTTTGAATTTTAACTTTGGAAACACAATATCTTGGTTACTGCATGTCGCTGACAACTAGGTGTCACCATTACATTGTGGACATGTTTTAAACCAAGAAAGAGTTTTTATTTTTTTTAAAAACCCCTGCCTTTTTATTTTAAAAAGTTTAGTTTAGTAATGTCTCTTAATAATCTGAGATGCATCTGCACAGCCATTTTACACAGGACTTTCTGGAGAAGGACTAACTTTTGTGACTAACATATATTACAAATCCTTATAACTGATAGATGTTAAACTTTTTACATTAAACTTGTGAGAACTGTACTGCCATCTCCGTAGAATTCTATTGTTCATACACAATTACAAAGTGGGTGTGAGATAAGGCCCATCCTATCAGTATGTTTTCCTTTGGGGTGTGTGGTGTCACTAGCAGCTGTTCCTGTTTAGCTGTTTTTTTCTCTTTTAACATGCAGCTTCCCTGTACCTTGTACCGAACGGTTGACTATCATTAAATATCTTAAATAAATGCCATTTTATTTGATTCTTACAACTCTAGGAGAAAGGTCAAATGGAAGCATGGAAAGCACATCAGGGGGCAGTTTCATTTAAGGCACATAATAGATCTTGGTTCATTATAGTTTGTCACAGTCAGCCCAATGTTCAGATTCAGCACTTAAGTTATTATTAGATTTTTAAATTTATTTATTTATTTGTTTGTTTTATTACATTTATATGCAACACATCTCATTGTCGGAGATTTTTATAAGTAACTCAAGTTGGCAAACATACCTAATTCTCCTTCCTCCTTCTATTTTCCCCACAACAGCCCTGTGAGGTGGGTTGAGTTGATAGAGAGTGACTAGCCGAAAGTTACCCAGCTGGCTTTCATGCCTAAAGTTGACTAGAACTCACAGTCTCCTGGTTTATAGGGCAGCACTTTAACCACTACACCAGAGGTAGGCAATCGTGGCTCTTTTATGACTCATGGACTTCAACTCCCAGAATTCCTGAGCCAGCATGCCTGGCTCAGGAATTCTGGGAGTTGAAGTCCACAAGTCATAAAAGAGCCAAGGTTGCCTACCCCTGCACTACACCAACTGGTTCATCACTAGGTATGGCCATAATCAGTCAGGATTTATATCTGATTGGGGATTATAGTGTTGCAAGTCAGCACACACCCCCACCCCCCAGAGAAGGAAATATTTTGAGGAATATTAAAAAAAGCAGAATATTATACTTCCCCAAAGGAATAAAGGAGAAAAACCTTAGACAGAAACCAGCCCCCAGTCTCCTTCCCTCAAGCAGGCCAGCTTTTAGAAATGCAGATTTGGGGCCACCTACTCATAAGCAAAATGACTTCAGCCACAGCCCCAGAGAAGGTTTGAGATGATGGGGTTAGAAAAACAAATACTACAGGACAGGAACATGACCTTTAGGACATAACAGGATTAACCCACCACCATTAGGAATACCAAAAGGGCACATTCAAGCTCAGGGCAAAGTACATGGCACAGGAACAGGAACAACTTCAAATACAAAGCCCAAAGAAGGTATAAAAAGCCCACCTATCCCAACTCCATTTTGTCAGCTGCCCCAGAACCACATGCTGTTGTTTCTGTTCTTCAATAAACAGAACCTTCTTTCCAAACAGCCTCCATTTTATTTATTCCCGGCTTGGACTTAACTGATGATTTTTCTTTCAACAATAGGTTTCTCCACATAACCACTTCTACCCCCTCAATCTACTGGTCATTGAAGATGTGTCCACATAACAGAGATCCCATCTTGCTAGAAGAAGCTGAAACCAGTCCAAGGTGATCTGGCAGGAAAAAGCTTTTCCATGGGAAAAGACCACATCTTGTCTGGTAGAAGAATTATGAAACTTTATGGTTGGCAGAGTGACTACACAGCTCTCTTTCTTTTTTCTTTTTTTGGTCAGTGACCTTAGTGCAGCCGAAATACAATTTTCCACAAAGTTGATATGTCCATTAGAAAGCAGAACATATTTGTGTGTGGAAAGTGAGGGAGTTGTGACTGGAAATCTCATTTCTTTTTCACCCATCTCCATTAGTCAAAGTTTTGGAGAAAAAGTTTAAAAGTTTAACTGTGATAAGCAAGGGTGTGTATTTGGAGCAGAACATCTAGCACAACCTAGTTTCTTTTTATTGTTGTTTAAGGGTTTTTGGATTGATTAAGATGAGAAATGGAGCAAGGCATGGAGGGGCAAGGCATTCATTGTACCCGCCAAAATCCCTCATCACTAAAATAGAACTGATTTTTCCCCTGGGGATTTTATGGAGTAAAATGAATATCTTATGTAGTAATTTTGGGAGAAAGATAAAGGGCTGAATGGTTTAAAAGCCTTAACTTTAAACCTTTAAGCCCTTTATCATTGTCTAAAAATTCAAAAATCCCAAACATTTTCCCCCCTGCACATTCTATTTCAACAATACACAATTCCTTATTTGGCAACTGAGCAATCCACTAAATGTAGTTTGGCCCGTGATGTACTGAATTACACAATGGAAAATGAAGGTCAACTTACTCTGGTATCACCCTTTCCTGATTTTTTTCCTCCCTCACTAGTATTGGCTTAAATCTGGCCACTGATTCTTTTTTTCTCCATTAACATCAAGAGCAGGATAGAAAAATGGTGATTTTTCTGAATGCTAACTTAAAAGTTACTCACCTGGGCTAATTTTGCAATTCTGTGAAACGGAAGAAAAATCTTGCGACTCAGTATCAATATCAGCTGTACAATTTCCATGATACTGTGAGAGAAGCAAAAAAAGACATCAATTGAGTTCTTATGTGTTAAATGGGATATCACAATTACCTATCAAGAGTTTGTAAATGCACTTTCCACTGTTAAAAAACAGAACTGATCACATTTCATAGATTTTTGATATTGTTGAATGAACAATCAATGGGTTGTTAGTGAGATCTTCGCTGCCTGTACTTAAATAAAGGTAGTCCTCAACTTACGACCACAACTGAGCCCAAAATTTCTGTTGTTAAGTGAGATATTTGTTAAGTGAATTTTGCCCCATTTACGACCTTTCTTGCCTCAGTTGTTAAGTGAATCACTGCAGTTGATAAGTTAGTAATCCGGTTGTTAAGTGAATTTGGCTTTCCCCATTGATTTTGCCTGTAAGAAGGTCGCAAAAGGTGATCACATGATCTTGGGACACTGCCACTGTCATAACAATGAGTCAGTTGCCAGGCATCTGAATTTTGATCATATGATCATGAGGATCCTGGAAAGGTCATAAATACGAAAAATGGTCATGTCATTTTTTAAAATGTAGTTGTAATTTTGACCGGTCGAGGACTACCTGTATTGGAGATAAGAGCCTACATTTTTTATAATGTGTGATGGATAATGTGTGATGGAGCACAGGCAGACAGATCTTTGGGAAGACAAATAGAGCATCATATTTTCTCAGTTGGGTAGATGGTAATCTTCATTTGTTATCATGTCATTTGGCTGTACCTAGTGGAATAAACTGATAGATATAGATAGATGATAGATAGATAGACAGACAGACAGACAGACAGACAGACAGACAGACAGACAGACAGACAGACAGATATAGATGATAGGTAGGTAGACAGAGATAGATAGATAGATAGATAGATAGATAGATAGATAGATAGATAGATAGATAGATAGATAGATAGATAGATAGATAGATAGATAGATAGATAGATAGAGTTTAAATTAAAAAAGCTCCTAATGTAATTCTAACTCAATAACTCAATTTCTGCCCAAATCTGATAAAAATCTCTTTTCCTTCTATTGGCCTTGAAGGGTCAGGTGATGACACCAACTGGGCACAGAAGGCAGGGATGTTTTTTAATGGGCCAACTGGTCCCCACTACAGTCACGCATGTAGACTCAACAGTCACATGACAATATAGGCCAAAGGGGCAGCTTTAAGGCATGTAGGCTTCAATTCCCAGAATTCCTCAGCTAGCCTATTGGCTAGAGAATTCTGGGAGTTGAAGTCCACATGTCTTAAAACTGCCAAGAAATCCACCTAAAACTGTAGTACCCTTCCTTGAGGCTGGTGCCAAAATGCAGTTTTTCCACAAATCGGTTTTAATGGCATCTTTTGCCTGGTTGCATATGGTGATCCTGGCAGCCCTATAATGTATACCTCTCTCTTTCTTCTTGCTCTCCCCTATAAAACTCTTTCTGCCACGTCAAAGGAGGAAGAATGAATACTTACTCCTTCTGAGATCCCTACAAGATCACAGTTTTGCCAAGGCTCATCTGCATCAATTGGACACGCGGTTTCTCTTACTTGATAGACGACATGGAACTTTTTTCCAGGACCTGCCTAAAAGGAGAACATATATGAGTGCTGTTGCAGTTTCATTTATGTATTTAATAAACTGATATGGCCGCCCATCTTGAACACATAATTCTGGGTGGCTAACAGTTAAAACAACATAGGAATAAAGTGAAACACAACCAATGATTAAAAATATAAATAACATAATTTATCCCAAAGTTGCATTCTTATTTTGATGGCCAATCCATCCGTTTGGTCCATGTCCTAGTAATTAAAAAATCTGCCAATGTTCTTCTGTGTTTCTACAGCATGTAATGGTCCAAAGAACCTCAAGGAAATAGTTAAAGTATCAATACGGGTAGTCCTCAGCTTGCAACTGTTCGTTTAGCAACTGTTCGAAGCTACAATGGCACTGAAAAAAGTGACTTCCAACTGATCCTCATACTTATGACTGTCACAGCCTCACCACAGTTATGTGATCAAAATTTGGGTGCTTGGCAACCAGCATGCACTGTATTTAGAACAGTCCAGCATCTTGGGGTGATGTGATCACCATATTTAACCTTCCCAGCTGACTTATAACAAGCAAAGTCAATGGGAGAAGCTAGATTTGCTTAATGACTGCAGTGATTTGTTTAACCATGGCAAAAAAAGTTGTGAAATTGGGTATGACTGTTCTTAACAACCACCTTGCTTAGCGATGGATGTTCCTGGTCCCAAATGTGGTTGTAAGTTGAGGAATACCTGCAATAGGTTTTGTATAGAGCTGGGCAACACTTTGGATTCAGAGAAGGAAAGTTGTTTTCCTAGGACTGTGCAAGCAACCTCCCCTGCTGCCACATGATCACAAAAAAAAGACCCATTTGATTTAGGAAGTTTCCAACAATGGCTCTATTTCTGCAGCCACAAAGTCTCAGGACTTCCCCCCCCCCTTGGAATCCAAGCAACCCCTCATTCCCTAAATATTATAATAGAGTATATCTGTAGGGCGGGGACTTGGTGGTTCAGTGGTTAAGGCCACTGAGCTTGTCAGCTGAAAAGCTGACAGCCCAGGTTTCGACACCTGAGCGCCTTGAAATGGGGCAAGCTCTCATTACTTGCCCCAGCTCCTGCCCAGCTAGCAGTTGGAAAGCATGCAAAATGCGAGTAGATCAATAGGTACCACTTCGGTGGGAAAGGTAACAGCATTTTATGTTTCGTCCCATGCTCTTGAGTTGCAGCATATTGTCATGCTGGCCACATGACCGTGGAAAAGCTTTCAGACAACACTGGCTCCCTCGGCTAAGAAACAAAGATGAGTACCACCCCCTAGAGTTGGATACAACTGGAGAGGGAAATCTTTAGCTTTATATCTGTAGGATCCTAGATTAAGAAATCGTTCTTCAGCTTTAATTAAGGAAACCTTCATTAGGAGTGACCATTCTTCCATGCAAAAGTTTCCCAAACAACAATGCCAGCAAAATTAGTTTAGTGCTAGCTCTTTTGCTGATCTGCTGTTTTTTGTCAGTGTAGAAATGTTTTATTTTTACAACTCTCATGCAGGTAGAAGTGCTACAGTCCAAACAGAAGTTTACACCTTAACTGCTGCTTTAGAGGCAAAAATGCACGCTGGCTCGGGAGTTCTGGGAATCCAAATCTAACCTCTTAAAGTTGTTGAGAAAAGGTTGAGAAATCTGGATAGACTCATCTTAAAGCTAAGTAACTTTGGAATTATCACACCAGCTTCAAGAATTTAGAACTTTATTGGAATCAAAATTCTTGCAGGTGTCTGCTGTGCTGCAAAACAGTCTTTTCAATTCAAGAGTCTTATGAAGGCAAATCAAGTTGAAATCCAAAGCAAACTTTCAGTAAATGTGTAACGGATCAAATATTTAACCTCTGTAAACACTGTCTGATTTTTGCTCGGACAGCATGACTGTTGGAGGTACATGCCTATTTGTCATGTAACATCTACTGCTTTAATCTGGGGATCAATGGCATGACTCCATTTTGCCCACTGAGTACAATCCCAAGGACTGAGCCACAGAAAGGGGGAAGTGCTGGAGTGGGACCACAACAAAAATATAATCCAATTGAATTTAAGTTAAATTAGGTGTATGCAGCTCCTCTGATCAATCCCCCTGTTTATGCCTACATACATAAACTATATTAGGGCCAGTGGTGGGATTCAGCCGGTTCGCACCAGTTCAGCAGAACTGGTACCTAAATTTTGCTGCATTCGGAGAACCGGCTGACTTCCAGAAGTCCAGTCTAGGCCTGGGAGACCTGGAGGAGGCCTCATAGGTTCACCATCACTACAATATTCAGGCCTAGAACGGCCAACCGGAAGTGCATGGATGCCACTTCCGGAAGCCCGTTCTAGGCTTCAGAGGCCCATGCCTGCATCGAATAAGAGAACTGGTTGTTCAGGTATTTGAATTCCACCACTGATTAGGGCTTATCATGTTGAGGTACTTATATTAGGATAGCTACAATATCCTAAACCACAAATAATTCAACCTCAGTTTTGTGTTGTTTGTCATGGTTTTGCATTGTTTTGCTTAATTCCATGGAAAGACCATTAATATTGGATGGTCTATTGTAGTGATGGTGAACCTATGACAAATGTGTCAAAAGTGACATGCCACAAAGTGTTTACCAATGCCTGACAGCTATTCTTGAAAACATGCTCCATACTCTTGCAATTTTGGGATGTTGTGAGGCCATGTGAGAATGAAGTGTGCTCTTGCATAGCTTTTGGACCCACTGGAAGTTGCATGAGAGGGCCGTGCTTTCCTGTGGTTTTTGGAGGCTGCATAGGCCATGAAAGAGCATTCTCTGAAGTTGCCTCAAGAATGATGTTCCAAAGGTACTTCAAGGAAAACATCTTCAAAGGAAAACAAAGTCCAGCTGCTTTTTGATAAAGCACCTTTGGGACAGCCATGACCTGGATGACTGAGAATCTCCATAGACATTCAAGAAAGAAGGCCCCACGCAACCTGGAGTGACCTTGTGTGCCTTGGGGAATGATGTGAGGCAGCCTTTTTGAGTGACAGCAGTGAGGTTGGACTGAAGTTGAACTCTGGGCCTCTACTTCAGGCCCAGCCTTGGGGTTGCTGCCAAATGCCACTGTTCAGGATGGCCTAGATGGGGAGAGGGGGGCAATAAAGAATTCTTTCTTGACACCTCAGCAGAGTCAAGTTAAGAATTTTTCAAATTTTTCAAATTTCCAAATTTCCATGTCAAGCCCAAAAGCTTTGCCATCATTGTTCTAGTGCAGGGGTGTCAAACTGCCGGCCTGCAGGCCGGTTGCATCATGCGGAGGCCGCGCCCACCCCAGCTCCGGCAATGCGAAAAAGTCACGATATGTTGCGACGTCACGTGACGCGGCAAGTTTGACACCCGTGTTCTAGTGGTTAAGGTACCAGGCTAGAAGCCAGGACACTGTGAATTCTAGTTCCACCTTAGGCATACAAAACCAGCTGGGTGACTTTGGCTCTCAACCCAATCCACCTCAGGGTTGTTATTGTGGGAAGTATTATAAGGAGTATTACATAAATACTTTATTATAGAAATACTCCTTAGAAAATAAGGAGTATTTTATTTATTTATTTTTATTCATTTATCATATTTCAGAACACCCCATCTCCCTCACAGAAATAGAGAGGAATGTTTGCTGCCTTGAGTTATTTATAAAAAAATAATAAAGGCAGGATAAAAATAAATATTTTTAAAAATAAAATCCCCTCATTTCCAACTCCCAGTTTATGTCTGCCAGCCTCGTCCAAGAGAGCCTTGATAGTCTATTATAGTCTATTATAATCTATTAATAATATGTGGATGCAAACAAACAACTAATGCAAAAAAGAAAAGGTAAAATCTGTATGAAAGAATAAGCTAAGGTATTTGACTGTGACAGATTTCCTAAAGTGAACTTAGTTAAGATGTGGATGGAAGAGAATTAAGAGACACCAAGGCTCTGTTTTTTTTTTAGACTGGAGCATTCTCTGCCCCCTCCCCCCAAAATCTTTAAAAAGGTATCAATAAACCATATTCATACTGACAGAAAAAGTCATCAGGACCTGAGCTAGAGTTGGAGAGTTTACCTTGCTAAAAATAAGTAATCCAGCTGCATCTACATTTAAAGTGACTGATTTTTCCGATTCCTCTGCTAACACCTCCTTTAGTGCAGAGACATGGATCAATTTTAGCATTACCAAAGACTTCAAATTTATGGAAATCCAAATTAAACAATGTTAAATGAAACCACCAAATGGCTGCACCATATTGCATTTTATATGGCAAAGCAGCAGAATTTCTCTCCAAAAATGTGTGAGTGTAGCTCCAATAATTCCCCCAGTTCTGTGGGCTGAAATCCAATGTACTTGAAAAGTACCACCAGATTTATGAAGGTTGTTTGAAGACTTGAAAGAATCCCTGCCCCCCTCAAAACAATTTTTTTGTAAATAAAATACTTGGTTGGAGTGCAAATCCCCACACAGCTTGTGGAATTACATTGAGCTGAAGTTCAATATTTTTGGATTATTTTAGGAAGGGTCCACTTAGCATCACATAAGTCTGGTGGAATGGAAAGGGGCATTTTTTTAAAGATGGGGGAATGGGATTGTAAAAGAGAAAAAAACTGAAATCGAAAAAATGAAATACAGTAAGGATGACTACTTGCTATGCATGTAATAATTTTTAATTTCTGTTAAACATTAAATCTGGGAGAAATTTTCAGATGACCATTCAATAGTGGGTGGAGGGTGCTGATGGTGCATTCTTGTGCAAATCCCCAATTATGAAATTCGCATTAATTAGATTTTTATGGTTCTGATGGTTACCAAATTTACTTACTATTCTGTAGGCATGAAGGATGACATTGAGAGCAAATTTATTTCCTTGATTTCTGTCTTCATTAAGTGCTTTTATTGCTCTCGCCACAGCTTCAAAAACTTCTGGGTCATCACAGCCCACTTCATCTTGGAGAGGACTGGCTTGGCAAAGTCCAATGCTGAGGACTAACAGAATGAAGACTTTCATATCCAGGTGAGAGAAGCTCCTTTGAGCTTCTGATGAGCGTAGAAAGAAGAGAAAGAGCTTCAAGATAACTGATGAGGTATATCTTCCTAGCAGATACCAGAGAACTCAAAGTAAACAAAGCTATTTCATGGCCTCAAGTCATAGTCTATATGCAATGTAAACAACCTTTGAGGTTTATTTAAGCTTTTTTAAAAAAAACAAGTTTATTCACCTGCAGTTCACAATGCAAGTTGATACTTTACAATCTCAAGGTCAGAACATACGGTTTTGGCGGTACGTCACTTTGGGTAACTTCAAGGACATTTTCCAGAATGATAATACAAGTGGTCAGTGGTGGGATTCAGCCAGTTCGCACCACTTCGGCAGTTTTTTTGTTGCCCAGACCCAGAACGGACTTCTGGAAGCGGCATCCACACAGAGAACCAGTTGTTCACATATTTGAATCCCACCACTGCAAGTGGTCCTTGACTGACAACTACAACTGAACCCAAAATATTTGTTTCTAAGCGAGAAAGTTGCTAAGTGGAGTTTTACCCCATTTTATAACCTTTCTTGCCGCAATTGTTAAGTAAATCACTGCAGTTGTTAAGTTAGTAACACAGTTGTTAAGTGAATCTTATGTCCCCATTGACTTTGCTTGTCAGAAGGTCGCAAAAGGTCATCATTTCTGGGACATTGCAACCGTCATAAATATGAGTCAGTTGCCAAGCGTCTGAATTTTGATTACGTGACCATGAGGATGCTGCTACGGTTGTAAGTGTGAAACGTGGCTATAAGTGACCTTTCTCAGTACCATTGTAACTTTGAATGGTCACTAACCAAAGTGTTATAAGTTGAGGACTGCCTGCAAGTACATTTCAAAGGGAGAAAGAGTGGAATATAAATCTTTTCCAAGATTTGTAACTTTTACTTCTCTGTTGCCAAGCTTGATGAGATAATTATGGCCATGACCACAGTAGAAATTATGGTGGAATGATTTTTCTTCTTTTTTTCATCTTGCTACTTTAAAATACTCCAAGGAAGGAAAAAAAAATGAGTTGTTTTCTTTAATCAGGGATGGAGAACTTTCTTTTATTGAAGGTAATATTCCTGTAGAAGTCAGGCTCTGGAGCAGAAGTCCAGCAAATGGAACATTGTCACAAACAAACATTCTCTCTGCAAATTCTGTGGGTGGTCAGAGAAGGAAAAGGTTATTTGAATTACTTGCTTGTAGGAATATCTGTGAGGTGGGGAAAGATGGTCAAAAACGATTGTGTGGTCATAGCCATTTTTTTCTTTTTTACTCCCCTTGCCAGATGTTCCTGAAATTGCTTGCAAAAAAACTGGAAAATTAAGTAGAGGCTGCAGATAGGTTTCAGGAATGTATATAAGTGAATAACAGAGTAACAGATTTGGAAGGGACCTTGGAGGTCTTCTAGTCCAACCCCCTGCTCAGACAGGAAACCCTATACCAGTGATGGCGAACCTTTTAGAGACCGAGTGCCCAAACTGCAATCCAAAAGCCACTTATGTATCATCGGGTGCCGGGTGGGCGTGGCCCATTGGGTAGGTGTGGCCAATTGGGAGGGCATGGCCCATTGGGTGGGTGTGGCTGCAGTGGTAACGGCAGACTGGGTGGGACTAAAAAGTTCAATCAATCAATTCCAACTTTGCAAGATCTTTTTTTTTCCCGCGAGAAGTTGAAATTGACTGATTGATTGAACCTTTTTTTTTTTTGCACACGGCAGTGGAGGCCTAAAGCGAAAAGGTTTTATAAAAACCAGCTGAAAGCCTAGGACTGGGGTGACGGCGCACGTGCCCACAGAGAGGGCTCTGCGTGCCACCTGTGGCACCCGTGCCATCGGTTCGCCACTACAGCCCTATACTATTTCAGACAAATGGTTGTCCAGTCTTAAAGACCTCCAGTGATAGAAGTTTTGCAGACAAGTCATTCCACCAATTAATTGTTCTGTAAAGAAATTTCTCCTTAGTTCTAGGTTGCTTCTCTCCTTGATTAGTTTCCATCCGTTGCTTCTTGTCCTGCCTTCAGGTGCTTTGGAGAATAGCTTGTCTCCCTCTTCTTTGTGGCAACCCCTAAGATATTGGAACACTGCTATCATGTCACCCCCTAGTCCTTCTTTTCATTAAAAAGAATGAAACCAAACTTATCTGGAAAAAAAAATAAGTTTGTCTTCAAATCACTATATACTATTTTTTTTTCTTTTCTCTTTCTCTCTCAAAGCTAATGAATAGCATTATGGAAAAAGGTAACTAACAGTGGGCGGAGGGGATCAGATCTATTGAGTTAACTGAACAATGACAGGTGACAGAGCTGAATTAGAAACTTTTTAAAGTGAAGTTGGCTTCTTAATTTTTAGGCAGGTCTCTCACCAAAGCTGAGTCTGCCATTGTAACTAAAGAGCATTGTGGCTTTAGAGACAGATGGTGAATTGTATATCATATACTTGTATAGCCCCATCTCCTGTAGATGTATGGGCAGAAACCCTTTGCTGTATGTGACTTGACTTCAAATTTGTCTTCCATTGTGCTAATACTTCGCGTGATCTTGACTCTATGCCTCTGTTTATACAACCCAGGATTGTATTAGCTTTTTTGGCTGCTGCTGCACACTGATGGCTCATAGTCAAGTGTTCGTCCACTAGGACTCCAAGGTCCCTCTCACAGTTGCTGTTTTTGAGCCAGGTCTCGCCTAATCTGTACTTATACATTTGATTTTTCCTGCCTAAATGTAAAACTTTACTTTTCTGCACATTAAAACTCATTTTGTTGGATAGGGCCCATTGTTCAAGTTTGTCAAGACCTCTTGGGATCCTGAGTTTGTCTTCTGGGATGTTGGCTATTCCTGCCAGTTTAGTGTCATGTGCAAATTTGATGAGTTCCTCTTCTATTCCCTCATCTAAGTAATTAATGAAGATATTGAAAAGTACTGGACCTAAGACGGAGCCTTGTGGTACTGCTTACTTCTCTCCATGTGGATGTAGTACCATTGAGGACTATTTGTTGAGTACGATTTGTCAGCCAGCTACAAATCCATCTGGTGGTGATGTTGTCTATATTCCACCTTTTTCTAGCTTACCAAGCAGTAGATTGTGGTCTACTTTATCAAATGCCTTACTGAAATCTAAGTATACTACGTCCACAGCGTTTCGCTGGTCTACTAATTTAGTCACTTTCTGTTAGATTTCTGTTAGATTTTCCTGTCATTGGAGGCTTGGGAATATGGACCTTGCTCGACAACTGACCAGAGCTGACCAGTGCCAGAGGTGTGAAAAATGATCAGCGGGGAGAGCTGATCTCTTCTGTCTCAAATTGGAGCGCCATGTATCACCTGAAATAAAGAAAGGTGTCCTCAAATGGAGGACACCTTTGGCGGTGGTCCCTGATAATCATGCCAACTAGCTAAAGTGACAGATCCATCGGCCAGTTTGTGGAGTGACACTTTCAGTCATTCTCCCCTTAAGCCTTTTCTGAGAGCTGGCAAAAGCAGGTAGGCTGAGTGATAGCAAGGAAGGAGGACTATGAAGCACAAGGAGCTCAACTGCCACCTAACGGTCTAAACCAGACATGTCAAACACAAGGCCCGGGGGCCGGATGCGGCCCGCGACGTGGTTTCATGTGGCCCGCGAAGCCATCCTGAAAACAGTGAGGGAATGGCCCCCGCTGCCTTGGCCCAGGCCCAGGCCGCCCGGGAGCCAATGTACAATTTTGTGGTGGCCATCTATGCTGAAAGGCATTCAGTCTTAGCTCCACAAGGCCTTCTGGAAACAGCAAGGGACCGCCCCCCGCCCCCTGGGCATGCGCTGGGGAGGTGTCACACTTTGTGAGGAATGAAGAAATGCACTGGAAGTGGCCAGTAAATGGCCCTCGCCTACTTCACATATCCGGCTTGATGGGCTCCGGGGGAGGGGTTTCAGCAGGCTCTTCCAGTGGCCCATGCCTTGGCGCTTGCCCTGGTCCCACCCCCTTCTGCCAGAGACCCTCAGATCTGTCCCACTCCTGCTCAGGCCCCCACAGGCACCCTTGACACGAACGATGTAGAGCTGGCCATGCCCACGCAGTAGGCCACACCCACTCCAGCCACACCCACCCAGTAGGCCGCGCCCACCCTGGCCACACCTACCCGGCCCCCTGAGGGCAACCGCAGTGCTGATGCGGCCCTCAATGAAATTGAGTTTGACACCCCTGGTCTAAACGGAAGAAACCAGAAGCCCAGACGTATCTTCAGAGGGCCTGGCGTTCTGATCGTAAAGTGACCGCCACCAAGTGGCCACGACTGGTTTCTTCAGGCTATATATAACACTCCTAGCTCTCAATCAGCAGGACAGCTCAAAAGAGAAAGCGGAACCTGCTGCGTAAAATAGGATCTTACAAACAAGCTTACGGAAGTCTTTTATAAACAGAGATGGGAAAATAGGTTACTTTGGGGGGGGGGAGATATGATCGTGGGAAAAGGCTAATTGCTAGGGACACCAGAACGACTGACAAAGGACGTCACAGGGCATATGCTGCTGTTGGGAGGAATGAGGCAATGGGCCAGGAGGGATAGGAGACTACGGCCTCCTTTCCAGCTCTACCATCTCCCTGCCCCAAACTAGCGGCTCCCCCATGCCTCCCTTTAAGACCTCAGACGGAAAAAAAATCACCATGCCTTCTGTGCAATCTGATGGATTTGGGGAAGCACATAGGGAATTTTCACATAGGACAAGAATTTTGGGGCTTCTAGTCTCAAACTATCTGGAGGCACAAGACAGAAGATTCATGGGAGACATGGCCACTTTTTTGTGTGTGCATCTGATGGCCAAGAACAACAACAAAACCAGCAGTTCTGCCTTTTGCTACAAATTATCTCTTGGCCCCTGTATTTTGCCCTTAGACTCAATTGGTTTACACAGTTCTGGTGGCCAATTCTGGCTTTTATCTGTAGCACCTGTAATCCATATGTGCACACTGCTTGCGCAGGCCACATAATCTCATAAGGAGCCCTTGGAGAGCCTTAGGTCATTGGTGGGATTCAAATATGTGAACAACCGGTTCTCTGCGTGGATGCCGCTTCCGGAAGTCCATTCTGAGCCTGGGCAACAAAGAAATTAGCTACCGGTTCTGCTGAAGTGGTGCGAACCGGCTGAATCCCACCCACTGCCTTAGGTCATTGGTTGCCCTTTGAGATGAATGCTGGGCAGCTGTTCCGGAAACAAAATTGGGTCCCTCAAGTGTAAAATCTATCCACCATCAGAAAAGAGAAAAGCCTGCCTAGATAAATCATGGAAAGCATCATAAATGCCCGGAGTTACTGGGAGTCATGCCACATATAAATGTTAAGAAGGAAAGGTAATAGTGATAATAACAGGTGCAATCCCAAACAACTGGAGCATCAGTTCTTGGACATCATCAGCATTGTCAAAATCACCATCAATCAATTGTTAAAGGCAGCTTCACATGGAACAGCTTCCATCCTGTGAAGATACCTTTAACAACCTCAAACATCAACATCTGCTATCCCAGGTCCTTCGGAAGGACTTGAGAGGTGGACTATTGCCCAATCCAATCTGAACATCTGGCTGACTGAACGATGATGATGATGATGATGATGATGATGATGATGATGATGATGATGATGATGATGATGATGATTATTATTAATAATAATAACAATAACAACAACAACAACAACAACAACAACAACAACAACAACAACAACAACAATAATAATAATAATAATAATAATAATAATAATAATAATAATAATAATAATAATAATAATAATAATAATAATAAAATGTGACACAAGACTACAAGACAGGCATTCTAGGAAAACCACCTAGTTGTGTTTCCTAGCTGGGTCATGCATGGATATGTTTTAGCTTCAAGTTTTCAAAACAGGGAGGGACGCCTTCATTTTGAGAAGTTGTTCATTGCTCATCAATTTGGGCTCTGAAGACATAGGTTTGGCTAAGCCTTCAGTGACTTTTCTGATATTTCAAATGAAGCAAATTTAGTCCACCAGTATTTTGATATATGTCTTTTATTTATGATAACCAAGGAAAGGTATACAATCAAATGTATGTCAATCCAGTAATAAAAAGAGTGGACTAATTAATATAATTGTACTGAATTAGTGCCACTATTGTAAATTTGTCATAAAATAATCATATTTGAAATTCCATCCTGATTGACTGCAGAGAAATGTAACATAATTCACCCACTGAGCTTCTCTAGACATGCAAAGGCCCCTTTCTCTTCCAGAGGATTTTTTCTTCTCCAAGGCTGAATGCAGGCAACGCTGGTTCTGCAAAAGGCAGTTGTGCATATTGCTGGCTGATTGAGCTGACTGAATTACAGTTCTCCTTTGACTGTACTACTGCACTTTGCAAAATATTACGAAGCTAGGCAAGCTGATGCAGCAGACCGACCTTGGCTGCAGCTGTATTTAAATGTTATGCTTTTATGCAGTCAGAAATCCCAAGAACTTCATCATTTTCAAAAATTCTGGTGGTCATTAATAGTATCATCGTCATCATAGAAGGTAACTTGAAACTCTGAATCTTTGGATTCTCCCAATTCAGTAGTCTGGAAGGGCACACACACAAAAAAAGGTTTTTCAGATAGGTTGGATAAAGGCTTTGACAGCTTGAAAAGTAAAATGCAATCAAGGTCTTGAACTGAAATGTGAAATGCAGAAATAAGTCACTGAGTTCCTGTGGTTTTTGAGACATGTAGACTAGAACATGAGGCTACAAGTTCCCAGGATTTTCTGCACCTGAAACTTTGAGGGGAAGGTTAAGCAAGACATTGGTTTTTGACCCAATGCAAGCAGTAGAAGGTAAAAAAAAAAAAAAAATCCAAGTCACAGCTGCAGAAAACTGAAGGTAACCTTCCCTAAGAGTTTTGGGGTTACAACAGGTTGCAACCTGCAACTGATCCTTTTTGAGCGAAAGGAGGCAGGGACAGGAAATATTCATCCCAGCTGGTGAAGTTTGACAGTGTTTTTTTTTTTTTTTCCTTCAGCCACTCATGTGGGAGCAGGGAAGCTGAGGCTGGTTCAGTCTTATATGAGATCCAGTTTGGTCTAGTGGTGAAGGCACTGGGCTAGCTAGAAAGCAAGAGACTGCGCGTTCAAGTCCTGCATCAGCCATGAAATCCGGCTGGGTGACCATGGGCCAGCCATTCTCTCTCAGCCCAACCCACCTCATAGGGTTGTTGTGGGCAAAATAGAAGGAGGAAGGTGTGTTGGATACGTTTGCTGCCTTGAGTTATTTGTAAAAATAATAAAGGTGGGATATAAATAAATAACAAATAAGGATGGATGGATGCATGGATGCATGGATGGATGCATGGATGCATGGATAGATGGCCAGGCTGGCTGGCTGGCTAGTTTTTGGTTTGCTGAGTGTGATGCAGAAGCATTCTGGAGGTCTGGACCAGTTGGGTATCTAGAGCAGTGTGTCATATGGTTATACGACAGATCACGTCGATCTGAGGGATGGGGAGCCTTGTGTAGGAAGAAGGCAAGCAATAATATCATGATGGTGACTGGCAATCACTCTGCACTGGTACTAAACTGACAAAACAAAACTTTTAAACATTAGCTTGGTGGCCTCTATATGTATTGATGGGCAGTCTCTATCCCAGGGGTCTCCAAACCTGACAACTTTAAGACTTGTGGACTTCTCTTCCCAGAATTCCCCAGCCAGCATGGCTGGCTGGGGAATTCTGGGAATTGGAAGTCCACAAATCTTAAAGTTGCCAAGTTTGGAGATCCCTGCTCTATCCCTAGCAATTAAGGGAAATGTGGTCCAAATTAAGAACACCTGCTCTTGACGATGTATCCTACCCTTCAATACCAATGAGCTTTTATCCATTTTTAAGAGGAACAATTTCAGGAATACAATTAATACCTCTGGACTTCTTCTCTACCACTTCCTCTAATTTATCTCCATAGCTGAATATCTGAAAAACCGATTACCAATTCCTTGGGAAATATACCAATATCTCTCGGCCTATACACTGATTATTGCATTCTGTATTAGAAAGAGAGAGTGATGGAGGAGAGGGTGGAGACAGCTTTGAATACCTGTAAAGCTTGCTCCCCTGTGCAGGTCACCTCTGGTTTGACTGATGGCTCCCAGGGTCTCACATAAACTAAGGCATGGCAGGACATCAGTTCCTGTCAGCCAAAGAAAACAGAAACGCAAACGCTCATTTCTTGTCAAATATTGGCATAAAAACAAAATACAATGTAGAATAATTACGTTTTGACTGGCATTTTGGAAAAATGTTCTCTTTTCCCAAATGCTGATCATTTTTAAAATTTGTTTTCTGAATAGTGTTTTTTATCTATGATTTCTTTCTTCGGGGAACAGGAATTCATTCAAAACATTGAGGCAAGGAGTATAAATTAAAGCCATAAAATCATGACCTACATCTGTGTATATGTGAGTGCGCATGTGTGTGCATGCACGCATGCATGCAAAAAAACAACAACAATTCCCAGTGTGGGATCTTGGGCTTTCCAACTGATTCAACAGCACGTTGGGGCAAACTGGAGCATAGATCTACTTCACTTAATTATAGCCCAATACTAAACCAAATAATGAGTCTAGGTAGATTAAAGTGGGCATATTGGGAATGAGGCCATCCTTTTAATCTTACGGTTTGTTTGGGCACAGGCGTTTTGTTAACTTGTGTTTAGATCTTGAGTAGACCTACATCGCATTGTCTTAGCAGAAAGATTATCTCAAGATTATCTCAAGGCTTAGTATGCATCCATAGGGAAGCGCAACATTTCCCATCAATGTCCTGTTTCAAGAATCTGCTTTAAAATTAACTCATTCCCTTAAGTAAAATATTCCTCTTGAACTAATCCTAGTGTCTTACCCCGCCTTTCACAGCAGTACAGTTCTCATCTGGCTTCTCAGCTTCAGTCTTGGAGCAATTTGTTCTCTGAGTTTTGAAGTCAATTCGATATACGTGTCCAACCAGCATCTGAAATTCAAGGAGAAAAATGATTAGCAACTGTATTTAGACTGGATGCTGAATAGCATAAACCCACGAAGAACAAAAAAAACTTGGCTTGCTGTCTGGTTAGCTCATGTAGGATTCAATGGCCCCAAGGACCCATTCGATTCTAATAAAAACAAGCAAGTGAAATGACCAAAGAAAGATGTGCTGCAGCTTCCAAAAAAGCCAGCACAGTGCTAGGCTGCATTAACAGAGGGATAGAATCAAGATCACGTGAAGAGTTAATACCACTTTACAATGCCTTGGTAAGGCCGTACTTGGAATACTGCATCCAGTTTTGGTCACCACGATGTAAAAAAGATGTTGAAACTCTAGAAAGAGTGCAGAGAAGAGCAACAAAGATAATCAGGGGACTGGAGGATAAAACATATAAGGAACGGTTGCTGGAATTGGGTATGTCTAGTTTAATGAAGAGAAGGACGAGGGGGGACATAATAGCAGTGTTCCAATATCTCAGGGGCTGCCCCAAAGAAGAGGGAGTCAAGCTATTCTCCAAAGCACCTGAAGGCAGGACAAGAAGCAATGGATGGAAACTAACCAAAGAGAGAAGCAACCTAGAACTAAGGAGAAATTACCTGATAGTTAGAACAAGTAATCAGTGGAACAACCTGCTTCCAGAAGCTGTGAATGCTCCAACACTGGAAGTTTTTAAGAAGAGACTGGACAGCCATTTGTCTGAAATGGTATAGGGTTTAGTATAGGGCAGGAATGTCAAACTCGCGACATCACATGACGTCATGCGACGTATCGGGACTTTTTCCCCATTGCTGGCAATGGGGTGGGTGCGGTTTCGGCGTGGCGCATCCGGCCCATGGGCCGGCAGTTTGACATGCCTGGTATAGGGGGTTAAACTAGATGACCTCCAAGGTCCCTTCCAACTTTATTATTATTATTATTGTTGTTGTTGTTGTTGTTTTCCCTTAGAGGCATATAAGAAACTGTCATGGATCAAATCAAACCACTAATCCTTCATGCCTAATATTGTTGATGTTCACCAGTAAGACACTCTAAAGTTTGAGTCAGGAATCTTTCCCATGCTTACTGGAGTTGCCTAGAGCTCAAATTGAAATCTTCTGCCACACAAATATGTGCTTTATCAGACTCAACATCTACCAACACAATTTCTGCAAGCTTTCTCAATCCGGTGTCTCCAAGCTACATCCCTAGTTGTCCCACCCATCTGTTTGGGGGAAATTCAAACATGTAAATCATTAGTCTTCCATTACAATATCAACTTTGTACGAGGCCAGCTGAATTGGGAAAAGAGGCAAGCTCAAAAGATAATTCTCTACCTCAAACCGTTTTTTTAAAAAAAATCTATGTTGAAATACAGCGGTAGAGCCAGAATTCACACCTTTCCTGATATTTTTGTTATTTCCACAATTTTGAAATAAAAGTCACTGCTGCTTTTAAGGTTAAATAATTTCACCACAGCTTCCAGAGGCTTCTTCAGTTCTTGACTGTCTGCAGCAATCGGGCTGTGGCAACCAGGACACTCTTGAGCAAGAGTCCTCTTATTGTCTTCAGCTATTGAAAATATATAAATAAAAATACAGGTTTATATCGGGTTATTCTAAAAAAGGAAAAAGCACAAGAATGGCAGCTTGCATCTATCTTATTTTTTGAAAGAGATTAATGAACACCTTTGGCCGATGCAAAAAATTGTATGAGTGCAAATTGTTCTGTAGCAATTTGGAGTTTGTTAGTGGTGGTTGTTATCTATGGCTTCATCGTGGCCTCTAATTTGTGCATATAAAAAGAATGCTTTATTCCATTTCACTATACCAGGGGTAGGCAACCTTGGCTCTTTTATGACTCATGGACTTCAACTCCCAGATATTCCTGAGCCAGCATGGGAGTTGAAGTCCACAAGTCATAAAAGAGCCAAGGTTGCCTACCCCTGCACTATACAGTACTGCCCATTATCAAAAATGGCAGACAGCATTGTCCTTCCGTGAGCCAACAAAGTGCTGAAGAACTTCCAAGAACAGCTGAAAATTGCTGAAAACAGGCTGTATATCAAAAACATGTGGCATCAACGTGTTGCCGGCTCAAGGAAGAAGAACATTGATCCCAATTTCAGTAATATAGCCTGTTCATATTTAAGGGTCGTCCTTAAGTCAAACATTCTAAACCCGTCGCCTGTAAATAATTTTGGAAGCATTATCTAACCTGACTTTTTCTATCACGTTTGTTTTCAAATGGCCAATCTGTGAATCTCCAAATTTTGAACTCCAAGTCCCATCACCCCCTCTAATCTCTCTGGTTGGCTGTGCCTGCTGGGTTCTGCCCATTCCCTGCATCTTTTGAAAGCCTGGCCAGAAGAGGGAGATTCTAGGAACAGCACCTCTAAGAGGGCTTTCATATCTATGTTGGAAAACCCTAAAGAACTGAATGCATGCGATATGAATTTGTCGTTACTCTGGAACCCCAAGCAATACTGAATCAAGGACGCAGCAGTTACAAACCTTTCAGTCTGCATTCCACTTGTGCATGGATTGGTTCGTTTCTATTGTCAACGTAGGCTTTAGCTTTACAGAAACCATTTAGCTGGAAGGGGACAAAAAGCAAGCTGAAGTCTGAACCATGCTTTTATCAGTTAGCTCCTTCATCTCACTCACATTTTTCCAGATGGCATCCGTGTGAGTATGACTGGCACAAAGTACGAGCTCACACACAGAATACACATTCCCAATTCCAGGTAACATGCATCCACAGAAAAGAGCATTTTGCCACATGCACATGGCGTCAGATTATCTTGGCCTCTACCTCTGCAGGATACAGGGAAAAGCTTTCATCCCTTCAAATCTTGAGGCAGAATTCAGACAGAAGCTGGAAATTGTTGCTGGGAAAAAAAACCAGAGATCGACGAGTGTTCTTATAATAGTCTGATTAACGTTAACATTTCCAGGAATCTGAGGAAACGCCAGGTAATTTAGAGCAGACTGAACGTCTGTTTATATATTATTTTATTTTATAATAACAATTTGTAGCCAGGATTCATAGTTTTCTTTCTTGTTTTTCTGCACAGTTCTAATTTTCTCTATTTGTCCCTATAAATTATAATTTTGAGTTGTATGTCGTTCTTGCATCTTGCTCAAGTTTATGCAAAGATATTGTATTCTGCAACCTGCTATCTGTGATTACTTGAATTCCAGGTCAAATACTTTTATGGGAGATTTTTGTAGTAGACCAGAACTGGGTTTTCTCTTTGTAAGTTATCTTTACCATGCTGATTGCAGATAGTGACTACTTGTTCAGCAATTGTTTGAAGTTACGATGGCACAGAATAGATAAGAATTTATATGTGTCAGTCTTTATTACAGTATTGCTGCCTTTGTGTTTTAATCTTTGTATTTCTTTTAGTGGCTATGCCAAGGCAGCTCCATTTGCCAAAAAGAAACACAAAACCTACTTGAATGCTGTTTCTGGAAGTTCCTAAAGACAGCTATTGCAGCCCATTATTTTGGCTTCCATCTCTTCCCTGATACTGGTTGTCTAATCATGGTTTGGCAAGACTTTGTATATTCCAACTACTCTCTGACTCTGCTTAACTAATTTTGCTCCAACTGATGGATAGATGAGCAAAGAAATGCCTCAGATTAACAAAGTTTGGTCCAGTTGCCATGATTCAACCTGTAGACACCTTTGGCCTGGATGATTGAGTGTCCATTGACATATTGTCTAGTCATACTTTTCCTGTACAAAACTGTTCACCAGCTGCTCTCCATCCAGGTTCAACTCAGGAGAAAGCTAGAAGAAAGGTGCTTCTTGTACACTGTTCAATGATATCTATCTATCTATCTATCTATCTATCTATCTATCTATCTATCTATCTATCTATCTATCTATCTATCTATCTATCTATCTATCTATCTATCTATCTATCTATCTATCTATCTATCTATCTATCTATCTATCTATCTATCTATCTATCTATCTATCTATCTATCTATCTATCTATCTATCTATCTATCTATCTATGAGAATATTTGTAGCTCAGGGTTGAAATGAGGGGTCCTTGGTCCTTGCTAGCATTGATGATGTTATCTAGTTAGGTAATGAAATGTCTACAAGAAAACAAGCAAGCTCAGAGAGCACCAAAGACCCCATCTATCTATCTATCTATCTATCATCCATCCATCCATCCATCCATCCATCCATCCATCCATCCATCCATCCATCCATCCATCCATCCATCCATCCATCCATCCATCCATCCATCCCTACTGTACTACCTATCTATCTACATTCTTGCATATCGTTCAGGAATCTCTCTCTCTCTCTCTCTCTCTCTTTTAGGAATATGACATAAAAGGAATTCACTTACCCCTCCAGGAAGGGATTTACATTCTGGACTCAGATCTGGAAATTCATTCTTGGAACAATTTGTTTCTTTTATCAAATATTCAAAATAGTAATTTATTCCATTAACCAACTACAAGAAAAATTAAGAGAAGTTGCATAGGATAAATATCTTGTTAGGAAAAAATGAATTAGCTTGCAGTTTCTCTCAGGTCTGTTTTTTTTTTTGAAATGACGGTTTCAAGAATATACACAAGGGGAGGAAATTCACATATTCAAGGAAGAGCTGTGGTGGTGCAGTGGTTAGAATGCAATATTGCAGGCTAATTCACGGCTCACTCCAGCAGTTCGATCCTGACCGGCTCAAGGTTGACTCAGCCTTCCATCCTTCCGAGGTCAGTAAAATGAGGACCCAGATTGTTGGGGGGACAATATGGTGACTCTGTAAACCACTTAGAGAGGGCTGTAAAGCACTATGAAGTGGCATATAAGTCTAAGTGCTATTGCTCTTTAACTTTTTTCAGATTTAACTAAAATCTTTTAAAATCATCACATTCTGTAAAGTTAAGATGGAGAATTATTGGAATAAATATATACAAACCTGCTCTTCACCTTTTTTCATTACTGCAATGTCAAATAAGGAAGAGTATTGGCTCTGATTGTTAAATTGCCGTAGGGTATATTTCGCAATACGAAGCACTTCTGGACTATAACAGTTTTTTATGTGATGCCAACAACCAACGCATTTAGCATGGGATTGTGCTACATTTTGCTGTCCTGGAAGCAAGTCAATATTCAATTACAAAAAGGGAAACAAAAGTAAGCAAATTAAAAAGGGAAGTTACATGAAAATTACTACAGTATACAAACAGGTAAGGCTCACAGATAAAAAAAAAAAAAAAGAGGTAAGTAATCAGAAGAGTAGCTTGGAAAAAAATGAGCAATGAGGGGCAATTCATCTTAGAGAAGTTAATGGTAGACAAAAAATTATACATTCCCTTTTAAACACTGGGGTTTATTACATCTAACTTTGCACATATGGTAGTTTGCACATTCATATAAAAAGTGAGTCTAGTCCCAGCCGATATATGTTTGGCTTGTATAATCTTGCCAGGGGTAGGCAACCTTGGCTCTTTTATGACTCGTGGACTTCAACTCCCAGAATTCCTGAGCCGGCATAGCTCAGCATGGAAACCTCTCTATTTCTCCTCAGCATGGCTGGCTCAGGAATTCTGGGAGTTGAAGTCCACGAGTCATAAAAGAGCCGAGGTTGCCTACCCCTGTGCTAGACAAAAGGATGCATGGCACCCTACTCCAATTCTAGTGGTGACCAAGTCTATTAGGACTATAACTCCCAGAATTCCTTTCCAGTATTCTTCTAGCTATGAATTCTGGGAGTTCTGAATACAACTTATAAGATAGGAATGTATAGGGTTGTAGTGCAGCACGTTTAAGGGGCAAAATGATTTTTTTTACAGTTTAAAAGTTAAGGTTTAAGGTCACCATTCAGCCCTTAATCATTCTCCAAAAATTCAAAAAGCCCAAACAATTTTCCTTGCACATTCTATTTCAACAATATGCAATTCCTTATTTTTCAGCTGAGCGATTCACTTCTTAACTGTAGTCTGGCTCATGATGAACTGAGTTACAGACTGGAAATTGAAGCTCAGGTTACTGTGGTATCATCCTTTCCTGATTCCCCCCCCCCACCACCACAAGTATTGGTTTAAATCTGGTCACTGATTTTTTTTCTCCATTATTATCAGGAACAAGGTAGAAAAAGGGTGATTTTTCAGAATGCTAACTTAAAAATTTACTTACCTGGTCTAATTTTGCAATTTTGTTCAATAGAGGTAAATTGTTGTGACTCGTTAATGTCAATTACAGCTGTGCAGTTTCCAGAGTGCTATAAGAAAAGCAAAAAGAGACATCAATTTTAACTCTGTGTTAAATATCAGGAGTTGTGTAAATCCACTTTCCATTGTTAAGAAACAGAACTTATCACTTTCATAGCCTTTGATATGAAGTGCATATCTTCATTCCCTTATATGTATTATTCTATTACATTATCTCTGGATCCTGTTATGCTCTTATATATCCTTCTATTATTAGTTGACCAGGAAGGGGGAAAACAGAACAAGAGAGCTATAGAATGTAGACTAAGCCAGGGCTCCTTAACCTTGGCAACTTTAAGATTTGTGGACTTCAACTCCCAGAATTCCTCAGCCAGAAAAGCTGGCTGAGGAATTCTGGGAGTCGAAGTCCACAAGTCTTAAAATTGCCAAGGTTGGAGACCCCTGGACTAAGCCATCAATCGGCATCATTTAGAGCTGATCAATGGAAACACTCATAGAAACATCTATCATGATTGCATGGCTGGTACTAATAAATAGGCCTTCATTTCCTTGAGAAAGGAACCGATACATCTCAACAGGAAGAAAAGGGATGAGGGCACAACAAAGTATTAAAATTTTTGGGAATCACCACAGGTACTATGATCATGGTATGACATGTTTTTGGAAAAGCTGAGATTTTTCTCACAAAAAGCTATTTGGAACCTGTGGCGTCCTTGGTGTTCTCTGAGCTTGATTGTTTTCTTGCAGACATTTCATTATCAAACTAGGTAACATCATCAGTGCTAGAAGGCAGTATGTTTTTTTTTTTCTCATTTTATATACTGGTAGCTTGTCTTGCAATTTTTGTGGGAGTGTTTTTGACTGGGCTGTTGTTTATTGTTAGATTTATCTGAGTTGGTAGTTCCTTGATTAGGATATTGTTTGCTTCTTGATTGTTGGTCTGGTGTTAATCGTGCTGTTAATTTCTGCTTCTTTGGGTGTTGATTGCTGGTGAGATGTTTTGATCTTTTCGTTTCCTTTTGGACTGTTTGATTGTCTCTTTTAAATCTACATGTGATTCAAAAAAGCTGCAACCCTGAGCCGTAAATCTTTCACCCATTGGACCACCAATGTTTCACTTATGTTTTTTTTCCTGTGGGCATGTACGTTTATGTTAGTAGATATGAGCTTGCAAATATGGTCTAATAAAGTAGTTCGAAAACAAGCAATGGATTGTTTGTAGGACCTTTGCTGTCTTTACTCAAACATTGCAGATAAGAGTCTCTATATTTTATAATAATAATAATAATAACAACAACAACAACAACAATAATAATAATAATAAACAACCCTATACCATTTCAGACAAATGGCTGTCCAGTCTCTTCTTAAAAACTTCCAGTGTGGGAGCATTCACCGCTTCTGGAGGCAGGTTGTTCCACTGGTTAATTGTTCTAACTGTCAGGAAGTTTCTCCTTAGTTCCAGGTTGCTTCTCTCCTTGATTAGTTGCCATCCGTTGCTTCTTGTCCTGCCTTCAGGTGCTTTGGAGAATAGCTTGACTCCCTCTTCTTTGTGGCAGCCCCTGAGATATTGGAACACTGCTATCATGTCACCCCTAGTCCTTCTCTTCATTAAACTAGATTAGACATACCCAATTCCAGCAACCGTTCCTTATATGTTTTAGCCTCCAGTCCCCTAATCATCTTTGTTGCTCTTCTCTGTACTCTTTCTAGAATCTCAACATCTTTTTTACATCGTGGTGACCAAAACTGGATGCAGTATTCCAAGTGTGGCCTTACCAAGGCATTGTAAAGTGGTATTAATACTTCACGTGATCTTGATTCTATCCCTCTGTTAATACAGCCCAGCATTGTGTTGGCTTTGTTGGCAGCTGCAGCACACTGCTGGCTCATATTTAAGTGATTGTCCACTAGGACTCCGAGGTCCCTCTCACAGTTACTGCTATTGAGCAAGGTACCCCCTATACTATACCTGTACATTTGGTTTTTCTTGCCTAAATGTAGAACCTTGCTTTTTTCACCATTGAATTTCATTTTGTTAGATAGCGCCCAGTGTTCAAGTCTGTCCAGGTCCTCCAGTATCTTAAGCCTGTCTTCTGGAGTGTTGGCTATTCCTGCCAGCTTGGTGTCGTCTGCAAATTGTTCCCTATCTATCCCCTCGTCCAAATCGTTGATGAAGATGTTGAATATATTGAATATGTTATAGAAGAGATGCAGATAGTTGTTTGGCAAGGACTGAGGTCCCACCCTGAGTCTGGCTAAATCCAAAATGGGAAACCAAACAAAAACCTGGGGTTTCCTTAGGTCAGCCAAGCTGAGGCAGCTGCCAGAAGGCTACCAGTCAACTTCAGGAGTGAATTTTAGGAAAACAACATCAGTTTCTACACATCCAGTGCAGAGTTTGTGTCCAAAAAAATCCTATTTCTAACTCAATAACTTTCAACTTTGGTGGAGGTCACCCCTCATCCTGGACTCCAGTCAAGAAAAGAAACCTAAACTGTCTCCCCTCCCCCCCACCTGACAGAATCTGATTCTTTCCTTCTATTGGTCTTCAGGGGTCAGGTGACTTTCTCTGGGCCTGATAGGCAGGATTATTATTGAAAGGGCCAGCTGCTCCTCAATGCAGACTTGCATACAGACTCTACAGTCATTGCTTGGGGACCGGGGGATTCTGGGAATTGAACTGCACATGTCTTAAAATAGCCAAATGTGAGAAATATTGTTATAGGCAATGCATCTAATTGTACTAAAAGGAGTCAAGCTATTCTCCAAAGCACCCAAAGGCAGGACAAGAAACAATGGATGGAAACTAATCAAGGAGAGAAGCAACCTGGGAATTAAGGAGAAATTTCCTGACAGTTAGAACAATTAATCGGTGGAACGACTTGCCTCCAGAGGTTGTGGGTGCTCCAACACTGGAGGTTTTTAAGAAGAGATTGGACAACCATTTGTCTGAAATGATATAGGGTTTCCTGCTTGAGCAGGGGGTTGGACTAGAAGACCTCCAAGGTCCCTTCCAACTCTATTATTCTGTTACATCCATCACTGAGGCTGGTGCCAAAACACAGTTTCTCTTCAAGTTTTATATTAATGTATTTTTTGCCTGGTTGCATAATGGCATCTTTTGCCTCGTTGCATACAGTGATCCTGGCAGCTTCATACTGTACAACCTCTCTCTTTTCTCCTGCTGTCCCCCCAAACTCTTTTTTGTCACTTCAAAGGAGGAAGAATAAATACGTACTCCTTTTGAGGTCCTTAAAAGATCACACTTTTGCCAAGGGTCATCCGCAGCTATTGGACACGCGGTTTCTCTTACTTGATAGATGATAAGGAATTTTTTCCCAGGACCTGCCTGAAAAGAGTACGTACATGAATGCTGTTGCAGTTTCATCTATGTATTTATTAAACTGATATGGCCGCCCGTCTCGAACACATGATTCTGGGTGGCTAGCAGTTAAAACAACATAGGAATAAAGTGAATCGCAACCAGTGATTAAAAACATAAATAGCATAATTTATGCCAAAATTATGCTATTCTCATTTGGTGGCCAACCCACCTAGGTGGCCCATATCCTAGTATAGTGATGGCGAACCTTTTAGAGACCGAGTGCCCAAACTGTAACCCAAAACCCATTTATTTATCACCGGGTGCCAGGTGGGCGTGGCCCACTGGGTGAGCGTGGCTGTGGTGGTCATGGCAGACTGGGTGGGTGTGGCCAAGGTGGGTGTGGTCACCTCGATGTTGCTCGTGGGGAGGGACGCCTGTGGGGGCCGGGCACGGTTGGGGGAGATCCAGGGGGTCTCTGGCAGGTGGGGTGGTGGGCAGGAGGCTCGGCCTGTGGGGTGAGGCGAGGCAAGGCGAGACAGGGTGGGGGTGCCATTATCGCAGGGCAAGGCAAGGCAGGGGCCAGGGCGGCTGCTGCCTGACACCATCGGCCCCCGCACACAGAGGCCAGCGAGCGCATAGGGGCCGACAGTGTCCCATCAGCAGCCACAGCCTGTCGGCCCCTCGACCGGCGCACTCTGGGGCTCCGCAGCCCGCCACTAGCAGTTTAGAGAAGTTCCCACAGAGAGGGCTCTGAGTGCCGCCTCTGGCACGCGTGCCATAGGTTCGCCACCACTGGTCTATATATAAAATACGAAGAGAAATAGAAATGGGAAATTAGGGGAAGAAAAAAGAGAGGGGAGAACAAAATGTAAGGTACAAAGGGAAAAAAAAGGCATTGATTTCTGACTCTTTTTAGCACAGTACAAGATAAAAATACTCCAGCCTCAACTTTTTGCTTTTACACATTAATATATAACTAGCCATTTCTATAATGACAAATCTATATAACTGACAAAACCAAAGTCAAAGTTTCATTTTTTTCATCACAAGCACAAAATCCAGAAGTGAACACACCCAATTGACTTAGGAAGCTGCCATCAGGGGCTGTGTGTGTGTACCCACAAGCTCTCAGATGGACTTCTGACCCTTGAAATGCCTGCAACTCCCTTGGGTCAATTTCAGCATTCCCAATTCATTCCATGAATTGAATTCATGGAAATCCAAGTTAGGCAATGTTAAATGGAAAGCACCAAATGGTTGCATATTATGTTTTGTATGGCAATCAGCAGAATTGGGAAGGAAGATTGTGCCCCCAAAATGTGGGACGGCAGCTCCAATAATTATCCCAATTCTGGGGGTTGAAATCCAATCTACTTCAAAAGTACCAGACTTACGAAGGCTGTTTGAAGACATGGAAGAATTCTCCCCTCCCAAAACATTTTTTTTTTAAAAATAAAATGCTTGGTTGGAATGCAAAACCCCTCACAGCTTTTGGAATTATATTGAGCTGAAGTTCAATACTTTTGGATTATATTGGGAAGGTCCACTTATTGACACTAAATTCTCATTGGAATAGCAATAGGTTCCTTTCAGCAAATCTTAAGGTAGGGGAATAGGATTGCAAAAGAGAAAAATCCCAAATCAAAGGAACTAAATACAGTAAAGGTGACTACTTCCCATGCATGTAATAACTTTTTCTTTCTATTAAATTAAACATTCAATCTGGGGGAAACTTTCAGATGACCATCATTCAACGCTGGGTAGAGGATGCTGATGGTGTATTCTTGTGCAAGTTCCCAGCTATGAATTTTCCATTAATTAGCTTTTTGATGTTGTTACCAAATTTACTTACTATTCTGTAGGCATGAAGGATGACCCTGAGGGCAAATTTATTCCCATGACTTCTGTCTTCATTAAGTACTTTTATTGCTGTAGCCACAGCATTGACGACTTCTGGATCATCTTTACCCAATTCGTCATGGACAGCCTTGGCTTGGCAAAGTCCAATGCTGAGGACTAGCAGAATGAAGACTTCCATACCCCGGTGAGAGAAGTTCCTTCTGAAATCTGATGAATGTGGGAAGGGGAGAAAGAGCTTCAATATAACTGTTGGGGCATATCCTCCTAACGGAAATCAGAGCGCTTAAAGTAAACAAAACATAGACACAAATGTTTCATGAGCTTGGGTCGTAATGAACTCAAGTATGTCAGTGTGAATATCCTTTGGGGTTTATTTAAGCATTAGGTGTTTTTTTTTTAAATACCAAGTTTATTCACTTGCAGTTCACAATACAAGTTGTTACTTTACAATGTCAGGGTTAGAACATACGGTTCTGACTGTAGGTCACTTTGGTTTGCTTCAAGAATATTTTCCAGACTGATACTAAGCAAGTTTCAAAGGGAGAAAGAATGGAACTTAATAGATTCCAAGGATTGGTAAATTTTTCTTCTCTGTTGCCAAGCTTGAGGAGATAATTATATCCATAACAGGATTAAACAGGAGTAAAAAAAAAAATGATGGAATTGTTGGTTTATCAGAACTACAATGATTTTTTGCCTCTTTTTCATCTTGCTGTTTTAAAATACTCCAAGGAAGGAAAAATGAGGTTGTTCTTTTAAAAAAAAAAAAATCAGGGATGGAGAACTGGCTTTTATTGAAGATGATATTGCTACAGAAGTCAGCCTCTGGAGTAGAGATCCAGCAAAGGGAATATAATCAGTTGCCACAAGGAGATAAGCATTGCCAAAGCCCACATGAGGGGTCTGGATCTATATCTGATTCTCCAGACCTTGTGGTATCGCTGCTTTTAACTTGGGAACTCCAATCAGCTTTGAAAGTTCTCTGCACACAGTCCAAAAATGGCTATAGTGCAGAAGATGACTTTGTTTCATGTTCTTGCCATATTCTTCTTACCAGAGATGTCAACAATGTGGCAAGAGTTGTGCTCCAGAGTTGTTCTGGAGCTGGCTTGCACCAGCTTCTAAATACCAATTGTTATTTTTTCCAGAATAATGTGAGCTGGTTAAGAGCAGAGTTGAGCCATGGAACTGCCCTTGAAAAGCACCCAAGAGCAGAGAATGGAGCAATAGATAGCTCAACATCATTGAATTATATCCCAATACTATTTATTTACTAATAATTTTGAGTAACAATCTTGGGATTTTAGCAAGCTAAAATGGATCTGGGTAGCATTTAAGGTGAACATATTGTGTGAACCCAGCCATGATAATATATAATTGTCTTCTAGTACTTCAGGGGTTGTCACAAAGAAGAGGGGGTTGATTTGTTCTCCAAAACAACAGAGGGCAAGACAAGAAGTAATGGGTAGAAGCTTGTTAAGGAGAGATGCAACCTAGAAGGAGAAATTTTCTGACAGTGAGAACAGGCGAGACCTGGCTTAAAAACAGTAACTGTGAGAGGGACCTTGGAGTCCTAATGGACGATCACATGACCATGAGCCAGCAGTGTGCAGCAGCAGCTAAAAAAGCTAATACAACCCTGGGTTGTATAAACAGAGGCATAGAATCAAGATCACGCGAAGTAGTATTATTACCGCTTTATAAAACTCTAGTAAGACCACACCTGGAATACTGCAGCCAGTTTTGGTCACCATATCACAAAAAAGATGTTGAGAGTTTGGAAACAATTCAGAGAAGAGCAACTAAGATGATCATAGGCCTGGAGACTAAAACATACGAAGAACGGCTATGGGACTTGGGTTTGGCTAGTTAAAGAAAAGAAGAAATAGGGGAGACATGATAGCAGTGTTCCAGTATCTGAGGGGCTGCCACAAGGCAGAGGGGTCAGGTTGTTCACCAGAGCACCAGAGGGAAGGACGAGAAACAATGGTTGGAAACTGATCAAAGAGAGAAGCAACCTGGAATTAAGGAGAAACTTCCTGACAGTGAGGACAATCAACCAGTGGAACACCTTGCCCCCAGAAATTGTGGGCGTTCCATCACTGGAGATTTTTAAGAAGAGACTAGACATTCACCTGTTGACAGTATAGGTTCTCCTGCTTGAGCGGGGGGCTGGACTAGAACAGAGCTTTTCAACCAGTGGTACAGGTACCACTTGTGGTACATTGGCACCTGGCAGGTGGTACGCGACCATCCTAGAAAAGTGGTAGCGGGGGAGGGGAATGAGCTGAACAGGTGGCAGCACTGCACAAGCCTGAGCGAGAGATGGCTGGAGCTGCAGGGCTTTCAGGGCTCAGCGGAAGCGCCAGGATCAGTGCCTCTTTCCAGCTGATCGGCGCTTCTTCGGGGCTGTCAGGGCTCAGTGGAAGCGCCAGGATCAGCACCAGGCTCCAGCTGGAAAGCAGCACTGATCCTGGCGCTTCTGCTGAGCCCAGAAGAAGCGCCTGATCAGCTGGAATGTTGCAGCATCTCCAGGGTCTTGTGATTTACATTCAGATGCTTGGCAACTGATTCATATTTATGACGGTCACAGTATCCCAGGGTCATGTGAAGTGACCAAAACCTGCTGCAACCACCCAGCAAACGGGGGGAGTAAAAACCAAACACCCCCCCCACCCCACCCCCACTGCCAATCCTCAACAGAAATGCTCACAACAATGAAAACCTCGGACAGGAGGAAGAGCGCCGCCGGGCGGGCAGGCAGGTGTCTTGCTCGGCTGTGGCTTGGGGGGCACTTTTTCCAGTGCCATTGTAACTTCGAATAGTCACTAAGCGAATTGTTGTAAGTCGAGGACTACCTGTACTTTATCACTTTTTTCCTTTTTTTTTTTTTTTTTTGGTCATCAAGTTTTTGACAGCTTGTTAGGTGACTGGTGGTACTCGGATGTTGCCATATCCTAAAAGTGGTACAATGGGTGAAAAGGTTGAAAAGCCCTGGACTACAAGACCTCCAAGGTCCCTTCCAGCTCTATTCTATTATATTCAATTATTCCAAAATTTAGAGGGTTCAAGAATAACATCCTATATCTATGCTGATTTTGTAATAGAAATAATGAACACATTTACTTATTTATTTATTAAACTTATATGTCACCCATATTGGTGGCTCTAGGTGACTTACAATCGATAAAAATAATAATATGAAACATTAAAACAATAAATAGTAATACTAAACCTGGCTTAAAATTGATGAAGATGGCTAAAGAAAGGAGCAAGATGCCCATGAGGACGAGGTGCCATCTTATCTTAGTCCATTACTCACCTCCAGAATTAGGCCCCAGGCCAGTTGGTAGAGCCAGGTCACCTTGGGGGGGGGGCATGGTGTTCCAGAAGCACTTTACCTGTGCCAATTTTCAGTTTACATCTGCTGCTAGTGATCCCACTGTGCTCTTCTTCATTGCATCACGATCATTTATATGTGTACAAACAGGTTTGGAATAGTTCATTCTGTTCCATTGTAAACAGTTGTGGAAGCTATATGTAATCCAACAGATTTTTTTTTTTAATTGGTTGTATCCTCAGAGAGTTAACCTGTGATCCTCCAGATGTTGAGCAGCAGATACATTCACCTGTTTCCAGAATTTGGATGCTAACAATATCTGGAAGGCTCCTAAGTCAACCAATTGTGTGACCCAAAAGATTTCCACTAATCTGAACCTTTACATTTGGTTTTTCTTACCTCAGTGTAAAATCTTACTTTTCTCTACACTGAATTTCATTATGTTAGACAGGGCCCAGTGTTCAACTCTGTTGAGATCCATCTGGATCTTGAGCCTAGTTTCTGGGGTGTTGGCTATTCCTGCCAGTTTATTGTGAACCAGAACACACACATGAGCAGGAGATCTCACATTTTTTTTCAACAGTGGAAAATATACAGACCAAAATACAGGTTTACAGATAGTCCTTGAGATACAACCACAATTGAGCCCAAAATTTACTGTCAAGCCCCTGTGGGCTTGCCATTAAGAGGAGGGGGGGAGGAGGGGACAAGACCATCCGGAGGCAGCAGATGGGACCAGCAGCACAGATGGCAGTGACAGCCCTTTCCCTCCCCCGTACCTGTCTGCTGGAAGGGGGACCCTGCAGAGCGCAGCTACGAGGCCGTCCCGCCGAACAGCTGAGTGACGCGGAGAAGCGGCGGGGAGCTGAACGATGAAAGCCTGCCTTGTTTCCTTGCCTTGCTTCCCTACCGGCGCACGCCGGATGCTGGCTAGGTGGGTGGGGGGGTGGGGCCGGCCGGAAGGCGCCTATTTAGAGCGCTGGGAGGTGGTTGCTCCCAGCGTTGACTTTGTTTGCTTTTTGTTGGAATCCCGTGTGGGAAGTCAGCCCCCCCCCGAGAAAGAAATATTCTTGGAAATATTTAAAAGGCAGAATATATTTCCCTAAAGGATTTTAAAGGCAGAAACCAACACCACGCCCCCCCAAGTCTCTCTGTCCCAAACAGAAACCAAGTCTGCAGAAATGCAGATGTGATAATCTTGTCAGAAAGACTGGAGTCAGGAAACTGGGATTAGGAAGAA
Source organism: Azemiops feae (assembly GCA_023970755.1). NCBI lineage: Eukaryota > Metazoa > Chordata > Lepidosauria > Squamata > Viperidae > Azemiops > Azemiops feae. The sequence goes on from JALGBA010000241.1 coordinate 1,792,274, forward strand.
AGATCCCTAGAATCAACAATCCCTCACACCAAAAATCTAAAGAGTTATCAGCCCCAGCCCCAGGGAAGCAGGATATGACCTTTGAGACATAATAGGATTAACCCACCACCATCAGAGTACCAGAAAGGCACACTCAGGCTCAGGTCAAAGTTCATGCCACAGGAACAACTCCAAACAAAAGGCTCAAGAAGGTATAAAAACCCATTCCTTACATGTGCTCGTTTTCTTTTCTTCCAGAGCCGTCTTTCTGTCTGGCTCTCCTCTTCAATAGACTGCAACCTTCTTTCTAAAGCAGTTGCCATGTTGTTTATTCCTGGCTTGGACTGAACCATGATGAAGACTTTTCCTTCAACAATTTGGGACCCAGGATGGGACTCCAAGCTAACCTCTCCAATGGACTGAGACTGGTGTCGTGGAAAAACCCAATGGAAAAGACAAGAGACAGCAACACAAAACAATAAAATGGCATAGCAGAGCTCAATCTGCAAATTACCAGCAACCGGAAAAATGACATAACCATATTTCCTGCCAAGCGTCGTTGATGAGGGAGCAAAAAAACTCTCATAAATGAGGCTGCAAGAAATAACACATGAGAGCACGACTCTCACCCAGAGGTACAACCTCTAATCAATACAAGGGATTGATCAATTCCCAGGACTTTGTCAGCTCCTCACCGGGTCCCAGCCACGGTCGCAAGCCCGACTGTTTTGCCAGTGATGCATGACGCTTCCACACAATCAGTCTGTCCTCAAAGCAAGTCCGGTTGTGACCCTTCCCTTGCTGCCAGATTAGGAGGACAGGCTTAACTAACTAACTAAATCACAACAACTTCCCTATCTATCTACCCTAAGGTCCCAAGGAAAGGGGCCTTTTTCTTACCTCTGATCCAAAGTAGATTGTGAGTGCTCGGAGAGAGCGGGCTGGTTACCTGGCCCAAAGCTAGGAAATGGTCAGAAATCCTAGCTGGACAGCAGGTCTCTTCCAGCAACCGTCTCTTCCTGGCCAATGCACCAAAACTGTTGTGGAAAAACCCAATGGAAAAGACAAGAGACAGAAACACGAAACAATAATTCTTACTTTAAAATTCAGAGGTTTATTTTGCTAATGATTTGGAACATAGCAAGCATATACACAACATCACTTACATTAATAACCCATTGCAATGAGGACCATATGGCATAGCAGATTCCAAAAGGACAGCTATAGGCCAATGACAAATCAATCAGGTCTAGACCCAACTCTTTATATCCTTTCCCATTCTAAGACTGTAGTCAGATGGTCTGCTGACTTTTGCTGACTTTTGCTGACTTTTTACTGATCTCCTGCTGACCTTCTGCTGAACATAACTTTCCACATATACCCGTGTACATTGGAACCCACATCCATCAGCTACTTTCAGTTCCCTATTTCTTACTGTTCCAGTCTTTATGTTCTAAATATATTTGAAACAAGCAAGCTTAGCAAAATCATATTAAATAAAATACAGTTGCAAACTGCAAAATTAAGCATAGCACAGACTTTGGTTCAATACTTTGTCCATGAGGCCTGATTCAGTTTACCTGGGCCTAAACCTTGCATAAAAGAACAATAGCCAATATTTTAATTTTCCACACTGGTAAGCCCCATCTTGCCGCAGCAGACCCCTTGTGTCTGTGGATGGGTTTCCCAGGCCCTGCCCATGTGGAGCCAGGGTAGTAAAGGGAGTTTTGGGTTTGAGTTCAAGGGCTGCTTTGGAAAGAAGGTGAAGGTGAGTACCTCTAAATTTTAACTTTAAAGCCCAGGGGAGCAAAGGAAATGTGTGTATGTCTGTGTGTGTGAGTGAGAAGACCCTTTTCCCAGTCACAGTTGGATTTTGCTCCCTCTGGTCTTTCCTAACCGCAGAAAGGATCTGTTCAAGTGGCAGACCCTGGAAAGCATGGGGGTTTGGCCAGAGTGCAGGACCTTTTGTTAGGGAAAAGGGAGAGGCTGTGTGAAAATGGAATAGAACGAGTGAATGAGAGAATTGGATTTGGGCAACCAGCTGTAAGCAAAGCCCGACGTTAGGAAATTAAGCCCCTTACCTCTGGAAAGCAAGTAGAGGTCCTCCCGGACATTTGAAGTCCCCAAACAGTGGTGGTGAAAAGTGAATTTAAAGAGAGCATTCCGTACCTTCTGCAGGGGAGCAGAAGAGTCCTCAACAGACCCCCTTTTGGTCTGAAACCATGGTGATAGATCCCTAAAGGAGCGTCCAGTACTCTATGAGGGACCCAGAGTCCTCTGTGGGTCCCTTTTTGACCCAAAACTGTGATGGTAGGCGGAAGTCTCACTACGAGGCTTCAGTGCGCCGGACCCGATAGAACCAAAATGAACCCTGCATCAGGAATAAGGGAATCATGGGGTGTTCTAGTTCAAGAGTCAAGATAGGCTCCCCAATAAAAGCTTGCTTGAGCCCTGGGACGGGAATCAGCTACCCGTTCAGGCAGGTATGAAAAAGAGATAGGTAGAGAAACTATTAAAAAGAAAAGGACTTTGCTCAGGGCTTTTGCTGGGAAATCAATTTGGCTAAATAAAGGTACTTAAAGGGAAAATAAGAAATAGTGATTCTCTTTCTCTCTCTCTCTCTCTCTCTCTTTGCAACCACGCATGCCAGAGTGTTCCAGACATAAACCAGCCACCTGTGACCTCAATGGCTTGTTTCTTGTCGGAGCCAGGGGTGTGGCAAGGACCTCTGACATTTATGTTGCTAAGCAAGATACTTGTTAAGTGAGTTTTGCCCCATTTTACAACGTTTCTTGGCACAGTTGTTAGGTGAATCACTGCAGTTGTTAAGTTAGTAACACGACTGTTAAGTGAATCTGGCTTCCCCATTGACTTTGCTTGTCAGAAGATGACAAAAGGTGATCACATGATCTCAGGACACTGCAACCATCATAAATATTAACTAGTTGCCAAGAGTCTGAATTTTGATCACATGACCATGGGTCATAAATGTGAAAAATAGTCGTAAGTCGCTTTTTTCAGTGCCGTTGTAACTTTGAATGGTCACTAAGTTGTGAATGCTCCAACACTGGAAGTTTTTAAGAAGAGACTGGACAATCATTTGCCTGAAATGGTATAGGGTGGTGAACATACCTAATTCTTTCCTCCTCTTTTCCCTACAACAACCCTGTGAGGTGGGATGGACTGAGAGAGAGAGAGTGACTTGCCCCTAATCACCAGCCGGCTTTCATACCAAAGGCAGGACTCGAATTCACTGTCTCCTTGTTTCTAGGTCAGCATCTTATCTATCATATCAAACTGGTTCATCCTTGGAAATGGCTACATTCAGCCCAGATTTGTGCTTGGTTGAGGATTATAGGTTCCTCCATATAACCTCCTTGACCCGCCCATCTACTGCAGGGGTCTCCAAACTTGGCTGCTTTAAGACTTGTGGACTTCAACTCCCAGAATTCCTCAGCCAGAATAGCTGGCTGAGGAATTCTGGGAATTGAAGTCCACATGTCTTAAAGCAGCCAAGTTTGAAGACCCCTGATCTACTGGTTGCTGAATATGTGTCCTCATAGCAGCCATTCCATCTTGCTGCCAGTCCACAGCTCGAAGAGTTTGCAAACGTTCATTACATCACCACAGGACACTGTAGCCATCATAAATGTGAGCCGGTTGTCAAATATCCAAATGTAAATCACGTGACCATAGGGATGCTGCAACGGTCATAAGTGTGAAAAATGGTCATAAGTTACTTTTTCCAGTGCCGTTGTGAGTTTGAATGGTTTATTAAATAATAATAATAATAAGAAGAAGAACAACAACAACAACAATAATAAAAAAGTTGGAAGGGACCTTGGAGGTCATCTAGTCCAACCTCTGCTCAGACAGGAAACCCTATACCATTTCAGACAAATGGCTGTCCAGTCTCTTCTTAAAAACTTCCAGTGTTGGAGCATTCACCGCTTCTGGAGGCAGGTTGTCCTACTGATTAATTGTTCTAACTGTCAGAAAATTTCTCCTTAGTATGAAATGAACTGTACTTGTACTTGCTTAAATACACACGCACACACACACACACACACACAGAGTGTTACGATACCAAGTTTATTTACCAGCCATTCAAAATTCAAGTTTGCAATTTACAGTGTGAAAGTCAGAACATGTTTACAACCATGGGCGGTTCTGAGAATTTCAAGAACATTTTCTAGGTTGATAATAAGCCAATTTTAAAGGGACAAAGAGTGGAATCTGAGAATCTTTTTCCGAGGGTTGCTGCTTTTCACTCTCTATTGTCAGTATCGATGAGGTAAGCATGTGCATGATTCAGGGAGTAAAAGTGTAAATGCTGAGTCAACAGAACTAGGAGGCTGCTTTGGAACCTGCCCAATATTTTGCTTTGTCAGCCTAGGAAAAACAGTTTTCAAAGCCACATGGAACATCTTTCCCTCAGCACTTTTGTAGGATAAACATTACAATCCCACCAACAGAATAAACTTGTCCAGTTTTTGGACAAGTGCTCAGTATTCGGAATAGATATACCTAGATCAGGGGTGGGGAACGATGGCCTCTTTATGACTCGTGGACGTCAACTCCCAGAATTCCTGAGCCAGGAATTCTGGGAGTTGAAGTCTATGAGTCATAAAAGCGCCATCGTTCCCCACCCCTGACCTAAATGATGAATTTATAGTAGGAAAAAAAAACAATTTAACAATGAATAAGATGAAAATGGATGAATTTTTGGACTGTTTATTTTTACAAGCATAAGCATAATCATTTGTAATCTGCTATTGAGGCCTACTCTGTATTCCATTTTGTATTCAAGCCTATGTGCAATTTGTCTGAGAAATCACTGTTTTACAATTTTATGAGGGTGTGTGTTGCAGGGACCTATCTCTTACCCAGATAAAAATCCTTGCAGAGCAGGTTTGTGCTAAAATCACCCCTTATGGTTTTTATTAATTTCAAGTCAATAACAGAAAGATAAGATCAAGACAGTGTTGAAAGAAAAATCATCAGGTCCAGTCCAAGCTGGAAATAAATAAAATGGAGGCTGTTTGGAAAGAAGTTTCTGTTTATTGAAGAACAGAACCAACAAAACCAATGTGGTTCTTGGGCAACTGACCAAATGGAGTTGGGATAGGTGGGCTTTTATACCTTCTTTGGGGTTTTGTGTTTGGAGTTGTTCCTGTTCCTGTGCAATGTACTTCGACCCAAGCTTGAATGTGCCCTTTTGATATTCTAATGGTGGTGAGTTAATCCTATTATGTCCTAAAGCAGTGATGGCGAACCTTTTAGAGACCGAGTGCCCAAACTGCAACCCAAAACCCACTTATTTATCGCTGGGTGCCAGGTGGACATGGCCCACTGGGTGGGCGTGGCTGTAGTGGTCATGACAGACTGGGTGGGTGTGGCCAAGGTGGGCGTGGTCACCTCTATGTTGCTCGTGGGGGGGGACACCTATGGGGGCCAGGCAGGGTTGGGGGAGATCCAGGGGGTCTCTGGCAGGTGGGGCGGTAGGCAGGAGGCTCATCCTGCGGGGTGAGGTGAGGTAAGGCGAGGCGAGGCAGGGCGGAGGTGCCATTGTCACAGGGCAAGACGAGGCAGGGGCCTGGGCCGGGGCGGCTGCTGCCTGACACCATCGGCCCCTGCACACAGAGGCCAGCGAGCGCATGGGGGCTGACAGTGTCGTCAGCAGCCACAGCCTGCCAGCCCCTCGACCAGCACGCTCTGGGGCTCTGCAGCCCGCCCCCAGCAGTTCAGAGAAGCCGCCTCTGAGCTGGACGGACGGCCGACAGCTGAGGAGATGATGCAGTGGGTCGTGCCTGGGAAAAGGAGAGCATGTGAGGCCAGGAGGAATGGGATGGGGGGGAGGGAAACCAGCCGTGCTGGGATGCATCCGGCCACATGGGACCTTGGCAAGTTAGTGGGCGGCTGGTTGAAGAGGGATGGTTGCCATCTCTGGGGCATGGCACGCGTGCCCACAGAGAGGGCTCTGAGTGCCGCCTCTGGCACGCGTGCCATAGGTTCGCCACCACTGTCCTAAAGATTATGTTCCTGTCCTGGAGGCTTTGTTTTTCTAATCCCATCATCTCAAACCTTCTCTGGGGCTGGGGCTGAAGGCATTTTGCTTATGAGTAGGTGGCCCCAAATCTGCGTTTCTAAAAGCTGGCCTGCTTGGGGAAAGGAGACTGGGAGCTGGTTTCTGCCTAAGATCTTTCTCCATTATTCCTTTGGGGAAATATAATATTCTGCCTTTTTTTAAATATTCCCCAAAATATTTCCTTCTCTAGGAGGGTGGGTGGGTGGGTGCTGACTTTCAACAATAGATTATATATAAGCACCATAGGAGCAGTTGTTACTTCTTTCTGAATGACATACAGGTATAAATTGTTTTTGCTCACTTATTGTCAGGTGCAAAAAACCAGGAACATTCATTGAGTTCAAAGCACAGAAAAGTTAATTGTTGCTTCCTCCACACAAAATCTAGTCAATGAATGGTCAAAGCTAAATTAGCGCTAGATAAGGGTCAATGGGAGGGGGGGCTGGACATAGGTCTCTTGTAGCTGTGCAACGATTCCAAACTGATTACATGTTTAACCCTAACCTCCTGCTCAGCCTGCTCATCTTTTACATCTACAGCTCCAATCAGGACTTGTGCTCTTAATAATAATAATAATAAAGTTGGAAGGGACCTTGGAGGTCATCGAGTCCAACCCCCTGCTCAAGCAGGAAACCCTATACCATTTCGGACAAATGGCTGTCCAGTCTCTTCTTAAAAACTTCCAGTGTTGGAGCATTCACTGCTTCTGGAGGCAGGTTGTTCCACTGGTTAATTGTTCTAACTGTCAGGAAGTTCTCCTCATTCCAGGTTGCTTCTCTCCTTGATTAGTTTCCATCCGTTGTCTCTGTCCTGCCTTCAGGTGCTTTGGAGAGTAGCTTGACTCCCTCTTCTTTGTGGCAGCCCCTGAGATATTGGAACACTGCTATCATGTCCCCCCTCGTCCTTCTCTTCATTAAACTAGACATACCGAATTCCAGCAACCGTTCCTTATATGCTTTAGCCTCCAGTCCCCTAATCATCTTTGTTGCTCTTCTCTGTACTCTTTCTAGAGTCTCGACGTCTTTTTTACATCATGGTGACCAAAACTGGATGCAGTATTCCAAGTGTGGCCTTACCAAGGTATTGTAAAGTGGTATTAATACTTCACGTGATCTTGATTCTATCCCTCTGTTAATGCAGCCTAGCACTGTGTTGGCCTTTTTGGCAGCTGCAGCACACTACTGGCTCATATTTAAGTGATTGTCCACTAGTGATTGTCTTGATTGCAAAGCCTTTTTGCCAGTTTTGAAAACACTTAAAATACATTTGCAGGCTACCCATTAAACAAGAAGCTAGCCAAGTAAGTTGTACCTGCACAGTATATTAATCCATATGTGTACACACAGGAAGTAATCAAGGCTGACACAGTACTAATTCAATATCTTATGCATATGCCATTGATTAAATGTGTTGTGCAAATACAGTCTTTTACAGATATAACATTGACCTTTGTGATTTACCCACAATTTGAAACCTCTGGATTGTTTACAGTTGATATAAGTTTGGCTTGAGAAAAAGTAAAATATTTTTTACCTTCAGCAATTTGCAACGGGTGTCACTTCTCAGTTCAACCCCTGCTGGTAATACAAGAAACTTGGTTTACCAAATCTGGTTTGCAAAACTCTACATAACCATTAGGTGGCAGCAAAGAGATTCAGGAAATCTCCCCCTCCTTTTTTTTTTTTTTTTTTTTTTGCTGCCAGATACTAATCATTTGGACTTTTTTCTGCCAAATATGGTAGCTCTATGGAATACCACTGGGCTAAATAAAATAAAGAAGATATTTAGAATCAGAGATTCCATAAGAAGATTCTTTCTACAACATCCACTTTCTCTGTATGTGGTGCATGCAATCTACTCCTTAGCATAAAGCATTAGGATCTTCCTTCCAGATTTTTATGGAAAGACTGAAAAAAAAAGAGGTTGTTTTAAAGAATGGCAGAGAAGGACTACTATTGCACATGCAATTATGCAACATCTGAAATACATTTTTCAAATCATTTCCAGAGCACGCATCACTCTAAAATTATATACAAGCTATGCCCTCTGATATTTATCTCTTGTGGTTACCATTTATGGGGAAATTTAAATTAAAATCAAGACATATAAGTGCAGATATGATTTTCTTTTCCATGAAAAGCTTTTTAGTGTGCTGATGGTGTAGGAAATAAAGACAAAAAGCCTGGCAAGAGGTCATATTTGGGCTTCCCTGGGCATGACTTTGATCCCTCCGGGAAAGGTTGTATTATATGTTCTCCGTGTCTTCCTTGGTCAGGCAAAGGGTGGTCAAGAAAGTTGGCACCAGGAGCTTGGAGGACATCGTGCTCATTCAAAATTGGAACGCGATGGACCAAGCCCACACTACCATGATGGAAAGAATGGCAGCTGCTGAACGAATCTTGCTCTTCTAAGGACCGGCTTTCTTCTCTTTTATATGCAGGGTCATTAGACCTGTGATGATGATGGTGGTGGCAGCGATGCCAGTGGCCACATTTAGGAAGCCTCCCACATGGCCGTGGGTGATGATCAACTGGTCTATGAGGAAAAGGTCGGGGAGGTGGAGGCCCAGGAGGTGGTGGTGGATATTTACTAGGAGGAAGATGATGGGGACCACCGGGAGGAGGAGGAGGATATTGGGGCCCTGGAGGAGGGGGGATGTCAGGACCTTCCTCTTGCGTCTGCTCAGAATTATGGTTGCCCTTGGGACCTGCAGGACCAGCTTGATAATGGCCAAGAATTGGTGGGTCTCTGTGCTCTTGGAGGTGTCCAGGATGGTGAGAGTGATTGTGGTGAGAATGATTGTGGTGATGATGATGATGATGATGATGGGGGTGACGATGATGGTGATGATGGGGGTGATGATGATGATGATGATGGTGAGAAGGATGATGTTCACGTAGCCGATATCTGCCTTCACACCCAGTTACATTGCAATGATGATGGTCTTCTCCTGAATCATGATGATGATGGAAGATGCTGAGAGTCTTTGCAAAGGAAGTTGAAAGGACAAGCCACCAGTTATGATTGTATGGAACACAAATGAGAATTAGAAAAAAGAAACCAAGTTAGTTTGGAACTCTATTTGCTGCATATTTGTGAATGTGTGTAACACATATTGGAAGAAAAATGCAAAATACATAAATCAAAGTAATATATCAATTAAAAAAACTCCCTTTTTACTACCCTGTAATCCTATAATTCGGGGTAGAGTCGGGGCAACTGACCGGAGCTGAGCGTTTACTGGCCAGATGCCCTTCCTGACCCCATGGGGAGTTCGCAGCAAAAGTATTTAATAATACACATAAATATATAAATGAAAATATACAGTATATAAAAGTACGTCGCAATCATTGGCCTGTTTACTGTTGCATTTGTCATATGGGACTGAACTGAACGATCCCCTCTGGGCCACTGACTATGAGGTATTACACCACTCTTCAAATGCAGATACAGACAGTCCTCGAATTACAACCACAGTTGAGCCCAAAATTTCCATTGCTAAGCGAGGTAGTTGTTAAGTGAGTTGTGACCTTTTTTGCCACAGTTGTTAAGCGAATCACTGCAGTTGTTAAGCGAATTGTGCAGTCATTAAGTGAATCTGGCTTCTCTCATTGATTTGCTTGTTGGAAGCTGGCTGGGAAGGTTACAAATGATCACAAATGACCCAGGGACAGTGCAACCGTCATAAGTACATGCCAGTTGCCAAGCCTCTGAATTTTGATCACGTGACCGTGGGGATGCTGCAACGGTCGTAAACGTGAAAACCGATCCTAAGTACTTTTTCCAGTGCTGTTGTAACTTTGAATAGTCGCTAAACAAATGATTGTAAGTTGAGGACTACCTGCAGTCCTTGAATTACAGCTGCAATTGGGACTGGGATTACTATCCCTAAGTGATGCGGTTGTACAGTGTGATGTCATGTGACCACATTCTTAGCAATGGCAATCCCAGGCAATCCTGGTTGCTGTTGTAACCCCAAGATTTGTGGGTTGTTAAGTGGGAAGCGGTGGAAGTCCAGGTAAGGAGTGCAGTGGTGATACAAGGTTTGCCGTAGGGAGTGTGGGAGGCTGTCGAAGGCTCTGGGAGGGCTGGTGTAAGCCGTGTGTGGACAGGGGATGGTCTGGGCAGGAGAAAAAGTGAGAGTAACTTACTGGAGCTACTGGTGACCTTGCCTGTTAGCTTCCCGATTGTCTTTGCTTGTGGAAATAGCAATAGCAACAACATTTATACTTACATGCCACCTCACAGTGCTTTATAGCACTCTCCGGGTAGTTTACGGTGTCAGCATATTGCCCCCAACAATCTGGGTCCTCATTTTACTGACCTCAGAATGATGGAAGGCTGAGTCAACCTCGAGCCAGTCAGGATCGAATTCCTGGCAGTGGGCAGAGTTAGCCTGCAATACTGCATTCTAACCACTGTGTGTCACCAGGGCTCCGGAAAGCTAGCAGGGAAGGTCACAAATTGTGATCATGTGACTATGACTCTCTCTCCTGTCATCATTGCAATCCAGGCACCCTAGTGTTCCGATTGTGATCACATGCCTGCTAGGGTGCTATGATGGTGAGAACTTTGAGGATCAGTTGTACGTCCATTTTTTTCCAGCACTGCTATAACTTTGAATGGGCACAAGCTGAGGACTACCTGTTTCGTCTGTTTTATGGTAGTAGTGTACTTTCCTTATTTGGCTGATACTGGCAGGGAGGTAGGAGATAGGAAGATGAGAGGAATCTGGAGATCCAGTGTGACTAAGACAGGCTGCAATCTCTTGGGGGAAAACCTGAGTTGTGGGTAAATTGTAAACTCCTCCCCTTTTTGTAAAGACTTTTGAAGAGGAGACTGAGATTGTTCTGCATGCTGTGATTCATATTCCTGCTGATGGCTACCGTTGCCCTTAAGGCTATGTGTTTTTCCTCAAAGCTGTTAAATCATTTGCACTCTTACCTGAATATCATAGATTTCACAGGAGTCTACTTCGACCACATCTGGGCCTTGTGTCTCTTTAACTATTCTTCCTATGCAGAATCCCAGATTCTACAGAGAAAAAGAAATGATAACACTTGTGATAGTATGGAGTTTTCTAAATTTGATACTTATGTCATTTCTCCCTCCCTCCCTCTCTCTCTCCCTCTCTCCCTCCCTCTCCCTCTCTCCCTCCCCAGCCCTCTCTCTCCCTCTCTCTTCCTCGCTCCCTTCCTCCCTCTCTCCCTCCTTCCCTTCCTCCCTCCCTCCCTCTCCCTCCCTCCCTCTCTCCCTCCCTCCCTCCCTCTCTCCCCCTCCCTCTCCCTCTCTCTCTCTCTCCACCCATCTCTCTGTCTCTCTTCCCTCCCTCCCTCCCTCTCTCCCCCTCCCTCTCCCTCTCTCTCTCTCTCCACCCATCTCTCTGTCTCTCTTGGTCATCCTCAACTTATGACCACAACTGTTGTTAAACAAGATGGTTGTTAAGCGAGTCATGCCCAATTTTATGGCCATTTTTGCCACAGATGTTAAGTGCAGCACTGCAGTTGTTTAGTCAATCATGTGGTCTTTAAGCAAATCCGGCTTCCTGCACTGACTTTGCTTCTCGGAAGCTGGCTAAGAAGGTTTTAAACGATGATCACCTGACTGTGATAATTATGGGACTCCTTATTGAATTAGTATCTAGATCTGCTATTTTCTCCTTTAGAAGCTACAGTCTGAGCAAAGTTTAAACGCTTTTCTGTCCAAGGCACATGTAGTAACCATCTGGTCCTTATACAATTGTTACTAAGATACATTTGAGGATCTATAACAGGAAGTTTGTGTTCTAACGTTTCTTGCCCAATATGAAAAGTTCTGTATCGCAACTACCTACTTTAATTAGTCAAACTACTTTTGCATATATTAAATTCTTGGCTTCTCAACTCACAGCTTTTCCATCAGGCAGGAATTCACATTGGGAAACACTTGCTGGGTCAGTGTTTCTAGGGCATTTCGTTTCTTTTATGGTGAATTCAACAATGAATACCGTACGGCTGGCCACCTGCATAAAATAAACAAAACAGTGATCAAATTACATCCAACTTTTCCAATATTACATTTCATTTTGGCATTAGCATCTAAGGATGACTGCAGAGCAGATGTAATTTTTTCACCTAGGAAAGTTTTAGAAAAATCAGGCTATTCCATGGGGTCTCTTCTAAATCAGAATAATCCTAGGCATAAGATAGGGGATGAGTAAAGAGGATTAAAGATGCCACTTCTTGACACTGCTAGTACAATATAGTAATGACACTATGAAAGGGTTTTAATACAGTTAAGATATGGGTTAAATTTGATATGCGTTTCATTCATAAGAATAGCAGCTACAAGAATGACCTTTTTAAGAAGAAAGAAAGGAAGGAGAGAAGAGAGAGAGAGAAAAAATAACAGAACAGAATAATAGAATAACAAGAGTTGGAAAGGACCTTGGAGGTCTTCTAGTCTAACCCCCTGCTCAGGCAGGAAACCCTATACCATGGGTCGGCCACCCGAAACATCGAACGAGCCGCACGGACCCGTTTGGCCTAAAAAAAAAAACCCCTGGGAGCTGCGCCCGTTTGCGCATGCGCGCGACCCCGTTCGCGCATGCGCACCCATTCGTGCATGCGCGCCCGTTCACGCATGCGCACGCGCGCCCATTCGCGCATGCGCGCCCCCCGCACGTGCACCCCCCGCGCCCCCGCCCGCGGCTGCGCGCATGCGCTCCCCAAAATGGCGGAGGAGGCTCCGGAGCCGCAGGTAATGCCTCAAAGAGCCGCATGCGGCTCCGGAGCCGCGGGTTGCCGACCTGTGCCCTATACCATTTCAGGCAAATGGTTGTCCAGTCTCTTGTTAAAAACTTCCAGTGTTGGAGCATTCACAGCTCCTGGAGGCAGGTTGTTCCACTGATTAATTATTCTAATTGTCAGGAAGTTTCTCCTCAGTTCTAGGTTGCTTCTCTCCTTGATTAGTTTCCATCTGTTGCTTCTTGTCCTGCCCTCTGGTGCTTTGGAGAATAGCTTGACTCCCTCTTCTTTGTGGCAACCCCTGAGATATTGGAAGACTGCTGTCACGTCACCCCTCGTCCTTTTCTTCATTAAAATAGACATACCTAATTCCTGCAACTGTTCTTTATATGTTTTAGCCCCCAGTCCCCTAATCATCTTTGTTGCTCTTCTCTGTCCTCTTTCTAGAGTCTCAACATCTTTTTTACATCATGGCGACCAAAGAGAGATAGAGTAGTGGAAGGTGCTTAAGGGGAGTGGATTTTCCACTGCTGATCCTTTCTTTCCGGACACCTTGAGAAACAATTTTTACATAAGCCTACTGATTCACAGGAAAACATGGATACATACTGCGCTGATAACCTTTTGGACTTTCTCCACCTTGAAATAATTTGACTCATTGCTCCCCAGTCTGTAGCTCTCTAAAATCTTGTTGGCTTCTTCAGTGTGCTTATCAGTGTCTTCTAGAACTGTTATTCTTAGAGGGCAATCCTTGCACTCATATATTTTTGGTGGAACTGTTAAAAAAAAAAGCACTGTTATCAACACTGCAGCATCATTGATCTGAGTTGTCTTCACACATTAAAGCTGGAACAAATTAGTAAAAATTAATCTTCCAATGTAATCTTTGAATACTAAAGTTCTCAAAAAATGTCCCTTTAAAATTTTTGATATCACCTAAGTAATAATATCTATTACCACCCTGCTTCTGCCACGAAAAATTTAAATTCAGAAGTCTCATATCCGGCAGTGACAAACCTTTCCCTCTCCCACGGTAAGATATGATGTTCATTTTTCTAACAGCATTTCTATTTATTCTATTTATTTATAAAATTTATTGGCCACCCATCTTACCATAGAGTAACTCTGGGAGGTTTATAGTTGCGTAAAAACTAAAACGTAAAAAGTTAAAAACAAACATTAAAACCAAAACATATGGGGAGGGCGGGGGAGGGGGAATGGGGGGGAAGTGGGATCTATTGTTACTCAATCAACCACCTCTGTTGCACTGTTGCCCCACAGTGAGCCCAAGCTAACTGACAAAGCCACGTCTTTAGGCCCTTACAAAAAGATAGGAGGGTTGGGGCCAATCTCACATGGCGGGGGGCAAGATGTTCCAGAGGGCAGGAGCCAAAGCAGAGAAGGCCCTCCTCCTGGACCCCGCCAGCCAGAATAATCAGGCTGACAGGACCCACAGCAGGCCTCCTCTGCCGGCATGAGTGGGTCGGGCCAACCCCAGTGGGGTGAGACAGTCCCTCAAGTAACCTGGACTATCTATCAGTTAATACGACTGCAACTTCTGAGGTTGTGCAGATGAACTGGTGAAGTATTGAGAGAAGCACATAAAAGCAGTCCTCCATGTTTATCGGCGACCAGGGGTATCCATGGAAAAGGGTCCAATGGATATGAATACACACAAAAAATGTGGCTTTGATCAGGACTGATTTTTTGACCCTCCTGTTATAGGTACCTCTTTCTATAACCTCAAATCCTGACCCACTGTCATCTCTGCCTTTCCCCAAACTGCAGTTGAATGTCTTGCCTTGATTCTTGTTTAATGCATCGATACAAATGATAATTCTTGTCTGTCTAGCTTTCTTTCTTTCTTTCTTTCTTTCTTTCTTTCTTTCTTTCTTTCTTTCTTTCTTTCTTTCTTTCTTTCTTTCTTTCTTTCTTTTTCTTTCTTTCTTTCTTTCTTTCTTTCTTTCTTTCTTTCTTTCTTTCTTTCTTTCTCTTTCTTTCTTTCTTTCTTCCTTCCTTCCTTCCTTCCTTCCATCATCTGTCTGTCTGTCTGTCTGTCTGTCTGTCTGTCTGTCTGTCTGTCTGTCTGTCTGTCTGTCTGTCTGTCTGTCTGTCTGTCTATCTATCTATCTATCTATCTATCTATCTATCTCTATCCATCTGTCTGTCTGTCTATCTATCTATCTATCTATCTCATCTATCTAATTTAAAACTGAAAAAAAAATGTTTAAAGGAAGTGGCATTTGGTATGTGTGTACAGACTTGTCATCATCCTCTGAAAAATCGGAAGCATGAGACTTTTCCCTCAAACTTTTCTAGGAGGCAAAATTGTACATTGTCTGAAGGTGCAAAAAATAGCCCTCTAGGTCACTGAGATGCTTCTTTATTTGATTTTGAACTTGTAATTTAGAAGATGTGAATACCTGGACTGATAGTGCAGTTGTATGCATATAGCAGTTTTCTTTTGGAAAGTTCATTTATATACACAACAGCCTTACATTGTCCCAAATCCTGGAAAAGACACAAGAAAAGGCATCAGTTCCAAATTGTATTTTACAGAAAGACAAAAGTCACTAGAAGTTGACGCCTAGCAATGTCCTGGCCATGGTTATGGAGTGTTCTTGGTACTAGTACGACAAGCTTGATTTACCATGTCCTTCTTTCCAGAGTGGTTTTTCAAGTTCCCTTCTTAGTCTACATACAAGCTTGTTTTTCTTGGATCTCCTATTCAAGAATTAACCATCACTGACCCTGCTTGGTTTTCTAAGACACCCAGGGCAGTGTAAAGGTTCAGGCTAGTGAGAGAGGAAATCAGCAATTCTGAGCTTAGAGGAGGACATGATGTAAACATATCCCAAGGCCTCCAGTTGATTTGCCAAAGTTCTGTTAATTCTGAAAGATTACAGGAAGAAGTCTAAAGTTTGAACTCTGGAGCATAAAATATTGAAGCTTCTGGCTTCTCTGCATTCGAAGCTGTGTTATTGTCTGAGATCAAGATTCTAATCTAGCTAAGTTGTCTCTATGGGTTGAGCTAAGTGTAGTGAAAAGCTCAAACAAACTTAAGTATGTGAAGAAGTGACATTTGGTGCCAAAACCAGGTATGAAGACTGACATCCATTGAGGAGCTGCTACTTGCTGAAAAAGTATCCAGGAAGAATGTGTTTATGGAGTCATCTAGAGTCACACTTAGCTCAAAGAGTCCTTATCTTTAACATTATATCAATACATAGCATTATATCAAACATGCAGATGATATCAGCTGGGGAGTATAAATGTGGAACACTTTGGGGCCTCACCCAAGAAAAACCTTTTTCTAAAACTTGTATTTGTCGATGAGATTATGGCAGTACAAATAATGTATTAACGTCACATTTCTGTTGGTTTAGTGGTTACAAAAGCAGGACTTTCCACAGAAGTATATTTCAAAGAGTTGATGTTAGGAAGAATAGAGAGATGGCCATTACTTGCCGTTATCCATAAGAATGGTCTGTGTCCACAGGATGACCAGTGTTTTCTGGATATTACAGGACACTGCGTTTCCAAGACATCCAAAGTTAGGTATGCTATGGATGCATTTTTCTGAAATGGGAAAGAACAAGAGCGAAATGGAAGAAAACGAGGCATGTTCTGCTGAAGATGTTCAATAAACTAAGAGGTAGATTCATAAAAAAAAAAAAAAGATAAATTTTCATTTTTAAAAAGTAGCTCACAATCTAGTGTTTACACATGATAATGTGGATCTTGAACCACAGCAGTGAAAATCAGTATTGCTGATTTCCAGGTGCAACATACTGTATATGCTGGTTTCTGCTTATTTCAAACACGCACATCAATTCGTGTTTTGAAATGCTTGATTTCCTCAAGAACTTCCTGAAAAGGATTAAATAGGATGACATCCATCCGGGATTATTAAAGGTCATTGCAATCCCACTTCAAATTATGAAATAAATGAACAAAGCAAACAGCAGAGAACAAGGGTGAATTATTTGATTAGGAAGCCACCTGATCAAATTGCCAAACTAGAATCGGATTTCCATATCAATGTGAATTTTTAAAAAGCAATGAGAAGCCAGCTTGGATGATTTCTGAATACTGCATATCATATCAGAAACTGGTTCCCATCTGTTCAATTCCAAATAAAATAAATGGTTTTAGTTGTTTTTGCTTGACTTGCACAGTCCAATTCATGGTCAACTCTTCGATGACAGGTTTATTTAACCCTTAGAAAGGGACAACTCGGATTGATTTCTGCATGTCTGACATTTTTCGTGGTTGGTTTTCTGACACTTGCAATTATATTCAGATGGCTCTGGATAGAATAGCTAGATCAGGAATTCCCAATCCCTGGGCCATGGCCCACTACAGGGGCTGTGGCCTATTCCCAACCAGACCATGTGAGAGGCGGGCTAACGAGCACGTTTGCATGTACAGCTCATCTTGCAGAGTGGGGGGCCAGTGGGTGTGCATCCGCGTGTGCAGCTCACCGTGCAAATCGAGCTGTGCATGCATGCCTGTGTGTGCCAGCCCGCTGCTTGCACAAATCGAGCTGCACATGTGTATGGTGCTGCTTGGGTGGCTGGTTCCCCTCTCCCCCCCTCTGCCGGGCCATCAAGCCAAAGAGGTTGGGGACCACTGAGCTAGATGATAGTTTATCAAACTAAGCAATGATTGTCTTTGTTGTCCTTCAGAGACTTCCCCATTCTCTGAGGCACCCCGGGCTCCACTTCCTGTCCCTCGGAGTCCCCACAGGCCTTAGCCTGCTTCCCACCCAGCCACTCAGCCACCCAAGGGAGCCTAAAATCAAGCTGCAGAAGCTACTGGTGCACGGAGGGCTGCTAGAACTTGCAGGCCGAGGCCTGCTTCCCCCTCAGCCACCAAGGGATTTGCAGGACTCAGCCTGCTCCACAGCCAGATCCAGGGCCCAGCAACACCCAACTTACCATTCTGTTTTTACAGAGAGGTGCCTGGCCTGTCAGACCGGTAAACAGAGATGATTGGATTGTGGTCTGTTGCCCAGAGACGATGCCCAATTAAGTCCACCAGCCACAAGACACTCCTTGAGCAAAATTCCTTTATTGATGCACAACAGCAAAGGGGTTGCCTCCAAGCAAAGAGGAGAAGGAGTCAGGCATGGCTTTTTGTAGTTTTTCACAGGAAACAAGTGCTGCAATTGGTTACTTGTTAATGTGCAAGCAGACTTGATTAATGCCATTCCCACATGTCTTTGGTGTGTATTTTAGGATGCTAATGAGCCTTTCTGGGGTAAGGGGGGGGGGTATGACTATCTAGGACAGATGGGGTGGCATTGAGGCTTTCCCCAAATCTTGCAGCACTTGACACTGAAGGAACCAAAAATGTAATCTTTTATGTATAATCCATCTTTCATGTATAACATAGTCCAGCCATTGTTCATTTATTTTGTTTGCTTTCTGTACGTGCTCCAATGTAGTGTAAATTGTGCTGAGCAAAGAGAAAGAAAAGCTTTCTGTTACTTTAAAAATGTTACTGCTATAGCTTGCAACATACAGTAGCCTTCTTTTTCCACCCCCTTTCTCCTTGGATGGTAAATGTATTCCTTTGCTTCTCTACCGTGGTGCCTGCAAAGTAACAAGTTAGGTTTCTGGGCTAATTGGCAGCTATTGAGCTATTGTGTATTCCGAGCTTAGAGATGCAGAATTGCAACATGCTTGATAGATAAGGAGATTCAAACGAAAAAGAAATCTTTAGATGTGCAGAAACCTTGCAATGTTAAGGGAAAAAAAAGTGTATTAGTTATAAAAGGAAGAACTTTCTGATTAGGACATGCTCATTCTCTTCTGTCTCACAGTGTGCGTGCATGTGACAAGAGATTGGGACACCCAGCTTATGACTTGGATCAAAGGAATAAAACTGTGTTCTTTTCAGTAGCTTCGTGTTCAGAATCCTTTTGGATTTATTGGAATTCTGAGCTTAAAAACCTTACAACACCTAACGCTGTTTTTGATATTTTTAGTTAATGCCTACCGTGTTCCTTCGTTCCGGGACCGCATCTTCCTGAAACTGTGACCATAGTTGCTAGGACATCTTTTTGAAACTTGCTTTTAATTTTCTCTTCCTTCAGGCTGATGCAATGCAAAGCCCAGTTTTTCAATAGAGGCTGCCTCATGACAACTAGATGCTATTCTGCAAGCAGGTATTCTTTTTGTGATCCTGTAAGGGCTGTGTGTCTGTGTGTCTGTGTTTTAAGGAAGCTCCACAGACTCCACAAATAGATGGAGCAGGCTGAGTCCTGCAAATCCTTGGGTTGGCTGAGTGGGAAGCAGGCCTTGGCCTACAATCCATAACAGTTCCTTCTGCTGCCTTGGGTGGCTGAGTGACTGGATTGGGAGCAGGCAAAGGCATGCAGGCATTCAGAAGAATGGAGGGGGGAGATAGGTGGGGGGCTGCTACCTGTGGTTGGTTGTAAAGGTAAACAACTGCAAGGGCACTGCAGTGGCCTTAACTTTGAAACCAGGTTATAAGTAGCTTTGGGGAGGGGGGGTCTGTTGTAACTTTGACCGGTTGCTAAGGGACCAGTCATAAGTCAAGGACTACCTGTATTGTGTGTTTTTTTTCTCATAAATTGGTGGGAAAGAAGAGATTCTAGATTCCTGGCCTTCGCAGTGGCATATTTTATACTTGTACTTTAAAATTAAGCTCAAGTAAGTTTACAAGTCCCCCCCCCAAATTAATTAGTAATGGTTTTTTAAAAAAAGTTCTTTAAAAGTGCCATTTCAAAAAACAAAAACAAAAACAACTCCTAAGTGACACAAACAAGTACTTCCAAAATGATCACACCATGCAGTCAAATAATTATCTAGTGGTTGCATTAAATCAGAATATTATGACAGACATGGACGCAATGCTGGAACCAGGCCCCTATCAGTGGCGAGCCAAGCACAGCTGTGGTACTTACCACATGTTGCACATGAGCATCAGCAATACGGAACAGGGTAAAAATGTAGCCTTCTTTGCGATGTCCATTGATTAAATTCAGGGCCACTTCTGCACTCTTCTCTATTCTGGCATCATTGCAGTCTTCAGGGACTATCAAGGCTTGGCAGGATGTGGTCCATGCCACAATAAACAGAGCACAGGCTAGCAATTTCATTTGGGCTATGCAGTGATTTGATCCTCCTAAGTCACCAGATTGGAGCTCTTTTGAGCTGATACTAGAAAGCCAATTCCATAAACTCAAAGGGATGTTTATTTTTTGGTAGCTCTGATCTCAAGGTTCTTGAACCAGTTGCCTTGATCCCTGGTTAAGCTAAACAAATAGAAAATGATTGATGGAGTAAACCAGAGGGAAAGAGGTTCCCAAATGAGGGACTAATATCTGAACCAATGGCTAAAATAGCATGAAACTCCAGTACTGGGATACAGGAAGAAAGAGGTAGCTTTAATGGATTTGAAGAGTAGATCCCAGTATAGAGAATTCTGTGATGGTTGAACAAGCCATGAGATAGTCCAAACATGAACTACTTTTATGCATCTGGGTTTTTTTCTGTGTAAAATTGAAGTTATCTTGCCAATATAGGTAGTCTTTGACTTATGACCACAACTGAGCCCAAAGTTTCTGTTGCTATGTGAGACCATTGTTAAGTGAGTTTTGCCCCATTTTACGGCCTTTTTTGCCACAATTAGATAAGATAAGATAAGATAACCTTTATTGTCATTTTTATATTGTGGGCACAATGGCACACATAAAAAATGAAATTTAGTTGCCCGCTCTCAAAGTGAAACGCATACATGACACACACCTAAACATACTATGTACAACATATATATAGACCCACATCCCTACAGTATGGGGATACAGTATGGGGATACTGTAATGGTCATAAGTGTGAAAAACATTCATAAGTTTTTCAGTGCCCTTGCAATTTTGAGCAGTCACAAAATGAAATGGTTTAAGTCGAGGACTATCTGCAATTGACAAAGTCACCATCTTAACTTAACTTAGAATTAAAGGCCCACTTTTAAGGTTTATTGTGGGACATTAGAGGCAGGATCTGTATAATGAGTTCAGACATAATGATATTTCTTAGTCTTTAATCATTCGGGTTTTTGAACCATGATTTATGAAGTAGCCTGATGTCTACATGCAGCTAATTGCTTATTTGGTACCTCATGTTTAAATAATCCATCACTTCCCAGACTATATGAATCCAGACAGTATTTTATTCATGAAAATTAAATTAAAATAAAAACTTTGTTAGTATGATGCTACAAAACATTAAGCTAGCAAACATGGAAACCAAGAGAATTCTGCTTGTGTGGGGAGACCTGATGAGTTTCTATTAGATTAAGATTTCATTCAGTTTTAGTGAAGTTCTGGCCTGTGAAGGTGAAGGCCATAGACCTGTATTGCAAGGTCTCCTGGGCATGATGGTGATTCTGAAAACCCATTGGGGAAGGGAGGAATGGCTGGCCTGGCTGACTTTACTGAGTGAGGACTGGCTTCCTGTTCTGGAGAAGTCAAACTGGGTTTAGAGGTTGGTTTGGGCTCCTGGACTTCTGGTAAGGAGTGTAGTGAGACATGTTTGCTTGAAGGAGGATAGATGATCACCCGCCCCAATATTTCCTTCTGGTCTGGTAGTATCTCATTGATGTTAGCTGAGTGGTGAGGAGAGTGTGGCTCCTGGTCTTCATGCTTATGTCCATGATGTTTGTGGTGATGAGGATGGGAGTGGTGATGATGGCGTCTGTTCTCTTCATGGTGATTTCTCTGTCTTTTAACGTCATCATGATGTTCCTCCTGCCCAGGTTCCAACCCAGACAGTGGAGTCTGTTCATCTGTAACTGGTGGCTAATAAGACAAAAGATATAGAAAAGTGGCTTAGGGGGTTGTCAGTATCTGGGCCTGTAAATTGTGCTTATTTATTTTGTGGAATATTCAAGACAGTTGGTGTTAATAATTTGTCTGGATGCAGCAAGGTGAGACCTTTCCAATTGTATGCTCTCGTGGTACCTTTAATTACCTATGAACTTATTTATGCATTTTTTAAAAAAAATAATCAAGGGGGAGTTTGTTCAGTTGTTTCTATTTATATTTGTTCGTTTCATTTCATTTCATTATTTTATTATTGTATCTTATTTAAGGAGTTATAAATTGCCTCACTTCAGAGGCTTTAGGTAGAATGCAAAACTGAAATATAATCAAGAACTTTACAATAAAAACAACTAACAGTAAAGTTGTTAAGCTGATCTTCTACCTGCTTAATCAAGCGAGGTCTTAACTAGTGATTTTTTAAAGCTATTATTTAACTGAGAAATTGATCGGTATGTTGGGTAAAGTTCAGTCAGTGATTTAAAAAAGTAAACCATGTTTGAGAAACCTGCAGTGAATATTTTCTGCAGATGATAACTGTCTGAGGAACTTACCAGGTGTGGGAAGAAATGGCATTTTACAGTGACAAATTTCCGATTTTCAATCCGACTATTTACCACAGAGCCCTTGCATAGGCCTGCCTCCTAGAGCAAAAGAGAAACTTTTCATCAAAAGGTTTAAGTTGGCCAGATGTTTTTAATATGCAGTGGGACAGCAATACATATCGTTCCTCAGATGTTCTGTATCAAAGGGCCTTCTCCGTTAGTCTCTATGGTTGGCATGCCATTTCTCCTCCTCAAAAAAACTGTTTCTGTGCTCCAGTTAGAGTGAATGGCATGGCAAACCCAAATTTGTGTGCTATCCTTGTTAGAAACAGAAATTCTTTCTTTTTCTCATTTCTTTTGCCTGTAGAAACTGGGCTACATGCATGACATAAGGTTTTTCAGCGTGAATTTGCTAAAGTGGAATAAAACTGATTCTTAAGTTTGAAGTGAAGATACATTTTGTTACTATTCTTGTACTGCGGGATATTCCAATGTACATTTCCTGTGCTGTGAGGCTATTCATCAGTTCCTTTCTATTTGTGAACTTAACATAGTATTCTGGGAATTCCAAAATATTCTGTTTTCTTTCAGACTGTACTGATCCAACTGTTCTAGGGGTGACTGAATAGTTTTCTGGTGTTACAGAATGAAATCGTTATTTTAATGATTATATTCCTATTGGTATATAATTTTGGTTATTAAAGAATTGCCCTGCAGAATTCTGCTAAATTATAATTAACATTATGATTTATAAGTTGGGTTAGAGAGCACCAAATAATACTGCATAGATGGAACAGCCTGCTTCCTCGAGTTATGTGTACTGCATCACTAGACGTTATCAAGCAAAGGATGGACAGCTAGTTTTCTAGGGGTGGAATGGGACAATTCGCTGTGGCCAACTCATCACAGCCATCTCGCCACAGCCATGTTGCCAGGGCCAACTCGCCGCAGCCATTTTGCTGCAGCCAACCCGCCATAGCCATCTTGTCGCGGCCATCTCACTGCGGCTAACTCACCATATGACAACTCATCACGGTCAACTTGCTGCGGGACAACTCGATGCAAACAATTCCATGTGGGATAACTCAACGTGATAAATGTCAATGGAAATCATGCCAAAGAAACAGTGCCGATAACCTTTATCACGTTGAGTTATCCCATGTGGAGTTGTCCGTGGTGAGTTGGCCATGGCAAGATGGCCTTGGTGAGTTGGCCATAGCAAGCTGACCTAGATCTTTGGAGGGATGATATGAGAATTCCTGTGCAAGGGGTTCCAACATTATCATTGTCTGGTTCCTGTCCATCTCTACAAAATCTAATTTTAGATTTAACTTCTTCTGCTGATTCAGTATGGTATTATTACTGTTTTTTCCATTTCTTTTCAAATAGATTTATTACAGCTATATTAGTATATTAGTATCTGCCTAACAGTTGTCCTTCATGTGGTATGGTTGGATTCATACAACGTGTTAAATCCGAAACCTAGGCTAACTAAAACTGATTCCTGTACTCACACAAGAGGTTATTTCAAATTAATATGCTTTAGCATGGCATAAGATGATTTCTTGACTCACACAACCTATAAGATTAAAGCTGGCTTTCCCCAAATTATTCAATTCCATTTTTGTTAGATCTGGAAAAGAAATGTACTGACAGACTTTGTACAAGATGTCTGAATACTCACTGCAGTGTTGGATGGGAGCAGAGGACACTTAGTGATGACAGACACTGGCTGACCTTTGGGACAAGAGGTCTCTTGGATGGTGTACTCCACAAAGTTGGAAGGACCAACAACCCACTGCGAAAAAGTCACAGGCAAAAGTTAGAGCAGGTCCCATAAGAGTTATGGGAATCAAAGTCCAACTGATCCATAGAGCACCAAGTTGCAGAATGTCATGCTCCAAAAAACTGAGAAAGACATGCTGAGTAATTTCGAAGACGTTTCCTTTATCATTCCTCACCCATAGACAGAAATCTTGCCAAACTAAAGCAAATAAGGGTCTAAAGATCTGACTCTGCTGTTTGGCCTCGGGACCCACCAGGGCAGGGGTAGGCAATCTTGGCTCTTTTATGACTCGTGGACTTCAACTCCCAGAATTCCTGAGCCAGCATGGCTCAGCTTGGAAATCTCTCCCTTTCCCCTCAGCATGGCTGGCTCAGGAATTCTGGGAGTTGAAGTCCACGAGTCATAAAAGAGCCAAGGTTGCCTACCCCTGCACTAGGGGAATATAGGTAATCCTTGACAAACGGCTACAATTAAGCCCAACATTTTTGTTGCTAGGTGAAATAATTGTTAAGCAAACTGCCCCATTTTACAACTTTTTTTTGCCACAGTTGTTAAGTGAATCACTGCAGATGTTAAGTTAGTCACACGGTTGTTATGTGAATCTGGCTTCCCCATTGATTTCGCTTTTCAGAATGTCACACTGCAATTGTCATAAATATGAGTCAGTTGCCAGGTGTCTGAATTTTGATCACGTGATCCATGGGGATGTTGCAATGGTGATAAGTGTAAAAAATGGTCATACGTCGCTTTTTTCAGTGCGGTTGTAACTTTGAGTGGTCACTAAAGGAACTGTTGTAAGTCAAGGACTATTTGTACTACACTGGAAGTGGCTATTGACTAATTAGCTGACCCCATCCGGCTCCCTCCGCCCATCTTTTAATTCATATTATTGCCCTTGTTTATTTTTATTGACTCATTGCCTTGCTATTCTTATGTTTACATTTTTTTTTATTTTTTCCATTTTATTGTTGTGAGCCAGCCAGAGTAGCCCCTTGGCAACAAACAATAAATTTAACAAACAAACAAATAAATGACTTGCATCACTAAAGATATTCTCTGAGAACTTTGAGAACTTTTGTAACATTCTCCCATCCAAGCATCAACCCAGCCTAACCCTTCTTAGCTAGTTTCCTGCCTAATAAATGGTTTCCTGCCTAATAAATAGTACTGAACAATACTTGTCCTTAGAACTGGGAATTATGAATGGTGGCTAGGTACACTTGCTAGCAACTTTTCCTAATCTGGTTTTCTCTGAAGTTTAGGTACAGTTAGTTCCAGAATTCTTTGAGTTTTATTCACAACCTATCTGAAGGATGCCAGATTGGGAACTGTTACAAGAATTAATTTGTTCCAGCCAAACCAAGGACACAGCATTGACGTTTCAGTGTTACCTGTGATCTGGCTTTGGTGACATTGAGGATGGTGAAATAATGAACATGGTTGCTTTCAGCATTGAATTTGGCCAGGCTCTCGGCCGCTGTTTCCCAAAAAGTGGCTTCAGAAGGGTCTCTAGGGGTTGGACAATCAGGGCAGATTTTTGCCATAGCAGCTGGAGAAACTATAGAGAACAATACAGCAAACATTTAGAAAAGTGTTTCTCAACCTTGGCAACTTTATGGAGGGGGGATTTCAAGTCCCAGAATTTACCAGCCAGCATTTGTGTGTGGGAAATTGTGAGAACTGAAGTTCACCTATCTTAAAGTTGCCAAGGTTGAGAAACACTGAATTAGAAGATTTGTCCAATATAGAATTGGATTTCAGCTCATATATTTAAATGAAAGCACAAACTTGGATTTGATTGAAAATTGAGCCTCTTTATCTCTTGACCATGTTACCATATGATCATATTGTCTAAATCAGAGGTGGGGAATGATGGCCCCTTTATGATTGGTGGACTTCAACTCCCAGAATTCCTAAGCCAGCATGGCTGGCTCAGGAATTCTGGGAGTTGAAGTCCACAAGTCATAAAAGGGCCATACTGTACATGTTATAGTCAATCTGACTCTTTGTTTGTTTATATACAATAGGTCTTACTGGGCTGCCAAGTCACACCGTGCTTCATGAATTGAACATAAAGTGAAATTTCGGCTTGAATAGAAGATAAAAAATCTGAATTCCATTCTTGGATTAATTACAAATATTTGTTTCATTGTGTGAATTTGATGGAGAATTTCAGTTGCTAGTCCCCCGCTCATAGTTTAATTCAGGTATTAAAATTAGATGCGAAGGGACAACATATTTGTTCTGTCAGGATTTTTTTCTGTACATGTACAACAAATCTTATCAGATTATTGCAATATCATGACAACATGGAGGTCACCATGTTTTTGAGTCTGATAATACATTTTGCAAACCCATTAATCTGCACAGAAATATATATATTAAAGTACAATATGTACAAAATAAAAATGAACAATAATTCATTAGAATAAAAAGTTGTGAGAAACTGCACATGCAAAAAAGCATAGGAGCCATGTGAAAATTTACAAAAAATGAAATCGGGCCAAATAGCACCTGTGGTTGAGAAATAGAGCAAACAGAAACTCCAGATGTAGCTAAGATATCCTGAAGACTGAAATAAATCTTTAAAATTTAATTTTGGGCCCTTTGCATTTACTTTTTAAATTTCTGCGGGGAAATCTGTAAAACTGCAATTGGGAGTTATATGCGCTTAGATACATTTTTCTTGCAAACCTATATGTAGGAAAATACGTACGTGGGCGTAAAACACAGTCATAACTGTACAATTGTGAATGATTTGAATTCCTGTTGAAATGAATTATTATTTTGCATTGGCCATAGATCTGGAACAAGAAAAGGTAGTTTTTGTTAGAGTCACCCATTTCTTTTACCAATGATTTCATGATACATAATCAAAAGCTGTATCTTTTCCACACCTTAGACTCCAGTTTACTTTCCTTCCAATATGAGGAGAGTCAAATTTTCTATATTTCTTGTTCTCCACATTTCCACAGTTCCTACATTTCTTCCTGCAATTTTGTGCAACCTTATTTCTACTATGGATCTGAAGTGGCAGCTCACTGCAGAGAATTATCGTAAATATGCACGCACACGCTAAGGGAACCAATAGAAAGAGTGGAGAAGTGGTGAAGGATATTCTGAAGAGGCATGCTTGTTGCGATATGACAAGAGGGTGGAGTGACTCCCTCAGCCTCCTTTGCAAACCAGTTCAAAACCCAGATTCAACTTCCTTCCAATCTCAGTTGGTAGTTTTTAAAACTTAAGTAATCGATTACTTACTGTCTCGTGTGCCTCTCTAATTTTGCACTCTTTCCACAAGTTTCTGCTCTGGACATGGCATTCAGTTTCTAATACATCCAAGGTGATGTAGAAAAGAGAACCACCCATCCACTATGGACAAACAAAGGAAAATTCTTGAAAAGGCAAAGCAGGGTGTCAATCACCATAAATACATTACATGGAATTAAATTAGCCTTCAAATTATCGTTCAGAAAAAGGCAAGAATTCAACCCACTTTCACTCAGTGTCAGGAAACCAACTACCTTTTGATGAATCTAGCAGTGTCCGGTTAGAACAGGGATAGGCAACCTTGGCTCTTTTATGACTCGTGGACTTCAACTCCCAGAATTCCTGAGCCAGCCATGCTGAGGGAAAAGGGAGAGGTTTCCAAGCTGAGCCATGCTGGCTCAGGAATTCTGGGAGTTGAAGTCCACGAGTCATAAAAGAGCCAAGGTTGCCTACCCCTGGGTGAGCAGGAGTGGTCCCTGGGATGTGCAATCACTCATCTGGCTCTGGTTGTAGTGGAGATTGATTTCTTTTTTGTTCTGTAACTCCCATGTGGAATATATGGGATCATAAACTGAGCTCCTGAAGGGAAAGCTTTAATCCTGCATAACCTGCACACGATCACCCAACCCCAAAATATACACTGACTTTACCTAACACCAAAAGTTGGTTGGATACCACGGAAATAACTTAAGAAATATCTTACTTTGCTTTAAAAAGTTACAATCTGCAAGATGCTACACTGAAAAATATTGTCAATCTTCATTTCAAAATATATGAAAGGAGGAGGTTTAGAACTTTTATACTGGTCAAGGAGATAGGTGTTTCTTCTTTCCTTTAGAACTGATAGCTGTCTGTGTATCACTTTTAAAACTTTTTCCTATTAATGCTGGCTTGCTTAAATTGAATTTAGAACACTAAACCACCATCACTGCTGAGTATATTTAAGTGATTAGACAGGTCACTGATTCTGTACAAGTTGTAGAGATTGGAAGGAAGACACCAAAACATGCTGGAGCTTTGAATGCTGACATATTTATGGAGTACGAATGTCCACAGGGCCATCAGGCAGTGTTCCAGTATTTGAGGGGCTGCCACAAGGAAGGAGGGAGGGTCAACTTATTTTTCAAAGCACCAAAAGGCAAGACAAGAAACAGTGGATGGAAACTAATCAAGGAGAGAAGCAAACTAAAATTAAGGAGAAACTTTCTAACAGTGAGAATAATTAACTAGCTTGCCTTCAGAAGTTGTGGGTGCACTATCACTGGGGTTTTTAAAGAAGAGACTGGACTTGTCTGAAATGGTATAGGGTCTCCTGTTTGAGCAGGGGTTGGACTAGAAGACTTCCAAGGTCCTTTCCAATTCTATTCTGTAATTCTGTAACCATTTACTCCCAATGATTTATGCTTGGGACAAAACATTTATTTGAAACTTGGGGAATATCTAGTATAGCCACAACTGGTCCCATCAGCTTAACGTGGAAGATCTAGGACAGGTACAGTCCTGTCTCATTAAAAAAAGAGGAATGCTCAGGGGTATTAGGATCTGCTATTGAAGATAGTTACTTCAGTCTTATAGTAATGATGCACAACAGAGGGTGTAGGACAAATAGTTGCTTCCCTTCTCTCCGTACACTTAATTTATGAATCTGAAGAGAGCTGGAACGGACCTTGGAGGTCTTCCAGTCCAAACCCCTGTTCAAGCAGGAGACCTATACCATTTCAGACAAGTGACTGCCCAGTCTCTTCTTAAAAGCCTCCAGTGATGAAGCACCCACAACTTCTGAAGGCAAGCTGTTCCACTAGTTCTCACTGTTAGGAAATTACTCCTTAGTTCCAGGTTGCTTCTGTCCTTGTTATTGTATTATTATTTTATTACTACTTTTTATTATTTTATTATTAGATCCATCAAATCTAGTTTGGAAGAATCTGGATAACTAGCAGATAAAAGAAAGAATGGAGTGGCAATGAATGGCTGTTTATTTTTTTGTTTTTTTTACCAATCCAGATAGCCTTAGTTTAATGTGACATCTTTAGAGATGGATGCTATCAAATTGAAGGAAAGAAAAAAAGTCAATAGGAGAAGGAAATTTTACCTGGGGTAGTTCACGGACATCAAAAATGCGCTGGAGGCCAAGAACGTAGCCTTCTTTCCGATGTGCATTGAGTTTGTTAAGAGCCATTTGTGCAGCAGCCTTTACCTCCAAAGAGTTGCACGTTGGGGGCAGAAAGCGAAAAGGTGGAGAAGTAACCACCGAGTGAAGCATCTGAACCCCAATGAAGAAAGAAATCAAAAGAGACATTTTGGAAACGTTTGAGGAATCAGAGAAGACAGCAACTGGAGCCAAGCTAGGAGAACAAGGCTAGGAAAGATCTTTACATTTTTTTATATACTTTAACTCAATAGCTAATATTTGTTTTTTCTATCTCACAGTGACCCTCACCTTTGAACCTCAACATACACATTATTAACACCGAGTCAATGATTAGAAGTCTATAGGTTTGCAGGGTGGCTCTTACCAAGCAACAACCAAGTTGTTGGATTTAAATCACTGCACCAAAAAACTATGTCTGTTTTTGACTTCAATTAGAAATGAGATGTAGGACGCAGTAGAGTTGACTCACCACTAGAACTAAAATACAGGTAGTCAATGTACGACCACAATTGAGTCTAAAATTTCTGTTGCTAAGTAAGACAATTGTTAAGTGAATTTTGCCCCATTTTATGATTTTTCTTGTCACAATGTCAGGTTAGGCATTGTGCTTGCCCTGGGTGGAGTGTGGATTAGGGTTGGGGAGTTAGGCATTGTGAGTTAGAGATGGGAAGGCCTGGAAAAAAACCGGAAAACTTGTGAAAAACAGGTTTTTTTCCCATTTGTTTCCAAACTACTTTGGAAACAAACAGGAAAAACTGTTTTCTTCCCCACCAAACCTTTCCCGGTTTTTTCCCCAGGGCTTCCCAACTCCCATTAGGATTGGGGGGGAGTGGGGGTTAGGGTTACAATAGGCATGGGAGGCCTGGCTACAGCCTCGTGTGGGTCAGATGGGGGGGGATCCACCAAGCCTCATGGCCATGTCATTGGCGAGCGCAACGTGGCTCGGCTGAAAGTGGCCGCGGAACAAGCGGGGCAGGTTCCCCCCTCACCTGCCCAGCCTCTTCCCTTTTGCTCCTGAGTCAGACTGCTGGCGCTTTCGGCCACCTGCCCCTCTTCACAGCTCTGCCCACAGTCACCAAAGCAGCAGGTGGAGTGCAGGAGGCTCGGCCATAGGAAGGGCACATGGCTGCATGCCTTAGCCAACATTCTTCTAAGAGCGTCCTTCTAACTTATTATTTCCTTGCCACTTTCCTATTGCTAGGCAGTAGTGTCCCGCCATTGGTTACTGGTCATGTAACACTCATCACAGCTGCCACTTTTCTGCCTTAGCAATTCCTTTAACAAGTTTCCTTAATTCCAACCTGACACCTTCAATATTACATATTATATGATATTATAGATATTGTTGTCTACAAAATGACTGGGTTTGTGAGGCTTATTCGTCAGAAAATGGTTGATTTTATGGGTGCATTTGCATTAAAATGGCCGCCGGAGGTAATGGCTTGTTTGCTAAGCATCCATAGATGAGAAGACAAATTGGGAAAGTGTCAACCTTTTGGAATGAACCAGACAGGAAACAGGACAAGATGAACTAATTCTTCTTTATTGTAAGACTACATTAACAGAATTTTGCAAGTCTGAGAGGAGAAACTTCTCCCTGCTTCTTTTAACTGCTTGATTCATCCGAGTGGGCCCTTTCTAAGATTCTTCCTCTGTCTGTGAAGTGACTGGGGGTTCCTGCCTCTCTTCTCTGCTCGTTCCCTGGGCAGCATCTCCTTCCCTCGTCCTCAAAAGTCATCCACACATTGAATTACACAGTAGCACGTGTGCACAAATATACACACATCCCTCTTTTCATGTTTTCTATTTTCCTAGCTTATTAGCACATCATGAGCCAGTATAGTGCGGTTAGTGGTATTGGACCTGAATTGCGAGAGTCACTGGATGTCTTTGGGACTGACATCCTTTCCTAACACAGCCTCCATCACAAGGCGGCTGTCGTGAGAAAGTGCTTGGTGCTTGGCACTAGGTTAGCTGCAAAGTGCATTTCTCCCAATCGCTTTGACTGAGCTGGGAGAACATTCTCGGTAGGCAGACAGACTGAAGCCCAGAGACTTTGTTTTTCAGTCATTGGGCTGGTCCTACAAAATGGCCTCCCAAGGGAAATTCAGTGGGTTCAAAATGGCCTCCTATGACAAGTTCATTGGAATCAATGGAGGTGTATACAGGATACTGTTTTGTATTGTAAGTATGTTTTTCTTTTATATTCTTATATTATTATTCTCTGAGGTCCTGAGAATGTCTGTGATGGAGGGATATATATAAAATGAATTAATGATTGGTGCAAAAGATTCCAAATTTCCAAATTAACCCTTCATTGAGGGCTCTTGTGACAATGTTAGGCAAACAATGATCAAGAGAGATCTTGGGTCTCCTTCACTGCATATATTCAGGAAAAATGTAGAGGTTTTTTTTCCCTGGAATACCTTAAATGGGATTTCTGCACCAAGCCATGAGTTGGAACAGTGGTCTCAATCAGTGTTTTTTTTTATTGTTGGTTGGACATGTGGACTTCAATGCTCAGAAATCCCCAGCTAACATATTATAAAAGCAGTTACAATGCTTTTTAAACAGAGTCCAGCTAACATGCAAACCCTGGTTTAAATAACCTCTTAGAACTTTGTAATATTGTTTATATGCTGGGTTTTTTTAGGCATCTTATGAGAAGTAAAGAAATGTTTGGATTTCTATACATCAAATAACCTCTACTACCCAATTAAAAAAAAAAATCATTTTCTCCAAGCTCTAAGTCTGAAACATCCAGGGGAAAAAACAGGTGTCGCTCCTTACAACAGGAAAAATGCCTTACATTCTCACAGGGTCTTCTGCACAGGCCGTGTATTTGTTTCAAAAGAATAAGTGGAAAAAACAAACAAACTTGATTTTTGAAATAACCACTACAAAGACTGACATGCTACATGGTTTCTTTTATTGAATGTTTTTAATATTTCTTTGAGCAGAAAAGTAGCTGCTGTTCTTGTGATAAAGGAGGGAGGGAGAGAAGGAGGGGGGGAAGGGAAAGAGGAGGCGTGGGAGGTTTCCTCTGAATTAAAGTTTCAGTGTTGAACATTGCTTTTTGTTTGCGAGGTTTCAGCCTGTGGCCGTGAAGGCAGTTGAAGGCCAGGGATCTCTATTGCAACCTTTCCTGGGCATTCAGCTGATTCGGAAAACCCTTTGGGGTAGGGAGGAATGGTTGACTTGGTTTCCTCTCCTAGACCAGGAATGGTTGGACGTGGGTCCTTCAGTTCTGCCACCTCAGGCTTGCTCGCAGGATGATAGTTGATCACCTGTCCCACTGTTTCCTTCTGGTTTGCTGGTGTTTCTGTGACATTAGCTGAGTGCTGAGGATGGTGTAGCTCCTGGGGTTCAGATCCGGATTAAGACAAAAGAGAGAGTAAGTGACTTAGGGAACTGTCCATATCTGGCCTATAAATTGTGCTTAGTTATTTTGTGAAATGCTCAAGACAATTGAGGTTCATAAATTCTGCTCTCTGGATGCAAGAAGGGGAGACTTTTCCAACTGTACTTCCTCACAGGTAGACCTTATTTTTTTGTCAGTCTTACCAGGTGGATGGACAGGAAACATGTCCAGATGAGATCACTCTACTTTGTTGCATGGTTACATTAATAAAATCTTGTAAACCTGAAGGTACAAATTGACCATCTCCTTGACCATGAAACTAGGGAGAGTCCCTTCTGAGCCTATTTCTTCATTATGCAGCTACTTGGTTATCTGTCTATTCCTAAGAAGCATCTTTTCTTCCCTAAGAAAAAATCCTATTGGTGCAGTGGTTAAAGTGCAGAATTGCAGGCCTGCCATAGCCTGGAATTTGGGGCTCAAGATTGACTCAGCCTTTCTGAGGTTGGTAAAATGAGGACATGGATTCTTGGGGGAAATATGCAAATAATGTTTAAATTGTAAAATGCCCAGAAAGCAACATGGGATGATATATAAGCCTAAATGCTATTGCTAACTCTTTGCCCCATCTCTCAAGGTCTTTTCCACATACATTTACAATTACCTATAAACTGCTTATTTAATTGGGGAGGGGGTAATGTTGTTCGATTGTTGCTAATCATTTCATTTCACTATTGGATTTTAAGAGTTACAGTATAAACTACCTCACTCTAGAGACTTTGGGCAGAATTTTAAATCAAAATAAAACAAACATCATTATTAAAATAATGACATCTCAGAAAAATCTTATAAGAAGATTGTCATCTGCCTGCTTAATCAAGCCAGGTCTTAACTAGTCATTTATTGAATTATTATTTGAGAAATCTGTTGGTTTGCTGGGTAAAGTCCAGTCCATGTATTTTAAAAAGTAAACTATACTCAGCAACCCAGGAATAAATATTTTCTGCAGATGACAGCTGTCCGACAAACTTACCGGATGTGGAAAGAATTCACAATTTATATAGACAGTTTTCTGAAGTTTTACCCCTCTGTCTATTACAGAGCCCTTGCATAGGCCTGCCTCCTAGAGCAAAAGAGAAAGTTTTCATCAGTGAAACCCAAGAAATTTAACCTGCCAAGATTTCTAATATGTAATGGGGTAGCAATAGATATGGTTGATCAGAGGGCCTTCTCCATTTCTCCCTGTGGTAGGCATGCCATTTCTCCTCCTCAGAATGACCATTTCTGTAGTCCCATTAGAGTGAATGGAGCCTCCATGGGAAAGCTGAATTCTTCTGCTACGCTTCTCATAATTTTTAAATTCTTTCTTTTCACAGTAATCCAACCATTCCATGGATTTTTTTGAAGCAAGTTTTCCAGAATAGAAAATGCATTTTGGTATTCCAGATATTAATTTTGGTATTTTGATGATTATATTCCATTCTCCGATGGTTGGAGAATTCTCCTACAAAATTTTGGAAATTGATAATTAACCTTATGGTTGATAGCTTGACTTGGAAAATAATGATTTACTAAGCTTGAATTCTAACCGGAAGAGCCTTCTTCATTCATTTGTTAAGGGTTTATTTAAGGTTGGAGAGCCAGTTTGCTGGGAAGATAAGATTATTCCAGCTAGAAATGGAGTTTGGTTTGGACTAGAAGACCACTAATGTCCATTCCAACATGATTCTCCACTTCGTCTCCATTTCTAGAAGGTGGGCATGTAGAATAGGTCCTCAGGTTTATGATAAAAGCATGGTCTGAAAGTAGGTTTAGACATTAGCCTCTTCTACGGCTTCAGTGTGGATCTGTATTATTTGTTTGTTTGTTTATTTATTTAATTTATATGCTGCCAATCTCAGTGTCCTGAATGACTGTGGTGGCTTACAACAGAATAAAAACATAGGTATAAAAACATTAAAAACTTTAAAATCAAGATCAGCAACAATGAAATAAGAGCACCAATGGTACAGGGCTGGACTTTGGTTTCTCACTCAGCCTCCCTGGCCCCCATATTTCTCCTTTCTGTGTTTAGATAGATTTATTATAGCTACTATGAGCCTTTGCCTCCCAATTGTTCCTTACTGAAGATACTGAAGATCATGCAGAATGCTAGAAATAGGTGAACAAAACCCAGTGCCTATTGTATGTTCACTTAAGAATTTATGTCCAAAGTCATAAGCTTTGGTGTGAGTTTTCCTTTCTTATCATGACCCCTGGGAATTTAAGAGTGTAGAGGCCACAACTGTAGTGCAGAGAGAGAAAAAGAGAAACTATGAAGGTGCAGGAGGTGAATGTTGGTGGAAAGAGAAAGGGGGTTGAGTTTAAGAGCCAAAGGAGAAGCCAGTGGGGTATAGAACAAATTGAGAATGACTGAGAGATGAAAAAGGAAATGAGAAAAAGATAGCAAACACAAGCAAAATTAAGTCTTATGTAAAGGAATGGAATTTGAGGTCCCTAAAGGAGAAAGTCAGAGAAAGAACTGCGTTATCTTGAGTGTTAAGGAAGGTGGGTGGTTAAGAACACAACCGAATGGGAAAATTTGCAACCTTGTAGGGTACTGTAAATGATATCTTTATCACTTATAAATATAGTATAATGCATCCATAGGCATATAAATTTGCATATAATACACTTAATATATTAGAGATGCATTGTTTGTATAATATATCAACCTCTTGTTAATTACAATAGAGGAGAAGAAGCATTGGGGCTTTGCACTGGGGCTGGTTGACAGATCCCATCTCCCCCCTGTTCATCCTACTCCCTCCCGGCCCATCTTTTAGTTAGGGTTGAGTATTTATATTTTCATAATCTTTTATTTGTATTGTGTACAGGTTTTATACTGTTTTGTCCTTTTAATATTGTGAGCCGCCCAAAGTTACCCTGCTGTAAGATAGGTGGCCAATAAATTTAATAAATAAATAAATATGTTAATGAGTGAATGAGTGAATGAATGAATGAATGAATGAATGAATGAATGAATTCAGTATTCCATAATGCAATGGCTGAATTAATAAACTATAGCATAGCATAATGTGATGGCTTGATTTATGCAACAAACTAAGATAATAATTGATGGATTCCCACAGATTACCTCATCCCATTTTAGGCTAGTCTAAAGGTTGTATAAATGCAGCCATTGAGTCTGGCAGACACTGATGAATAAAGAACACGATATGAGCAGTGGAAAATTTAGTTCTTTAGAAGACACACATTGAGCCATGATGTTGAGCTAAGTTGTATGCAAGATTGTAAATACTTACTGCAGTTTGAGATGAGAGGAGAGAGCACTGACTGACGTCAGACACAGGTGTACTTTTATGACAGGAGGTCTCCTGGATGATGAATTCCACAGTTTTGGAAATACCATCAACCACCTGTAATAAGTAATAAACATTTAGAGTCACATTCTCTGCAGGAAATGTTCCTCATAATCTTGGGTGCCCTATCAATCTTCAATAACCTGAAGCCTCCAGAGAGTCCCCATAATTCTTAGCACTAAGAGAACTGGAGAACTGGTAGGATGTTGTCAAATATTTTCAAGAAGAGGACATAAATGTATTCAGTAATCAAATTGAATGTAACATTATAGAAAGATCAGAATCAAACCCATGTGGGAAACAGGATGGCCCTGGGAATCCCTCTGGCAGATAAAAATTAAAATCTTCTTCAATTCAGATTTCTACAGACTTTGAGAATCTGTCTCTACACTTTCTTTGGCAATAATGTAGAAATGAACTGCCCTCTTCTGGAATTATTTCTGTTATTATTTTCAATTTCTACATTTTGCATAAACCCTGATTTTTGCAGCAGTTTCTATACAAATCAAGGATACAGAATAGATCTGAATAGGTCTAGTCCAACCCCCTGCTCAAGCAGGAGATCTTATACCATTTCAGAGAAATGACTGTCTAGTCTCTGTTTAAAAACCTCCAATGATGAAGCACCCACAACGTCTGATGGCAAGCTTTTTAATTGTCCACATTGTTAGGAAGTTTCTCTTTAATTCCAGGTTGCTTCTTTCCTTGATTAGTTTTCATTGTTTCTTGTCCTGCCCTCTAGTGCTTTGGAAAACAAGTTGACCACCTCCTCTTTGGCGAAGCCTCTCAAATACTGGAATACTACTATCACGTCGTCGTCCCCCCCCCCCAGTCCTTCTTTTCTCTAGACTAGCCATACACAAATCCTGCATATGTTTTCATATATTTTAGTCATTCTGTTTTAGTCTCAAGGCCTTTAATCATCCTAGTTGCTCCTCTTTGTATTTTTCCCACAGTCTTAACATCTTTTTTGTAATGTGGTGACCAAAACTGGATGCAGTATTCCAGGTGTGGTCTTATTAAGGCTTTATAAAGCGATACTAATACTTCATGTGATTTTGATTCTATGCCTCTGTTTATGCAAACAAGGATTGCATTAGCTTTTTGGGCTACTAGAGCACACTGCTGGCTCATGTTGAAGTGAACGTCCACTGGGACTCCAAGGTCACTCACACATTACTGTTTTTGAGCCAGGTTTTTCACTTAATCTGTACTTGGACCTTTGGTTTTTCCTACCTAAGTGTAAAACCTTGCTTTTCTCTACATTACATTTTATTTTGTTGGGTAAGGCCCATTGTTCAAGTGTGTCAAGATCTTTTTGGATCCTGAGCTTGTCTTCTTGGCTATTCCTGCCAGATTTGATAAGTTCCTCTTCTATTCCCTCATCTAAGTCATTTATGAAGATATTGAAGAGTACCAGGCCTAAGAGGGACAGCATTAACTTTCTTGCTTGAAAATACTCGGTCTCAGCTTTACCTGTGAACTTGCTTTGGTGACCTCGACAAGGGCAAAATAATGATTGTGACCGTTTTCAGCATTAAATTTGGCCAGGCTCTCTCTTGCTGCTTCCTGAAAACTGTCTTCAGAAGGGTTCATGTGCAGTGGACAGCCAGGGCAAGGAGGAGTAGAAACTTTAAGGGGAAAAAAATCATCATTTGAAAAGGTGAGACAAGGCATTTGAATATGAGCTTGTACATTTAAATCGAAAAGCTTCAATCAGCTTGAAAGTTAAGCTTCTCTATCAAACCTGTATCTCATCAGGGTCATAGTTGTTTAGCGACCTGACACAACACTCAGTAGCAGGGAACCAATGAAGCCTGTCATTATGAGGGGTACAATTCTGAAAAATATCTATATCTACAATTCTGAAAAATATCTATATCTCAGGGTTGGACTGTGGAGTTTTAGGTGCTCCCTCAGCTTGGTGGTTTTGCTTGTAGATGATTCATTACCGAAAACCTCCTCTGCCTCCTTGTACCAAGTAGCATCAGACTGGAATCCCCAAATATAAACTCAATTTGGATGTTTTCTTCTTCCATATATTCGTGCCTGATTCTTGGAGACAGCCTGGATAACTCCATGCAATTTATTTGGGAAGATTTTTCAGAAGCACTTTGCTATTGCCTCCTTCCCTGGGTTCGTGCCCGAAAATGGAACTAGAACTCATAGTCTCCCAATTTCTAGCCTGGTGCCTTATCCACTATATCAAACTGGCTCTTAATCTGGATTATTTTTCCTTTCATGATAGAATCAGATTCTACAATGTAGTAACATCTGATGAATGCATATGCCAAGGCTGAAGTAACTTTTATTCCATCATCCATTAATACCTCATGAAGGAGATGCCTCCTTATCCAAAGTTCAAGCCACATTTGCAGCAACTTCCAGCTCACACAATTCACTCTAACTGCATAGTCAGCCATTTTGGTAAAGCTTGAATCATCCACCAAATGCCTGTTGAGGTTCTCATGTACTGAACTACAAACAAATCAAGTGGGCTGTTTTGCAGAACAGACTGAGGCACAAACTAGTAACTGTTTTTTAACCTAACTAAGCAACAAGAGTGGCCACAGTGCATCATGAATTGGTTGGAAAACATCATTTGGGTCTGAGTGGCAGGAAAAAAAAATCTGAATTCCATTTTTTAATTTAATTAAATTAAATTAAATTACTGGAGAAGAGCCTAATGCTGGGAAAGATTGAGGGAATAGAAGAAGGGGACAAAAGAGAATGAAGTGGCTGGCTGGAGTCACTGAAGCAGTAGGCGTGAGCTTAAATGGACTCCAGAAGATGGTAGAGGACAGGAAGGCCTGGAGGAACGTTGTCCATGGGGTCGCGATGGGTCGGACACGACTTCGCAACTAACAACAATTAAAAATTTGCTCAGAAATGCAGGCGTAGTTAGTAGAAAATAATACCTTATACTAATAAAAATGCGGACAGAAAATGAACAGAGAAAAAAGTGTGCGAAAAATGTATAAATTTGCAACAAAAATATACGGAAAAGGAAATTGGGCCAAACTACACCTGTGGTTGAGTAATAGAGCAAACTGAAATTACAGATGTAGCCTAAGATACCTGGAAGAATGGAACAAGGCTTTAAAATTTAATTTTAGTGCTTCTGCATCTACTTTTTAAATCTCTTTGGGGATATCTGTAAAACTGAAATTGCAAGGAATATGTGCTTGGATAGACATTTTTGCCAAACCTACATGGAGTAAACATGGAAAATACGTACGTGGGCGTAAAATGCAGTCATTTTTGTGCAAGAATGAATCATTTGTTTTCCTGTTTAATCTAATTATTATTTCGCAATGGCCAAAGACCTGGAACAGAAGAAAGTAGTGTGTTAGCGCTACCGATTTCTTTTACCAATGATTCCATGACACATAATGAACAGCTGGATCTTTTCCACAGCTTAGACTCAGGTTTACTTTCCTTTCATAATGCTTTCCACATCTCTAGAGCTCCTACATTTCTTCCTGTGATTTTATATAACCCCACACTGTCTTTTTTTTTGCACTGCAGAATGTATTAGGACTAGGAAGTGCTCATTCGTGCAGCAAACATGATCCATCCAGGAGATGTGATCTCAGTTCTACCCGCTTTAAACCAAACTTAAAAGGCCAAAGGCCAAAAGTATTCTCTCGGAAAATTGCAGACATGGAAGAACCAGTTTAAGTTGCAGGAGTGGGAGTTGCAGCATTGACATTTGGATTGAATATTAGGAAACCCTTCTCAAGTGTAAGAGC
This sequence comes from Azemiops feae, assembly GCA_023970755.1. Lineage (NCBI taxonomy): Eukaryota > Metazoa > Chordata > Lepidosauria > Squamata > Viperidae > Azemiops > Azemiops feae. The sequence goes on from JALGBA010000241.1 coordinate 1,832,139, forward strand.
TGTGGGACGGTGGGAATATTTTGCCAAGAGAAATAATGAGCTCTCTCTGTCCCTAAATACATTTACCAGATGACCCAAGAGCCCTCTGTCAGGAAGGCTTTCTCTTGAGTTCCTCCACTGAGTGGAGGTTTGACCCATTCATCTCCCTCCCTTCCAAGGCTATGATTCATGTGTACAATGCCACTGAGTGGAAATGGCACCACAGTGCAGGGATTTATTGTGAACACAGAGATGCCAAGAAATCAGTGGCTACGTGGGAGAAGTGGGGAAGGCTATTCTGAAGAAAAAAGTTTGCTACCACATGGCAAGTGGGTTGAGTGACACCCTCAGCCTCCTTTGCAAACCAATTCAAAACCCAGATTTGACTTCTTTCTAAATCCCATCGATAGTTCTTTAAATAAGCAGATCGATTACTTACTGTCTCATATGGATGTCTAAACTTGCACTCTTTCCATGATTTTCTGCTCCGGACATGGCAATCGGTTTCTAGCACATCCAAAACGAGGTTATAAACAGACTCATCATTCTGTTATGGAGAAAGGAAAACTCTTAAAAAGGCAAGACAAGGTGTTAATCAATTTGAGCACATTGGATGAAAATAAATTAACCTTCAAATCAACATTCAGAAAAAGACAGGAGATCATCTGATTTTCACTTGATGTCAAGAAATCAACTGCAGTCTCAGATAAATCCAGCAGCTTCCTTGAATGGGGCAAGGATGTCCAATTAATTTTAATTACTTATTAAATATATATGCTGCCTGTCTCGCTTTTGAAGTAATGCAAGCATAGTTGTGGTGGTCTTGTGATGCAAGACTGATAGCTTTTTTTTTTACCTGCTTGACAATATTGTGCACATGCCAAAAAGGTTTGCAGTTCTGGTGGGATACTGCAGTGCTGCACCTTAGTCTCCGATGAAGTGGGAAGAGAACCTGTAGACCACTAGATGAATCTCTCAGTATTTTAATGTTGTAATGGATCACTGTATCTTCAATGAATCTGTGGAAACTGGTTACTTGGGAGAGCATAGGACAGGCTGGTCCTTAATCACTTTCAATTCTTTTCTCCCTTGTTTAATTTTCCTTCCCTGTATTTGGAATCACCTGCTTCTTTGAGAAACTTAAATGACATAAACTCTGTTCTTTTGGGAGTTGGGCGCAAAAGACTGTAGCATATTGAAACTTTGTATGCCAAGAAGTTTAGAGGGAATCTGTGTCTACAGAATCACGGTTTACTCCAGGTGGTTTGTTACATGCGGCAAACCATTTATTTTAATCCTAACAAGGGTGAATATCTATTATCATGAAACCTGATCCCAAATGATTAACTGAATGTCTTGGACAGATATTATCCTGATGGCAAATATCTGTAGCTCGGGTGTAGGATGAGGGTGGAGATTCATTCTCCGAGCTTGTGGGTTGGTTTCTGAACGTTTCATTAACAGGCTGGGTAAGATCTTCAGCAGAAATTAGGGGATGTCAGTATTGATGTTCTTCTGCTTATAAGGGCTTCGTGTGGTCAGTAGATCTTGTGATGGGGGATTCACATCAGGTGAGGGTCACATCAGGTGAGGGTTTTGTGATGGGTCTTGTGATGGCTAGGGTGTAGGTCACGTCAGGTGGGGGTCTTGTGATGGGTCTTGTGATGGGGAGATCACGTGAGGTGAGGGTCATTGGGAGGTGAAGTGCTGGTCAGGGAGGGTTGCGTAGGTTGGTTGAAGGTTGTTGCTGTCTCTGGCTATGTGGTTGATTTGAATTATCAGAGGTTCATAGGCTGGTTGTAGGTCAATTTGTCAGTTGATGGAATTGCTTGTGGCACTCCAATTCCATCAACAAACACATCAACCAGCCTATGAACCCCTGAAAATTCAAATCAACTGCACAGCCAATCAGTGATAGCACTAACACTCAACCAATCCATGCAACCCCCCCAGCCAGCACTTCGCCTCCCAATGACCCTCACGTGTAATGACCTCCCCATCATAAGACCCATCACAAGACCCTCACCTGATGTGAGAAGAGGGCATCAAACTATTCTCCAAAGCACCAGAGGGCAGGACAAGAAACAATGGTTGGAAACTGACCAATGAGAGAAGCAACCTGGAATTAAGGAAAAACTTTCTAACAGTGAGGACAATTAACCAGTGGAACAGCTTGCCTCCAGAAATTGTGGGTGCTCCATCACTGGAGGTTTTTAAGAAGAGACCACTAGGCAGTCACTTGTCTGAGATGATATAGGTTCTCCTGCTTGAGCGGGGGGCTGGACTAGAAGACCTCCAAGGTCCCTTCTATTCTATTCTATTCTATTCTATTCTATTCTATTCTATTCTATTCTATTCTATTCTACTCTACTCTACTCTACTCTACTCTACTCTACTCTACTCTACTCTACTCTACTCTACTCTACTCTACTCTACTCTACTCTACTCCTTTCTGTTCTGTTCTGTTCTGATGTGACCCTCCCATCACAAGACCTATTGACTACATGAAGCCTTTATTAGCAGAAGAACATCGACACGGACATCCCCTAAATTCCACTGAAGATGTCACCTAGCCTGTTAGCAAAAGTTCAGAAACCAGCCCACAAGCTCGGAGAACAAACCTCTACCCTCAGATATTACTCTATCCTTTATATTAGTGGCTTGACTCTGTCTAATCAGAAAGTTGTCCCTACTTTGAGTATGTCTTTTTATTAGGGCTACCAAATCTAGGCTATATTTCTTGGGTGCCATCAAGTGATTTTATAGGTTTTTTTTCTGCTCAAATACATTAGTGCTACCATGATTGGACACCAGAATGCTGGTGCTGAGTGGCAAGAAAGAAAAAAATCAATAGAAGGAGGAGATCTTACCTCAGATGCTTCTTGGGCATCAAAAATGCGCTGGAGGCCAAGAACGTAGCCTTCTGTCCGATATTTGTTGTGTTTGTTAAGGGCCTCTTCTGCAGCAACATTTACCCCCAAAGAATTGCACGATGGGGAAAGAAAGTGAGGAAGTGGAACGGAAGCCACTGCATGAAACAGCTGTATCCCAATTAAGAATGAAATTAAAAGGGCCATTTTGGAAATGTTTGCAGAATCAGAGAAGACAGCAAATGGAGCTACGCAGAGAGAGCAAGGTTCTGACAGAGCTTTGTCTTTCTTTATATATACTTTGAAACCAATAGCTAATATTTGCTCTTCTATTGCACCTTTAAATTTCAACCTGTGAAGCAATGATTAGGGGAATTCTTACTATAGTCATGTCCTTGAATGTAAACAACTTTTGCTATGCCTTCCTTCATCCCTCCTCCTCCCTCCCCCCCTATTTAATTTTGATAGACATCAAATTGACTATCACTAAAATGTATATTAGTTTTTTCAATTCCCATGTGTGACCTAGTTGTAATCATTAATGTGATGTGACCTAGTTGTAATCATTAATAGGGCCAACATGGGCATAGATAGAGGATCAAATAAAATGGGTTTTGCTGAAGAATAAAGTGGTAAAGAACCAGTTTTGCTCAAATTCTATTCAATCTGTATCATATTTTCACTTTTTTCAGTTCTAATTCCCTTCTAGTAATAAACATTATTCCACACTAAGCAAATAAAATCCTTATTATTGTAAGTAAATATAGAATTGCCTATTGATATTTGTTATATTTTTCTAAAAATGTCAATAATATCAGTTTAAAATATCTTTTCTAACCAAAACATATCTTAATTGCATTTGCATTCAATATCCATTTATTCAGTCTAGATCCTATTTTCGCTTTTTACAATTTTAATTCCCCATCCATGTTCAAAATATCCCCATCATTTATAATTTCAAAACAAGTTATCTTTGGGTAACCAAAAGTTTCCCCTATTCAAAATTCTTAACATATTCTTCTTTCCATTTTTATACCAAGATATGATATTCTGATTACAAATCCTATCTATCTAATTATAACAATACTTCTATTTCTAACAATCTATTCTTAACCATATTCAAATCTCTAATTGATAATGTAACATCCCCTCTAACAGGTCAAAGCTTCTGTTTCTTTCAGTCTTACTCTTGCTTTCTTCCTTTGCCAACTAACTTTCCAAGTCAATACATTTGGATCATCAAATATTTCTTCCTCTATTTTTATATATATTATTTGAGTCAAGAGAATCAATTTAGTTAAGGTATTTTTGGAAGAACCGGCCCATTGATATTCATTAAACAGCCTCCCTCCTTCTCCAATTCCCCACAGTTCTATTGATAGCTTTCTCTTCCATTCCATCAGCTCTCCTTCCTTGTCCTCCAGTAAGTTCTGAGACTTTGATTTGTAGAATGTCTACTCCATTTCCAATATTCTCGTTGTGTCTTCTAAGTCTTCATTTATCTGAGTCTGGTCACAATTTTCTTCCTTCAGATCCTTAATATTTGTGTCAGCATTTTCTATTTTTCCTTCTGTTTTCTGAGTTGCTGGTTCCTTCTCTGTATTTATTTTCTGGGTTTGTAGATTAAAATTAAAAAAATGTTCTTTTATCTCATTTGTATTTCTTTTAAACTCATCACGAGCTAAAGCGATTGTTTCTTGTATTGATTTCAACATGGAGAAAATTTATTTCTGTGATTCTTCAGTATTTTCTTGGTAATATGGCAAACTGAGGCTTCTGGAGACCGGTGTTAAAGATGGTTTTTCACCATTTAAAGTTAAGTAGGAAACATCCATTTTATTTTTTGTAAGTAGTCTTTATGAGTTTATCCAACCAATTAGCCGTTCTTAAACCTCCCCATAGCAGATATAAATAAAGTTCAATTTGTTTTTGTCCAATGGGAAAGATATCCTTTCTGTCCAGGGAGAAAAAAAAGAACCATTACAAGTTGTTTAATAATAAAGATTTATAATCCAAAGTGTTCCATCATATCCGGCAATAGTATATATGTCTTCTTCAGGAAGATAGATCCACAATACGGTTTTAAAAGTCAGTATTTTTGTTCATAGTTCAGACAGGCCAATTTTAAAATGATATCATTGTCTCTGCCACACAGATAAGCAGTCCCAAGCCTTTTCCATTTTCTCAGCTGCAAATCTCAAAAGTCAGAGCTTCAAGGCCAGCCAAAGTCTTATCTCACTCTGGGCTTCAAGCCAAGTTGCTTTTCGGCAAAAATAAATTGTAGTGCCATACATTCACCACTAGATGTCATCAACTCCGTTTTTCAGTTCTTAAAACCAAAAAATAAGCTTTTCCAGCCCTTTTTTTTAAAAAAAAAAGTCTTAAAAAACACCTTTAGTCCCCAAATTTCCAAGTCATATATATGTACTAGTTCCAAGTTAGTCTTATAGGTTTCTCCTTTTCCCCAGGTAATTGATTTGCCGCTTTCCTGAGGGAATGGGGTGAAAATTCCCTTTCCCTTCTCTTCGGGGGGAGTGCTTTGGGCAGATGTTCAGGAAAAGGTCTTAAATTCATAAAGAGAAGCTTAGATCTCACCCGGTTTCATCCACGTTGCTGTAAACTTGCTTGGTAGTGCTTGGTGTCTTCCGAATGTAGCCAGTCTTTCCCCTGCTGGTTTAGAGGGCTTCCTTGGATCAAACAGGGGGGCTTCCACCCCCCGTGATCAAACAAGGGTCCCCTCCTTGCTTGCCGCCTCTACAGGGCAGCTTTCGACCCTTTTCAGGGTCCCCCAGCGGGGCAAAATCAAACGCGGAAGACAGAGCTCGTCTTCCAGCGTCTGCCTCGCTGCGACGCCATAACCGGAAGCCTGAAAATATTTTATTTCTAAATGACCTTTCATTTCAGAGTGGTTTATGAGGAAAAAACAACACCCCTCTTGGGAACCCTATAATGTCCTGAAAGGCTGCAGTAAGAGGAAGAGGTTCTGAGGAAAAGGCACACTTTTTTTTGAAAAGAGATCTGGGACTTCAAAATTTGGAATGCATTCAGTTGAATCTCACATGCCATTGTGAGAATAAAGGGAAGTATGGACCACAGCAGAACGCAGAAGAAATCCTTGTGCAGTAGAGTTCAGGATTGCAAGCAGCAGGAATAGAGAGACTGATATCTGGGAGGTTATGTAAAGGAGACTGGCCAAGTCCAGTTTGTTTCAAGAGAAAAGAATTTATGTATTTCAGTGTTGAACAGTGGAGTCCTTGGTGCTCCCAGAGCTTGGTTATTTTCTTGCAGATGTTTCATAAACCAACTACATAACATCCTTTGTGCATAGCACTGAAGTTACCTACTTGGGTAGGGAAATGTCTGCAAGAAAACAATCATGCTCAGAGCATCAAGGATTCCCAGTAATCTCACATGCTAAAATTATTACTGTTCAGCAATAAAAGAGAATGAAGATATCCTGGATGACCAAGATACAGGATAATTTTTGGTTATCTTACTTCTGTTTTGCACGTTTCTGTTTCCAGATTATCAATTTTATTTTATTTTTCTCACAAATTGGTGGAAAAGAAGAGATTCTAGGTTTCTTAGTATTCAGAGTGACCTATGGTTTTTTTTTGTACTTTAAAATTAAGCACATTTCAAAATAAATTATTTATTTATTATTTCAGGTATGTTTACGAGCTCACCAAATTAATTAATAATGTTTTGAAAATGATTTTTACCCTAAAAGTTACATTTAAAAAAAAACCCAGACAGCTCCCATATAATGCAAACACAAACTTCCAAAATGATCACACAATATAGTCAAATAACTACCTGGTGATTGCATTAAATCAGAGTATCATGGAACCAGCTGTTGCACATGAGAGTCAGCAACATAAAACACGGTAAAACATAGCCTTCTCTACAATGTTTATTGATTAGATTGAGGACCACCGCCACATCTGTCTCTATTTTTGCACTGTTGCAATCTTCAGAGAATATCATGCCTTGGCGTGGTGCATGACACAATAAACAGAGTGGTGACTAGCAATTTCATGGGCTGTGCAATGGGCATTATCCTCTGATATTAATAAGTAAATTCCAAAAGTTCAAAGGACTATTTGGGATTTTTGTAGGTCTGGCTTCTAGGTTCTTGAACCAGTTGTTTGATCCCTGGTTAAGAAAAATAAATAGAAAATTTAATGGAGTAAATAGGAGGGAAAGAGGATCCAAAATGAAGGGCTCATGTCCAAATCAAGCGGTAAAATAAGGTGAAATTCCAGCATCGCAAAGGGTAATGATATTGGGATACAGGAAGAAAGGGATATACATACATTGCATAAATTTAAGGAGTGGATCTCAGTACACTGAATTCTGACATTTTCAAAAGAAATGAAGGGTTCTCATCTCTGCTGCAAATGGGCAGAGACCAGACTAAATTCCTTTTGGTTGCAGTGGAGTGGCCCAGGAGACTTGCACATAAGTGAATTCACACATGAAACCACCAAAGGAACGACTGAGTTCACATACTGATCTTGTGACTTGCTTCTCTCTGGCTTAATGCATTGAATTTTGAGAACATACTTCATGTTTTAGTGTGCTGATTGAGCCCACTTACATGTAGGTTATTGCTATCAGGAGTTCTGGAGAAGGTCAAAGTCTGCAGGATGGTAGGCTTTGACTGCCACCTGGCACCTGCTGTCCTGTAGGTTTTGACCTTTCCCCCAGATGTTGCTGGTTTATTTAGCACGTGATGGTTGAACAAACCATGGGAAGATAGTCCAAAGTAAGAAAAGATTTCCATATCTCTTTTTCCATGGTAAAATTTAGGTCATCTTGCCAATAACTGACCTAAAACTCCTCTTTTAAGCTTCATGGTGGGACATCAGAGGTAGGGTCTATATAACAGGTTCAGCCATAATGATATCTACTTAGTTTAGCCACTGGGGTTTTTCATGAGGTTGCCTGCTATGTACATACAGTCAATTGTTTATTCAATACCTCCCAATTAAATAATACATCATTTCCCATAGTAGATGAATCCAGACAGTATTACATTCATGAAAATACTATCTGCAATATTTTCTGGATGCATGGTTCTAGACTAATGATGTGTACCTGTTGGGATTACTAATGGAAGTGGCCATCTGAAGGGGGGGTGGTCATCCCTTCAGAGATGGCAGAGATTCTCCAGGGATTCAGGAATGCTCTTCTTTATTGAAGGGGGGAATAACAGAATCTTAAATGCCTCTCAGATCTTTGTTGTTGTTGTTGCTGTTAGTTGCGAAGTCGTGTCTGACCCATCGCAATCCCATGGACAACGTTCCTCCAGGCCTTCCTGTCCTCTACCATCTTCTGGAGTCCATTTAAGCTCACGCTTACTGCTTCAATGACTCCATCCAGCCACCTCATTCTCTGTCGTTCCCTTCTTCTATTGCCCTCAATCTTTCCCAGCATTAGGCTCTTCTCCAGTGAGTCCTTCCTCCTCATTAGGTGGCCAAAGTACTTGAGTTTCAACTTCAGGATCTGGCCTTCTAAAGAGCAGTCGGGGTTGATCTCCTCTAGGACTGACCGGTTTGATCGCCTTGCAGTCCAGGGGACTCGCAGGAGTCTTCTCCAGCACCATAGTTCAAAGGCCTCAATTCTTTGGCGCTCAGCCTTTCTTTTTTTTTTTTTAATATATATTTTATTAGATTTTATAAGGGTAAAGGGGTTACATCAAAGTGCTTAGGAACCACCGTGGAGGTGGGTATATTGAACATCCAAAAAAAGAAAAAAACAATCACGAATATATAGCCCAAATCAAATCATTTAAAATTCCCTAATTCCCTCATTTAGTCTTGCATATTCAAATTAATACATTTCTATATAAGCTTCAAAGAATCCTATCAAATATCAGTCACATTTCAATTCTAAAAATCCAAGTCCTGTTTTAAGCTTTACTAACTTACAATTACCATATTCCAATTGGCCTTAAATAGACATATTATTAACACTTTGGGTATCCTTTTTTTTTTTTTAGATAGTAATTATATCTGGTATATTATTTCTGCGGTAATATTCTTATATTTTCTTCATTAATACCATTTCTTCTCTTGTCACCCATCCCTCTTGTTCTCCTTCTATTTCAAACTAATTATATTGAAGTAAAAATATCAAACCAACAAATAAACAAATAAATTTCTATCTAATTTAAGTATATATTCTATCAGTTCATCTATATCTATAAAAATCTTTTTTTCTTTTTTTTTTAATATATATTTTATTAGATTTTATAAGGGTAAAGGGGTTACATCAAAGTGCTTAGGAACCACCGTGGAGGTGGGTATATTGAACATCCAAAAAAAGAAAAAAACAATCACGAATATATAGCCCAAATCAAATCATTTAAAATTCCCTAATTCCCTCATTTAGTCTTGCATATTCAAATTAATACATTTCTATATAAGCTTCAAAGAATCCTATCAAATATCACTCACATTTCAATTCTAAAAATCCAAGTCCTGTTTTAAGCTTTACTAACTTACAATTACCATATTCCAATTGGCCTTAAATAGACATATTATTAACACTTTGGGTATCCTTTTTTTTTTTAGATAGTAATTATATCTGGTATATTATTTCTGCAGTAATATTCTTATATTTTCTTCATTAATACCATTTCTTCTCTTGTCACCCATCCCTCTTGTTCTCCTTCTATTTCAAACTAATTATCTTAAAGTAAAAATATCAAACCAACAAATAAACAAATAAATTTCTATCTAATTTAAGTATATATTCTATCAGTTCATCTATATCTATAAAAATCTTTTTAAACCAGTAAATAAAGTTTACTTCTCCAGTAATTCTCATGTCTAAAACAAAGTATTGTTACAAAGGGTATCCTCTTAGAAATTTCACATGTTCCATTAGTTATTAACTCAGTCAAAGAATCAAAGCCTTTTTAAACCCATTAAGTAAAGCTTTAAAATACATTTTTAAATCTAATTCTAGGTTTCCTTCTATGCCATAATGGTTTCCATAATAAAATTCCTGTATCATCAAACCACAATGTTAAAGGGTCCATATTCTTTAACGCTTCAAATTGGTCAAAGTTCTCTTTCCTTTCTTTTAGTAGTCTTTGGATGGTAAAAGCCGTTTTATTCCATGTTATATTTGCCAGTTGTTTATCCACCTTTTCACGATTTTCAATAACTTGTATCTGAGTATCAGTCTCTGTTGATGTTAATGCTTCAGACATCTCCGTTAAAATTATTCTTTGATCCTCAGGCTTCTCCATAGATTGCGTTTGGAGTTGTATAAAGTTAGTTTGTTCTTTGGTTTCCACAGTTTCTCTCAGTGTAGTTTCATAGTTGAGTTGTTGACATGGTTCCTCTTTAGGTTGTTCATATTGTTGCTTCTTCTGTGCTGTCTTTCAGTTTATAATTTGATCTGTCCAAGTTTGAAAGTAAGAGTTCATATCCTCTGTGGCTTCCAGAATCTTTTCCAATATGAGCTCATAGTCCAGCTGTGTGTTGGGTTCCATATCAGTAATAGAAAGATTTTTTAATCTTTTAGAGAAGGCTCAATTTCGTAGAAATCAAACAAATGTTCAGCTCCAATTTTCAATACCAGCTGTGTCAGTTATCTTATCCTTATGCTTATATAGCCATTCCCAGCCATAATAAGAAAAAAAATATACAGTTGCAGTACCACTTTTCGACACCAGATGTCCTCAGCAGACCATCAAATCTTTTTTCTTTGTTTCCAAATTAATAGATTTTTTATTTTTCGTGTTGAAAGAAATGAAGAAAGAAATGCCTCTCAGAGTAATAGATACGTAATTATAGCAATGATATATAAATGAATAAAATGTTTTCAGGTCCCCTCAGTATTCCAAAATTTAAATAGTCCATACAAATTAACTGGTTTTTTTTTTTTTTTCTTCCAAAGCTGTTTTTCCCGAATGCCCAAACGCTGCTCCCTCACAGCAGGGAAGTAATTTAAACACAAAAGCTTTTGACAGGAGAGTAATTAGGGAAAGAAGGGGTAGGAAAGGTCTCACCCGGGTTCTCCACGGGGGTTCTTTACGCTTAGTTGTTCTTCTGGCTTTCAGCTGGTGCGACGAAGTGATCGTCCATTTTACTGGGCGATCTTTTCCTCCGCCGGCCCTAAGGAGAAAAGCTTGAACTGAGGAGAGCTGCCGCTCTTCCCCAGTCAAGCAGAAGCCTCCTCAAGCGGTGGTCGCCTCTACGGGGCGACTTTCGACCCGGTTAAGGGTCTACCGGCGAAGGGAAAGCAGCCGGTAGGAGAGACGGCTCTCTCCATGCGACTGCGTGTGCCGCGTTCCAAGACAGGAAGCCGGCGCTCAGCCTTTCTTATGGTCCAACTTTCACAGCCATACATTGCAACTGGGAAAGCCATGGCCTTGACTATACGCACTTTACAAAAGATCAGGTTATTTCAGTTCTTTATACCTAACAAAAGGTCAGGTTATTTCAGGGTTTTGTCATGTTTCGTCTTTGTGATGCAATCTTTTCCAGAAATCCCCTTTAAAGATTTGTTCCTCTCTCCCTCTTTTCCATGGCTCGGCCTATATTCCTTCCTACCAACTATGCCTTTTCTTAGTAGCCATGTCATCCTAGAAAGAAAATATCTGAGTTAAGAAACTCCTGATGGGCTGAAAACATCCTGCAGGAAGCACAGCTTCACAACATGTCCTTTCAGCAGTTCCAAGAAGGCTCCACACCCATTTGCACTATTCAGGTGACCCTGAGGACACAGATAAACCTCCAGGTGGCCTCAACGACTCCATAAAAGTAATGCAAATGACCACCATCCAGTCAGAGCTGAAGAAGCTTCTTGGATGAGAAGTGAAATGGCTTCAAAGAAAAAACAAGGAAGTCCAGTTGCCTCTTGAAAAAAGCCCCTTTGGATTGGACTGTATTTCTTGATGTTCTCTGAGCTTGGTGATTTTGGTGTGTAGATATTTCGTTACCCAAGACCATCTCTGAATTCTTCTACCAACCAGCATCAGACTGGAGCCCCCCACAAAACTAACTCAATTTGGGTTTTCTTCTTCTTCTGTTTAATTCTGTTCTGCTGGGACTGCGCCTGCGATTTTTTGTCAAGGTTTTTCAGAAGAGGCTTCCATCATCCATTAACACCTGATGAAGGAGATGCCTCTTGATCCAAAGTTCAAAGCACATTTATAACTCTCTAGCTGGCATAGTCAGCCCTGTTGGCAAAGCTTGAATCATGCACTAAAATGCCGACTGAGATTCTCATGTGCAAACCAATCAAGCAGGCTGTTTTGCAGAACAGACTGAGGCACACACTAGTAACTAGTAAGCATTTAATGATGACAAGGAAATTGGGAAATTATCAACCTTTCTGAATAAACAAAGTTCCAGTCTGCAACATAATACTTAATGGAGAGTGCTTGTGCCATAGTTAGGGGTAGGCAACCTTGGCTCTTTTATGACTTGTGGACTTCAACTCCCACAAAGCTGGCTGAGGAATTCTGGGAGTTGAAGTCCACAAGTCATAAAAGAGCCAAGGTTGCCTACCCCTGTTCTAGACTCTAGAGAGATCTTGTGTCTCCTTCACTGCATGAATTCAGGTGGAATTTAGGAGACTCTTTTTCTAGGATGCATTAAATGGGATTTCGCAGTTAGACTCATGGTCTAACTCAGTATTTTACAACCTTGGTAACGTTACGATAGGTGGACTTCAATGCTTAGAATTCCCTAGCCACTGTATGCCAATTCTGGTTTAAATAGTCACTCACAATTTTGTAATGTTCTTTACTCTTGCTGTATTTTTTTTTAGGCAGATAAAGAGATGGTGCAATGTGCAGCTAGAAAATAGAGATATGCATCGTATGAGGAGTATTGAAATATTTGGATTTCTATATATCAAATAACTTCTACTAGCCAATTTCAAAGAGCATTTTCTCCAAGCTCTAAGTTTGAAACATTCAGGGGAAAAAATCATGTGTCCATAGCCGCTTATATATTATTATTTTTTTCCCCAAATGTTCATAGCTACCGATGATCTTAATTTTTCTGCTCCTTACAACAGGAAAATGCCTATCATTGCCACAGGATTCTGTGCATGGGCTGTGCCTCTGCTTCAAAAGTGAAAGTGGGAAAAAACAAACCTGATTTCTGAAATAACCACTGCAAAGACTGCCATGCTACATAGTTATTTTTATTGAGTATTTTTAATATTGCCTTGAGCAGAAAAGTAGCTGCTGTTCTTGGTAATCTGTGATGAGGGAGGGATGGAGGGAGGGAGGGGGGGAGGCTTCCTCTGAATTAAGCTTTCAGTGTTATACATCACTTTTAGCTTAAGAGGTTTTAGCTTTTGATGGGGAGGGTAATTGAAGGTCGTAGACATCTATTGCAACGTCTCCTGGGCATTCAGATGATCCAGAAAACTCTTTGGGGAAGGGAGGAATGGTTTTCACGACTTGCCTGGCTGAGAAAGGAAACTGGTGTTTCTAATAAAGCAAAAGATACAGAAAAGTTGCTTAGGCACTTGGCCATATCTGGATGATAAAATAGATTATGCTTACTTACTGTATTTCATGAAATGTTCAAGACAGCTGGTGTTCATAACTTCTGGATGCAACAAGGGGAGACCTTTCCAACTGTACTTCCTCATAGGTAGATCTTAATTATTACTGGGTGGATGGGCAGGAAATACGTCCAGAGGAGCTAATTCTGCTTTGCTCTAAGGCTACATTAAGAGAAATGTGCTAATCTGAAAGTACATATCCCCCAAATCTCCCATCTCCTTTACAGCCCAAGAAACTAGGGAGGGGTCCCTTCTGAGCCTCCTTGTCCATCCATTATGCAACTGCTGGTTATCTGACCATTCCCTAAGAAGCATCTCTTCGTCCCATCTCCCAAGGTCTTTCCCACATACTATTACAATTACCTATGAACATTTTTCTCTACTTATTTAATTAGGGGGAGGGGATGTTGCTCAATTTCATTTCATTTCATTACTGTATTTTAAGAGTTATAAACTGCCTCACCCCAGGGGCTTTAGACAGAATCTAAAATTGTAATATAATAAAGATCATTATTGAATAATAGTAACTCACAAAAATCTTATTCGGCAGAACTTCGTCTGCCTGATTAATCAAACCATGTCTTAACTAATGATTTATTGTTATTATTTGAAAAATCTATTGGTTTGTTAGAGGAAGTGTGGTCAATGTGTTTTAAAATGTAAACTTTGTTCAACAACCCAGGAATGAATATTTTCTGCAGATGATTGCTGTCTGAGGAGCTTACCGGACGTGGGAAGAAAGTGCAGCTTACAGTGACCATTTCCTGAAATTTCATCCCTTCGTTTATCACAGAGCCTTTGCATAGGCCTCTCTCCTAGAGCAAAAGAGAAAGTTTTCATCAACAAAACCCAAAAAATTTAACCTGCCAAGATTTCGAATATGCAATGGGGTAACAGTAGTTGTTCAGATGTTCTGTATCAAAGGGACTTCTGCCTGTGATTGGCATGCCATTTCTTCCTCCTCAAAATGCTGTGGTCCCACTAGGGTGAATGGAGCCTCCATGGGAAGGCTGAATTCTTGTGCTATGCTTCTTGGAATTTTAAATTCTCTCTTTTCAACCATTCTATGGATTTCCTGAAGCAGATTTTCCAGAACAGGAAATGAATTTTGTTATTTTAATTATTACATTCCTATAGTTATATACTCTCTGGTCATTGGAGAATTCTCCTGCCACATTTTGGAAACTGATAACTAACTTTATGGTTCATAAATTGGCTTGGAAAATAATAAATTACTAAGTTTGAATTCAGATGCAAACTAACTGGAACAGCCTTCTTCTTTCAGTTCTTAAGTGAGGTCCACCATTTAAGCTTGGAGAGGCAGTTTTCTGAGATGATAAGAGGATTCCAGCTAGGAATGGAGTTTGGTTTAGAGTAGAAGAATACCAAAGACCATTCCAATCTAATTCTATGCCTCTTCTCTAATTCTAGAAGGTGGACATGTAGAATATGTCCTCGGATTGAATTAGAAAAGCATGGTCTTTTAGGATTTATAAGTAGATTTAGATGTTCATCTCTTATGATACTTTGGGGTGGAATCTCAGAGACCTGAGAAAATCTGGCAGCTTAAAACAGAATAAAAACATAAGTATAAAACTTTAAAAACTTTAAAATCAAGATCAGCAGAAATGAAATAAAAGTTAAACCAAAAACACCAACAGTGAGCAGTGGACTTTTGTCTCTCACTCAGTCAACCACCACCACCCTCTTATTACTTCTATTGGTTTTGATGTCGATTTATTTTAGCTAATATTAACATTTTCTCCCAACTGTTCTTCATTTATAAAGATGGCTTCCTTCAGAATCCTAAAATTAGGTCAGCAAAACTGTGCTCCTGTGTTCAGTTAAGAACGTATGTCCAAACTAATGAGTTTTTGTGTGTGAGTTTTCCTTTCTTATCATTTTGTGTCCCATGGGACTTTAAGAGCCTAGAGACCACAACTGTCATACGGAGGAGAAAAAAAGAGAAACTATGAAGGTGCAGGCTATGAATGTTGGTCAAGAGAGAAAGAGTGTTGAGTTGGAGAGCTGAGGAAGTTGTGCATAAAGGAGGTAAAGCTGCACATAAATGGTTGGTGGAGTCAAACAGCCTTACAAGCTTTTCAGATTAGCTACAGCCATCCAGCTCTATGTAATTGTTTTCCCCTCACCCCTACAAACTGAGAAGGACGGAGAGCTTGAGAAGCAAATGGGAATAAGATAGCAAACAATCAATCAGAATAGAGCTGGAAGGGGTCTTGGAGGCCTTCTAGTCCAACCCCCTGCTCAAGCAGAAGATCCTATACCATTTCAGACAAGTGACTGTCCAGTCTCTTCTTAAAAATCTCCAGTGATGAAGCACCCACAACTTCTGAAGGCAAGCTGTTCCACTAGTTAGTTGTCCTTACTGTTAGGAACTTTCTCCTTAATTCCAGGATGCTCCTTCCATCCATTCTTTCTTGACCTTCCCTCTGGTGCTTTAAAAAATAAGTTGACCCCCTCCTTTTTGTGGCAGCCTCTCAAATACTGGAATACTGCTATCATGTCACCCTTAGTCCTTCTTTACTTGACTGGCCATATTCAAACCCTGCAACCATTCTTCATATGTTTTGGTTTCCAGGCCTTTAATCATCTTAGTTGCTCTTCTTTGCACTTTTTCCAAAGTCTCAACATCTTTTTTGTAATGTGGTGACCAAAACTGGATGCAGTATTCCAGATGTGGTCTTACTAAGGCTTTATAAAGTGGTACTAATATTTCATGTGATTTTGATTCTATGCCTCTGTTTGTACAACCAAGTATTGTATTAGCTTTTTTGGCTGCTGCCTCACGCGCTGGCTCATGTTTAAGTGATCGTCCACTAGGATTCCAAGGTCCCTCTCACAGTTACTGTTTTTGAGCCAGGTTCTGCCTAATCTGTACTAGTACCTTTGGTTTTTCCTGCCTAGGTGTAAAACCTTGCTTTTCTCCACATTAAATTTCATTTTGTTGAAACACTAGCAGTGGAATGTTGGAGCAGCATCCTATGGTTAGGGAGGAATGGGTGGGAAAAATATGTACCAAGTGTAACTTGAAAGAAAGTTTTGGCCTGGGTAAAGGAATAGGATTTGCATTCCCTAAAGGAGAAAGTCAGAGGCACTGTGTTACTACTATCTTTACTGATAAGAAAGGTGGATGGTTAAGCAATCAATGCAACAGGGTAATTTGTAACCTTCTTGAGTACTGTAAATAATATCTTTGTCATTTATTAATATAGGTATATTAAGCCAATCTAAATGTTGTATAAATGCAGCCATTGAGCCAGCAGACATTAGTGAATAAAGAACATGATTCTGTTTGAGCAGTTGAAAATTTGGTTCCTGAGAAAGAATGCGTTGAGCCATGATGTCAATTCAAGTTTAATGCAAGATTATGAATACTTACTGCAGTTTCATATGGGAGGAGAGGGCACTGAGTGATGTCAGACACAGGTGTACTTTTGGGACAGGAAGTCTCCTGGATGGTGTATTCTGCATAGTACGAAGGACCAGCAGCCCACTGTAGAAAGTCATAAACTGTTAGAACAGGTCACATTCTCTGCAGGAAATGTTCCTCATAATCTTGGGTGCCCTATCAATCTTTAATAATCTGAAGCCCTCCAGAGAGTCCCCATAATTCTTAGCACCAGGAGAACTGGAGAACTGGTAGGATGTGGTTAAACGTAATCAAGAAGAAGACACTAAAACATTCAGTAATCAGATTGAATGTAACATTGTCCAAAGATCAAATTCCTATCCATATGAGAAACTGGATGTTCCTGAGAAGACTTCTGGCAGATAAAATTTAAAATCTTTCAATCAGATTTCTGCAGACTTTGAGAATCTATTTATGCCAGGGGTCTTCAAACTTGGCCCTTTTATGACTTGTGGACTTCAACTCCTAGAATTCCTCAGCCAGCGTGCCTGGCTGAGGAATTCTGGGAGTTGAAGTCCCCAAGTCATAAAAGGGCCAAGTTTGAAGACCCCTGGTTTGTGCACTTTCTTTGGCAATAATGTAGAAATCAATTATCCTCTTCTGGGATTATTTCTATTACCATTTTTAATTTTCTACATTTGACATAAACCCAGGCATTTGTAACAGTTTCCATACAAACCAAAGATATAGCATCAGGTTTTTGCTCAAAAATACTCCACTTCAACTTTACCTGTAAGCTTGCTTTGGTGACATCGACAAGGGCAAAATAACGATCATGGCCATTTTCAGCATTGAATTTGGCCAGTGTCTCTCTTGCTATCTTCTGAAAACTGTCTGAAGAAGGGTTTCCAGGCCTTGGACAGTCGGGGCAAAGATGTTTATTAACAAAACTAGAAACTTTGGAAAGGCAAAGAATTATTATTAAAAAAGGTGAGACAATACATTTGAATTTGAGCTTGTATATTTAAATGAACCAAAATACAGAAACCTTGGATCAGCCTGAAAATAAACCATCTCTCTCAAACCTTTACCTCAGGGGTCCTCAAACTTGGCCACTTTAAGACTTGTGGACTTCAACTCCCAGAATTCCCCAGCCAGCAGAGCTGGCTGGGGAATTCTGGGAGTTGAAGTCCACAAGTCTTAAAGTGGCCAAGTTTGAGGACCCCTGGTTTATCTAGTGAGGGTCACAGTTGTTTAGCAACCTGTCACAATGCTCAATAGCAGGGAACCAGTGAAGTCTGTCATTGTGAGAGGGAACAAATCTGAAAGCAGGAACCAATAGGAGAGAATATTTTATAGCTCAGGGCTGAACTGTGGAATTCTTGGTGTTCTCTGAGCCTGGTGATTTTGCGTGTAGATATTTGTTACCCAAGACCATCTCTGACTCCTTGTACCAACCAGCATCAGACTTGAAACCTCAAATATAAACTCAATTTGGATTTTTTTCCCCCCTTCCATTTATTCATGCCTGATTCTTGGAGACAGACTGGACAATTTATTTGGGAAGATTTTTCAGAAGTGGTTTGCCATTGCCTCCTTCCTACGTTTGAGAGAAAATGACTTGCCCACAGTCACTGCTCGGTTTGTGCCCCAAATGGGACTAGAACTCACAGTCTCCCAGTTTCTAGCCTGATGCCTTATCCACAATATCAAACTGACTCTTAATCTGGATTACATTTTCTTTCACAGCAGAATCAGATTCTACAATGTGGTAACATCTGATGAATGAATAGGTAAAGACTGAAGTAACTTTTATTCTGTGTCCACTAACACCTGATGAAGGAGGTGTCTCTTGATCCAAAGTTCAAACCACATTTGCAACAACTTCCAGCTCACACCATTCACTCTCTAGCTGGCATAGTCAGCCATGTTGGTAAAGCTTGAATCATTCACTAAATGCCTTTGAGGTTCTCATGTACTGAACTGCAAACAAATCAAGTGGGCTGTTTGGCAGAACAGACTGAGGCACAAACTAGTAACTGTTCTTAGTAACCTAACTTAGCAACAAAAGCATGTGGTAGTTGCTTAGTAATCTTTCCTCGTTTCTCAAAGTTTATGCTTCTTCCAAACATTTGTACTCATAAGTTTATCCTGGGAGATCAGTTTTAGGAGGTTACAATATGGCATAATAAAGCAAAATAATCTTCAGCGAGAAACAATGCATTAGAGTTAATATACATTTTAACAATAGCCCTTGCTGGCAGTGGTGGGATTCAGCCAGTTTGCACCAGTTCGGCAGAACCGGTAGCTAATTTTTTGTTGCCCAGGCCCAGAATGGACTTCCGGAAGCGGCATCCACACAGAGAACTGGTTGTTCACATATTTGAATCCCACCACTGCTTGCTGGGTTGTAGAGATCAGCAGGGGCTAACCCCTACCCCTATGCTGATAGTCACAAATGCATCATGAATTGAACAGAATATGTTATTTGGGTCTGACTGGGAGAAAAAAAAATCTAAATTCTGTTTTTTTAATTTTATAGTGAGGGTTGCAATTCAAAGGTTTGCTCAAAAATGTAGGCATTAACAGATCAAAATAGTAGTGGTTTTAACTATTCAGTTGTGTCCAACTCTTGGCGACTTTATAGGCAAATGCTCTCAATGCTATCCTGTCAAACAAAGATCAATATATTTAGCAGAATATACTATCTTAATATAAAAAAATGCACTCATAAAAAACTGTCTAAAATGCATAAACTTATAACAAAAATATATGCAGCAAAAAAGGAAATTGGTCCAAACAGCAGCTATGATTGAGAAACAGAGCAAAATGAAGCTACAGATGTAGTCTAAGATATCCGGAAGAATGAAACAAGGCTTTAAAATACAATTTTGGGGCTTCTGCATGTATCTGATTTCTGTAGGGAAATCTGTAAAACTGTGATTGGGAGATATATGTGCTCGGATTGATATTTCTTATAAACCTACATGCAGCAAACATGGGAGATACATACAAGGGCGTAAAACGCAGCCAGATCTGTACACGAATGAACTCTTTGAATTACTGTTGAACTGAATTATTACTTTGCATGGACCAAAGATCTGGAACAAGAGAAAGTAGTTAGTGTTAGCGCCACCCAATTATTTTACCAATGCTGAAGACACCTGAAATTGAGACCTGGAAGGAGATGTGAATGTTTTGTTTGACAAAGGATGCGGGGGAGGGGGCCAAGACCACTTTCAATACCCCCCAAAAAGGGTCACTTAGAACAGGGGTCCTCAACCTTGGCTGAGGAATTCTGAGAGTTGAAGTCCACAAGTCTTAAAGTTGCCAAGGGTGAGGACGCCTGACTTAGATGATGGCCAAGAACTGCTTCCTCTCCTTCCAGGATGCAGATATGGAAGAACCCATTTAAGTTGCAGGAGTGAGATTCAGATTGAATATTCCAGTGATGGCGAACCTTTTAGAGACCGAGTGCCCAAAAACTGGCCCCGCCCCTGCTCCGCTCCACCCCGCCTGCCCGCAGGGCCACTCACTGCCTCCAGGGCCCGCCTCAGATCGTCCAGGCAGCCCAGCAGTGCCATGGCGGCCACGCCCTCTGCCCGCACCCCACAGCATCAACTGTGCGCGATGGGACGTGAGGGCAGAGTCTTGACTACACTGCCTGTCTGCCATGTCCTTGGCTGCGCTGCTCCGTGTGGGCCATGCTCGGGGGCGACTCTCCTCCAGGGGGGCTGCTGGTGAGGAGGGGGTCACGGGGGGAGGTATGGCTGGGGCAACAGCACGTGTGCCCACAGAGAGGGCTCCGAGTGCCGCCTCTGGCACCCGTGCCATAGGTTCGCCACCACTGGAATATTCAATCTTCCCATGTGTAAGAGCCATGAGACAGTGGGACAGCCAAGAGAAAATAGGAGATCTCTCTGTCCCTGAGTAGGTTTACCAGCTGCTCTGAGATACCCCCGTCAGGAAGGCTTTCCCTTGAATTCTTGCAGTGAGTGGAGGTTGGATCCATTCATCTCCCTCCCTTCCAGTGCTATGTTTCATGTGTACAATGCCATTGATTTGAAATGGCACTTCAGTGCATAGAATTATCATCAACACAGACAATGCCAGGGAGCCAATGGCAAGATGGGAGAGTGGCAAAAGCTATTCTGAAGAGACAGTTTGGTTGCAATATGGAAAGTGGGTAGAGTGACTCCTTCAGCCTCCTTTGCAAATCAGTTCAAAGCCGAGATTTGACTTCCTTCCAAACCCCCTCGGTAGTTTTTTTTTTTAAAGTAAGTAGATTGGTTACTTACTGCTCCCTGATCACTTCTAAACTCGCACTCTTTCCACTTTTTCCCGCTCTGGATATGGCATTTGGTTTCTAACACGTCCAAGATGAGGTAGAAAAGAGAATCACCATTTTTCTACGGACAGACAAAGAAAAACTCCTGAAAAGGCGAATCATGGTGTCAACCCCCTTAAGCACATTAGAGGGAAATAGCATTCAAATCACCATTAGAAAAAGAAAAAAAAAGACAGGAGATCAGCTGATTTTTCACTTGAGCAAGCAAGTGACCATTTGTGCTCTCCACTGAGTCCAGCAGCTTCCTCGAAAAGGGCAAGGGGGTCCAAGTGATTTTAATTATTTATTTATTCAATTTATATGCTGTTCATCTTGCTTTTCACATAATGCAGGCATAGTTGTGGTGGTCTTGTGATCCAAGACTAATGTCTATTGTTACCTGCTTAACAATATTGCGCACGTGCCAAAAAGGTTTGCAGTTCTTCTGGGATGCTGCAATGCTGCCGCTTAATCTTTGATGAAAGGGAAGAGAACTTCTAGACCTCAGGATGAATCTCCCATTATTTTAATGTTACAATGGATAGAGCAGTGATGGCGAACCTTTTAGAGACTGAGTGCCCAAATTGCAACCCAAAACCCACTTATGCATCGTTGAGTGCCGGGTGGGTGTGACCCATTGGCTGGGTGTGGCCCATTGGCTGGGTGTGGCCAATTGGGTGGGCGTGGCCAATTGGGTGGGCGTGGTTGCAGTGGTAACGGCAGACTGCGTGGGACTAAAAGGTTCAGTCAATCAATTTCAACTTTGCAAGATTTTTTTTTCCCCGCGAGAAGTTGAAATTGACTGATTGAACCTTTTTTTTTTTTTTTGCACACAGCGGCGGAGGCCTAAAGCGAAAAGGTTTTATAAAACCCAGCTGAAGGCCTAGGACTGGGGCGACGGTGCGCGTGCCCACAGAGAGGGCTCTGAGTGCCGCCTGTGGCACCCGTGCCATAGGTTTGCCACCACTGGGATAGAGACTACATGAAGTATAAACTGGGTTACTTTGGAGAGGAAAGGACAGGTTGTATAATGTAGATGCCTTGGTCCTTAGTCACTCTAAAGCTTTTTCTCTTAATTCTTCCTTCTTAAAATTTCCCTCTCTGAATTTAGAACACCAGTAAACTCTTTGAGAATTTTTAGAATAGAATAAAATAGAATAGAATAACAAAGTTGGAAGGGACCTTGGAGGTCTTCTAGTCCAACCCCCTGCTCAAGCAGGAAGCCCTATACCATTTCAGACAAAAGGTTATCCAATCTCTTTTTTAAAACATCCAATGTTGGAGCACCCACAACTTCTGGAGGCAAGTCATTCCACTGATTAATTGTTCTCACTGTCAGGAAATTTCTCCTTAGTTCTAGGTTGTTTCTCTCCTTGATTAGTTTCCATCCATTGCTTCTTGTTCTGCCTTCAGATGCTTTGGAGAATAACTTGATCCTCTCTTCTCTCTATTGGAACACTACTTTCATGTCATCCCTAGTCCTTCTCTTCATTAGACTCACTAGACCGGGGTAGGCCACCTTGGCTCTTTTATGACTCGTGGACTTCAACTCCCAGAGTTCCTGACCCAGCCATGCTGAGGGGAAAGGGAGAGGTTTCCAAGCTAAGCCATGCTGGCTTAGGAATTCTGGGAGTTGAAATCCACAAGTCATAAAAGAGCCAAGGTTGCCTACCCCTGCACTAGACATATCCAATTCCTGCAACAGTTCTTTATATGTTTCAGCTTCCAGTCACCTAATCATCTTTGTTGTTCTTCTTGCAGTATTATTGTAAAGCAGGCCCTGTATCTAGTAAGTAGGACAAACAATAGCTTCCCACTTATTCTCATTTTATTAGGCTATATCTCTTGGGTGCTATCAAGTGATTTTGCAAGGTTTTTTTTTTCCTGCCTACATACATATGTGCTCCCAGGATTTAACAGCAGAATGGCTGGTGCTGAATGGAAGGAAAGAAAAAAGGATCTTACCTGGGGTAGTTCGTGGACATCAAAAATACGCTGGAGGCCAAGAATGTAGCCTTGTTTCCGATTTGAATTGACTTTGTTAAGGGCCGCTTCTGCTGCAGCCTTTACCACCAAAGAATTGCATGATGGGTAAACAAAGGAAGGAGCTGTCGAGGCAGCCAATGTATGAACTATCTGTATCCCAATTAAGAATGAAATAAAAAAAAACATTTTGGAAATTTTTGCAGAATCAGAGAAGGCAGAAACTGAAACTATGCTGAGAAGAACTAGGTTCTGAAAGAGCCTTGTCCATCTATATATACTTTGAAATGAATAGCTAATATTTGTTCTTCTACCTACCATATGGTGGACCACACCTTTAAACTTCATCCTGTGATTAGAAGTGTATATCTTGGCAGGAGAATTTTCATCTGTGGTCACATCCTTGAATTCAAACCAGTTTCACTGCCGAAAGAACCCTTCCTTCTTTCCTTGGAAAGAATGCTTAAAAAGTATGGGTATAATTAACATATAATAATTGATACTGTGAGTATTGTGGATGGTAAAATAACCTTATGGGTGTGGCTGGTCAGGAAATGGCTCACATGTTCACTGCAAAATGCCTGAGACTGTGAGTGTGACTAGATATCCATTGATGGGAAGACAAACCGGGATTCTCTCTCTGTCCTCGCCCCCCCCCCCAATATTGTCTATTTTCCCGGATTACTAGCTCATTATAAAGCAATAGTATGCAGTATGTGTTACTGGACTGCTAAGAGGCAGTGGATGACTCTGGGCCTGCCATTATTTCTCAACTCAGTCTATATCACAGGTTGTTTATATTTAGGGTGAAATTCAGGGGGAGGGGTCCTTATGGACTGTCATAGGGAAAGGGTGGGATATGAATGTAAATATCAAGGTTGATGAAAAACAATGCTTCCAATGTTAAAGAGTCCCGGAATTACTTTCATAAGTTACTGCAGTTATTAGGTGAGTCACCATGTAACCAGGCCTGATTTTACAACCTTTTTGCAACAGTCATTAAGCAAATGCTGTAGTCTTTAAGCGAACCCATTATACCTCTTATGCATTCTTTGCTGGAAACCATCGTAATTTTGAATGGTCACTAAGCTCAACTTCCATCTGGGTAATTCTCAGGTTACTTAATCCTTCTAGGACACCGTGGAAAGTTCTTTACCAGGTCTTCAAAATTACCGCTTCGAGACAACCACATTGGCATCTATAAAAATGAAAGAAATTGATGTTAATTCCTAATGGCTCTCTTTCAGAACACCAAATATTCTTTTTTCTCTTTCAGGCTGCCCTGATACAGCTGTTCTAGAGATGGTTGAATAGTTTCCTGGAAGAAGGAGATATTTTCAGTTCCAGGGATGAATTTATTATGTTAATTATTGTATTCCTATTGGTATATAATTTTGATTCATGAAGAAATGCACTGTGGCATTTTGGAAAATTATAATTAATGTTATGATTCATAGGTTGGCCTGGAAAATTATATTGTATAGGTTTTTATTTAGTTGAAAGGTCCAACAATCCACCATGAAAAAGTCATAGCTGAGTTACAGCAGGATATGTCCCTTATTTAGTCAACCTGGCTAAGAGTTCTGGGAATCAACATCCAACTAATCAAGATAATACCTTAAATAATCATAAGGTATTCTAGACAAGCCCTTCTAGGGAACATTTTATTGTTATATGCAACAAATTGAAATATCTGTTTGTTTTAGGGAGGGAGTTAGTAGAAGAGTACAAATGCAAAGCATTTGTTTAATGGTAAGCTCCTAACCTTAAGCAATTGACATTTTAAACAATATGTCTTAAAATTTACCCACAGGGCCTTAAAGTCTGGGAGGTAAAAAACTGATACTTTAGATGGGAGTATTCTTAAAATCAGAAAAGTGTGGCGATGAATCTTATCTTTTTTGGAGGCAAAGTCAAATTTAAATGTTGGCAATCTCATAGACATATCCATGTAGTTTCATGGACAAGAGGATGGGAATAGTTTGCTATTGCCTGTATATAATTTTAATTTTTTCCCTCTTAATGCTGGCTTGCAAACATTTTTGAAATGTTTGAGGAATCAGAATCAGGTCACTGAGCAAACCAATGGTTCCTTATCAGTGTGGTTTTGCTGAAAACTGGAAGTAAAAGCCATTTTTTGGACAAAATCATTGTAAAACACGATCACATGACCACAGGATGCTGCAAATGGCCGTAAAAGTGGCCTTGTTGCCAATTGCACAAAGTTGACTGGGGGGGGGGCTGACCATCGGAACTTTGAATCTAGTTATAGGTTGCCTCCAGGTAGATCCAGCCTAAATTCAAAAGGTTGTAATGATTAGCAAAAGGTTGAGGACTAACTGATTTAATAATGAAGCAGAACCTAATATAATCCAAAGGTCTGAATCTCATATATGGAAGAAGGAAGGAAGGAAGGAAGGAAGGAAGGAAGGAAGGAAGGAAGGAAGGAAGGAAGGAAGGAAGGAGACGTATCACAAGATGTCTTCAACTGTTTTATTGCTTTCCGAAAGGCATTCTGTGCACCTGCTCAACAACCCTCTTGAGGATCCCATAATATCCTGAAAAGCTGCAGCAAGGGGAAGAGGTTCTGAGGAAAATGCAATTTTTTTTGAAAAACATACTAGGGTCTCTAAATTTTTAGAGTGAATTCATTTGATTCTTACATGCCATTGTGGGAGTAATGGGACTAGGGAGCATGGCAGAGCTGAAGAATAAAATGGGGAGGGAACCAATTTTGCTCCAATCCTATAAAAGATTAGAACATACAACGGTCATTGATACAACAGTCACTGGCTTCATTAGAGATGGTGACGAGTCTGCATATAGCTGGGAGGTTGAACAACTGGCCCAGTGGTGCAGCTGGAACAATCTGGAGCTGAACATGCTTAAAACTGTAGAGATGAGAGTGGATTTTAGCAGGAACCCTTCTATTCTACCACCTCTTACTATATTCAACAGGACAGTATCAGCAGTAGAGTCCTTCAAGTTTTTTTTTTGAAATACCATGTTAACATTATTTTCCAATCTATTTGTGATACAAATTGCAAGGAGTTCTATTAGTGCAGGGGTCCCCAACCCCCGGTCCATGGACCAGCACCAGTCTGCAGCATGCCAGCAACCGGTCCACGCAAACAAGCAAAGCCCCATCTGCACGATGCAGGCAGCATATGAAACCACACACCATGGAAAAACCTTTCTCTACAGAACTGGTCCCTGCTGCCCAAAAGGTTGGGGACCTCTGTATTAGTGGATCCGTGATGATTTTCAGGTGGGCCAGCACTAACCTTTCAAACGGTTTCATAACTATAGATGTCAGAGTAACCAGTCTGTAGTCATATAGCTCCTTGATAGAGGAGATGATAGTAGAATGTTAGAAGCAAGAAAGAGCATAATACATCTCCAGCGATTTTTTTTTTAAAGATGCTTTTGTTTTAATTTTCATTTTTGTTTTTGTCTCATAGTGGAAAAGAAGAGGTTAAATTGGCTGGCGCTGATGGTTGACATGGGTTGCTACCAGCATCCTAGGTGTCAACCAGGTATCTCCTTAAAATATAAGATGTTCCGAGTAGCGCAGTTTTTTGTAACATTGCTGGAGTTATTGCAGGAAGCTGCAGTTTCTTGATGTATTTTGCAAAGTTTTTGGACATATTTCCCAGTGCCCCGATGACAATGGGTACCACTGTTACACGTTTCATCCATAATCGCGCAGTTTTGATGGCCAGGTTGCGATATTTTGTAATTTTCTCCAGTTCTTTTTCTTCGACTCTGGCATCTCCTGGTACAGCGATATCAATCAGCTGTACGCTTCGGTTCTCTACAACTGAGATATCCGGCGTATTGTGTTCCAAATGACGATCTGTCTGTATTTGAAAGTCCCACAAGATCTTCACCCTCTCATTCTCAACAACTTTTTCCACCCTATGTTCCCACGACTTTTTGGATACAGGCAAGTCATATTTCTTACATAATGCCCAGTGGATTAATTTAGCAACTCGGTCATGTCTAGATTTGTAATCAGTTTGCGCGATTTTGCTGCACTCACAAATTAGGTGTGAAACAGTTTCAACTTTGTCATTGCAAAGTCAGCAATTTGGATTGTCAGTGGATTTTTGTATCTTCGCTTTCATGGCATTAGTTTGTAGTGCTTGTTCTTGAGCAGCCAGTATTAAGCCTTCCGTTTCTTTCATCATCATCATCATCATCATCATCATCATCATCATCATCATCATCATCATCATCATCATCATCATCATCATCATTATTATTATTATTATTATTATTATTATTATTATTATTATTATTATTATTATTATTATTATTATTATTATTATTATTAAACCTGGAATTACTTTCATAAGTTACTGCAGTTATTAGGTGAGTCACCATGTGACCAGGCCTGATTTTAAACCTTTTTGCAACAGTCATTAAGCAAATGCTGTAGTCTTTAAGTGAACCCATTATACCTCTTATGCATTCTTTGCTGGAAACCATCGTAATTTTGAAAGGTCACTAAGCTCAACTTCCATCTGGGTAATTCTCAGGTTACTTAATCCTTCTAGGACACCATGGAAAGTTCTTCTTTACCAGGTCTTCAAAATTACCGCTTCGAGACAACCACATTGGCATCTATAAAAATGAAAGAAATTGATGTTAATTCCTAATGGCTGTCTTTCAGAGCACCAAATATTCTTTTTTCTCTTTCAGGCTGCCCTGATGCAGCTGTTCTAGAGATGGTTGAATAGTTTCCTGGAAGAAGGAGATATTTTCAGTTGTTCCAGGGGTGAATTTATTATGTTAATTATTGTATTCCTATTAGTATATAATTTTGATTCATGAAAAAATGCACTGTGGCATTTTGGAAAATTATAATTAATGTTATGATTATAGGTTGTCCTGGAAAACGCTAAATTATACTGTATAGGATTTTATTTAGCTGGGACAGCCTGCATTCTGCGTTCTTGGAGGTTCTCAAGCAAAGATTGGAGCACCAGGCTTCTGGGATGATACGAGAATTGCTGTGCAAAGGGTTCCAGCCTTATCACTGTGTGGTTCCTGTCCACTTCCACAAGATGGAGATATAGATAATATTGTCAGGATATCATTAGGAGCAGTGGTAATGCAGTGGTTAGAATGCAGTATTGCAGGCTAATTCTGCCAACTGCCAGCAGTTTGATTCTCACTGGCTCAAGGTTGACTCAGCCTTCCATCCTTCTGAGGTCGGTAAAATGAGGACCCAGATTGTTGGGGGCAAATATGCTGACTCTGTAAACCACTTAGAGAGGGCTGTACAAGCACGATGAAGCAGTATATGTCTAAGTGCTATTGCTGTTCTGAAAGTAATTTTAGATTTAACCTCTTCTGCTGATTCATTGTGGAATTATTACTGTTCCTTCCATTTCTTTTCAAAGAGGTTTATTAGAGCTATATTAGTAATATACAGTAGTTGTCCATCATTTAAAATGGCTGGGTTCATACAATGTATTAAATCCTAAACCTATGCTAACAAAGACCAATTCCTATATTCGTATAAGACGTTATTCCAAACTATTGTGCTTTATTGTGGCATAAGGTGATGGCTTGGCTCACATAATTGTAAGATAAGAGCTGACTTTGCCCAAACTATTAATTTCCATTTTAGTTGGTTCTGGAGAAAAATGTACTAGACTTAAATGACACACTTTGTATAAGATGCCTGAATACTCAATGCGATATTGGAGCAGAGGACACTTAGTGATGACAGACATCACCTGGATTTTGGGAGGTGTCTTGGATAGTGTCATCCACAAAGTTGAAAGGCCCAACAATCCACCATGAAAAAGTCATAGCTGAGTTACAGAAGGATATGTCCCTTAGTCAACCTGGCAAGAGTTCTGGGAATCAACATCCAACTAATCAAGATAACACCTTAAGTAATCATAGGGTATTCTAGAGAAGCACTTCTAGGGAACACTTTATTGTTATATGCAACAAATTGAAATATCTGTGTTTGTTTTAGGGAGGGAGTTGGTAGAAGAGTACAAGTGCAAAGCATTTGTTTAATGATAAGCTCCTAACCTTAAGCAATTAACAACATTTAAACAATATGTCTTAAAATTTACCCACAGGGCCTTAAAGTCTGGGAGGTAAAAAACTGATACTTTAGATGGGAGTATTCTTAAAATCAGGAGAGTGTGGCTATGTTGGAAGAAAGGTCTTCATCGTGGTTCATCCAAGCTGGGAATAAACATGGCAACTGCTTTCGGAAGAAGGTTGTAGTTTATTGGAGAGAACCAGACAGGAAGATGGCTGGCAGAAAAGAGAGGGAACACATGTAGGGAGTGGGTTTTTTATACCCTCTGAAGCCTTTTGTTTTGAGTTGTTTCCTGTTCCTGTTTTGAGGCTATTTTCTGTGTCATGTATTCCGACCTGAGTTTGGGTGTGCCCTTTGGCCTTTGTGAGTTAATCCTACCATGTCCTGTCCCAGGTGGGGATGCAGATTTTAGGTCTTTGTCTTCTTAATCTCCTAGCTCCCTGGATTTACATCTGCATCTCTATAGAACTGGTTTCTGCTTGGGGGAGGCAGACCTGGGGCTATTAAGAAAACCTGGGCATGCTTTTCTGTCTCTTTAAGATCCTTGGAGGAAATATATTTTTCTGCCTTTTTAATATTTCCTTCTCTGAGGGGTTGACTTCCCACAGCTATGAATCTTATCTTTTTTGGAGGCAAAGTCAAATTTAACTGTTGGCAATCTCATAGACATATCCATGTAGTTTCATCGACAAGAGGATGGGAATAGTTTGCTATTGCCTATATATATCAGTTTTGAAATGTTTGAGGAATCAGAATCAGGTCACTGAGCGAACCAATGCTTCCCTATCAGTGTGGTTTTGCTGAAAACTGGAAGTAAATGCCGTTTTTTGGACAAAATCATTGTAAAACATGATCACATGACCACAGAATGCTACAAATGGCCGTAAAAGTGGCCTAGTTGCCAAATGCACAAAGTTGACCTGGGGGGGGGGCTGACCATCGGAACTTTGAATCTAGTCATAGGTTGCCCCCAGGTAGATCCAGCCTAAATTCAAAAGGTCGTAACGATTAGCAATAGGTTGAGGACTAACTGATTTAATAATGAAGCAGAACCTAACATAATCCAAAGGTCTGAATCTCATCTATATGGAAGAAGGAAGGAAGGAAGGAAGGAAGGAAGGAAGGAAGGAAGGAAGGAAGGAAGGAAGGAAGGAAGGAAGGAAGGAAGGAAGGAAGGAAGGAAGGAAGGAAGGAAGGAAGGAAGGAAGGAGACGTATCACAAGATGTCTTCAACTGTTTTATTACTTTCTGAAAGGCATTCTGTGCACCTGCTCAACAACCCTCTTGAGGATCCCATAATATCCTGAAAAGCTGCAGCAAGGGGAAGAGGTTCTGAGGAAAATGCAATTTAAAAAAAAAAACATACTAAGGTCTCTAAATTTTTAGAGTGAATTCATTTGATTCTTACATGCCATTGTGAGAGTAATGGGACTAGGGAGCACGGCAGAGCTGAGAAGAAGTCCTTGTGCAGTAAGGTCTAGAGATCTACAGTAGAAATGCAAACAGCAAGAAATAGCGAGACTACAATTTGGGAGGTTGTATAAAGGAGACTGACCAAACCTGGTTTATTTTTTATTTAAAAAAAAGAGAATATTTGTAGCTCAGGATTCAACTGTGGAGTTCTTGGTGCTTTCTGAGCTTGACTGTTTTCTTACAGATGTTTCATTATCCAGCTTGGTTACATTGTAGGGTTTCAGTTAACGATCATTGGAAGAAGGTCATAAAAGCAGGCACAGTCATGTGGCGATGGTCATGAATTCCAACTGTAATTGTGGGCTATGGAATCATCGGCGAATCAAAAGAAAAGGTCAGATTCATGATTTTTATGGGCAGGAGGGTTTATAGCAGTGGTGGCGAACCTATGGCACGCGTGCCAGAGGCGGCACTCGGAGCCCTCTCTGTGGGCACACGTACCGTCGCCCCAGCCCCGCCTCCTCCCACGGCCCCCTCACCAGCAGCCCCCCCCCGGCGCAGCCCATGTAAAGCCAGGGTAGCCGGGCAGTGGGGACAAGACTCAGCCCTTGTGGCCCGTCATGCACAGATGATGCTGCAGGGCACGGGCAGAGGGCGTGGCTGCCATGGCGCTGCTGGGCTACCTGGGTGATCTGTGGCAGGCCGTGGAGGTGGTAGGTGGCCCAGCGGGCAGGGCGGAGCAGGGATGGGGGGCGGTTTTTGGGCACTCGGTCTCTAAACGGTTCACCATCACTGCCCCAGAGGGAGGCGGGGCCAGGCTGCTCCCTTCCGCCTCTCCACATGCGCCTGCGCTCTCGCTCTCTCTCGGCCGTGGGGGGGGCGCGAAATCGCTCTGATGGCATAGATCCGGGCAGCAGAGGCCATGCCCTCCCAGCGGGCCTTGCCCACCCGGCACCCAGCGATACATAAGTGGGTTTTGGGTTGCAGTTTGGGCACTCAGTCTCTAAAAGGTTCGCCACCACTGGTTTATAGGAATCTGAAGAAGTCTGCTATTAAATTCTTTTAAGCACCGTAGAATGTTGTTAAATTTTGGAGTTTTAGGTTAATTGCACAACTCCACCTTGTGGTCAAGATACTGAATACAGTATCTCGGAGCAAAAAACTCCAAGGATGTTCTTCAGCATATTGTTACCTATTTTGTCAGTTATTTGAACTGAAAGTTAAATCTTATTGAAATCCCAGGCTTTGGGCTAGTGCAACACTGCAGAATTAAACACTGTGGAATTCAAAACCACAAGTCACGATGATGCGACTGATTTGAATGGCTTTCAACGGGCTTGGCTGCTGGTGGCCCTGAGGCTGGCTTTGGCCTGGCCCAGCAGGGCTCTCCTGTAAGACTAAGGAAGCTTTTCAGGACCTCTAATAGTGTTCAGAAAGCTTCCAAGCTAAGGTAAAACACTGGAAGTTTTTAAGAAGAGATTTGGCAGGCATTTGTCTGAAATGGTATAGCTGTAGCAGAATCTGGATGCCCTGCAGCTTCAAGGATAGCATGAAAGCTTCCTGTATCTCTTGGATGCTATCAGGTAATTTTATAGATTTTTCCCCCCCTGCCCAGATACATCCGTGCTACCATGATTCAGCACACCAGAATGGCTGGTGCTGAATGGGAGGAAAGACAAAAGTCAATACAAGGAAGAGATCTTACCTCAGAAATGCGCTGGACGCCAAAAACGTAGCCTTGTCTCCAATGTGCATTGAGTTCATTAATGGCCGCTTCTGCAGCAGCCTTTACCTCCAAAGAGTTGCACAATAGGTGAAGAAAGTGAAGAGGTGGAGAGGTAGCTACTGCATCAAATATCTGTATCCCAATTAAGAATGAAATTAAAAGGACCATTTTGGAAAAGTTTGCAGAATCAGAGAAGACAGCAACTCGAGCTATGCTGAGAGATCAAGGTTTTGAAAGAGCTTCTCTTTATATATATATGTGTGCCATTGTGCCCACAATATAAAAATGACAATAAAGGTTATTTATCTTTATATAAATATATATGTTTTCTGAGGTTTCACGGGTGTTTGTATGTAGGTCTTTGGTAATTCGGGTTTTCTCCCACGTAAAATTGGAAGTGTCTTGGCGACGTTTCGACGAAGTCATTGGCAGTTAAAAGAAGTCATTGGCAGTTAAAAGGAAGAAACAGCTGCGATCACACATTGCTCCTAGAAGCACGAAGCCGAAGAGACACCAGCCTGAAGATGACGAATGAGACTTCGTCGAAACGTCGAAACGTCGCCAAGACACTTCCAATTTTACGCGGGAGAAAACCCGAATTACCAAAGACCTACATAAATATATATATATATATATATATATACCTTGGCAGGGGAAGTTTCATTTAAGGCCACGTCCTTGTAGGTTTTTTTTTCTATTCTCATGTAACTGAGTTCTAATAGAGCCCCATCCTGCATTGGCACAGAGGATCAGATAAAGTAGGTTATGCTGAAGACTAAGTGGGGAGGGAACCAATTTTGCTCTAATCCTTTAAAAGCAGAAATTCACATTGATTTTATAGGTAAATGGGCTCACTTAAGTTGAATCAAGAGTTCTCTGTATGTGCCTAGGCTGGCCATAGCAGAATATTGAAAGAACTGGAGGATGCTTAAAAATATCATGGCTATGACTAGCATATAATAGTGGGTATTGTGGGTATCAGGAAGGAAGGAAGGAAGGAAGGAAGGAAGGAAGGAAGGAAGGAAGGAAGGAAGGAAGGAAGCAAGGAAGGAAGAGAATAAAAGGGTAAAAAGAAGGAAAGATGAAAGAGAAAGGGGAGGAGGGAGGAGGGAGGGAAGGAAGGAACAAAGGGACGAAGGAGAAAGAGAAGAAGGAAAAAGTGGTAGAAAAAAATGAAAGAGAAAGAGACGGGGGAAGGATGGAAGGAGATGTAGAGTAAGATGCCTTCAATTGTTTTATTGTTTTCTGAAAGAAGTCAGTCTGAGGGGCTGCTGAATATCTTTTGGGAATCCCATAATATCCTGAAAACTGCAGAAGGAGATGAAGTTCTGAAGCAATTACACATTTTTTTGAGAAATAGACTGGGACCCCAAAATTTTGGAATGAATTCACCTGATTCTGCCATTGTGAGAATAATGGGAGGATGAACAATAGCAGAGCTGAGAAGAAGCCCTTGTGCAGTAGGGTTCAGAGATCTAGAATTGCAAGCAGTGGGAACTAATAGGAGTGAAATCTAGAAGATTATATAGAGGGGACTGGCCACGTCCAGTCTGTTTCAATAAATGAGAATATTTGTTGCTCAGGAGTTTTTGATGCTCTCTGAGCTTGGCAGATGTTTCATAATCCAATTAGGTAACACGGTTAGTACTCAGTACTGAAGTTACCTAGTTGGGTAATGAAATGTCTGCCAGAAAACAACCAAGCTCAGAGAGCACCAAGGTTGGTTTCCTATGCTAAAATTATTACTGTGCAGTCTGAATAGTTTAGTGATAAAAATAATATTGGATGAGCAGGATGCATGATCATTTTAATTATCTTTCTTCTGTTTCAAGTGTTTTCATTTTTATTGTTATTTTTTTCATAGTGGAAAAGAAGAGGTTGTAGGGTACCCACCATCCACAATGTCTTATTTTTCTATTTGTGCTTTAAAAATTAAGCACATTTTAAAATAAATTAAAATAAAATAAAATAAATTAAAAGTTGCCCAATTAATCTGTAATATATATATATATATATATATATATATATATATATATATATATATATATATTTGTTTTCGTAGATTTTCACGGGTACAGGTATGCAGGTCTTGGCGTATTCGGGTCTTTTCCCGTGTAAGATTGAGAGTATCTTGGCGACGTTTCGACGAGGTCCCACTCGCCATCCAATATTTATAGAAGGACAGCAGCTCCGACCACGCTTTGCTCGCACAAGCACGAAGCCGAAGACACCAGCCTGAAGATGGCGAGTGGGACCTCGTCGAAACATCGGCAAGACTTAAAACAAAACAAAACCAGTTCTCAAATGACACAAACAAGTATTTTCAACTGATCATACAATGAAGTCAATTTTCTGGTGGTTGCATTAAATCAAAGTAGGGAATGACTGTATTTACATAACGACCTACGTCAAATTGTGACTTGCTTCCGTATGGCTTAATGCACTGAATTTAGAAACCATATTTCATGCTTTAGTGTGCTAAGTGAGCTGACCTCCTCCTCCTCCTCCTCCTCTCTCTCTCTCTCAATTCCATAATTATAGAAATATAGGAGAATGTATGAATTATAATTTGGCTGTCACTGTCTAACTTAAACCAAAGAGCACAGGAAAAGGAAGCTTAATTGCCAAGATTTATTTACTTTCACATAAAAAAATATATATAATATGCTCACACATATCAATACTGCCCACATCTACATTTCCAGATACTTTTTGGTAATGAAAGAGCTCTAGAATGTCTTTCCTTCCTTTCTTGCCCTGGCCATCCAGAAGGTTTTGCTCTGCTTCCTCTGAATTAAGCTTTCAGTTTTGTACATCACCCTTTGTTTGGGAAGTTGCAGCCTGTGGCCGTGAAGGCAGTTGAAGGACATGGACATGTATTGTAATGTCTCCTGGGCATTCAGCTGATTGTGAAAACCCTCTGGGAAAGGGAGGAATGGCTGGCATGGCTGGCTTGGCCAAGTGAGGAGTGGCTTCCTGTTCTGGAGAAGCGAGAGCGGGGCTAGAGGTTGGATTGGCCTCCTGCACTTCCGGTACGGCATGCTTTCTCCAAGGATAATGGTAGATCACCTGCCCCACTGTTTCCTTCTGCTTTGATGATGTTTCTGTACTGTTGGTTGAGGTATCAGGATGGTTTGGCTCCTGGGGTTCAGACGTGGATTGTGGAGTCTGTTCATCTGCAACTGGTAGCTAATAAGACAAAAGATACAGAAAAGTGGTTGACAATATAAATCGTACTTACTTGTTTTGTGAAATGCTCAAGACCAGGGATCTTCAAACTTGGCCCTTTTAGGACTTGTGGACTTCAACTCCCAGAATTCCTCAGCCAGCGTGCCTGGCTGAGGAATTCTGGGAGTTGAAGTCCACAAGTCCTAAAAGGGCCAAGTTTGAAGATCCCTGTTCAAGACAGTTGATGTTCATAAATTCTGCTCTCTGGATGCAGCAAGGGAAATCTTTCCTCACAGGTAGATCTTAATTACTGTTAGCCTTGCCAGGTAAATCCAACCAGGTGAGCTTATTTTACTTTGTTTCCTTAGTTCTAAGGCTTCATTAACAGAATTAAAAGAATCCCAAGATCTTCTCCACATACTGTTACAATTATCTATGAACCTCTTTGTGTACTTATTCAGTTGTGGAGTGGGGGATGCTGTTTAATTGTTTCAATTTCATTGAATATCTTTATTATATTTTATTTTAAGAGCTATAAGC
Source organism: Azemiops feae (assembly GCA_023970755.1). Lineage (NCBI taxonomy): Eukaryota > Metazoa > Chordata > Lepidosauria > Squamata > Viperidae > Azemiops > Azemiops feae. Next base: position 1,868,127 of record JALGBA010000241.1, read on the forward strand.
TGCCTCATTCCAGAGGTTTTTTTGCAGAATCTAAAATCAAAATATAACAAACAGCATTATTGAAAGTAATTAACAATAACCTTGTTAACAAGATCTTCCTCTATTTGCTTAATCCAGCCAGCCAATGAGTTTTAAACAGTAAATTGTTTCACAACCCAGGAATAAATGTTTTCTGCAGATGATAGGTGACTGAGGAACCTACCGGATGTAGGAAGAGATTGCATTTTACAGTGACCATTTTCTTTCTTTCTATGTGACTGTCTGTCACACTGCCTTTGCACAGACCTCTTTCCTAGAGCAAAAAAGAAAATGTTCTTCAGCAAAAAACAAAATGTTAACATGCCCAGATTTTATAATATGCAGTGGGACAGCAATATAAATGGTTCTCCTCTTGATCAAGCTTACAAAATAAAGGCAGAGCAAAGTGAGATCCTAATTCTCACTGAGATCTCATTACCAGCATTAAAACTTTGGCTTAGGGAATCTTCACAAGAATATATGACCAAGATGCTAATCAGGCCTGTGAATTCAATCAATCAATCAATCAATCAGAATAGAGATGGAAGGGACCTTGGAGGTCCTCTAGTTCAACCCCCTGCTCAAGCAGGAAACCGTATACAATTTCAGACGGGTGGCTGTCCAGTCTTTTCTTAAAAACCTCCAGTGATGAAGCACCCACAACTTCTGAAGGCAAACTGTTCCACTGGTGATTGTTCTCACTGTTAGGAAGTTTCTCCTTAATTCCAGGTTGCTTCTCTCCTTGATTAGTTTCCATCCATTGTTTCTTGTCTTGCCTTCAGGCGCTTTGGAAAACAAGTTGACCCCCTCTTCTTTGTGGCCGTCCCCCAAATATTGGAATACTGCTATCATGTCACCCCCAGTACTTCTTTTTTCTAGACTAGCCATACCCAAATTCTGCAGCCGTTCTTCATGTGTTTTTCTCTTTAGGTCTTTAATCATCTTTGTTGCTTTTCTCTGCACTTTTTTCCCCAAAGTCTCAATATCTTTTTTGTAATGTGGTGACCAAAATTGGATGCAGTATTCCATGTGTGGCCTTACTAAGGATTTATAAAGCAATACTATGCCTCTGTTTATGCAACCAAGGATTGTATTAGCCTTTTTGGCTGCTGCCGCACACTGCTGGCTCATATTTAAGTGATCATCCACCAGTACACCAAGGTCCCTCTCACAGTTACTGTTTTTGAGACAGGTTTCACCTAATCTGTACTTCTACCTTTCATTTTTCTTTCCTAAGTGTAAAACCTTGTTTTTCTCCACATAAAATTTCATTTAGTTCGATAGGGCTCATTGTTCAAGTCTTTCAAGATCCATTAAATAATGAGCTTTTGTGTGAATGAGAGAATAAGAGAAAGTCAGAGAAAGAACTGTGTTACCATTTACACTTACTGGGGAGTAGTGTAAACGATATCCTTTTCACTTATAAATATAGTGTAACACATGGATAGGTATATAAATTTGCATATAGTATATTATTGCATATAACATATTATTATACAATAAATGTACCTCTTGTTAATATGATAGAAGAAGCATTCAGCCTTCCACAATGCTATGGCCAAACTAATAACCTATAGCAGGGGTAGGCAATCTTGGCTCTTTTATGACTCGTGGACTTCAACTCCCAGAATTCCTGAGCCAGCCATGCTGGCTCAGGAATTTTGGGATTTGAAGTCCACGAGTCATAAAAGAGCCAAGGTTGCCTACCCCTGACTTATAGCATGGCATAATGTGATGGTTTGATTTGTACAACAAACTAAGATAATTTCTGTGTTCACACAGACTATCCAATCTCATTTTAGGCCAGTCTAAATGGTTTATAAATGCAGCCACTGAGTCTGGCAGAGACTGATGAATATAGAATATTTTTTTTATGCAAGATGGATGAATACTTACTGCAGATTCAGTTGGGAGGAGAGGGCATTGAGTGATGTCAGACACAGGTGAACTTTTGCGACAGGAAGTCTCCTGGATAGTATATTCCACAGTGTTGGAAGGACCAAAAACCCACTGTAAAAAGTCATCGACTAGCAGTTAGAGTGGATCGCTTTGTCTGCAGGAAGTGCCTCTCATAATCTTAGGTGCCCTCTAGAATGGTCCCCATAGTTCTCAGCACCAGGCCTTGGAGAACTGGTAGGACATTGTCAGATGTTCTTATTAATAACAGAATATTTATATTCAGTAATCAGATTGAATGTAACACTGTCCAAAGATCAAATTCCATCCATGTGGGAAATTAGTTACTCCCTGGAAGCCCTCTGGCAAATAAAAATTAAAATCATCTTTACATCAGATTCCTGCAGACTTTGTGAACCTGTCTATACACTTTCTTTGGCAATAATGTAGAAGTCAATTGTCTTCTTCTGGGATTATTTTTGTTTTAAATTTCTAAATTTAAAAAAAAAAAATTATTAAAATATTTAATTATTAATTATAAAATAATAATTTTAATTATTGTTTTTAATTTCTGAGTTTAGCCTAAGCCCTGTCTTTTGTGGCAGTCTTCATACAAATCAAAGATACAGCATCAACTTCCTGGCTGAAAAATGCTCCTTTTCAGCTTTACCTGTGAACTGGCTTTGGTGACATTGAGAATGGCAAAATAATTATTTTGACTGCTTTCAGCATTGAATTTGGCCAGCGTCTCCACTGCTGTCTTCTGAAATCTGGCCTCAGAAGGATCTCCAGGCGTCGGACAGTCAGGGCAAATGGTTTTAATATCAGAAGCAGGAACTTTAGAAAAACCAAACAGTGTCATTTAAAAAGATGAGACAATACATTTGAATTTGAGCTTGTACATTTAAATAAACTAAAAATACAGAAAGCTTGGATCAGCTTGAAAATTAAACGTCTCTACCAAACCTATATCTAATCAGGATCATAGCTGTTTAGCAACCGGACACAGCACTCAACAGCAGGGAACCAGGGAAGCCTGTCATTGTGAGGGGTACATATCTGAAGGCAGGAACCATTGGAAGAGAATATATAGATCAGTGGTGGCGAACCTATGGCACGGGTGCCAGAGGCGGCACTCAGAGCCCTCTCTGTGGGCACGCGCGCCGTCGCCCCAGTCCTAGGCCTTCAGCTGGGTTTTATAAAACCTTTTCGCTTTAGGCCTCCGCCGCCGTGTGCAAAAAAGAAAAGATTCAATCAGTCAATTTCAACTTCTCACGGAAAAAAAAAGATATTGCAAAGTTGGAATTGATTGATTGAACTTTTTAGTCCCACCCAGTCTGCCATTACCACCACAACCACGCCCATCCAATGGGCCACACCCATCCAATGGGCCACACCCAGCCAATGGGCCACACCCAGCCAATGGGCCACACCCACCCGGCACTCGACGATGCATAAGTGGGTTTGGGGTTGCAGTTTGGGCACTCGGTCTCTAAAAGGTTCGCCATCACTGATATAGATATTCCCAGGGTTGGATTGTAGAGTCCTTGGTGCTCTCTGAGCTTGGTGGTTTTGCTTATAGATGATTCAATACCCAAAACCTCCTCTTGCCTCCTTATATCAATCAGGATTTTTTTTCTTTTCTGTTTAATTGTGTCTGGTTCCTGGAGACTGCCTGGACAAGTCCCTGCAAAATATCCTGAAGAATGAAACTCTTTAAAATGTAAAATTTAATTTTGGGCTTCTGCATCTGCCTTTTCAATTTCTGTGGTGAAGTCTTTAAAAATGCAATCGGGAGGTATCTTTGCTTGGATAGACGTTTCTTGCGAACCTACACGGAAGGAAGCATGGAAAATACATACCTGGTTGTAAAATACAGAGATAACTGTGCAAGTGCCAATCATTTGAATTCCTATTGAACTCAATTGTTACTTTGCATTGGCCATAGACCTGGGAAAAGGGAAGACAGTGTTAATGCTGCCTATTTCTTTTATCAGTGATCCCATGATACATAATCCCCACACACACCCCTTAGACTCAAGCTTACTTCCCTTCCAAAATGGGGAGAGTCAAACTTTCCACATTTTGTTTTCCACATTTCTACAGCCTACATTTCCCCCTTACTTTTGTACAGGGGTAGGCAACCTTGGCTCTTTTATGACTCGTGGACTTCAACTCCCAGAATTCCTGAGCCAGCATGGCTGGCTCAGGAATTCTGGGAGTTGGAGTCCAGAGTCATAAAAGAGCCAAGGTTGCCTACCCTTGCTTTTGTACAACCCCACAGTCTTTTTGCACTGCAGAATATATTAGGAGTAATTAGGAAGTGCTCATGTGTGCCCCATAGATGACCGATCCCACAGACTCTGTAGAGCAGAGAGAAGATTGAGGAGGGTTTGAGCTGCATCCATGGAATGCTTGCATGGAAAGTAAAGAAACGCTCACTTTTGCTGTAATTTTGAAAGATTTAATTTGATTTATTGTCCTGATGTGTTGTTTATTCTTATTGCCTCTAGACTCTCTTGATTTCAGTTCCACCTGATCGACTGTCTGCTTTAGACCAAACTCAAAATTCCAAAGGCCAAAAGTATTATCGCGGAAAATTAGTATATTTTTAGGAGGATTTAGAGCATAGGTGTCAAACTTGCTGCGTCACGTGACATGTCGTGATGTATTGTGATGGTTTTTGCATTGCCGGAGCTGGGGTGGGTGCGGTCTCCGTATGATGCAATCGGCCCGGCAGTTTGACACCCCTGATTTAGAGAAATGGAAAAGTGTAAGAAAAAGGCAAGAAGAATACTCGGAAGTCCTGAAATTAAGACCTTGAAGGAGATGAGAGAGGAGGGGGCAAGGACATCTTTGGTACCCAAAAACAGGGTCACTTAGAAGAAGGCCAAGAACTGCTTCCTCTCCTTCCAGGGGTGCAGAAATGGAAGAAGCAGTTTAATTTGCAGGAGTGGGATTCCAAGTGAATATTAGGAAAGCCTTCCCAAGTGTAAGAGCCAGGGGAAAGTGGGACTGGTCTGCCAAGAGAAATTATGAGATCTTTCACCAGGTGCCCTGAGATACCTCTGTCAGGAAGGCCTTCCCTTGAATTCCTGCAGTGAGTGGAGGTTGGATCCATTCGTCTCCCTCCCTCCCTCCCTTCCAATGCTATGTTTCATGTGTACAATTACAAATCAATTACAGCCATTGATTTGAAATTGGAACTCAGTACAGGGAATTATTGTGAACATTGACATGTCAAGGAACCAGTGGCAAGATGGGAGAAGTGGTGAAGGCTATTCTGAAGAGACAGGTTTGTTAGCACATGAAAAGGAGGTGGAGTGACTCTCTCAGCTGTCTTTGCAAACCAATTCAAAACCCAGATTTGACTTCCTTCCAAACCCTGTTGGTAGTTCTTTAAATACGTTGACAGACTGATTACTTACTGTCTCGTGTAGATTTCTAATTCTGCACTCTTTGCATGGTTCCCCATTCAGGACATAGCAGTCAGTTTCTAACACATCCAAATTGAGGTAGAAAAGAGTATTACCATCCCACTACGGATAAACAAAGGAAAACTCTTGAAAGGGCAAAGCAGGTTGTCCATCATCTTAAGTACATTACATGGAAATAAATTAACCTTTAAATCAACATTCAGAAACAGACGTGTCAACCAGTTCTCACTTGATCTCAAGAAACCAACTGCAGCTTCCTTGAAGGGGGCCACTCTATCCAACTAAATTGATTATTTATCTGCCGCTCATCTCGCTTTCCAAGTAATGCAAGCACAGTTGCGGTGGTCTTTTGATACAAGACTAATATCGTTTTTACCTGCTTAACAATATTGTGCACACGCCAAAAAGGTTTGCAGCTCTGGTGGGATGCTGCAGTGCTGCCACTTACTCTCCGATGAAGGGGAAGAGAATCTGCAGACCCCAGGATGAATCTCCCACTATTTTAATGTTGCAATGGATAGAGCCCTTCATCACATTTGTGGAAACTGCTTGTTTCGGGGACCCTAGGACACGTTGGTCCTTAATAACTTCTAGCTTTTTTCTCTTTATTTAAATTTCCCTCTCTGAATTAAAACACCAATTCTCTATTTCTTTGAGAATCTTTCAATGATATATTGACCACAGGCCCTGTTCAGTGGGAGAGTTGGGCAGAAAAAGACTGAAGCATGTTGGAACTTTTTACAACAAATTTAGAGGGGACCAGTGTCCTCAGAATCACAGTATACTCTAAAAGTTTTGCCATAGGTGACAAAATATTTATTTTAATCCTAACAATGAGTATCCATTATCGCGAAACTGGATCTCAATGGGTTAACTCAGAAGGTCTTGGACAGATATTACCCGGTCCCATTTAACTAAAAACAGTAGTGGGAATGACCAGAGATCTCAAGATCTGCCACCAAATATACATCAGTCACTTCATTCAGACAAGCATTAGGGCTACCAAATTTAGGCTAGCAGAATCTGGATGCCATGTAGATTCAAGACTAGCATGAAAGCTTCCTGTATCTCTTGGATGCTATCAGGTGATTTTATAGACTTTATTCTCCTGCCCAGATACATCCGTGCTACCATGATTCAGCATCAGAATGGCTGGTGCTGAATGGGAGGAAAGACAAAAGTCAATACAAGGAAGAGATCTTACCTCAGGTATTTCGTGGGCATCAAAAATGCGCTGGAGGCCAAGAACATAGCCTTCTCTCCGATGTGCATTGAGTTCATTAATGGCCGCTTCTGCAGCAGCCTTTATTTCCGAAGAGTTGCACGATGGGTAAACAAAGTGAAGAGGTGGAGATGTAGCCAACCCATCAAGTATCTGTATCCCTATTAAGAATGAAATTAAAAGGATCATTTTGGAAATGTTTGCAGAATCAGAGAAGACAGCAACTCAAGCTATGTTGAGAGATCAAGAGTTTGAAAGAGCTTCTCTTTCTATATATATACTTTGAAATAAAGAGCTGATATTTATTCTTCTAGTCTAGTGCATGGCGGCCCTCACCTTTAAACTTCAACCTGTGAGGCAATGATTAGAAATGTATATTTTGGCAGGGGAATTTTCACCTATGATCCTGTCCTTGTAGAATAGGTTTTTCTATTCTTGCGTTATCCAGTTGTGATCATTAATACAGCCCCATGCCACATTGGCACAGCGGATCAGATAAAGTTGGTTTTGCTGAAGAATAAAATGGGGAGGGAACCAATTTTGCTCCAATCCTATAAAAGATTATAACATACAGCGGTCATTGATACAACAGTCACTGGCTTCATTAGAGATGATGACGAGTCTGCATATAGCTGGGAGGTTGAACAACTGGCCCTGTGGTGCAGCTGGAACAATCTGGAGCTGAACATGCTTAAAACTGTAGAGATGAGAGTGGATTTTAGCAGGAACCCTTCTATTCTACCACTTCTTACTATATTCAACAGCACAGTATCAGCAGTAGAGTCCTTCAAGTTTTTTTTGAAATGCCATGTTAACAACATTATTTTCCGATCTATTTGTGATAGAAATTGCAGAGTTCTATTAGTGCAGGGGTCCCCAACCCCCGGTCCGTGGACCGGCACCGGTCCACGGCATGCCAGCAACCAGTCCATGCAAACAAGCAAAGCCCCATCTGCAGGATGCAGGCAGCATATGAAACCACACACCCTCCGGTCCGTGGAAAAATCTCTCTCTACGGAACTGGTCCTTGCTGCCCAAAACGTTGGGGACCTCTGTATTAGTGGATCCATGATGATTTTCAGGTGGGCCAGCACTAGCCTTTCAAAAGTTTTCATAACTATAGATGTCAGAGTAACCAGTCTGTAGTCATACAGCTCCTTGACAGAGGGTATCTTGGACACCGGGATGATAGTAGAATGTTAGAAGCAAGAAAGAGCATAATACATCTTCAGTGATTTTTTAAAAATATGCTTTTGTTTTCATTTTTGTTTTTGTCTCATAGTGGAAAAGAAGAGGTTATAGGTTAGGGTTAGCATTAGGTTAGCATTGCATCATCCACAATGCCTTATTTTTCTGTTAGTGCTTTAAAGTCAAGCACATTTTAAAATAAATTAAATACATTTGTGAGCGTGCCCAATTAATTTGTAATGTTTTATACTTTTTTTTAAAGTGCCATTTTAAAAAAAAAACTAAAACCAGTTGCCAAATGACACAAACAAATACTTAGAACTGATCACACAATGAAATCAAATATCAGGCGGATGCATTAAATCAGAGTAGGGGATGACTGTTTCACATATTAAGCTAAGTCGCAATTATGGGTGCTCAGCCTGCACTCACAGCCATTTGTAGCATCCTGCGCTCATCTGACTGTGACTTATGGAAATTGCTTCTGGCTGCCAGCAAAAAACCACCCATAGAGAACAATGGGTTCACTTAATGACTACCGCAAAAAAACCTTCATAAAATTAAGTGTGGTGTGATAACCTGCTTAATGACTGTCAGGACTTACAACCATAATTGCGGGCTCAATTACAGTTGTGAATCAAGGGCTTCCTTCACCATTTAGTGAAGATACCATCAGTTAACCAGAAAGACAAACAAATGTGGTGCAGCTCCTGTAGAATCTGGAGAATCAAATCAAGGAGTCAGGTTAGTGGGATTTTTTTGAGGGGGGGGGAGGGACTGATCTGGAGAAATCTACTATGAAATTCTTTTTAGCACTGTAGAGTTTTGTAAATTTTGGAGTTTTAGATTAATTGCATATCTCCACCTTGTGGTCAAGATACTGAATAGGCACAGTAAAAGGTAAAAGTTTCCCTGTCCGTCGTGGGGGTGGTGCCCATCTCTGTTTCTTGGCTGAGGGATCCAGCGTTGTCTGAAGGTAATTTACGTGATCATGTGGCCAGCATGGCTATAGATCAGGGGTGGGGAACCTTGGCTCTTTTATGACTTGTGGACTTCAACTCCCAGAATTCCTGAGCCAGCATGGCTCAGCTTAGAAACCTCTCCCTTTCCCCTCAGCATGGCTGGCTCAGGAATTCTGGGAGTTGAAGTCCACGAGTCATAAAAGAGCCAAGGTTCCCCGCCCCTGCTATAGACCAAAGGCACACAGAACGCTGTTACCTTCCCACCAAAGTGGTACCTGTTATAGTTAGTCCTTGAGTTACGACCAAAGTTGAACCCATTTCTGTTGTGAAGTGAGACATTTGTTAAATGCGTTTTGCCTCATTTTACGACCTTTCTTGCCACATTTGTTAAGTGAATCAAGGCGGTTGCTAAATTAGTCGTACTCTGCTTGTCAGAAGGCTGCAAAGGGTGGTCACAGGACACTGCAACCGTCATAAATATGAACCAGTTGCCAAGCCTCCAAATTTTATTCATATTGACCCTGGGGATGCTGCAACGGTCTTAAGTGTGAAAAGTGGTCATAAGTCACTTTTTTCAGTGCCGTTGTAACTTTGAACAGTCACTAAACAAACTGTTTTAAATAAACAATCTTTATTGATTAGCCTGTGGGCCATATCAAGGTGCAGAGTTTCAAACACACATTATACTAAAAATGCAGTAAAAACAATTTAGAATGGAATTAGTTAAAATATAATTTAGGATAAAATAGAAACAAAGTACAATTTAAAATGAAATTGGGATAAAATACATTTTTAAAATGAAATTAGAATCAAATACGGCAATTTAAGATGTAGATAGATAAAATATGATAAAATTATATTTCACTATCAACCCTACAATCTACCCCAGTGATGGCGAACCTTTTAGAGATCGAGTGCCCAAAACCCACCCACCCTCTCCCGCTCCGCCTCCCACCCTGCCTGCTCCCCCCCTGCCCGCCCCTGCCCCGCCCACCCACAGGGTCACCCACTGCCTCCATGGCCCGCTGCAGATCACCCAGGCGGCCCTGCAGCGCCAAGGCAGCTATCCCCTCCGCCCACACCCCACAACATCCTCTGCACGCGACGGGGTGCGAGGGCCGAGTCTTGTCCCGGCTGCCATGTCCTTGGCTGCGCTGCTCCGTGCGGGCCATGCCCGGGGTCGACTCTCCTCCGGGGGGGCTGCTGGTGAGGGGGCCACGGGGGGAGGTGGGGCTGGGAAGACAGCGCACGTGCCCACAGAGAGGGCTCCGAGTGCCACCTCGGGCACACGTGCCACAGGTTCGCCACCACTGATCTACCCCAATCAGTCTCACATATGCCGATCTCAGCCGAACCATTTTGCTCAGGTACTGTGCTGTGTTAAATGTAATTTTCAAATGCTGGCCGCACATAGGGTAAGTTATTTTGAAATGGGGATCCCAATGGGTCATTCGTTTAGTGTATAGGCCAAGGTACCTGTCTCTCACCCTCCACTAAACAAACTGTTGTAAGTCGAGGACTACTTATAATCCACTTGGAATTGCATGCTTTCAAGCTGCTAGGTGGGCAGGAGCTTGAGGCAAGTAATGGGAGCTTACCCCTTTGCATGGAGCTGGGGTCTTGAACCCGGACTGTCAGCTTTCCAGCTGAGGCATAGTATCTCGGAGGAAAGCCTCCAAGGATGTTCTTCAGCATAATGTTACCTATTTTGTCAGTTATTTGAAGTAAGAGGTGACCTTATTGAAATCCCAGGCTTTGGGCTCATGCAACACTGCAGAATTAAACACTGTGGAATTCAAAACCACAAGTCACGATGATGCGACTGATTTGAATGGCTTTCAATGGGCTTGGCTGCTGGTGGCCCTGAGGCTGGCTTTGGCCTGGCCCAGCCGGACTCTCTTGTAAGACTAAGGAATCTTTTCAGGACCTCTAATAGTGTTCAGAAAGCTTCCAAGTTAAGGTAGCTCTCCTTCAAGGTAGAGTAAGAGCAGCCCTACCAAGGGAAGCTCCATTTGTATTATATCAGGGGTCTTCAAACTTGGCCCTTTTATGACTTGTGGACTTCAACTCCCAGAATTCCCAGAGTTGAAGTCCACAAGTCATAAAAGGGCCAAGTTTGAAGACCCCTGTATTATGTAAATGTTCCTCTTGTCTGTGTCAGATTCCCAAAGAAAATGTATTACTTTCCTTTCTATCCCATACATGCTTTTATAACCATTTATTTGGGGCCTACCATTCTGTTGGGAGGGGGGATGCTTTGGGGGATGCCTTGCACGGCCTTGATACTCTGCCCTTCCCCCAGATTTGCACTTGGAAACAGAGGGAAACAAAACCAAGAGAGACCTTGAAGAGCCAGTTACCAAAACAATATTCCACCGGTGGATTGGCTGAGATTCAAATGGACAGTGGGACCCTGGGGGGAGGAGTAACGAATATTGTTTTTGATATACGGCTTGCGTGGGATTTTCCCCCAGACCTCGCTTTGATTCCTTGCTGTCACTAACACCTAATGAAAGTTCCTTTTGAGACAATGCTGTTTTCTTGGGAGGCCTAGATGAAGCAGGTCCTTACAGTCTGTCCAGTCTTGTTGCGAGAGACAGAGGTACAAACTGTAGAACATAAAATAATAATAGAGTTGGAAGCGACCTCAGAGATCTTCTGGTCCAACCCCCTTCTCGAGCAGAAGACCCTACATCATTTCAGACAAATGGTTGTCCAGTCTCTTTTTGAAAGTCTTCAATGGTGGAGCACGCACAACATCTGAAGGCAAGCTGTTCCATTGGTTGATTGCTCTTGCCGTTAGAAAAGTTCTCCTTAGTTCTAGGTTGCTTCTCTCCTTGGTTAGTTTCCATCCATTGCTTTCTGTCCTGCCTTTTGGTCCTTTGGAAAATAGTTTGACCCCCTGGTCTTTGTAGGAACACCCCAAATATTGCAACACTGCTATCATGTCTTCCCTAGTCCTTCTTTTCATTAGACGAGACATACCCAATTCCTGTAACTGTTCTTCATACTTTTATCCTCTAGCCCAGGGCTTTTCAACCTTTTCACCGATTGTACCACTTTTAGGATATGGTAATATTCAAGGACCACCTAGCAAGGTGTCAAAAACGTGATGACCAAAAAAAAAAAACCTGTTCAAAGTTGCAATTGCACTGAAATGACTTATGACCATTTTCACATTTATGACCACTGCAGCATGCCCAGGGTCATGTGATTTATATTTGGATGCTTGGCAACTGATTCATATTTATGATGGTCACAGTGTCCCAGGGTCATGTGATCCCCTTCTGCAACCTTTTGACAAGTAAAGTCAATGGCAGGGCTGCTGGTGGCCAAGTGCTAAGGCAGGACTTCCCTCCCTCCCTCCTTCCCTGCCTCCCTCTTTCTCATGCCCACCTCCTTCTGAAGGAAGAATTTGAAACCCCCCCCCATATTTTTTCTCTTCCATATATTCATCAAACAAGGAAAAGCCTCCAGAAACAGAAAAGACAAACTGCTGAGTGAATTAGCTTAAAAAGGCACATTCCCCTTTAAGAATTAACTACTGGCTAGAAAGGAAAGTAAGGAAGAAAAAAAAATGGCTCCATTCATAAGTAAAGGAATCTATTCAGGAGAAAAATACTTCAAAATCCCTTGCAGCAAAACTTACAGCTAACAATAGCAGAGCAATAGAAGCTAACACAAGACATCAGCCATCAGCCAAATAGAAATTGCCAAACACTCCTTAAGAACACAAAGCCCACATTGCACAAATCCCAGAATTTCAAAGTCACAAAAGCACATAAGAATCCTTCCACTCTCCATCTCCTCCCTCTTTCTCATCGGGGAGGGTGAGCCAGAACTGAGCCTGGGCCCTTTGTCTCTCCCCAGCCACTGCAGCTCCAGAGGACTCTCTCACAGTAAGTCCTTGCCTGTGCTGGCTCTTTCCCTCCCCCACTACACTTGGCTAGGCAGGGCTGCGTACCACCTGCCACTTGTTAATGTACCACAAGTGGTACGCGTACCACAGGTTGAAAAGCCCTGCTCTAGCCCCCTAATCATCTTTGTTGCTCTTTTCTGCACTCTTTCCTTAGTCTCAACATCTTTTTTTACATTGTGGGTGGCCAGAACTAGATACAGTATTCCAAGTGTGGTCTTATTAAGGCTTTGTGAGAAGAAAAAGCCTTCTTCTCTGTAGCGCAGGATGGCACAGAATTGGCATTGCTTCTCCCCTGTAGTGCTGGCTTGCGTGGTGCCATCATGGAGGAGAAGTCAATGCCAGGGAAGCTGGTACTTCAGAGGAGAAGCAAAGTCTGCACTGTGCAAGCCATGCTGGGGAAGACCTTGCAAGGGGGAGCCAGAAAAGAGTGCCTGGATGTAATGTTATGTGGGGATGACTTTAGGAGGTGAAGGGAAGAAATGTTGCCTAAGGAAGAATCAGATGAAAGGGGAGGAACCCCCAGCTGACTACCAGGTAGAGAAAGAAACTTAGAAAGGATCTGTCCTAGCTTATTAAATGGTAAAAATAGATGGTGGGAGATTTGTACTTTCAGACTTTCAAGATTCTCCAATGTAGCATACGTTGAAGAAGAATAAGCTGATCTGGTCTTATTTCCTTTTGGGCCTTCTTGGGAAGCTGACCTTGATGGTGCCTTTGTCCTCCCACTGCCTTTTGCTTCTGCGTTCTCTATTTTCCCAGCTTAGCAGCACATCATGAGCCTAGTAATTGTGCACTTAGTGGTGTTGGACCTGAACTGGGGAGAGCCACTGGTTGCCTTTGGGCCTGGCATCCTTCCTTAACGCCCCTCCATCGCAACATGGTTGTCGTGAGAAACTGCTTTGGGCTTGGGATGGGTTGGCTGCAGGCTGCCTTTCTCCCAACTGCTTGGATTGAGCTAGGAGAATATTCTTGGGAGGTCAGGCAGACTGAAGCCCATGGACCTTGTTTTTTGGTCATTGGGATGGCCGAGAAGTTCAGTGGATCCATGGAGGTGTTTTGGATTGCAAGCATGTTTTTTTTCTCCTTATGTATTCTTATATTATTGTATGAGATCCTGAGAATGTCTATGATAGAGCAATATATATTCAATGAATGAATGAATGAAATTGCATTGGTGCAGAAGATCCCAAAGTTTAAATTTTCATAGAGGAAGGAAGGAAGGAAGGAAGGAAGGAAGGAAGGAAGGAAGGAAGGAAGGAAGGAAGGAAGGAAGGAAGGAAGGAAGGAAGGAAGGAAGGAAGGAAGGAAGGAAAGCCCTTATTGTGATTGTCTTTGGACAAATGAGAAGATTGTCTTCTGTTGGCAATAAAAATCTATAAATGCCACAAAATTTGTTGAGCTTTATATGTGACCCCTTTTAAATGCACAAAATGTCACAAAAGCGGCTTAAATGTTTTGCAGGAGTGTTTGAAAAGCCTTTCAGATGTGCCAATTGCAATGTTTGCTGCCACTCCTTCCTTTCCATCGTGCAACTTCCATGGAAAAAATAAAATAAAATATTTGCTCTGCAAAAAGACCCACAGGACAATGGGTTTTCAGGAAGAATTCCAGTTTTAATGAGTCCTGATTAAAAAAAAAAAATTGATTCTCAACTCTTTGTCTCTCTCTCTCTCTGAAATCCAATTCCATAATTATAGAAATATAGCAGAAAGTATGAATAATCATTTGGCTTTCACTGTTATGTCTAACTTAAACCAATCAGCACAGGAATTAAGGGAGCTTAATTGCCAAGGTTTATTTATTTTCATCTCAGAAGGATTTTCCAATATGCTCACATATGTTAGTACTGTCTACATCCACATTTCCAGATATTTTTTGATAATGAAAAAGCTTTTCTTTCCTTTCTTTTCCTGCTCATCCAGAGGGTTTTGCTGTTTCCTCTGAATTAAGCTTTCAGTGTTATACGTCACTTTTTGTTTAGGAGGTTTCAGCCTGTGGCCGTGAAGGCAGTTCAAGGCCACGGACCTCTGTTAAAATGTCTCCTGGACATTGGGCTGATTGGGAAAACTCTCTGGGGAAGGGAGGAATGGTTGGCCCAGTTGGCCTGGCTGAGTGAGTAGTGGCATCCTGTTCTGGAGAAGCGAGCTTGGGGTTAGAGGCTGGGTTGGGCTCCTGCACTTCCAGTTTGCTCGAAGGAGGATAGTAGATCACCTGCCCCACTGGTTTCTTTGGCACTTGTGGTATTTCTTTGATGCCAGCTGAGAGGTGAGGGTGGTGTAGCTCCTGGTGTTCATAGTTCTGTCCATGTTGTTTGTGGTGGTGGGGACGGGAGTCGTGATGATGGTGTCCACTCTGTTCGTGGTGATCTCTGTGTCTTTCACCATCATCCTGATGTTCCTCCTGCCCAGGTCTGTACTTGGATTGTGGAGTCTGGTCCTCTGCAAATGGTGGCTAATAAGACAAAAGATACAAAAAAGTGGCTTAGGGGGTTGGTCATATCTGGACTATAGACCAGCTGTCTGCAAGGAATATAAATCCTTCCATTCCCCACCATCCGATCAGAGCTGAAGAAACTTCTTGGATGAGAAGCAAAACATCTTCAAAGAAAAACAAGAAAGTCCAGTTGCCTCCTGAAAAAGCACCTTTGGGACAACCCAGACCTGGTTGACTGAGAATCTCTACAGACATTTAGCTATGCACTTTGGGATGAACACCCTTCAAATGGTGCGGGAGTATGAACGGATTTCCAGAAAACGTTGCAGACTACAGGAACCATTTGTGCTTCAGTTTGAGATGCAGACAACACAGATTCATCCCAACAGCCTGCACCTATCTTCAACAGTGAAGGGACACAGGGCAGAAAACATCCTGCAGCCAAGAAGGCTCCACGCACATTTGCACTACTCAGGTGACCCTGAGGACACAGATAAACCTCCAGGTGGCCTCAAATAAAATAAATAAATAAATAAATAAATAACCTTTATTGTCATTTTTATATTGTGGGCACAATGGCACATAAAAAATGAAATTTAGTTGCCCGCTCTCAAAGTGAAACATATACATGACACACACCTAAACATACTATGTACAACATATATATAGACCCACATCCCTACATATACATAGCAAATAAATATTAAATCTGTCCATCTTGATATATAACGCAAGGAGGAAGTTTGAGAGTTCGCAAGGTTATGCGGTATGGAATGAACTATGGCTGAATCTGGATGTTCTGCTACGGATACCACGAAGCCTCCTCCCAGAAGGTAACAGGGAAAACAGTTGTGAAGAGGATGTGTAGTGTCCCAGAAAATCTTGCGGGCCCTGCTCAGCAACGCTTCTGTGCTATGTCCTGGATGGTAGGGGGAAACTGCCAATGATCTTTTCGGCCATCTCACCACTCTCTGCACCGCCTTCCTGTCTGAAGCAGTGATGCCTCCAAACCAGACTGTGATGCTGTAGACAGGATGCTTCTCGATTGTCCCCTGTAGAAAGTGGTCAGGACAGGGAAGGAAGATGTCTTTTCTCATGCGGCGCAGAAAATGCAGGCGCTGCTGTGCCCGCTTCACCAGTTTCTCACTGTTTAGCGACCAAGTCAGCCTACTCGTTGCTGCACACCCAGGAATTTGAATGCTGGTAACCATCTCCACAGTGAATCATTAATGCACAGAGAAGTGTGGCTGTGCCTGCCTTTTCTGAAATCAACAATGATCTCTTTGGTTTTTCTTGTATTTAAAATTAGGCTGTTTTCCTTACACCAGTTCACCAACCCCTCAACCTCCTTGCAGTAAGCTTCCACCTTATTTTTGGGGTAGGCCTTACCTCACCTCTGGCACTGACAGCCCCACCCAGCCTCAACGACTCTCTAAAAGAATGCAAATGGCCAACTGTCTGCAAGGAATATAAATCCTTCCATTCCCCACCATCCAGTCCGAGCTGAAGAAGTTTCTTGGATGAGAAGCGAAACGTCTTCAAAGAAAAACAAGAAACTCCAATTGCCTCCTGAAAAAGCCCCTTTGGGACAATCATGACCTGGATGACTGGGAATCTCCATAGACAATAACCTTGTTAAGCAGATCTTCCTCTATCTGCTTAATCCAGCCAGTCAATGAGTTTTAAAAATAAATTGTTCCACAACAGTTGAATGAGTGAATGTTTTCTGCAGATGATAGATGACTGAGGAACTTACCGGACGTGGGAAGAAATCACATTTTACAGTGACAAATTTCTTTTTTTCTATCTCACTGATTATCACAGAGCCTTTGCATAGACCTCTTTTCTAAAAAGAGAAGCAAAAGAGAAAATGTTCATCAACAAAAAACAAAAAAATAATTAACCTGCCCAGGTTTCCTACTACCGTGTTTCCCCGAAAGTAAGGCCTACACCAACAATAAGCCCTAGCTTGATTTTGGGGGGTGGGCCAAATATAAGCCCTATCCCCAAAATAAGCCCTAGTTTTGGGGCGAGGCACAAACCTAAAAATTAAGCTAGGGCGGGGGTGGGGGTGTGGAGCTGCCCCACCCACTCCGCACCCACTTACCTTGCAGCCAGGCCTCTCCTCGCCAGCCCACTTCTTCTTCTGAGGCCTCTTCTGCAGCCAGGCCTGCATTTCTCAGTCACAGGGCTTTACAGAAGGCCTGTGTAGCCAAGAACTGAGCTATGGCTGCTTAGGCCTTCTGGAAAGGCCTGACTGCAAAATGCAGGCCCGAATGTAGCTGCAGAACTTTGGCCCCAGAGGAAGTGGACCGGCTGAGTGGGGCTGTCAGTGCCGGAGGTGAGGTAAGGCCTACCCCGAAAATAAGACCTGGTGCCTCTTTTGGAGGCAAAAAAAAAAAAAAGACCCGGTCTTATTCTCGGGGAAACACGGGTATGTATGTATGTATGTATGTATGTATGTAATATACTGCCCACTGTATCATTATTATGATTATTATTACTTTATTGTTTTGCATGTACACTGATAGCTTATGTAACGGGGACAAATTCTTTATGTGTCTAATCACACTTGGCCAAATAAAGTATTTCTACTGGTATTCTATTCTATTCTATTCTATTCTATTCTATTCTATTCTATTCTATTCTATTCTATTCTATTCTATTCTATTCTATTATTTGTGTTCCAATGACTCTGGCAACTTAGAATAGAATAGAAACATATATATAAAACATTAAAAATCTTTTATTTGTCTTTCAATAGATTTACATGTAGTCCAACCATTTGTTTAGTGACCATTCAAACTTATGGCATTGAAAAAAATGACTTATGGCTGTTTCACAGTTATGATTGTTGCAGATCCTCATGGTCATTTGACCAACATTCAGATGCTTGGCTTGGTTCATATCTTTGACGGTTGCAATGCCCTAGGGCACAGGTGTCAAACTTGCCACGTCACGTGATGTGTCGTGACGTATCATGACTTTTTTTGCATTGCCGGAGCTGGGGTAGGCGCGGCCTCCGCATAATGGAACTGGCCCACGGGCTGGCAGTTTGACACCCCTGCCCTAGGGTCATGTGATCATATTTTGTGACCTTCTGACAAGCAAAATCAGATTCCTTTAACAACTGTGTTACTAACTTAACAACTGCAGTGGTTCACTTAACAGCTGTGACAAGACAGGCCATAAAAGGGGTCAAAACTCATCTAACAATTGTCTTGCTTAGCAGTTGAGTAAATTTTGCAGTCAGTTGTGGCCATAAGTCAAGGACTATCCATATTATAACTAATTTTAGCATCTGCCTCCCAACTGTTCTTCATTCAGAAAAGGTAGTTTCCTTCAGAATCCTAACCTCAGGTTCGCAGAACCCAGTTCCTGTGTTCATTTAAGAATTTATGCCCAAACCAAAGAGCTTTCGTGTGAGTTTTCCTTTCTTCTAGTTTTGTGTCCCTTGGGACTTTAAGAGTCCACAACTGTATTGTGGAGAGATTAAAAAAAAGAAACTATGAAGATGCAGGATGTGAACGTTGGTGGAGAGAGAAAGGTTGCTGAGTTGGGAACTAAAGGAGAATGCAGTGGTGCGTAAAACTGCACATAAATGGTTTGGTAGAGACTAACAGCCTTCTAAAGATGCAGACCAGTTACAGCCATCCAGCAGTGAGTAAATTGTTCCCCCTTCACCCCTACAAACTGAGAAAGACTGAGAGATTGAGAAACAAAGGAGAATAAGACAGCAAACACTAGCAATGGCACCTTGCAGTAGCACCCTATGGGTATTGGGAGGAGTGGATAGGAAAAAATATAGTGTAGCTTGAAAGAAAATTTAGCCCTGGGTAAAGAAATAGGATTTGCAGTCCCTAAAGTCAGAGAAAAAACTGTGTTACTGTGTTTACTGTTAAGAAACATGGGTGATTAGGAACACAGTGGAACACTGAAATTTGTAACCATGTGGAGGGCTGTAAATGATATCCTTGTCACTTATAAATATAGTATAACAGATGGTATATAAATTTGCTTATAATAGCTTAACATATTAGTGGTGTGTTATTTGTACAATAAATCTACCTCTTGTTAATATGACAGAAAAAGCATTCAGCCTTTCACAATGCAGTGGCCAAAACTAATAAACTATAGCATGGCATAATGTGATGACTTGATTTATACAACAAACTAAGATCATCTCTATGTTCCCACAGACTATCCAATCCCATTTTAGGCCAGTCTTAATGTTGTATAAATGCAGCCATTGAGTCCGGCAGACATTAATAAATAAAGAACCTGATTCTGTATGAACGGTCGAAAATTTGGTTCTTGAGAAAGAGTGCATTGAGCCATGATGTCAATTCAAGTTTTATGCAAGATTATGAATACTTACTGCAGTTTCAACTGGGAGGAAGGGGCACTGAGTGACATCAGACAAAGGCGTTCTTTTGGGACAGGAAGTCTCACGGATGGTGTATTCCACAAAGTAGGAAGGACCAACAACCCACTGTAAAAAGTCATAGACAAGAAGTTAGACTGGGTCACATTGCCTGCAGGAAGTGCCCCTCCTAATCTTAGGTACCCCGTCAATCTTTATCAACCTAATGCCCTCCAGTAGAGTTTCCATAATCCTCAGCACTAGGCCCTGGAGAACTGGTAGGATGTTGTCAAATGTTCCTATTAATAACAGAATACTTATATTCAGTAATCAAATTGAATGTCACATTGTCCATAGATCAGAGTCCCATCCGTGTGGGAAACTGGATGCTCCTGGGAAGCCCTCTGGCAGATAAAAATAAAAATCATATTTACATCAGATTCCTGCAGACTATGCACTTTCTTTGGCAATAATGCAGAATTCAATCGCCCTCTTCTGGGATTATTCCCATTATTGTTTTTAATTTCTGAATTTAGCCTAAGCCCTGTCTTTTGGAGCAATCTTCATACAAATCAAAGATACAGCGTCAACTTTCTTGCTGAAAAATGCCCCATTTCAACTTTACCTGTGAACTGGCTTTGGTGACCTTATCAAGGCCAAAATAATGATTATGTCCGTTTTCAGCGTTGAATTTGGCCAGTGATTCCAATGCTGTCTGCTGATAAATGGCTTCAGAAGTATTTCCAGGCGTTGGACAGTCAGGGCAAAGACGTACAATAACCGAACTAGAAACTTCAGAAAAGCAAAGAAGTGTTATTTAATAAGGTGAGACAATACATTTGAATTTGAGCTTGTACATTTAAATGAACTGAAATACAGAAAGCTTGGATCAGCTTGAAAATTAAGCCTCCTTGTACCAACCAGCATCAGACTTGAAACCCCCCAAACAAACTCAATTTGGATTTTTTTTTTCTCTTCTGCTTAATCATGTCTGACTCCTGGAGATTGCCTGGACAAGTCTCTGTAATTTTCTTGGCATGGTTTTTCAGAAGTGGCTCCTTCCTAGGGTTGAGAGAAAGTGGCTGGTCCAAAGCGACTGCCGGCTTTGTGCCCAAGGTGGGACTAGAATTCCCAGTCACCCAGTTTTTAGCCTGATGCCTTAATGACTATCCTAAACTGGCTGTCAATCTGGTTTTCTTTTTCTTTTATGATAGAATCAAATTTGACAATGTAGTAACATCTACTGAATGACTCTACCAAGACCGAATAACTTTTATTTAAATTGTGTTTGCAGCAACTTCTAGTTTACACAATTCACTCTCTAGCTGGCATAATCAGCCATGTTGATAAAGCTTGAATTATCAACCAATGGCCTTCCTACACTGTGTGCACAATTATTAAACAAGTGAGTACTTTGACCATATCTTCATTTTCATGCATATTTTCCACCTCCAGGCTGTATAAACTTGAATGCTTAGTGCAGGGGTATCAAACTCGCAATGTCACGTGACATTTTCTCCATTGCCGGCAATGGGGTGGGCGCGGTTTTGGCATGATGCATCCGGCCGGCGGGCCAGCAGTTTGACACCCCTGGCTTAGTGGACATAAGCATATCAGGTGATGTGTATTTGTGTAATGAGGGAGGGTGTGGCCCAAGGAGATCAATACCCTATATCCGTGGTGGTAAGCCTATGGCACGCGTGCCACAGGTGGCACGCAGAGCCCTCTCTGTGGGCACGCGGGCCGTCGCCCCAGCCCTAGGCCTTCAGCTGGGTTTTATAAAACCTTTTCGCTTTAGGCCTCCGCTGCCGTGTGCAAAAAAAAAAAGGTTCAATCAATCAATCAATTTCAACTTCTCGCAGGGAAAAAAAAGATCTTGCAAAGTTGGAATTGATTGATTGAACTTTTTAGTCCCCCCCAGTCTGCCATTACCACCGCAGCCATGCCCACCCAATGGGCCACGCCCTCCCAATTGGCCACACCCACCCAGTAGGCCACGCCCACCCGGCACCCGACGATACATAAGTGGGTTTTGGATTGCAGTTTGGGCACTTGGTCTCTAAAAGGTTCGCCATCACTGCCCTATATCAAGGTGTGCATAATTATTAGATAACTTCTTTTCCTCAGGCAAAATGGGCCAAAAAAGAGATTTAACTGACTCTAGAAAGTAAAAAAAATTCAGAGGGATGCAGCACTCTTGAAATTGCTAAGATATTGGGTGTGATCACAGAACCATCAAGCATTTTGTTGCAAATAGTCAACAGGGTCACAAGAAACATGTTGAGAAAAAAAAGATGCATATTAACTGCCAAAGATTTGAGAATAATCAAACATGAAGCTCCCAGGAACCCATTATCCTCCAGTGCTGTCATATTCCAGAACTGCAACCTACTGCAACCTACCTGGAGTGCCCAGAAGTACAAGGTGTTCAGTGCTCAGAGACATGGCCAAGGTAAGGAAGGCTGATAATAGGTTTGGGAGTTTATCTTTACCTTTATTTCATCTCTGAGCACATGGAGACCCACATAATAATAATAATAATAATAATAATAATAATAATAATAATAATAATAATAATAATAATAATAATAATAATAATAATAATAATAATAATAATAATAATAATAATAATAATAAAGTTGGAAGGGACCTTGGAGTCATCAAGTCCAACCCCCTGCTCAGGCAGGAACCCTATACCATTTCGGACAAATGGCTGTCCAGTCTCTTCTTAAAAACTTCCAGTGTTGGAGCATTCACCGCCCTGGAGGCAGTTGTTCCACTGGTTAATTGTTCTAACTGTCAGGAAGTTTCTCCTTAGTTCTAGGTTGCTTCTCTCCTTGATTAGTTTCCATCCGTTGCTTCTTGTCCTGCCTTCAGGTGCTTTGGAAATAGCTTGACTCCCTCTTCTTTGGGCAGCCCTGAGATATTGGAAGACTGCTATCATGTCACCCCTCGTCCTTCTCTTCATTAAACTAGACATACCCAATTCTAGCAACCGTTCCTTGTATGTTTTAGCCTCCAGTCCCCTGATCATCTTTGTTGCTCTTCTCTGTACTCTTTCTAGAGTCTCAACATCTTTTTTACATCGTGGTGACCAAAACTAGATGCAGTATTCCAAGTGTGGCCTTACCAAGGCATTGTAAAGTGGTATTAACACTTCACGTGATCTTGATTCTATCCCTCTGTTAATGCAGCCTAGCACTGTGTTGGCTTTTTTGGCAGCTGCAGCACACTGCTGGCTCATATTTAAGTGATTGTCCACTGGGACTCCGAGATCCCTTTCACAGTTACTACTATTGACTGCCATAACTTTTGACCAGAATACCATGTTCAATTACGGCCATCACGTTTTGCTCTAACTAAGCAATAAAAGTATTTGACTTCAATTGCATAGCAATTATACCTCTTTTCTTAAAATTTATGCTTCTTCTGCAAACTTCTGCACTCATAACTGTATCCTGCGAGGTTATTTCTACGATGTTATAATACGACGTAAGAAAGCAAAGTAGTCTTCAGTGAGAAACAATGTGTTATATTTCATATACCTCTTTTAAGTTTTAAGCAACAGCTCTTGCTGGAGTTTAGAGCAGAGTTCCCCAACCTTTTGGGCACCAGGGACCGGTTCCGTGGAGAGAGGTTTTTTTCGTGGACTGGAGAGGGCATGGTTTCGCGTTCTGCCTGCGTCCCGTGGATGGGGCTTCGCTTGTTTTCATGGACCTATTTCTGGCATGTCGCGGCCCGGTGCTGGTTCACGGATCAGGGGTTGGGGACCCCTGGTTTAGAGGTCAGCTAAGTCTCCCACCCCTTCTATGAATGGGACTGAAAATGTCATTTGGACCTGACTGGGAGAGGGGGGGGGGGAAATCTGAATTTCCTTTCCTTTTTTTTGTTTTGTTTTATGATGTAGTTTGCAATTCAAAAATTTGCTCAGAAATGTAGGTGTTAACGATTGTGTATCAGATCAATGTGTTTTGTAGAAAATAATATATTATACTAAAGAAAAAAGGTACTGGCAGAAAGTGTCCACAGAAAAAAAAAAGGGTTTGAAAAATGCATTAATCTGTCACAAAAATATATAGAAATGAAACTGGGCCAAAAAGCACATGTGGCTGAGAAATAGCACAAGCTGAAACTACAGAAGTAGCCTAAGCTACCCTGAAGAATGAAACAAGGCTTCATTTGGGGGCTTCTGCACCTATTTTTAAAATTTCTGTGAGGAAATCTGCAAAACTGCATTTGGGAAGTGTCTGTGCTGGGATAGATTTTTCTTGCAAATCTACATGCAGGCAAACATGGAAAATACATACCTGGGCGTAAGGCACAGTGATAACTGAACAGGTACGAATAATCTGTATTTTTGTTGTAAACAATTACTACTTTGCATTGACCATAGACCTGGAACAAGAAAAGGTAGTTTGTGTTAGCGCCACCCATTTCTTTTACCAATGATCCCATGATACATTATCAAAAGCTGTACATTTTCCACACCTTAGACTCCAGTTTACTTTCCTTCCAAAATGAAAAAAAAAAAAATCAAAATTTCTACATTTCTTGTTTTCCACATCTCTATACTTCTCACGTTTCTTCCTGTGACTTTGTACAATCCCACTGTCTTTTTTGAACTGCAGAATGTATTAGGAGTTGTTAGGAAGAACTCATTCGTGCAGCACAGATGATCGATCCAGCAGACATGATCTCAATTCCACCTGATCTTCTTCCAGCCTTAGACCCAATTTTAAGGGCCAAAGGGCCAAAGAGTATTATCTGGGAATGTTATCATATCTTTAGGAGGAGTCAGACAAAATGGGAAAGAGTCAGAAAAGGGCAAGAAGGATGCTCAGAAGACTGAAATGAAGACCACGAAGTAGATGTGAATATTTTGTTTACAAAGGACTGGAGGGGAGGGGGCAAGGACTACCTTTAGTACCAAAAAGGGGGTCGCTTAGAAGAAGGACAAGAATTGCTTCTTTTTCTCCAGGCTGCAGGACATGGAAGAACTGCTTTAAGTATCAGAAGGGTAGATTCAGATTGAATATTAGTGCAATGTTAGTACCACTTTATGACGCTTTGGTAAGACCACACTTGGAATATTGCATCCAGTTTTGGGCACCACAATATTAAAAAAAAAAAGATGTTGAGACTCTAAGAAGAATGCAGAGCAGAGCAACAAAGATGATTACGGGACTGGAGGCTAACACATATGAAGAACGGCCGCAGGAGTTGGATATGTCTAGTTTAATGAAAAGGTGATGTTGTGTCCTGGGCCTTGCTGAGTCAATCAGCAAGGCACAGGCAACCTGCAGGGAAACTGCAGAGACCTGGGCAGACCACGTGTTTGCCCGGGACCGGATGTATAGACCCGGGCAGCCCATAAGTTGCCCGGGACCCAGACAGGCTGTCTCCAGCCTCGTGCGCATGCGCGAGGCGGGAGAATGGCCTGCATTCATTGGTTGAGCCTCCCCTTGCAGGGGAAGTATAAAAGGGCATGTTGCCCATTCTCCTTTGCTTCTGTTCCGTGCAAGTACCAAATAAAGAACATCTTTTTTGCATCAACTGCCTCGTCTTCATGCCTGTGTTGCGAACAGAACAGGTGACATGACAGCAGTCTTTCAATATTTTGAAAGGCTGCCGCAAGAGGGTCAACCTATTCTCCAAAGTGCCTGAAGGCAGAACAAGCAGTAATGGGTGAAAGACCATCAAAGAGAGATGCAACGTAAAAGAAGGAGGAATTTCCTGACAGTGAGAACAATTAATTCTTGCCTCCAAAAGTTGTGGGTGCTCCATCACTGGAGGTTTTTAAAAAGAGATTGGACAGCCATTGGCCCAGAACACTAAAGGGTCTACTGCTTGAGCAGGGGGTTGGACCTCTAAGGTCCCTTCTATGCTGTTATTCTGTTATTAGGAAACCTTTCCCAAGTGCAAGAGCCACGGGACAAGCTATTCAAAAGTCTGATGTGACTTCCTTCTAATCTTCCTTGGTAGTTCTTTTACTGAAGTAGATTGGTTACTTACTGTCTCGTATAGATCTCTAATCCTGCATTCTTTCCATGGTTTCCCAGCCAGGACATGGCAGTCGGTTTCTAACATATCCAAGGTGAGGTAGAAAACAGAACTACCAAACTGCTAGGGATAAACGAAGAAAAACTCTTGAAAAGTCAAGGCAGGCTGTCCATCACCTTAAAGCACATTACATGGAAATACGTTAAACTTCAAATCAACATTCAGAAAAAATTAGGAGGCCAACCCATTTGCACATGATGTCTAGAAACCAAGTAATGGAAGCGCAGTTGTGGTGGCCTTTGTGATGCAAGACTGATGTCTTTTCTATGTAGTTAGTCCTCGATTTACCACCACAATTAGGACCGGAATTTCCATTGCTAAGCAAGGCGGTTATTAAGTGAGCCGTGCTCAGCTTTATGGCCTTTTTTGGCCCTGGTTGTTAAGTGAATCACTGCAGTTGTTAAGTGAATCCTACGGTCAATAAGTCCCCCAGTGAAGACAGATTCACTGATTCACCGCATGATTCCCTTAACAACCGCAATGATTCGCTTGACAACCGTGGCGAAAAAACATCATAAAACTCAGCACGGCTCACTTAATAGCTGCCTTGCTCAGCAATGGAAATTCCGGTCCCAATTGTGGCCAGCTGGGAAGGCTGCAAATGGCGATCCTGTGACCACGGGACACTGTAACTCACGAAGGAGAACATGGGTAGCTCAGGGTTGGAATGAGGGGTCCTTGGTGCTCTCTGAGCTGGCTTGTTTTCTTGCAGGCCTTTCATTACCCTAAGTAGGGAACATCATCAGTGCTAGTCTGTGGTGATCTTACCTAGTTAGGGTACTGAAATGTCTGCAAGAAAACAAGCAAGCTCGGAGAGCACCAAGGACCCCACACTGTAACTATCGTAAAATACACGCCAGTTGCCAAGCTCTTGAACTCTGATCACTTGACGGTGGGGATGCCGTAAGTCACTTTTCTTCCAGTGTGGTCACAACTTTGAATGATTGTGAAACAAATGGCTGTAAGTCAAGGACTAACTGTATTGCGCAAAAGCCACAAAGATTGGGAGCTCTGGTGGAATATTGTGATGCTGGTTACTCATGATGAGGAGAGAGAATGTCTGGAGACCACTGGATGAATCTCCCGATATTTTAATGCTGCAATGGGTAGAGTCCTTCTCTGCATCTGTGGAAACTGTTACTTTGGGGAGTATAACACAGAGCATAATACAGTCACTCTGGTCTTTAATCACTTCCCCCCCCCTCTTAATTCTTCTTTGTTTAAATTTCCCTCTCTGAATTTAGAACACCAATCCTCTATTTCTTTGAGAATCTTTGAGAATCTTTAAATGATATACTGGCCCTGTGCAGTTGGGAATCGGGCAGAAAAAGACTGTATCATGTTGGAACTTTGTACAGGTAGTCCTTGACTTGCAACAGTTCGTTTAGTGACTGCTCAAAGTTACAACGGCACTGAAAAAAGTGACATGGCTGTTGTTCACACTCATAACCATTGGAACATCCCCATGGTCATGTGACCAAAATTCAGAGGCTTGGCAACTGACTCATATCTGTGACGGTTGCAGTGTCTCTGGGTCTTGTGATCGCCTTTTTGCAACCTTCCGACAAGCAAAGTCAATGGGGGAGCCAGATTCACGTAACAACCATGTTGGTAACTTAACAACTGTAGTGATTCACTTACCAAATGTGGTGAGAAAGATCATAAAAATGGGGCAAAACCCACTTACCAAATGTCTTGCATAGCAGCAGAAGTTTTGGGCTCAATTATGGTTGTAAATTGAAGACTACCAAGACATTTAGAAGGCACATGGTGCAAAATATTTATTTTAATCCTAGTAATAGGTGATTATCCATTGATCACCAAACTTGATCTCCAAAGATTAACAGATTGCCTGGGACAGGCATTATCCTGTCCCCTAAAAAAAACAAAAAAAAAACAAAACCCAAATGGCCAGGGGTTTTCAAGATCTGCCAGCAAATATAGTTGCCCAAAAATGCTTTTTCAAAGGGTGACTGGAGTTTGTTTTTCCTTGAAAATGTTTCACTTCTCTTCCAAGAAGCTTCTTCGGTTCTGAACAAAGTCCAGTTGTCTTTTGAAAAAGCAACTTTGGGACAACCATGACCTGGTTGTAGAGTTGCTTCACTCTGCCTAATACTCTTAGTATGCAGGAGAAACAGTGGCTTCCCCCACACTCCTTACCCTTATTTTATTAGGATTAAGCTAGCAGGATTCTGGATGACCAGTAGACTCAAGGATAGCATGATAGCTTCTTGTATCCTCTGAGTGCTCTCAAGTGATTTTGTAGATTCCCCCCACCTTGCCCAGATACATTAGTGCTTCCATGATTGAGCAACAGAATGGCTGGTGCTGAGTAGAGGGAAAAAAGAAAAAAGAAGAAGAAAAAAGGAGTAGATCTTACCTGGGTTAGTTCACGGGCATCAAAAATGCGCTGGAGGCCAAGAACGTAGCCTTCTTTCCGATCTGCATTGAGTTTGTCAACGGCCGCTTCTGCAGCAGCCTTTACCTCCAAAGAATTGCATGATGGGTGAACAAAGGGAAAAGGGGAAGAGGCAACCATCGAGAGAAGCATCTGTATCCCAATGAAGAAGGAAATTAAAAGACGCATTTTGGAAATTTTTGCGGAAGCAGAGAAGACACCAACTGGAGCTATGCTAAAGAGCAAGGTTCTGACAGAGCTTTGCCATTCTATATATACTTTCAAATCAATAGCTAATATTTGTTGTTCTACTACATGGTCACCCTCACCTATAAACTTCAACCTGTGATTCAATTATTGGAAGTATATATTTTGGCAGGGTCATTCTGACCTAGATTTATGGTTATGTCCTTTAAACCAAGTTCATTGCAGAAATAACTATGCCTTCCTTCCTTCCTTCCTTCCTTCCTTCCTTCCTTCCTTCCTTCCTTCCTTCCTTCCTTCCTTCCTTCCTTCCTTCCTTCCTCCCTCCCTCCCTCCCTCCCTCCCTCCCTGTTTAATCCCAGTGGAGCTGATTCACTATTAAAACTGTATGCATGTGCCTAGGCTTTCAATATTGAAAGAGCTGAAGGATGTTTTTAAAAATATGGTTTTGACTAGCATATAATCTAATCCGTGGGTATTGTGAATAGTAATGTCATTGTGGTCGAGGCTGGTCAGCAAATGGCTCATACGTTCACTGCAAAATGGCTGAGATTGTGAAGTGTTGCTACGTCATGAAATGATGCTATGAGTATATTGTATGGATTCTGTGTGTGTGTCCTTAGCTACACAATGGCTGAGGTTGGGGATGTGATTAATCATAAGACATCCATTGATGAGAAGGCAAATTCTGTATTTTCCCAGATTACTAGCTCATCATGAACTAATAGAATGCAGCAGGTATTGAACTGCCAAGAGCCAATAGATAACTCTGCCCTGCCGTTGTTTCTCAACTCAGCCTATATCACAGGGTTGTTGTTTAAATTTAGGGTAAATGTCAGAAGAGGTCTTATAGACAGTTATGAATTCTCAGAGGAAAAACCGTAGGATATAAATGCAACATCAAGCTTGATGACAAACGATGCCTCCAAAGTTATTTTAGGTAGTCCTCAGCTTACAAATAAAATCGAGTCTAGAATTATGCTCAAATGTCTTTGTAGTTATTAAGCAGGTCACCATGTGACCAAATCTGATTTTATGTCCTTTTTTGTGGTGGTTGTTAAGCAAATGCTGCAGTCATTAAGCAAATCCATTATACCCAATGGGTATTTTTGCCAGAAACCAGAAGTGAAAAGCAGAAAGTGGCAAAAAAAACCCATCAAAAATTGCAGACACACGACTGTGAGACCCTGCATTCATAAAGTTGGAAATTGGGTCGTGGAGGGATGTCATAATTTCAAA
Source organism: Azemiops feae (assembly GCA_023970755.1). Taxonomy (NCBI): domain Eukaryota; kingdom Metazoa; phylum Chordata; class Lepidosauria; order Squamata; family Viperidae; genus Azemiops; species Azemiops feae. The sequence goes on from JALGBA010000241.1 coordinate 1,897,466, forward strand.
CAGTTGCTAAACGACTGATCATAAGTTGAGGACTACTTGTAGCTACTAATAGATGGTAGTAGTGAGATGTGAGATGCTGTCACCTGTTCTTTAGCAGCTGTTCTGTCACTTCAGTTGGTGGGAAGTTTCTGTAAGAAAATATTTGTTGCTAAGTCCCAAAGGCACTGTTCAAAAGGTAACTGGACTTTCTTGATTTTTTTCCTTGACAATGTTTTGCTTCTCATCCAAGAAGCTTCTTTTTTTAACATTTGATTCAGTTGTAAGGTAAAATACAAAATGCAAAGCAAATAGTAGGGCACAATGGGGAGGAAAAAGGGAGAAGAAAGGGAGGGAAAGGGAGGGAAAAGAAAAAAAAGAGATTGACTTCTGACTTCCCCTGTTGCAGTAGAATAAAGCATTAACGTCAAGCCTCAACTTTTTACCTTTTCACAATAGTAAAAACTAGCCATCTCTGTAACACCAAATCAATCTAATCAATGAAACTCAGAATCGAAGTTTCATTTTCCCCCACCTCAAACACAAAGTTCAGAAGTTCATGTAGAAACGAAGGTACTTGTATTCTTTTCTTTAATCAAAACAGTCAATTTTGGGAATCGAAATATCCTTCCATTTTTGTGTATACAGTAGTCTTCCCACCGTCAACATATACAGGATCGAAGTTCCAGTTTTTTTCCCCCCCAAAAATCTTTTTTCCATTAAACCCAAAAGAAAAGTTTCTGGTTTCAATCCAAGAAGCTTCTTCAGTTCTCTCAGTTCTTGGACAGGAAGCAAAACATTTTCAAGGAAAAAAACGAAGGAAGTCCAGTTACCTTTTGAACAGCACCTTTGGGACAACCATGACCTGGATGATCGCCATAGACATTTTGTTGGTAAGGCTTGTGGAGCCTACAGTGAGTTCTTATCAGTACGCAGATGGCTGACGAAACATGGACTCCATGGAGTGGTATCACAAAGCTTCGGTTGTGAAGAAAAAAAAAACCTAGGTTTTGGCAGAACTTATTGGTACAGTTGGTTGGGACATATAGATTTCCCGGAATCTGACACCACTGTCAGGTCACAGTCCCATGTTGCAACACTCAAAACTCTGAAACAAAAATTAAGCAGAATTTGTCAGCCCAGTGAGAAAATGTTGCTACAACACAATAATGCAATTGTGAAGTTGGGTCTCTCCACCTTACCCCTCCTGCCATACAGCCCAGTCTGGTACTGTGTCACTTCCACCTTTCCCCAAAATTTGTGAGCATCTGTTTGAGTCTAATGAAAAGATGGAAGAGATGTAAAGGACCATTAGGAAGTGGTGGAAGAGACAAAGCTTTCAGGCTAGCTTTAAGAAATTTGTCCATCACTAGAGAAATAACACAGCAAGTGTACATAATACAGGCAAATGCAGGGAACCAAACAGCTCAGTTCAAGGATTATTTCCCTGTTTTATTTATTAAATCATCCCTAATTAAGCTACAATTATGGGACTGGAGGAACTACTTTGTGTTCCATCCTCCTAAATTGGGTTTCACAGCATGTGAACTCAAATGGATTCTGTTCCTTGTCAGATTCCTGAACGGCACCATCTTCTCTCTGACTTTTTCCTCAGAGCCAGGACAAACTGGCTCCAGGTTGACTCGGCCTTCCACCCTTCCAAGGTCGGAAAAATGAGGACCCAGATTGTTGTGGGGCAATATGCTGACTCTGTAAACCGCTTAGAGAGGGCAGTGAAGCACTGTGAAGCGGTATACAGGTAGTCCTTGACTTACGACCTCAATTGATCCCCAAATTTCTGTTGTTGAGTAAAACATTTGTTAAGTTGCTCCATTTTATGACCTTTCTTGGAACAGTTGTTATGTGAATCACTGTAGTTGTTAAGTTAGGGACATGGTTGTTAAGTGAATCTGGCTTCTCCATTGATTGTGCTTGTCAGAAGGTCACAAAAGGGGATCCTGGGACACTGCAACTGTCCTAAATATGTGGCCAAGTGTTTGAATTTTGATCACCTGATCCTGAGGATGATGCAACGGTCATAAGTTTGAAAAATGGTCATAAGTCCCTTTTTTCAATGCCGTTGTAACTTTGACTTGGTCACTAAGTGAACTGTTTCAAGTTGAGGACTACCTGTTATGCTATTGCTATTGCTAAATCGGCTAAAACATAACCGCTGCTGCCTCTCCTTTGACCTGGTATGACACAGGTGGCTCAACTTCCATCTGCGTGATTCTCAGGGTACTTAATTCTTCTGAAACATGAAGGGAAGTATCTTCTTCTTACCAGGTGTAAAATTATCACTTCGTCGTAACTTCACTGGCCATCTATAAGTCAAAGGCCTTGATTTTAATTCTTGGTTTTTAATTCTATCAAGTTTGTCACCTGCCTCTGGCTTCTTTGTGTTTACTCTTCCTGTTTGAGTGGATTGTCATAAACTCTCGTCGTCAGTCATTCAGTCGTGTCCAACTCTCGGCCACTGTCTGGATCAGCCTTCTCCATGCCCCTCTGTCTCACACCGCCTCCTTCAGATCCACCATGGTCATCCCAGTGTCATAGTGTCCAGCCAGTGAGTACGAGGGTGGCCTCTTCTCCTTTTTCCACTGACCACTCCCAGCACGATTGACTTTTCGAGTGAGTTTCATGACATGACCAAAGTATGACAGCCTTTGGTGATCTTGTCTTCAAGTAATATTTTGGGGGAGGTTTAGTCTAGGAGTTCTTTGTTATTTTTGCAGTCCATGGGTTGTCATAAATTCTGGTTCACCTTTATTTGGGGTGAATAGAAAAGTAGACAAACTTCATGGCTGTAAAGCAATTAGTAAAAATAAGCTTCCCCCTTAACTTTAGATCATATAAATTCCAGGTATAATAAAAATTCTCTTCCCCCCCCCCCATTTTGTTTCCTCCATCTTTCTACCTCTGTTTTCTAAAAAGAAAAAAAAAATACCGCTTACAAGCTTTGGTTCTGCTCTTGTGGATGGTTTATATTGATGGTGAATGTGTTCAGGACCCCATTTCCTGGCTGTATTGTTAATGGCTACGTATCTTGCTCCCATCTATATTTAATCTGGATGTTTTTAGTGTTTTTATTGCTTTAAAATGTATTTAGTATTTTAATTGTATTTTTTTTTATTGTAAGCTGCCCGGAGTCATTGACTGAGATGAGCAGCTATAGAAATTGAATAAATTAAAAAAAAAATGTTCCCACCTCAGAAAATTATATTACTGATTCATGTTAAGCTCAAACAAATCACTTGATGGCTTGTAATTATGTACACTGCTTAGGACATATCCAGGCAATCACTATCAGCATGGGTCATCTAGCTCTTTTGAAGTTCAGAAACAGATAATATCGTAGCCATGTCCTCAGCCGGTTGGTTTTTTTTTTTGCTATGATCCTCAAACAGTATTTTTTTGCCCAAGCTAGCTTGCTTAAGCTTTGATTGGCTGCATGGCTTGCCACGTATTTTCCCCTAGGTTAATTGTCGCCCTAAGCATCCATTTCTTCCTGGGTTGCTTGGATGCTGGCTTCTCTCCTCCCTTTTCTCTGTGTGTATATACTTTAAGGTAACTATAAAGATTTCCCCTTTCCAGTCATGTTGGACACAAGGGGGCTTATCTCTGCTTCCTGGCTGAGAGAGCCAGCATTGTCCGAAGACACTTTCTGTGGTCATGTGGCCAGCATGGCTATACGCCACGGTGCACGGAATGTTATTATAATTATATATATTTTGCTAGTTCAAAATTTTAAATAACTTTTTAAAATCTAGTGATTGATTCAAGAATAACGATGCTGGTTTCTCAGCAGAGTCCTTGTGGCTCTCTGAGCTTGGTTGTTTGTCTGCAGACATTTCATTATCCAACTAGGTAACATCATCAGTGCGAGGGAGTTTGGGGTTTGCTCTCTGTTTATATACAGTATTTCTCAGTCTCTGCAAAAGCTCCTGTTACACTCAGCCCTTTCTGAATATCAGGTAGCTGTTCAGTTTGTCCACACACCATGTGAAGCTTGCTTCTCTTCCTCTCTTACCCCCTGTTCACTATATGCACTATTTCCTCTTGGTTCTGTGATTTATAATTCCCCCCTCCCATAAATAGGAATGCTGCATTTGGACAAACACCTGCCAGATTTTCTGACAAGTATATTAATTATTTACACTTGAAAGGACAATGGATTGGTCCACAGCCTCAGTTCAGTGCAGCATCATTAGGATAATAGTAAAAATAATAATAAAAGAAATAAAAGAAGAAACAAGGGAATTGCATAAGATTTGTTGCAAGAGAACGGTCAATCAGCTAACCTGCAGCAAACCGGCCTAGAATTTCTGAATTTATCTTAAAAAGAAAAAGAGAGAGAGAGACATGAGATTCCAGTTTGCTGCAATTTAGGTTGGTGTGCAAAAAGGCCTTCAGTTCTAAACAAGGTGATGGGTATTTGAACTATAAACTAGGTTATAATTTGGTTCTGTAGGGTCCCAGTCCCTTACTTAAACTTGAGATACCAGATCAATCTAACCAGATAACCCAAGCGGAGACTTCTTGATCAAGCAGCACTTTATTTGATCAAATTAAGCAGCTGGGTGGTCAACAATCTGGAACACTGGCAGAGTTACGTCCAGGAGTGCCACACCTTAGAAAGTTGGTAGCATTGCTTTATAAACTTTGTTAGCCAATGAAAATCAGACAAAAGAGCCATTACATCATAAAGAAGACATCAATCATTCCTGTACACTCCCTTATTCCCTCCTTCAGTACATCCTGTCCATGTACACGATTCTCAAGCCTGTATGAGATTTCCCTCGTGCAAAAGTGGAATACGTAGTCTTGTTATAAACACAACTCCCTTTTGTTCCTTTAATTATTGGGCTCATGGTCTGAAGAAGGTTTGGGGGAAACAGCAGCAACAAAGTAAAAAAACAAACAAAGTAGCAATACAGTCTATATACTACGAACCCAAGTTCCAGGGTAGTCCAGTCCATTGAAGTTTTTCTCCTAGTTAGATGGAAACAGTTCAACAGGCGAGGCAGGTCAAAATTTCACTTTCAGGCTGTCCAGCTGCGGAGCTTGTCACTGGAGAGGGAATGATGGGACTTTCCATGGACTCACGCCTTGATTCCTTCACTCTCACTGCAGTTGAGGTCAGGAGGACTTGGCATGGTTGGGGCCACTCAGGACTGGTACTTATAGGTGACTTATAGTTCTTTTACCTGAACCCACTCTCCAGGAACAATGGTCAGAGACAGGTGGTAGGGCAGCCTGGGCCTGTACTGGAATAGAAGACAAAACCTGTGTCAGATTATGCAAATACTGAATAACATTCTTCTCTTCTTCATTGACATTCTTGAACCTTCGTGCAACTCCCATCCATCATTTCAAACAGGACAAGGCAAATTTTCCAGAGTTGAGGCCTGTATTGAAATGGCCTCACCACTAGATGTCACAACCTGTCCAGCTATTGTGTACCATCCACAACATCAGCCAAAAACAAAACACATAACTCCTCCCCCCTCTCAACATTCCTTCGTGTACCTGCATTCAGCCTCCCATGTGCGTTCTCTTCTCTCAACTTTACGTGAGTAACTTTTTCCCTTTTACTATTACTCTTTCTTTCCAACTTCCAAAACTATCCACATTCTCGTCTCCTTCTTACTAACAAATTCAATTAACTACAGGGAAGGAACACCCCCCCCCCAGCTTTCACTAACATTCTCTTCTCCAACATCCAACATCCACTATGTCTTTTGTTTTTCAGCTACTTTGCTATGTCCATCCATAAACAATCAGACCGAACCTTTATCTGCAATTCTATCACTTCATGTTCTAATCAGATCAGTTTAGTGAGTTCAAGAACTGGGCAGGTTCTAAATCATCTAGTTGTTTTTTTCCCCCAGCTCAGTCCTTTTGCTCAACACAACTGTTGCTATTCCAGAATCAACATTCATAAAGAGATAAAAAAAACTTATTTTTCAGTGCAGCTTCACAAAAGAAAAAAAACTTAATGAGGTATTCTGAGTAAATGTACTGAAAATATGCAAAGACTGAAATTAGAGCATCAAACATTTTGAAAACATTTATAAATCTAAGCAAAACAATTCAGAATCATTTTCCTAAGGTTATTCCTTTTATAATACATTTAGCTTTAATAGAAGGGAGAGCTTAGTTGTCATTGGTTATGTTATCAGGTTAGGTCAGTTACATTGCTTTCGTTTTGCACAAACAAAATCGTTGGCAACCAGCCCCAAAACTTTAAACCAAAAGTGACACATTTGCAGGCAAAAGGGGAAGGGGGACGGGGTGTTACAGATTCTGCATTTCTAAGCTCTGAATACAGACTGCAGCAGGGAAATGGAATGATACATTTACAACAAGGAGAAGCCATGCTAAACAAGTTATTTTTGTTCTTTGTCCCTGAGCAAAATTAGAACAGAAGCCAAAAACCTATAATCTCAGACTTCACACCTCCCCTCTTCCTCCTTTCCCTCCACCTTCCAGACCAGAATTAAGCAGAGAGAAAAAAAGTTTTAAAAGAATAAACCAAACCTTCTCCCTCTTCTCCCTTTTTCTGTCTCTCTTTTCCAAAGCAAAGGAAAAAAGAAAAAAATGTAGCAAGCCAGTAACAAAGAAAGCTGAACAAAATTTTAAAAAATTGCACAGGGACCTCGGCCCCTTTTGAATTTCTTTCACTTACATCATTCTTTCAACAAAATAATTTTCTCTCTTCAGATTCTCATGCAAACACCTTTTACTTAGTCCACAGCAGCAGCAACAACAACAAAATCTGCAATTTACTGTTTATTCCACAGCCTGGGGTGGGGTGGGGAACTCACACACACACACACTCACTCCCTCCCCCAACCTTTAGGGGGGTTTCCTTAACAGTCACACAGTTTTCATGATTCCCAGTTTCTTCCAGCAATCTCACATTGCAGGCAACTAAATCCCTGCCTTTCAGGCATTTCACACACACATACGCACGCACATTCAGCATATCCACACATTCACTTCCATTCAAACTGCTTGAATACACAATTTCACATACAGATATTTCATTTTCATGCTTTTTCCAGGCAAACCATTTATTTTTCAATAAGGCCTTTTTGTTTGTTATTATCAGAGGGTTTTGTCTCTCTCCCAAGACACATACTGTATATACACAGATACCATTAAGACAACATTTCCAGGCCTGTTGCTTGTCCTCCAAGAAGTGAGTAAAATCAAGATGTGATTCCAGTCAAAATGTGATGTCGGGCCCTGAACCATCTCTTATTTTTCTCACCATTCCAAGCCCAAACTTAATTTTCTGGATGGCCAAATATTTAAAACTCATCAATTTGGAGTTTGAGGCCAAAGTAGCCTCCCTTTTAATCTTTTTCCAAAAAGGGAGGGGAACATTTATGGTTGCTTCCAATTTCCCCCCAGCAAATTCAAAGGGGAAAACTACAGAGAACAGTCCCCACATCCGACAATAAGGATAATTTCCAAGGACAGTAGATGGTGCCATTGTTTAACAGAAAAAAATTGTCCGTTCAAAGAGCCAGATTAGAGAAAAACTTGCATTC